>CM050168.1:186864829-187612329 GCA_027410445.1 Discoglossus pictus | reverse complement strand
GAGCCCCGTGCTGAGCGCCTTTGGCGCTCATTAGGAGCCTCTCCCCCAGTGAATTTTACAGGCCCACTTTGCAAAGATCTCCATCAGCACTCATTGCAATCCTCTTGGGGCCTCGCGATGAGTGTTACTGCCTTGGGTTAAGTGTAACTGCCTTGGAGTAAGTGTTAATGGCTGGCTTAAGTGTTACTTGCTTCGGGCTCTTTTTTACTGCCTTCGGCCTCGTTTTCATCCTGGTACGTTTTTTCGGACTCCATTTTTCTCGCATTGGCGCTCATTGAAGTCTAAGTCCCACGGCCCTCTTTGGCGCTTATTGCAGCCCCGCAATATTTAACATTGCATGATCAACACCGCAAACGTGACCAACGTTCTTGGACCACAACTATATATGTAATCATATCCCCTCTTGAACGCCTTTTTTTTCTATTGAAAATAAGTTTAATTTGGTTAGTCTTTCTTCTTAACTTGGTGGCACCCAAAATTGTACTCCATATTCCAAATGAGGGCGTACTAGAGATTTGTATAGTGGTAGAATTATATTTGCTTGCCTTGCTTTTATACCCTTCTTAATACGTGCTAATATTTTATTTGCCTTTGCAGCTGCGGCTTGGCTTTGAGCACTGTTACCTAGGTGGTTGTCCACAAGTACTCCAAAATCCCTTTCATTATGTGATACCCCTAGATTTGCTCCATTTATTCATATTAAACCTCATCTACCATTTAGATGCCCATTTCTCTAATTTATGCAAATCCTTTTTGAGGGAACGTACATCATTATTTGATTTTATTACCTTGCACAACTTAGTGTCATCAGCAAAAATGGAAACAATCATTTCCAGTCCCACCTCTAAGTCATTAATAAATATGTTAAAAAGGAGAGGACCTAATATTGAGCCCTGAGGAACCCCACTTACCACATTAGTCCAATCTGAATTCCATTTACCACAACCCTTTGCTTCCTGTATTTTAACCAGCTCTCAATCCATGAGCAGATTTTTACTGCAATTTCTGCATCCCTTAGTTTATACAATAGTCTCCCATGTGGCACTGTATCAAAAGCCTTTGCAAAATCTAAAAAGACTACATCCACTGAGTTGCCTTGATCCAGGTTCCTACTAACCTCCTCATAGAAACGAATTGCCGTATATACTCAAGTATAAACCAACTTTTTCAGCACATTTTTTTATGCTGAAAAAGCCCCCCTGGGCTTATACTTGAGTGAAAAAAAATACTCCTCCTTCCCCCCTTATCAGCCTCCTCCTCCCCCCCTTATCATCTGCCCCCCCTTATCATCATTCTCCCCCTTCTCCTCCTTCCCCCCTCCTTATCATCATCCTCCAACTTCTCCTCCTTCCCCCCTCCTTATCATCGTCACATGCGCATCACTTCATTAGCATATGCCGGTACGGAAGACGTGCTGCGGCGTCAGGATCAGCATCAGCTCATCAGAGCATAGTAGCAAGTAAGGAGGAAGGGGGATAGGGATTGGAGAGGGTGCAGTAAGGAGGAGGTTATGGAGGAAAGAAGATGATGATAAGGGGGGGAAGGAGGAGAAGGATGAGGATGATGATAAGGGGGAGGAGGAGGATAAAAAGGGGGGGAAGGAGGAGGATGATAAAGGGGGGAAGGAGGAGGATGATAAGGGGCCACTATTTTTGCAGATTAACAGCCTTATTAAATTGCAATTCTGCAAATTTAAAGGGGCTCTATTTAAGCACATATCATATTTTTTTGTACAGAAGTTTTTAGTTAGTGAAGACCTTGCTTTTGGATAGAAGTTCACTAACTAAAAACTTCTGTAAAAAAAATATGCTCTGTGCTTATATAGAGCCCTACTCAATTTGCCAACTCGCAATTTAATAAGGCTGTAAGTTTGGAGACAAATGGTTAAAAAAGAAACTATCCGGTGTAAAAGTAATAAGTTAAAGTAATTATCTTGTACATTTAAAATCCAATTCATCTAAATATTTATTTTGTTGTTTTAAATAAAAAGAAAAAAAACGCTTTTCTTTTTTCTTGTATTCAAAGTGACATGGAGTTAAGTTCCAAAAAACATATTCAGATGTTTATCTGCACTTGTGGACTTGCCCTTGTCAGCCAATGAGCTCTACAGACTTCATTTCAATTTAATTTAATCAGATTTTACTTGATATTTTTCATGCCAAAAAATGTTTGTTTACAGAAGTTTTTAGTTAGTGAAGACCTTGTATTGGATAGAAGTTCACTAACTAAAAACGTCTGTAAAAGAAATATGCTCTGTGCTTATATAGAGCCCTATTCAATTGGGAAAACCGTAATTGAATGAGGCCCTATGTACGGAAGATTATAAGGTCAAAGACAATGCCCTCCATTATTTTTCCAGATTGCATTTTGCTTTGCATTAAACCCTGGTATAGCACTATCCCCTTCAGGATTGCTACCTTGTTGTGGTGAAAGGGCTTGTGTCCCCAAATGAAGCTGTGAGCTAGACCATATCGGTTCACCCAAGATGGGCAGGTCATAGCAGAGCACTGGCAAACCACTCCAGTATATTTGCCATAAAAACCTTATAGATGAGAGCAACCAGATGTACCTGGTGTGCTCTGGTCCATAGGGTCATGGAGAGTTGGACACAACTGAACGACTGTACAACAATAGCACTATGGAATAAGTTGGTGCATAACAAATAAAGGATAATAATACTAATTAAAAACATGCACTTCTAAATGCATGAAAACAATAATCAGTTGCGTTCCATCCACCTAATATTCATCAATATTTAGATGAATATATTTGTAAACATACAAGAGAATAAATACAAGAGGATACAAAGTAACATGTCAAAATACTTTGTTTCCAGTCTCTCCACAAAGTGGGTTTTGGGAGCCCTCATCTGACATCATCTAAAGAGGGAGGAATCTGACAGAGCAATGGGACCTCTCAGTGTTTTTCTAACTCTCTGTCCTGACAAACACACAGGCTCCATTGTTCCAGATCTCCAGCCCCCTGATCCTAATATGGAATTCAGCAGGAAACCCATGATTTCCTGACACAGCCTGTGAGAGAAGGAAAGTCTCCAGTAAAGACTCCAGATCTCCACATCCAGACCAGGAGGAGGATGGGACTGCACCCCACCAAGCTCTGAGACCTCCTGCCCACCCAGGGGTCCCCACTGTGAGTGTCAGGATGAGCTAAGCTGCAGCTATGTGCTGTCTGCTGAGAAACCACAGCCCCTTCTGAGACACACACACAATCTGCAGAGGATATTGCAACAGCACACACACAATAATATGATTTCCTGAGCTCCAGCCTGGCAGGGAAGAGACTTGGAAACTAGTTGTGTCTTCAGGAGCTTTTGGAGAAGTTTTCAGGAAGCAAAAATGAATAACAGAGAGGGCCATGTCAGGAGTGGATGCAGCAACAGTGTGAAAAAAATGCTCAAGTGTGTGGTGGTTGGAGATGGTGCTGTGGGGAAGACCTGCCTGCTGATGAGCTATGCCAATGATGCCTTCCCTGAGGAGTATGTGCCCACTGTGTTTGACCACTATGCAGGTAAGGGAATACTTGTATGGCTGCAATTCACATTCATTCCTTTCTTTACAGGATCTCTTGAATATTACGGGGGGATCTTATTAGACACTTTAAAATTAGAAACAGATTTCATGCCAAATACTAACCAAAAGAGACAATCTAGTCTACTTAAACATGTGACTTGATTAACTTCAGGATATTCCAGACATGCTTAACTTCCTTTACTTTGTTTGACTCCACTGGAAAGCAGTTCCACTTACCTACTACCCTTTCTGTAAACGATCGCTTTTGCTCATTACCTCCTAAATTTTCCATCTTCAAATCATGACTTCTTGTTCTTGCATTACATTTTCTTAAAGATACTTCCCTCATATATATTTGAAGTTTTCTATCATATCTCCCTTTTCATTTTGTCCTGTAAGTCTTGTACGACTGTTTAAATTGCTGTGGGTCTTTTTGGTCAATGTAATTGCTGGTGGTCTTCTTTTGTTGTTGTTTTTCAGTCCTTTAGTCATGTCCGACTCTCAGTGACCATATGGACGCAGCACAGCAAGCACAATTGTGTCTGGTTGTGTTTATTCATATAGTTTTCTTGGGAAAAGATACTGGAGTGGGCTGCCAGTTCCTTCTCCAGACTGCGATTTGTCTGACCTCTATGCTTTACTGCCAATCTTGGGTGACGCTACATGGTATAGCTCACAACTTAATTGAGGTACACAAACCCCTTCACTGCGACAAGATAGACATCCAGAAGTGGTGGTCTTCATAGGACTTGTTACATTTGTGGTCTTAGTGTACAATTAGAACATTTTTGTGATGGTTCTGTAACCTTTTTGATCACATGGGTCTTGGTGCACCCTTAGAAAATTGTTAGATCACTTAAAAGTTGCTAAGGGGGACAGGGGGTGGTTGTTGGACTACTAGAAACTTGCTGCGCTTTTGTTAGGCCACGGGAATCTCTCTATGGGGGTCTTGGTAAAGCACTGAGTACTTTAGACTGTTAAAATTGCTGGTGGTCTGTTTAGGAAGAAATGCTGAGGGGTTTGTTGGATCACTTAACTTGTTGGAGGGCCCAACACTATGAGAATATATATATTTATATATATATATATATATATATATATATATATATATATATATACACACACACACATACACAATGTAATGTAAAATGTAAGCATATTGTACACTATATTTAATGGTATTTTTCTGTGACATTTTCTGTTTTCTAATGCCAGATATTCAGGGACCACTTCAATCACCTGGAGTTACCTCCCACACAAGGAATCTTTGCACTATAAAAGCTTATGCCTCATTACATAGACCTATGAATAGCCAAATAAACACTGTACCAACAGTCTGTTGCTTTATTATGTGATGCCCCCGAGTAATATTAAACTTTATTATATTGCCTAATCCTATTTTTGTGTTAATCTGCAAAGAAATCACGTGTCAGCATAATCACTGCAAATGAATCATTTGTGCAAAGTTCCTTCAAAGGTCACAGGCAGAGAGCCAAGGTTAGACAATATTACAGTAAACTGCATTTCTTTTATTCACACTTTATCACTAATGTATGTAGAAAGTAAAGTTATCAAATGCTCACATCACATATAATAGTTATCAAACTGCGAATCGTCATCGCGCTTGCGAGCCTCGCGTAGCTAGGTGAGCGGTTGAAGCACAGAAGTCTTCAGAGCTCGCAGCACTTAGCCGATAAGCGCTGAAGGCGCTCATCGGCTGCGAGCCTCGCGTAGTGAGGCAAGCAGTTGAGGCATTGAAACTCGGAGCACTTAGGCACTCATCACCTGCAAGCCAGGCAAAGCGAGGTGACCAGCTGAGGCATTGAGAAACGCAGGACTTAGGCAGAAATGAGCGCCAAAGGTGAAATACGCAGGACTTAGCCTCCAAGCAGTTAGGAAACGAGGAAAGGATTACGGGATCGCCTTAGGCTGCAAGCAGTTGAGGAAACGTGGAACGTAGAAAAAAAAATACGAGGTTGGAAAAATACGAAGTTAACAGACAAACCGCGCAAATCAAAAAACACAAACTAAAAATACAAAAAAACTTACACACAGCACAGGGGGCAGCCAGGAGGTCTGGGAGTGAGGTTCCACGTGAATTTAAGCCGAATTTGCAGAGTTTCCGCACAAGAAAATCGGCTAAGCAAGAAAACAAATGGCGGCCGAAAAAAATAAAAACGAGGCTGCACGACCGTGAACCACGCAAAACACAGCTAGGCACGTACCACTTACACAGGAATGTACAAGGTACAAAATACACTATTAGAAATGACGGAAAATGCCTGCAAGCCGCGTAACACATAGACAAACGACTCCATTTTACAATACTAACTTACAACAAATAACATTACAAATCTAAAATGCCGCTTTACACAACTAAACCACCGGTTGGCCCTCGCGCACGCGGCCTATTTACACTACACACTTGGCACATTGCTGACACTTTCTCATCAGGGCAGCAACAGTCCAACTGTACATTGTATGCTGCAGAAAAATAAAAAGAGATTGTTAGCTCTTCAGGATATTGATTGCTGGATATATTAATTAGAAATAGGTAAAGTATATTAATTTATTAAGTAATTCATTAATTAATTATTATTGAAAAAAATATATATAAAAAAAAAAAACGCTAAATAGCATATTTTACACTGCCGTTACTTTCTGAATACATGAATGCTTTGCACTTCTTAATACATTTGTTCATTCACAATTAATTATTAACGTACATTAATTTAATAAGTATTAATTAGTAATGGAAAATAAAAATGTTTACTTTCCACTGCACTAAAAATGTTTTAATTTTTACACTGCCGTTATATATATCGCGCAGAAGGTGCTCAGAGGAGCAAAAGTACACGAGAGGAGAGGCTCGCAATGAGCACAGAGTAGCAAAACCTTTACATTGTGTTGCAAACAGCATTGCCATGGCTTCAAATTTTATTGCCCCATCATTTTTGACGGGCAAGTCGCTAGACCTAAATAATCTTTATATTATTACATTTATTTATTTATGTGTATTCATAGAACAGCTTCTAATATCTTGACAGATTCCTAAAAAGGTCAACTTCTTAAAGGAGAAATGACATTAAAGCTTTTTAGGAGTCAGTTTGCTTCTATTTAATTTGTTTTAATGCTGTTGGTGTTGGTGAGAAACTAATTTTGATGGATTTAGATGAGAAATAAATGTTTTGTAGAGATGTTGTGCCGGATACACTACAAGGTTAAAGGGATATGTACGTGAGCTGGATTATGAGTGCATCTGATAGAGGAGAATTAGAAGTGTATGCAAACATTTTGTGCATGAAAAAATACCAAAAACACTTTACCTTGAAGTTAGTAAAATATCTTTTAATTTCTGTCAGTTGAAACTTAGAGTTAACACCCTCTAAACCCAGGCTAAATTGGTATACAATTTGAAACATTGCTTTGGCCAATCAGGAGGAAGTAAAGACTGAAACATTTGTATCACAATCTGACAGTTGCTGTCTGTTTTTTGTCTCCTTATGGGCAATTTCAGCTGTGACCCCACCAGCCATCATTTCCGTTAGGGGTCACACACTGTACCCTGCAGGGTACACTTTATGTAAGCTTCCTAGAGGTGTGCACATCCACATATCAGTATCTAGCATATAAATATGTAAGTACATTCAACTTTTCAATATAATACATATTTTTCTACCAATCAGCAGCTGTTTATTAGGGAAACTTTTGAAACCCACAAAACTGACATATCCCTTTAAAGGGTCTGAGAGCTTTGAGCAGCATTTCCAGCTGTGGCTTACCTTACAGGTTGGCATCTACAAGCATTCTGCATTATCTCACCATTTAGTAGATATCCTTTTTTTAATTCTTTGGGTTTGGAAATCCCCCCCCCCCCCCACTAGGGCGGTGTTTGGAGATAACTTTTTTAATTTTCTTGTTTACATAAATAATATTAACTGTGTTCCTGTTGTTTCTGTGCTGCGCTCTGCATATCACCTGGGATTTATCAATCAATACAGACCACTTGGACAAAAAAAACTTTTTTTTAATTTTTATAAAATTATGCATATTTCAGTGTTTTTGTAAGAGTGTTATATAGCCCTGATAATCCTGGAACATTCCTCCCTAAAAGCTGTGTAAAGCTTCCAAGACTTGTAGGTTCTGAAAGGACCATAAATATCAATACACTCTATGTGCTGCGCTGAAACCATAAAATGGCACATTGTTCTTTCAGACGTTCTAACCCCCAAAGAAAAAGAAAGGTACGATGCATTTTTGCAGTAAGAGAGAATACAAGCATTTAGATAGAGCTTGTAATTTATGGTCCATTCAGGACTAGGAAAGTTCAAGAACCAGTGGGTTGCCAGTTCCTTTGCCAGTTGGCCACAGCATACAGCTCCTGGTAAACCTAAATTTGCCACGAGGAAGGTACAATATTTTTAACATCCAGTTGACAGATAATTGTTATGTTATGTTTTATATTTTTATATTTTATGTTTTTTCCATATTTAGAACATTCTGTGTCACATTAATGTCCACAATCAAAATGTACTTTCTTTAAAATGTATCAGTCCACCAATTGTCTTCATTTGATGTTATTTTATCCGGGGTTTCCTCAGCCCGCTCTGTTTCCTCTTCCTACTGCTCTGTCCTTCCTTATAGTCCATCATTTATCATGGACAGCTTCCCCTCGTAGACATGATATCTGTATGTGGCCTTTGACCTTAGAAAATAACTTGGATTTCTTGCCCATAGAATTTCTTGGATTTCTTTCCTATATTAAAGAATAATTATTATATCATATTTTACTGATCCTCTGCTATAAACATATATTAAATATTAAAAGTAATGTCCTTAAAAGGGAGCAATCTATAAAATGTGCTTTTAGTGTTTATTATTTAAGATAAAGAATAATGGGCATATTAGATAGGTACATTTACCTGCATTTTATTTAAACTTTGCACCAACATTTCTAGATGATTCAGACTATTTTATTCAACCCAATACCATTATAACAATTATTTATTTCTATAGATATATACTTTGTAAAATGTGGTTCTTTATTTGCTACAGCAAAGTTAGTTCCAAATTAAAAATAATCACATTTTGATGCATTGGCTGGGCTCTGGAGACATCCATAACACTTTTTTTTAAAAGGTTATGTGTGAGAGGGGTGATTACATCACTGCAGGGGCAAAGCTTGCAGTTAGTGTCGCATGATGGCTCTTTCTGAGCAATGGGGTAGGTGTCAATTGCTAAAAGATTTTAATATATAACAAATTCACCTCCCTCACCCCTCCCTCTGTTGATAGATAAAGATAAGCACACCCGCAGGAAGTGATGTAACCAGATAAAGAAGCATCTGCAGAGTATTCAATTATGTTTTCTCTAAAAAAAATATTTTATGCTCATGGTTTACTCAGCTGCTTATGTTGTTCTTTATTAAATATTTTAAATCGGTGCAGTTTTTCTGGAACTTCGAAGGTCCTTTAAGGATAAGTGTATTTTAAAACAAGGTCAGAGGTGCTCATCAGAGAACGAACAAACCTTAATAGGTTAGTTCTATAGCCATGATAAGCCACTCTGAGAGCAACCTCTTTTAGCTCACTTGTGCCCTTCACAGGGAGAAATATCCTGTAGTATATCAGTCTGGTCCCACTCAAAAGAGTGATCCAGCCCCGAAATACCAGTCAATTTTATATATGTATTTTATATTAAAAATCAATTATTACCTATGTAACAGTTATAAACCTTTTATCTTGCCAGTAACTACAGTGTACAGCAGAAGCTGACATATTATGTATCCTTTTTGTTACTGGCACTTAGAATACTGAGCTGTTCAGGTCAAAAGTTCAAGAGCCAGCTCAAGCTACAGCTGTGCTTTAGACTGTGACAGTTACATTTCTTTTTTTCTATGTTCTTCTGCAGCTCACATCACTTAAAAAAACAATACCAATAATAGGAAAACTTGTATAGATGTGTTTGATCTCTTTCATATAAGAGCAATCTGTGCTTATGTTAAAATTCTCCTTAAAGGGACTTGGAACAAAGTTTTTTTTCCAAGAAAAGGGGTATTTGATAATGTTCCACAGTGTGTTTTCTTTTTTTCAAATAAAGGTCTCAGAAGTGTTGCTGCTCCTGGAGGCTTGCTCTCCGCCAGCCAATGAGATCTACAGACTAAAGTATTCTCTCATCATTCCCTGTTAGTTTCAATGAAGTTTAAACAGGTTTTACTTAATGTTCTTTCCTTCAAAAAAACTTTAGCAATATTTAAATCATGCTCTTTTAAATGCTTAAAAGATTTGCGTAAAGGATATGTCAGGATGGCACTACTTTATACCATGCCAGTGACCTTGGCCTAAAGCTACTTTACATGTGGAGCCACTCCCGCCACGCACTTGCATCATTCTCCCTGGTCATGGACGCCCTCTCCTACTTATAGTACTGTAACACTGAACAGAATCTTTTATTCTGTTGTAAATAAAGTGCATTGTTCTGTATAAATGGCCTCTTCATTGGTGTGTTCCAACATTCCTGCCTTGCCCCAGATGACCAGGTCTGTATTAGATGCCCTGTGTGGGTGGGACCCTCGTCAGCGCATTAATCATGGGGTAATTATTCTTCATTCATACTATGGATATTGTGTGTATTTCTCTGGATGTCCGAGGCGTACGCCCACTGATCGCCCCACTCTGTACTATAAAAGAGCTCTGCACTGTAATACAGCTCTGCAGCATAACAGAGCTCTGCACTGTAATACAGCTCTGCACTGTCACAGAGCTCTGCAGCATAACACAGCTGTGTAGTAGAGCGCAGCTCTGCACTGTAACACAGTGCTGCAGTATAACACATCTCTGCACTATAACTCAGCTCTGCACTGCACTGTATCACGGCTCTGCACTGTAATACAGCTCTGCAGTATAACACATCTCTGCAGTATAATGCAAATATGCACTGTAACACGTTTTTGCAGTATAGCACAGCTCTGTAATATAACACATCCCTGCACTGTAATACTGCTCTGCACTGTAACACAGCTCTGCAGTATAACACATCCCTGCACTGTAATACAGCTCTGCACTGTAACACAGCTCTGCAGTATAGCACAGCTCTGCAGTATAGCACAGCTCTGCAATATAACACATCCCTGCACTGTAATACAGCTCTGCACTGTAACACAGCTCTGCAGTATAGCACAGCTCTGCAGTATAGCACAGCTCTGCAATATAACACATCCCTGCACTGTAATACAGCTTTGCACTGTAACACAGCTCTGCAGTATAGCACAGCTCTGCAATATAACACATGCCTGCACTGTAATACAGCTCTGCACTGTAACACAGTTCTGCAGTATAGCACAGCTCTGCACTGTAACACAGCTCTGCAGTATAGCACAGCTCTGCACTGTAACACAGCTCTGCAGTATAGCACAGCTCTGCAATATAACACATGCCTGCACTGTAATACAGCTCTGCACTGTAACACAGCTCTGCAGTATAACACATCCCTGCACTGTAACACAGCTCTGCACTGTAACAGATCACTGCACTGTAATACATCTCTGCAGTATAGCACAGCTCTGCAATATAACACATGCCTGCACTGTAACACAGCTCTGCACTGTAACACAGCTCTGCAGTATAACACATCCCTGCACTGTAATACAGCTCTGCACTGTAACACAGCTCTGCAGTATAACACATCCCTGCACTGTAACACAGCTCTGCACTGTAACAGATCACTGCACTGTAATACATCTCTGCAGTATAGCACAGCTCTGCAATATAACACATGCCTGCACTGTAACACAACTCTGCACTGTAACACAGCTCTGCAGTATAACACATCCCTGCACTGTAATACAGCTCTGCACTGTAACACAGCTCTGCAGTATAACACATCCCTGCACTGTAACACAGCTCTGCACTGTAACAGATCACTGCACTGTAATACATCTCTGCAGTATAGCACAGCTCTGCAATATAACACATGCCTGCACTGTAATACAGCTCTGCACTGTAACACAGCTCTGCAGTATAACACATCCCTGCACTGTAATACAGCTCTGCACTGTAACACAGCTATGCAGTATAACACATCCCTGCACTGTAATACAGCTCTGCACTGTAACACAGCTCTGCAGTATAACACATCCCTGCACTGTAACACAGCTCTGCACTGTAACAGATCACTGCACTGTAATACATCTCTGCAGTATAGCACAGCTCTGCAATATAACACATGCCTGCACTGTAATACAGCTCTGCACTGTAACACAGTTCTGCAGTATAGCACAGCTCTGCACTGTAACACAGCTCTGCAGTATAGCACAGCTCTGCACTGTAACACAGCTCTGCAGTATAGCACAGCTCTGCAATATAACACATGTCTGCACTGTAATACAGCTCTGCACTGTAACACAGCTCTGCAGTATAACACATCCCTGCACTGTAACACAGCTCTGCACTGTAACAGATCACTGCACTGTAATACATCTCTGCAGTATAGCACAGCTCTGCAATATAACACATGCCTGCACTGTAACACAACTCTGCACTGTAACACAGCTCTGCAGTATAACACATCCCTGCACTGTAATACAGCTCTGCACTGTAACACAGCTATGCAGTATAACACATCCCTGCACTGTAATACAGCTCTGCACTGTAACACAGCTCTGCAGTATAACACATCCCTGCACTGTAACACAGCTCTGCACTGTAACAGATCACTGCACTGTAATACATCTCTGCAGTATAGCACAGCTCTGCAATATAACACATGCCTGCACTGTAACACATCCCTGCACTGTAACACAGCTCTGCACTGTAACAGATCACTGCACTGTAATACATCTCTGCAGTATAGCACAGCTCTGCAATATAACACATGCCTGCACTGTAACACATCCCTGCACTGTAACACAGCTCTGCACTGTAACAGATCCTTGCACTGTAATACATCTCTGCACTGTAGCACAGCTCTGCAATATAGCAAAGCTCTGCATGACCAATGCTATTTGTTCTGCTGGTACCAGAGCTCAATTCCCCATCTGTCTTATGAGTCATGTTCTGGTTAAAAAAAGGCTGAAGATTATTTTTTTATGGGAAAATGTTGTCCTATCATTCCCGGCCCTAAACGCTGAATTATTGAGGCATCCGAGTGCTTTTACAGATTTTAACACTAGCAGTTAAATATAATATGTCCTGTTTTAGAGTGACAGAGCTATTGCAGATATACATAATTACAACTGGAGCTGGTTGTTATTAAATCAATTAAGTGGAAGTGTTAGATAAGGACGTTTTCTAGTTGGATATTCTGCGTGCACATTTTCTATAACACTCTCCCTCTCTCTAACTGTGTTTAGGCCCCTTATTATTTCTCACAATGGGGATAATAAGCCAAATTACCGGTAGTTTTTTTTATTTTTTATTCACAAATGTTATTGTAGTCTTGTTGAATAAATACAATTGATAAGTTTAAAGGGCCAGTGTAAGTGCCAGATGAAGGTATGTAAGTATATAGCTCACCAGTTGTTATTTCAGGAAATGTGTGTTTATAAAATCATAAAAGAAAATAACTTGAATGTTACCTACCTGATGCGCTGGGCCTCTCTCCAACTCGTTCCTGTCACATGCCTCATATTGTTTGTCTGGAAGCCATTAAAGTCACCTTAATTATTAGGTAGTTGTGACTTATCTCCCCGTATTCCTTTACAATGTGCCCCATCTGATTATTAGTCACTAGTGATATTAATGTTTTTTTTTTTGCTAAATTATTTTCCAAACAATGGTTAAATAACCAGATGAGATAAATGCCTAATCCACAACTCCCGAATAACTAAACAGCAGACGTATAGCTTGAATGTCTTCCAGACAAACAATATGGATCATTTGGAAAGGGTAAGGTGCAGAGAGATCCAGAACCTCACTCAGGATAACATTCATTAAAAACAAATATTTACAGATGATTTTATTGTTTATAAACACACTTTTCTTGAACAAACAAGAGGTGGACTAGATGCTCATAGCCCTGTATTTGGCACTTATACTGGCCCCTTAAGGAGGATAAAATCAAGCTCATACTCATTTTGATCTCCACGACTGTAGGGCTTGTGAGGTAGCTTGACTAACAGATAATTAAAGGAACATTAACCTTATACAAGTATCCAATCTGCAAATAAAATAACGTTTCAATCATTACACAAGATTGGTAATTGGTTGAACTCTAAAGCATAAATATCTGAATCTATGTGCAGACTGCATTTGCAACTGTTTCAACACTTTTGCCAAACTGTATTTATGGGTAAACCAATTGCATCCATCCTAGCTCTGAAACTTGTAATTCCTGTATTTTAAAGTTTTTTTGGGTAGATCCAGTAGATTCGCTGCTATGAAACCCACAATAACCACCTTTACCTCTCTCTTTCCTGTGACCCCTTAAGACCTTGCAACTTTTTTTTTAAAGAATTTTAATATTGACTGACAACAAATTCCACAAGACTGAATAATTCCCCACGTTCATATGAGAAAGAGACTATTTTTTTTAGCTTTTAACTTAATTTCAAGCACGGGTGAAAAAAATGCCCAGTTTTTAGGATAAATGATTGAAGGATTAGGGAGATTTAGATTAAGACACAAATTACTGACAGATCCATAGGATCATTACTGGGGTATCTCGGGGTAATGTCTCACATGATCAGATTCTCACCAAGCGGAAGCTCTGTCTGCGCCAACAGTCACATTATTTCACAAGACTCGTTGTGCGCAACAATGGATGCCCCCAGGTTATATAATGTAATATCAGGCACTGCCTAAAATAGAGCTAATAAAGGCGGAATAATTACCGTTCATACAACAGCTATACAGTTATCCTAATATAGACCTATAAATAACATAAGGAGAACTTCTAACACAGGACTTTTAGTAGGTGCAGTAGTTGCAAGGAAGTCTTTTCTCGATTGTCCATTGACACAGATTTTTTTGCGCCCCATCATGTTTTGTTGTTTAGTTGTTCAGTCGTGCCCAACTCTCCACTATCTTTTGGACTGCAGCATGTCAAACACAGCTATCACTATGTCCCTGGTTGTGCTTATCCAAAGAGTTATCTTGGCAAAGATACTGGAGTGGGTTGCCAGGTCCTTCTCCAGTGGACCACGATTTGTCTGACATCTCAGCTATGTTGGGTGGCCCTACATGGTATAGAACATTTGCAGTTGTTAAAAAAAATACCATTTAGTATTAGACAGCTTTGAAAATTTGGGCTGTCACTCAGCTAAAGAAATTCCTCACATAATGGCCTAATTAGCTTATGATTGATGAGCAGCTTTGTGGATTAATGGCTTCCTTTTGCGTGTGGCTTGTGAGTTCTCAATATGTGAACAAGCAGATTCTATTGATTCTTCAAAAGCCTGTCAGTGACCTCTCTCAAGCATCGTGTTGTAGAATGTTGCCACTGATTTGTTACTACGAGACACTGCAAGCCCTGTAATTAAAACTACACTGTCTTCATGAGCTGCTGAGGGGAAAAAAACAATTAGGAACTATTTGTAAGATTTTAGGCATAAAAAGCAGTAATTAATCTAGTAATGGAGTAATTAGGTACTAATAACAAGATCAGTTTGTGTAGACAATATCTCGATGTATTAAATTCTAGGCTGTTTTAATGTTACTAACTGGTAATTATTTAATAAATCCCAGTTACAAATATACATATCGTTATTAATACATTACTATCCTACCATAAGTGGGACCCATAATGCTGTGGCCCTTTAACTGCAGCACAGATTAGTATTATCTCCGTTTCCGTGTCTCCAACTACAATTAAGAGATCAACCTGTATGTAAAAATATTCATTATTCCTGGAAACAGATGGTAAGCAAAAAAATATTACAAACTGATGGATTTTCCTCAACTTGGAGATCAATGAAGGAGAAAATAGAAGCAGCTGATTTTCATAATGCCTTTCTGTTGCGCACACTAAGCGAGCGCAGGAGCGCGGGGAAGTCATTTATGAAGCACAACAGTTAATTTATCAAGAGTGAGGTATCAATTTCCAGCTTGTACACTCACGGAGCAGCGAGGAAAACGACCACGTATTCATAATTGAGCGATTTATATTTGTCAGAGCCTGAATTAGGTTAAAAGATCGGCTAATATACATTTATTGCTTTAACCCTTTACTGCCAGGTTAACCCTATAAAGTATAATAGAATGAAATCTTTCCTTGGCACACTCTTCATTCAGCACATTGTGTCACTATTTTAAGATCCATCCTGTTATGTTGTCGGGTCAGGTCCCCCACTGCAGTGCGTCCTCCAACCGCTAGATGGCGCTGCCGATATTTTGCAGCGCTGCTGATATGTAAGAGAAGTTCTAAGCTTATAATGTTAACCTAATCTTTGAACTAACCCTAACCCTCACCCTAACCCCCACTCTAACCCTAATCCTATCCCTAACCCTCACCCTAACAGTTTACCTAAGCCTTGACTGTATGATATAGCACTGAAATACTGGCAGCGCCATCTGCTGCTGCCTTGTGCTGCGCCAGCATGCACCAGCATAACAGGAGATGACCCTATTTTATTATCTGCTACTACCATAAACCTGAACGATAACCCATAAATCTAACCCAACCCTAATCCTAACCTTAACCCTAAGAAATTGAACAAAGTCTTGGCGAGCCACTGTAGCATCACCTATTGGCTGCTGCACGCCACTGCTGGTGGGGATGAAACAGAAAAAGTCCAATGTTAATATAGCTTTTAAAACTTACATTCAAACGTTAGTGTTGTAAGCACAGAACTGCTTCTCTCTTCCTCTTACATTTCAGTTCTGCCGAGGGGACTGTTCTGGGATATTCACTACACTGGCCTAATTTGGCTGCAGAGATCATTTCAGTGAAGGACAGTCTGAACCATAAATGCTTAAGTTCAAATATAGGTTTTGAAAACTACATTTTTTTTTGTTCAAGCCATGGAACAGCATCAGATTTTCTATTAAATGGAACTGTTACCGCTAGACATTATTTTATGATTTATATGATACATTGTTGCACTGTTTGGAGAAAACTAACCTGTTAAACAGTGGCGGAGCTAGTGAATGGGGGGCCACGGTACAATAATAATATGGCCCCCTGGTAAGTTCTCTACACAAAGTAGCCGGTCAATAAATATACAAGAAACATTTGCAGCTGTGTAAATCATGAGTATAAAGGCATTTTCAGACTATGCTAGTGCATGGGAGCTGCCATGACAGCATTTCTTTCCAAGAGGGCAGTTACAGAGCAGTATTCTTACAAGCTGAGCCTATAGGAGAGGGAAGGTGTCCTGTGCTGAAATCTTATCTGAATCCACCAATCCATCAACAATCCCACTTTCTTTCACTTTTGAATACATAGGCCCTCATTCAATTGCGATTTGGCCAATTTAATAGAGCTCTAAATAAGCACATAACATATTTATATTAAAGAAGTTTTTAGTTAGTGAAAACCTTGCTTTTGGATAGATGTTTACTAACTAAAAACTTCTTTAAAATAAATATGTTATTTGCTTATTTAGAGCCCTATTCAATTGCCCAAATTGCAATTGAATGAGGGCCATAATAAACAATATTAGAACACTCCCACTCTGTTTCCAAGCTAGCAAGAACTGTGCACAACATTAACATGGCATCCTTCAGACACAAGCAGTGTCTATTTAAAAAAATATTTTACCTAAAAAATACTTTATGCCCATAGTTTACACATCTGCTAATGTTGTTAATTTGTTACAAATTTCATAAAATTAAAGTTTTCCCGACCAAAGTAGAGCTTTAATTGGATGAATGAAATCATATTGTATGTATGCTACAGTGAGCTTGTAAGGAGAAATTAAAACTATTTTTCCTTCTAAGTAACTAAGTCATAGGGATGTATATGTAACCTCCCTGTTACCTTTTTACTTGTAAGATGAATATTTCAGCAAATACATTTGCAGTCCCGAGGGGCAGCGGGGTCTTTATGGTGACGTTGGGTTCCTGGAAAGTTTGCAGTTAAAAAGTTTTCCAAAATACATTTTTGACAAATGTTTTCAGTTCATTTAAAGGATATTTCCGCAGAAAATGATAGCACAGAGGGGCTTATGGTGCCAAATACAGGAAGCAGTTGGTGGTGGAACATTTTCTGTTGCATTTTTCCATCACACTGTATTAGGTTGAAAATGACCTTGAAAAATCTGCCCAATGTCTGTTATTCTAATCAGCCTAAAGCATAAAACCCCTTCTGGATCGCTACCTTGTCATGGTGAAGGGGCTTGTGTACCTCAATGAAGCTGTGAGCTGTATCATGTAGGGTCACCCAAGATGGGCAGGTCATAGCAAAGAGGTCAGACAAATCGTGGCTCACCTGAGAAGGAACTGGCAATCAACTCCATTATCTTTGCCAAGATAGCATTATGGATAAGCACAAACTGAGGCATGGTATGCTGTGGTTCAGAAGAGTCAGACATGACTGAACAACTAAACAACAACAAAGCATTAAAGCATTTTTTGAGAACAATCTTTATTTTAGCAGGTGCCTGAAAGCTGCCATGACAGTTATACTTCCTTTCCAATGCATGAGCAGGGCTTTTGATTTTACTTGCAACTTAGGGCCTCGTTCAATTTAGATTTGGACAATTGAATAGGGCTCTATATAAGCACATAGCATGTTTTTAGTTAGTGAACTTCTATCCAAAAGCAAGGTCTTCACTAACTAAAAACTTCTGTAAAAAAAATATGCTCTGTGCTTATATAGAGCCCTATTCAATTGGCCAAATCGCTATTGAATGAGGCCCCCAGTATTTCCCAAACTGTGATAGTCATTTAATACAGCATTCACAAAACAGCATTAAATTACATTAACTGCAGTACAGTTTTTTTTATTTAAGAATATTTAGCAATCATCAGTTTTAGTTCCTTTAATCCTTTAGTATCTTTAATCAAACATAAATACAATAAAGCAGTATTACATTAAACTGAATACATCTGCTGAGTATTTTTACAGTTTAATTATAACACAATAATGGGATTTAAAGACAAATGATTACTAAATGTGGTTATTCATGTGTCCTAGTAACAATTACATTTCAAGTGGTAAATTGAATTATCTGGATAACACAATTATTAAATGTATTTTCTGACTTCATTCGTAGGGTTATGACGTTAAAGGGCCACTGTAGCCCAAAAATGTCTAGTGAGTATTTAAAGTATCCTGTATTTGGAAGGTTCCCTATTTTGTAACTTTATCTAATCTATCACATGCTGCTTATATCAGACACACACATTACATTGAGTCATTCTATACATATACATATAAAGATGGTTTCCACACCCCCAGACATAGGTCCCTGGTACCTTCAAAAAAACACACTGCCTTTGGGTATGTTTTCTTTTAACCCTATACTAACCTTCAAGCCAACAGCAGTGCAATGCAGAACTCCACATAGCAATGTCTAGGCTCCTCATTGATTCCTTGTGGTGGGGGAAAAGACTACACACCCCATGATGCTTTGCTGCACAAACTATGGGATTAGATACTATGGGACAGTATGGGATTATTTTCTCCTACTTTGTTCTGATATGTTACAGGAAGCAGGGGGCAGTGAGCCTGACCTGCCCACTGTCTATATACACATCACTTTAAACACCAAATCAGCAAAACACATATGGGGAAAAAGGATTCTACATTTATTATAATAATGCTTAAAACGTAGTCAATTTGACAACCCAATATAAACTTGTAAAGCTCAAACATGAGGTTCTAGCGCCCAATGTTTTGCTGGAAGCTATGAGCTCGGCAGCCATGACCATAACATAACAACATCCCTTTGCTGACCTGCAAACCAATTAGCTGGTCCAGCCACCATGGGAGGGTGCGATAATGATACCCAGACAAGTTGCATGCTGCTTCTGCCAGCAAAATGACTGCAATGACAGTAAGAAAATGAGAATAACATCTCTATCCATCCAGCCCTCTTAGGGGCAGACCTGCTCCTACATGACAGGGAGGAGGTAAAAAGGATGGGAGGGCACCTTGGCCAGACCATTAAAACCCATTAACACCCCTTGCCTGGCACTACCCAGTTCCTCCTATTAAGGGGCAGGTCATGCCCCACACACACACTGCCACCGAGCCTGTCCACCAAAGAAAGATTTTTGGATGTCTGAACTGTGACATGTTGTGCAATTGTGTCCACTGATTTTAATGTAAATCAGAAAAACATAATTAAAATGATCTCCATTGGTCCTTGTTTATACTTCTTAACTCACTGGTAGGATAAAGATGGATCAACATTTTCTTCAATTAATATTATTTATTTTCCATGGGAAAAAAACTGTGTAATGTATAAAAATATGACAAAGAAAGTTTAGATGGCAGTTGCCCCTTAAAAACATTGGATACATTACAGTTATTTTAGCCCTTGGTTATCTTGGTTGCAATACACGAAGAAGACCCACCATGGGGTGACCCGATACTCAGGGCTTCAGCTGCATTCTCAGGATGATAACTGAACTCTCAGTGTCTGTCCGGTTGCATGTGAAGGTCACTTCTGATTGGCTGTTCTACCCTTTGATTGACATCCATATTGCTTATATAAAGTACACGTATGAGCACATTTGCATTACTCCACTCATGTATATTTTTTTATCTTCCTTTATGTCAATGTGTGGATTATAGTTTAACAAGAATACCTAAGTAAATAAATATGTAAAGTTGAAAGACCATGCCAAAATCTACCTTGTAAGGTGCTATAAATAATATACTCCACACTTAATATCACCTGTACAGCGCTACATAATATGTTGGTGCGCTACCAAAAAAATATAATAATAATAATAATATATTAATAAATTACAAACAATTGGAAGAATGGAGATAACATTGTTCTTGGTCTAAAAATTAGAATTAATAAGGAAATGCTTCAAGATATTGGTATGTATGACAAACATTTACAGAATTTAAGCATGTGTGAGACTTAATTAAGCAATATTTATGGGAAACAGAGTGGGCAGATTAGATCAGTGGCAAAGTCAGGGAATAGAGGCCCCTGTACAAAAAATGTTGGGGGCTCCCCTTGAAGTTCTCTATGCACCCTATATGGATCAATAAATAAGCTCAAAATATATGCAGCTGGTTAGACCACCCATAGGGTGATCAGATCACCTTTCTATAAAAATAATATAAATTAACATTAACATAGCAGAAGGCCCTGACCCTCTGTGGGCCCTACTGGATTAGATGAACCATTTGGTTATTTTATTCTCATTTTTATATCCAGCAATGGTGTCTTATCTGTGCCAGTGTGATATATAACTGGAAGTAGCAGTGGAGCCACTGGTAGTTAACCGTCTCACATCTCACAGTAATGAGATAGACTCAGCCACCTCAGCTAGCTGCACAAGCTTCTGGCCTTCACTGTCAAACTGTTACATTTCCAGCTCTCGCATGGCCACTCGGTGTCACTGAGCATGTGTAAAGTTCACCAACAACGATGGAAAATAAAAATATTGCATTATAGACCGATAATTATTAATGGAATATTATTATTAGACAAGCATTGTAGTTGGTGCAGTAGTGTAGCTAATGCATGTACTGCCCTGTTACAAATGTATTGCCCTGGCTCTCCTTCTCTATACAAAGCTGGTGCCCGTAGGGGATCATAAAAAGGAAAACGTGTAAGTGGTCAAATCACCCTTCAATAAAAAATTCTACCATATTAAATTAAAAGATGCGCATTGCTCCAGACTAAACCTTTTCTGTGCTAGGATTTTATTTATGGTGCTTGTTACCCCGTGCTTCTGTTATATTTCAATATAATATTTTTGCTTTTTAACTTGTCTACTGGTGTAAATATATTATTTGTAACATCTTTCAAATGTTTCACTCTGTATAGAATATCATCCAGTTTAAATATATACCTCTGTAAACTGTGAAACATTTCATATATTCTTATATATTTAATACTGAACTATTAATTACACTACCATCTCTCTCAGACTGTATCTCTGGAGGTTCCTACTGGGTGGAGCTTCTCCACTTGTTATTTGTGACCTCTGTCCGCCATATTTCCATTATGTATACGCTGCCTCCCTTTTTATTTTGTAGTTGAATATAAAATATCTGTTTTATTTCTGAGCCTCCAGCTGGGCTAAATTGAGATGTAAATGAACCCTTATCTTATTTGAAACTGACGTGGTAAAAAAATAAAAAAGTGAGCTCTTATTTCTCCCCAGTAATGTAAATCCAACCCACACCGTCAGACTTGACGCACGCCAGATCCTGAGTGATATGTTATACACGTTTGGGGAAGAGATGCCGCTTTCTATAGGAGCTCTTGTTTCCAAAGAATGCCCAACATCAATATGCTAATTACACCCACTGGAAGATTTAAAAGCCGGCATTGTGTTTAAGTCCAAATGCTGGAATAATGTGTGTATTAAGAAGGGATCGTCAAGACGAAGAAATTAAACCTCATAATCTCTAACACATGAAAAAAATACTCTTTTCATAGTAGAAAGAACTACTTATAAAAAATAATGGCAAATAATTATTAAAGTTATTTGTTACACAAAAGTTGTATTAAAATGAGGACAGTTTCAAATAAAAATGATGGGTTTGATATTATGGTGTTGAAGAAATTGGTCCTGAATAGGCTTTCTCTCAAAATAAATTGCTATTAAAAAATAACTGTCTATATCAGAGGTTTTCAAGGAGTTTACATTGAGAACAGCCCATTAGCAGACCCAGTACACATATCTCGATCCATAATTTAAACAGACACTGGAGTCCCATATTTTCAATTTGGTAAAATAAAAATAATTGGAAAATATTTAGAGAAATAAAATAAAAAAAACACAGTCTTCATTAACTATTTTTATTATATGCAGGTACGTGTAGGCATATTTAAGTTTCCTGGATTATGAATGCATCTGATACAGGAGAATCAGTAGTGCATGAAAAAAAAAATTGCATTTGATTTTGAGAAGTAATGTTCCTTGAAAACCTTAGTTAAATTAGCATAAAATTCATCATTTGTTTTGGCCAATCACAGGCAGACATAACATTGTTTCAATGTCTGTGAAGTAAGTCTGTGCAGCAAAGCATCATGCGATGTGTAGTCTTTTCCCTCCTTCACAAGGAAGCAATGAGGTGCTCAGACATTGCTATGTGGGTCTCTGCACTGTGCTGTTGTTGGCTTGAAGGTTCATATAGGGCTAAAAAAGCATACCCAAATGCAGTGTTTCTATTGGCTAGAACCAGTTGCCCATGTGTGGAAACCATTTAAAAAAAATATATAAAATAAATATGTATGCACAGAATGAATCAATGTAATTGGGTGTTTCTGATATAAGCAGCATGTGTTAGATTAGAAAAAGGTAAAAACAGGGAAACTTAGATATACCTTTAATATGTTTCTATAAGAGTGAATGGCCATTGGCCTCAGCTGAATTATGCTGCTTCCATTACAAAGTGCCATTCCTTGGTGCCAGTGCTTTCAATGAAACTAATACAAATCTTATCACTGACATATGGAATATACACAATGTGCACATTTGTTGCCAACGTCTCTGCTATATGTTACACTGAGCCATATTGCAACCAGGTCCAGAACCGTAAAATGCTGAGTCACAACTACTTTGTAGTTAGAAGATTTGAAGCAATGGAATATATCTGAGTGTTCACGTTTGTGAATTACATAAATATATAACATTAGCAGCTCAGCAGAAAACCATTTGTGGAGCTTGATGTTTATATGGGAGACTTTTAAGGCCATTACCTCTCTTAAAAAACAAGTTAATAATTAATATAATTCATATACTGGCTATTTACCTGCTGCCTATAAATACTTTCTATCAAAGGAGCTCGCTACTGAGTTTTTTTTCTCAGTATCTAAAAAATAAAAGCAAGGTAAAAAATAAATGTAAAATTTAGTAAAATCTGTTTAATAAAGTAAAAATAAATGTAATACAATTTTTTAAAAGAAATTCTTAAAAAACGTGTTGTTAGTTATAGATTTGTATAAAACCACTGCTAATATATGTTTTACAACATTATGGGCCTCATTCTATTGCTACGTTTTTGGCAAATGTGGCCACAAGGGGAGGCAACAAGCTACTTCAAATGGCTTACGTTTGCAGCCTCTGATCGGGTTCCGAGCCTCGAGCTGTGACCCCTTGAAATTTACTTCCGTCAAAGCCTTTGATCTTTCTCGGCCGCGAGAGTTGCAGCCGCAAGAAATCCCTATTCGCTATTCAATTGCTACGACTCACCCTCCATCAAGCCCGTAAATGTCTAAACATGAACCACAGCTTACTTACACCAAAGAGATCCCGCAACGGTCTTACTTACAAAACGTAGCACTAATTATTTCAAGTCCAAATTTTCTGATTGCTACATAAAAGTAGTTTTTTTATGTTATTCTTAAAAAGCACAGAAACGGCACACCGACATAAGCGCTCAGGCGATGCGCACAACGCCATGTGCGCGCTGACAAACGAGCGCACTAATACCAGCTCAGCGCCTGTACAATGCTCTCACTCACCCTACTCTCCCTGTCAATGTGCAGCTCCTGCAGGACCCCCCAGTCCAGACTCTCCCTCTCTGTAGCCCCGCAGAACATTACTACACTCACCCACCTGGTCCTTGCCCTGCTTGAAGTGTAATTGTGGAGGACGGGCAAGGAGGTGGGGTACACTAGAGCAGAGGACCCTAGAGGAGAGGGTGAGTTCAGCACTGTCCTGGCGCTCTGGTGTGGGTGCACGCTTTTTCATGCATTTTGGAAGGGAGACGTGCGCGTACAGGACGGCGCGCAAGTCTCTGTTGCTCTAAAGTTGTGCCACCCACAGAAACAGTGTATATACATTGTATTAGCCATTTTTTCTAAATATGATCATTCCAATATTATTTGTGCTGCAAATTAATACTAATTAGCTGTTTTGAAGTTCAAATCAGAATCACAGTCTGCTTGTTTGTCTCTGTGGGGGCAAAACAATGACCCCCAATGTTGTCATTCAATTAGATCCCTCTCCCACCCTTATCAAGAACCCTAAATTAGAATTTTCAGCTGCATATTAGCCTCAAAAGCAATACAGTATTTCTCAGGAATGATATGCTTTAGAAAGAATGGCTTGTCCAATATTGTTTCTCTGAATTAGTCAAACTTCCATATTCCCTGTTCTTCCTTAATAAAATACTTGAGTAATTTAGCTCTTTAAGTTGGAAAGTGGTAATAGCTGTGTAGATTCCTGAGGAACATCTGGTGGGGAAATTATCTTAGTGATAAATATAGTGGATCCGTATTTAAAGGAAATTCATCAAGTGGAATTATTTTCATGAATTTATACACTATAACTAAATGGTGAATAGTCTGCAGACCATGTGTTAGGGCAGGAGTTAAAGGAGCAGTGTAGTCTCACATTTTCTGTGCTTTATTTTAAAGGACTAAAATCCTTAATGAGCTAAATGCATTTATAATAAAACAAAAAATAAAATTAAAACCAACCTTTAATTAACCACCTAGTGACCTGTAGTTCTAGTGACCTGCCTGTTATATATGACGGTATCATATATTTTTCTCTCTGCCGTGTCTCTCTCTCCCTATGTCCCCTGTTTGTCTCTCTCTCCTGTCTCTCTCTCTCTCTCTCCTCCCCACTCTCTCCCTCTCTCTCTCCCTTCTCTCAGTCCTTTCCATCCTCTCTCTCTCTCCCTCTCTATCTCCCTCTCTATCTCTTTCTTACACACTCCTTCTCATTCTCACTCTCTCTCTCCCTTCTGTCAGTCCTTTCCATCCTTTCTCTCCCCCCCCCTCTCTCTCTATCTCTGTCTCTCTTTCTCTTTCTCACACACTCCTTCCCACTCTCTCACTCTCTCTCTCCCTTCTCTTACTCCTTCCCACTCTCTCGCCTTCTCACTACCTCCTCTCACTCCTTCCAACCCTCTCTCTCTATCTTCCTTCTCTCACTCCATCCCACCCTCTCCCTTCTCTCACTCCTTCCCACCCTCTCCCTCTCTCTACCCCTTTTCTCACTCCTTTCCACTCCCTTCCTCTCTCTCTTCCTTCTCTCACTCCTTCCCACTCTCTCACCCTCTCTCCCCCTTCTCTCACTCCTTTCCCCCCTCTTCCTCTCTCTCCCCCTTCTCTCACTCCTTTCCACGCACTTTTTCTTTCTCTCCCTTCTCTCACTCCTTCCCACTCTCTCGCCCTCTCTCTACCTTCTCTCACTCTTTCCCACCCCCTTCCCCTCTCTCTCTCTCCCTTCTCTCTCACTCCTTCCCACTCTTTCACTCTCTCTCCCTTCTCTCAGTCCTTTCTACCCTCTCTCTCTCACTCTCTCACTCCCTTCTGTCACTCCTTCCCACCCTGTCCCTATCTCTCCTGCTTCTCTCACTCCTTTCCACTCACTTCCTCTCTCTCTCTCCCTTCTCTCAATCCTTCCCACTCTCTCACCCTTTCTCCCCCTTCTCTCACTCCTTTGCACCCTCTTCCTCTCTCTCTCCCTTCTCTCATTCCTTACCTCCATCTCCCTCTCCCTTCTCTTACTCCTTCCCACCCTCTCCCTCTCTCTCCCACTTCTCTCACTCCTTCCCACCCTCTCCCTTCTCTCACTCCTTAACATCCTCTCTCTCCTTCCCACTCTCCTTTCCCATCCTTTCCCTCTCTTTCCCTTCACTCACTCCTTCCCACCCTCCCTTCATGTCCCCTCTGTGCCCTTTCGCCCATGTGCATTAGAGCTACAACGCAGTTCTGTGATTTACTCTGATTTAGGGTTCGTAGATTGTGAGTAATGCCTGCACAGAACGCATCTCACAGGCTCAGGCTGAGTTACTCACAGGCTGACAACTATTATAGTGGATTAGCAACATGAGTTATTATCTTATAAAGATCACTTGGTTTGTCATGTCTCAATGTCCAAGGCTGCTTGAAGGGCTGATAAGTAATACCAATTGTCTGTTATATTAACTTGCAATTCACTGTGTGTGTTAATGGGTTAATTTCAGTCTCCAAGTTTCTCATCTACTTGGCAAGGAACATTATATTAACAGATAGAAGAGATTTAGAAGACAACAATGGAGATGGCCAGTTGCATACAGGGCCTTATTTACATCTCATGTATATATCTCAGCATTCCTCTCCATTGAGAGACAGCCTCCCCGCAGCTTCTCCCTTTTGCAACTCTCTAGTTCCAGATGTGGTGAACTGCAGTATTTAATTTTTTATGGCAAGGAACATTTTGAACTGTGAAACAAGGTGCTGCTCACAGGGAAGCACGGCTGCCTAGTTGACCTAATGAGAAATCCGGCCATGAATAACACACTACAGCTGCCTAGGGATTTCATTCACAAGGGCGCCTGCCTGGTTTAACTATAGTCTGACAGTATAGTTGTTTTGTGTAGATATTCAGGGATTTATAGTCCTTTCCAATTCAGATTAACAATAAAATATATCATAATTGTTTGATAAATTGATGAGGATGTGGCTTTATGCATAATGGAGAGAGAGAAAAAAAACGAGAAATAAATGTCTGTGGATAAAAGAGGAATGAGTGATATGATGAAATATCCTTTGCCTATGGATACCATAAAGGAAGATACACACCTACAATGGGGGGAAACAGTTTTTGATCCCCTGCTGATTTTGAACATTTGTCCACTGACAAAGAAATGATCAGTCTATAATTTTAATGGTAGGTGTATTTTAACAGTGAGAGACAGAATAAAAAAAAATACAAACAAGAAAAACTAATGTCAAAAAAATTATACATTGATTTGCAGGTTAGTGAGGGAAATAAGTATTTGATCCCCTATCAATTAGCAAGATTTCTGTCTCCCAGATGTCTTTTAGGGAGTGCTCCTAATCTCATCTTTTTACCTGTATAAAAGACACCTGTCCACAAAAGCAATCAATCAATCAGATTCCAACTCTCCACCATGGCCAAGACCAAAGAGCTGTCCAAGGATGTCAGGGACAAGATTATAGGCCTACACAAGGCTGGAATGGGCTACAAGACCATCGCCAAGCAGCTTGGTGAGAAGGTGACAACAGTTGGTGCGAATATTCGCAAATGGAAGAAACACAAAATAACTGCCAGTCTCCCTTGGTCTGATGCTCCATGCAAGATCTCAACTTGTGGAGTTTCAATGATCATGAGAACAGTGAGGATCAGCCCAGAACTACATGGGAGGATCTTGTTAATGATCTCAAGGCAGCTGGGACCATAGTCACCAAGAAAATAATTGGTAACACACTACGCCGTGAAGGACTGAAATCCTGCAGCGCCCCCAAGGTCCCCCTGCTCAAGAAAGCACATGTACAGGCCCGTCTCAAGTCTGCCAATGAACATCTGAATGATTCAGAGGAGAACTGGGTGAAAGTGTCAGATGAGATCAAAATCAAGCTCTTTGGCATCAACTCAACTCGCCGTGTTTGGAGGAGGAATGCTGTCTATAACCCCAAGAACACAATCCCCACCATCAAACATGGAGGTGAAAATTATGCTTTGGGGGTGTTTTTCTGCTGATGGGACAGGACAACTGCACCGCATCAAAGGTACGATGGACAGGGCCATGTAACGTCAAATCTTGGGTAAGAACCTCCTTCCCTCAGCCAGGGCATTGAAATTGGGTCGTGGATAGGTATTCCAGCATGACAATGACCCAAAACACACAGCCAAGGCAACAAAGGAGTGGCTCAAGAAGAAGCACATTAAGGTCAAATTCAGGATACCTTGTTCCTCAGCACAACACCAGGATGTTGGATATTTCTATATAAGCTCAGTGCAGTTCATCAGTGACTGAAATCCCATATATGGTTGTTTAGTCCTTCAGTCATGTCCTAATCTTGGTGACCATATGGACGCAACTGTCTGTGTTTCTGGTTGTACTTATCCATAAGATTTACATGGGAAAGATACTGGAGTGGGTTGGCCAGTTCCTTCTACATAGGACTGAGATTTGTCTGACCATTCTGCAATGACTTGCCCATCTTGGGTGACCCTACATGGTATAGCTCACAGTTTCATTGACATACACAAGCCCCTTCACCATGACAAGGTAGCGATCCAGAAGTGGTGGTCTTCATAGCACCTGTTAAATTGGTGGGGTCTTAGTGGGTCATTAGAAAATTTTGGTGAGGGTTTTGTAACCTTTTTAATCACTTGGGTCTTGGTGCACTCTTAGATAATTTTTAGATCACTTAAAAGTTGCTAAGGGGGACAGGGGGTTGTTGTTGGACTACTAGAAACTTGCTGTGCTTTTGTTAGGCCACTGGAATCTCTCTATGGGGTCCCGATGCAGCACTTAAAAACTGAGTACTTTATATATATATATATATATATATATATATATATATATATATATATATATTATATAAATAGTACATCTGTGTTCACATTTGAATGTCTTACTCAGAATTCAGAGAAATACAGTTATTACACTGTATTCTGGGAAGCTGAGCAGGGACATGCAAATGTACCCACACATGCCTCGCTCTTCAATACATAAACCATTTTAAACATGGCTTCCTTTACGCTTATGCCCGCTGCATTACTCAGCTTTTATGCTAAGCCAAGGTTGGAGTATACACAAGCTGAGAATCCTACCCACGTACAGCTGTTTCAAGTGTACTGCCTATCATCAATGTGGGGTGGGATATATATATGACACTCTTAAAGAATTTGTTATGATAAACTAAAAAACACCTTTTAAAGGTAAAAATTAAATTATTCTTTAACAGTGGCTCTCAACCATTTTGATCTGGGAAAAAGAACTATGCACGTAACATTTTAAGCTCAAAGACAAGGCCCTCCTTATACATAACCCAAGTATTGCACTATAGAATATGTTGGTGCATAGCAAATAAAGGATAATAATAATAACCTGGGGACCAGCTGGTTACCTTCCATTGCTCGTGGTTACTGGCTTTGAGATCCAGAACATATTTAACAGGGCGGTGCAACATGTGGCACAATAACATTTCATTTTGAACAGAGTACTGTTTAACTATATATAAGTTCCTAAACAATCATTAATTTAAGATAAATGATAGTGCTATTCTTAAAGTTTTAGGCCCTCCCCATCCCTCCATGTTCCTGATTACCAGCCCATAAGGTCTCAAGGAACTTTTTATTTAATTGTTATATGCAGTTATTCTCTATTGTGAATGTCCATCCTTCCACAATATTGTGGCAGCATATCAATATACTGAATGGAGACCACATCTGCATCTAACCCGCCACCCGCCAACCACATGTCTAATCAGGTTAGGGAAAAAACATACTGCCATCCTGCGCCAAAGCTGGACTGATCATAACAGTAAAATAATAAATGCAGTATTATATGTCTTTAGATTCTAGAAATGTTTTCCCATTCTTCAAACGTGCATTCTGTAGATGTGAGTCTTTGACGATTGTTTCATGTCTAAACTGAAGCACATTGTTAGGAAATTATCTGAATATCTAGATTATTAATCAAAGTTTGTCTTGCAATACCATATGTGAGTATCCCTTTCATAGGCAGCCTCTGGAAGCAATTCATAAGCTATAAATGAGAGAATGAAGTCATATTTCGGTTTATATTATTCCACAGTGTATAGCCATAACTGGGAACTTTCCAACTGGGTTGTGTTCCTGAGTATGTATTTATATCTATAAGATAATACAATATATCTACAGGTAGTGAATAGTAGGCTTGAGGGTGTTTATTCTAAATGTAGCCATTAATTTATTATGTATCATATGCAATTATGATGCAGTGGGAACCCCTGTATTTGTTTCTGCTGCCCTGTTTCCACAGGTGAAAGGAAAACTCAGATACTAACAGCCCTATTAATTTAAAACGTAGCCCGTAACTGTCATCTATTTGCATGCTAAGATACCTTGTAACGTTGTTTGCAGCAGACTTTGCGTGGCAACATGCAGGACGGCCGAGAAAAGGCTATGTGGAGAGCCACATTGAACTTTGTTCATGTAAATCCTTTGATCATGTTATGCCCGTAACCGCTAATTGTTTAATTCAGCTATTAAAGGGCAAAGTGGTCACTCGCGAGCAAGCACGTAACGCGCAAATGGAGCCCAGAGGCCAAAGTGTGCTCGAGAGCACCCGCAAGGGGGATAAAGTACAATACGTAGCACTTGTAATGCAAATAACAACACTCTACTGTACATTTATTATAAGGGAAATTGATGTTAGGTCTTACAGTTAATAGCACAACATTTGCAAGCCCGCAAATCGACCCAGAAAAATACTTTATTTCATGTGTATATTTTGTGTTATATCGACCCCGGCAATCAATGTGTTACGACACATACTGTAACTCGCATGTAATAGAATATCATATTTACTGCTTTTATTAATATTGCATTATTTCTGGCCTGTGGGTCCGATCGCAAACTGAATTTGAAGCACGTAGGACTTCGAAATGTACCCTCCCCTTTTCCAGTGACGTAACGCTTACAATCTCTTTTTCCATTGGCTCCATCTGAACCCATAACTACGTAATTGCTTAATTGTTTTCGATCGAGCATGCAACCCCGATGGGCGCGAACTGGTTTACAAAATAGCCCGCTCGTAAACTAATTTAATAGCAACTTAAGTAGGGCAAATTTGGAGCATGCAGCCCTTACGTGCTACACGTTAGACTTAAGGGAATGGAATTGAATATGGCCCTTGGTAATACAAAATGCCAATGGTTTCAATAGGACTAACAGAGATCTGCAAGCCACTCAGTGAAAGAATCAATTAGTATATACAATTTGCAAGTTAAACATTTAAATCCTTTTTTTTTTACTATTAAATAACACTTTGCCCATTAGCTAGTTTAGCTCTTTAAAATGACATATTTGTAAAAATTGGACTATAGTTGTCTTTAATGCAATCGGCATCTACTTCTATAACTGAGCTAATTAATATTGTAATTTGTTTTATTTCCGCGGCAGTTATAATTTGGCTGCTAAAATTTAAAATAAAAACATTTACTATCTGGGCACAGGATATTCCCACCGGCGGTGATTTAATTAGTCCTGTTATCGTGTAAATGACCAGATTACATTATTACACCGAGTGTATCAATCGCATCATTAAAACATAACTCTTAATTACAGATTCACGTTCACATTGTTATTATGTGTCATAATTAATTTTTTATTATGGAGAAAATACCCAAAATAAAATCTGGGTACATTAGCACTAATATCAATTTTATACCAGACTAATTAGCAGCCACACAATGAGAACTGGGCCATTATTAGGAGCTCATCACAGCATATAGAGAAACAGTCTGTTATTTTATTACAAACAGATCATACAAGACTCGAAATACCTTTTTTGTCTGTTTTGAAAATAATCCTGGTGGTAAGCTTTCTTCAGAAAGGTGAAGAATTGGACATTATATATAGAAGTCACCTGGAACCAACTATTCTACAAAACTGTAATCTCTCTCTACCCATTGCACTGAACATTTGCAAAGTTTTTATGGGTGATATCCACATTTGACAATGAACAAATAAGTATTTTGCCCCTATATGTTTCTGGTCAACTAAACTGCTTGCCATTGCTAGGAGAATCAGTGGTAGACTTAGTAAATTAATACTATATACTAATTCCTACCCCTCTCCATCCCCTTAATAAAATTAAGAGTCACCCTTTATCCCAGACTTGCCATTAGTGCTTGGAGTCTACCCTGTAATAGGCTCTGGTGTTTAGACAGGCCATTAGTCACACTACTTTGATTATTTACTTCAGCAGACATGGGACTCCTCCTGCAGTTCACAAGTTTTTATTACTCTTTCTACCTTGTTCAATATATACATCTTAAATTTTTAAGAGATCTGTTTGGTTTTAAAAATACATCTATGAATGCAATTTATCTGCTGCCTATAAATACTTATTATTAATTTAAAATATTTATTTTCCATGACCATTAAAGTACATTTAGTTTGTAATACGGCTTTCTATTTTTTTTTCTTATTTTCTGTTTATAGTACCCAAAGTCCTTGGGGTATCACAGGCATTTAAAAAAAATATCCCAAAATAAACAGACTAAAAAACACTGAATTACACCAAGAGTAGTGGACTTGGGACAAATATAGTGAACTAAATCAAGTATGGGAGGGATAATCAAATGGATTACTTGAACTTTGTTTTTTTTGTGTGTTAATATTTTAATCTTTTTTTAGCTTTTTAACCTTAATTAAAAAAAAATGTTTAAAAACTCATGTAGAAATAACTGAAAGCCTAACAGACTGTTAGCTTCCGTTCTGTCCATATCTTCCTGTTTATGACAAGAATGAGTATGTGCGGACACCATGGACTAATTGGCCTAATCAGCTTAGTTATCCCCCATGGCCGGACCCAGCTCATTCTTCTCAATATCATATGGGTATAGCCTGAAAACAATTTTATATTTTTAGTTTATTTAAAAAAATCTTAATTTTTCAATCCTTGTGTAGTTCTTTGTTCATCATGCCTGTCGGGGTCCTAGAGCTAAACCTCATCCTGCATCTTCTCTCCTGTTTTGTCCGGTCATGCAATTTGGACATGACATAAATATAACAATGTATAGATTAATATATTTTATTGAGTTCAATAATTTACATACAAGTATATGCTTTATGCAGAACAGCATTTATTGAAACAATAGCAAAAGAATAAACAATTGGATGTATCAAAACATGTGACAACAATCTCTTCTAATATAGATCACAATATACAACCATGGAATTATATACAAAATCATTTGAAGTGATTTTACAACAAACAATTTAAAAACATTCTAAAATCAGTTAGAACAAGCTAGCAATTAGCAAAAAGTAGTACAAACTATTATCAAACTTGGATAAACAATCAGATGTCTATCCAGTAGAATGTATTTGGTATTTATATTCAGTGATGAGGCATGTTCATAGATCAGCAATTAACATCTCAAAATGCACAGAATTAGTAGAAGACGACTTATGTTATGATGTAACAATCCTATCATATTCTGGAAAAATCACAGAACATAATAGGCATTTACATTCAGTGAAATGATATGTTGCTTTATGAAAACAGTAAATTGCAAAATCAGGTATAATACCTACATGGCAGCCAGAATCTAGAAATATATATTAAAAATAAGCTACTTAGGGTATAATTTAGCTAAATAGCAAACTAAGTAACGTTTGTATAAAGATATTGGAGTATATAATAAGGGGTTTTATAACAGAATTGATTTAACTTCATTTATCAAAGCAATTAGTCTGTTTTTGATAGAATGGACACAAGAGGTAAACAATCAAGGTTTGGGACTCATGTCTGGACCGTGAGCCCCAAAACCTTATTTCAGGATGTGCCCACCTTATCAATTAAAGCAGGAAGATTATGTCAGGACTATTTCAATTCTATTATAAAGTGTAGTACAGGGACAAGTCTATACTTTATAAGTAATCGCTTTTTGGTATTCTTTTTAGGAAGAATTTGTAGTATAGATATATAATACAGAGGAAGGACAAAAGGGCAGAAAAGTCCTGGACAATCCCCCGAGCTTCCCTTGGTCCTAATAGATAAATACTTTCTTCTTCGCCCACTCCCAGTCACAACCAATTGCAATAACCTCCCTTCATATTTGTATGTACATGCATAATTATAATGTGTATATATATTGTGGAATGGTTTTTGAGGTTCTGTCACCTAGACAGCAGTCTCGTCCCATGTTCCAGAACTATAAGAACTATATTTTGGGCCAAATTAATTTTTTTTTTTTTTTTTATTGAATAAGCCTTTGTGTCCCTATCAACACCTGTTTGATAACACTCAGTGAAAACAATGAAGAATTGAATACAAGTGCGTAAGCCTGGGCATATCTTTCTTGAGACATTTCATATTTCTTTCTCAAGGCCATCTCAAGCCATCTAAAATAATGTGGCCTTGGCTCAGATCCCGCTTGATACAACTTTTAGTAGGCTCAGAACTCTTAGAAAAATGATTTAACCCCTTGTGTGGAATATGATCACACACTGAGTATGTATTTATGTTGGTAACAACAAACCATCTCAAAACATCATATACAAAATAGACAATATATATATGATCTTTTACCCACAAATGTCACAACAGTCCTTTATCATGACAGCTGTAAATATATATGAAAACTTCCCAAATGTGCTAATTCTGGAACACTTGAAACAAGATATTTCTTATTTCAGTTGTTGCTCTGAATATAGAATAACATATACATTGTAAAACTATTTAAGTTGTCATAATTCATAGGGGGAGGAAGGTAAGGGTGGTGAATTATAAAGCTTATAGTTCAGTAGTAGGAAAAAAAAAACTCATAGACTCTGGTAAATAAAATAGTTGTATATAGGCCCTCAGAAGGGGGGGTCACACGGTGTTTAAAAGCATGTGGCAAGCTCTCCATTGATCATTTGTTGCCTTGGTTGGTGATCCCAAAACACCTACAAGATCTGAAGCTGGTGGATAATGGATCTATTTGCTGCTGATCATCATCTCTTTATTTACATATCTTCCTGTTGCTCTCTCTTTTTCCTCTATGTCACTCTCTTTCCTGTCATGCCCTGTTTTTTCCATCACTCCCCTATACACGTCCTTATCAATCTCTGCACCTCTTCCCATCTATCACTTTTGTAAATTCCATGACTGTAGCTTTTGTTTTGTTTTTTTATTTTGACTCTCTGATTAGGATTTTAAGATATTTTTTTAAAAACTTTTGTTTGGAAATTTTGTATTTTGTTCCTCAGCAGATCTGTACATTAAACATGTATCACTTGTGTTTAGATGACTTGCCTTTTGAGGAGAGTTCAGGCTTCTAATTCATTGCATGTTCTTGAAATGTAAAACAGTCACAACAAAGGGACTTGGTTTTGTTATAGTTTTTTATAGTTTGTTTTAAAAGAAGTGTAACAATGTGTCATATATTATAATACAACTAGCAACTTGCCTGTCAAAAATGATGACAATAACATTGTAAGCCATGGCAAAGCTGTTTACCACACAATGTAAGGCTTTTGCTCCTCTGTGGACCTTCGGCTCTCATTGCAAGCACTGCGCTGAGTGCCTTTGGCACTCTTTGCGAGCCTCTCCCCTTGTGTACTTCAAGTGCCCTGCTTTGCAACGATCACCTTTAGCGCTTATCACAAAGACAGATATATAAGTACAGTGTACAACCAAAAGAAATGTGGGTACAGTGAATTAATAAAGTAGTATGAATTAATAAATTAATATACTTTACCTATTTATATGTAATATGCAGCAATTAATATCCTGAAGAGCTAACAATCTATTTGTATTTTCCTGCATCTGAAAATGTACAGTTTGACTGTTGATCATCTGAGGAGAAAGTGTCAGCAATGTAGGCTGTGTGCGCGAGGCCAAACCGTTTGTTTAGGCGGGTAAAGCGCCATTTTAGATTCCTAATGTTATGAGTTGTAAGTTAGAGTTGTAAAATGGCGTCTTTTTTCTATGTGTTACTTGCCTCGTCAGCATTTTCCGTCCGTTGTAATGGTATATTTTGTATCTCCTACGTTCCTGAGTAACTTGTACGTGCCTGGCGGTGATTTTCGCGGATCTGTCTCCTTTAGCCACGTTTTCATTTTTCTCGGCCACCATTTTTTTTGTTGCGTAGCCGATTTTCAAGTGCCGTAACTTTTTAAATGCAACTTAAATTGGCGTGCGCTCTGACTCCCAAATGTCCTGGCATTACCCCCATGCTGTGTTATGTTTGTTTTATGTTGTATTTTTTTGTTGTAGTGCTTTTCGTGTTTTTGGATGTTTGCGGGTCGGCTGGTAACCTCGTATTTTTTCAACCTTACATTATTTTTTTCTAAGTTCCTTGGGTCGTAATTCCTGTTTTTAAAAGTCGTACGTCCTTGTTGGTGTTTTGCACGGGGTTGTTTTTTACCGAGTTTGTGGCGCCGTAGAACCTCCACCTCTGCTAATATGGACACTCACTTCGCGAGGTCTGCATTTGCGGCCTGCATTGAGCCTTCGGCCCATTACAGTTTATGTCCACCTCCGCAAATGCCTTCGGCTCTTTGCAGCTGACGTGGGAGCATCTCAAAGCCCTCGCTTTGAGAGGTCCGCATTTGCGGCCCGAACTGCGGCCCGAGGAAAGCGTGACGACATCTCGCAGTTTGACAATTATAATACGTGGTAAATATATACACATGCATAAACAAAAATACAATCTTTAGTAAAAATTCATGTTATAAATCTTAAGTAACTAAATATAAAACAAATAGTTTAAAAACATAACAAAGAAATGTAAAAACAACACAATAGATATGTTATATAATTAGAGTGCTTATTAATGGACTTTTTTCAATATTCCAGCATTATTACTTTCTAAAAAGATGATCAGAAGATCACATAAAATCAAATGACCGCAGCGGTGCTTTAATTTATGAGGTTATTTTTCATCTGATGCTCTGAAGGTATCAACTGTTATTGTAGATAAAACATGAAAACATTGATGTGCCCTTCCCTTGGCCACAGATTGTGTGTTACATGTGTTTCCTGTATGATATGCAGATCCCAGTCTCTGTGTTTATACTAGCCGTGCCTTTATTGTGGATATTACCCACACCCATACATTATTACAAGTACATCTTCTCTCTCCCATGTAGAGATACTAATTCAGAAGAAACACTTCTCTTTCCAGATTTTTTTGACGAGCTGTTGGATGGACCCCAGTATCTGCCATTGGTGTAGTTTGATATGAGGATTTGAGACCACACAGATCCTGTTAGGTTGGAAGATCAGTCAAAATACATCACTGCATATTTTCCAAGTACACTTGTCCAAAATAATCTTTCCCAACTTCAAAGGTGGTCAAAAGATTTGTTTACCCAAAGTTCATAATAAAACCAGAATTGTTACAGTTTGAACTTCTGACTGTGCTAACGAGGAACACTGAGGATCATATCAGACTAGGACTGTAATTAGTGCAATAAACAGACATAGTGGCATCACTGGCATAGTGGTCAGCAAAGTGTGTTAGGGTCAGTATGATATAAATCTTCTGTTTTTGCATTAAATTATCAGGTTTTAAACATTGCAACAAAAAAAAAACATTAAAAATAATAGGTTTATAGTGCAACAAATTACAATAAAGGTTGGGCTTGTATTCTCGTCTTCTTACCTGACATATTACAGTAAAAAGAGAGCTAGAGACCCTTTTATCTTTTATTTCTTTTCAAATATTGTTTTCAATTCTCTGGCAAATCAAGGTGGATCAAACCCCTAATTTGTTATCTCTTTAAATTTGACTTGGTGTTATTTTTGTGCATGGAAAATTAAATTATTTTTCCAGGTAAAAACTCTTGTATAATATAGAAGGTTTGGGGCTACGGTGGCCTATTAAGACGATCAATTAAAACAAGCCACCACAGTGCAGTTTTGGACCACCTGCCTATGGTACAGCCTCTGTCATATCTCATAGGTTTATTTATCTTATATTCACTGTACACTTTGGATGTGCCCATACTTTTCAGATCTTTGCAGTTTGTGACTTCTCCATTTTTTGCGATTACTCTTTGGATCTTGTGAAACAATAGGACTTAGATTCCTGATTCCCCTGACCATTATGACATTGTGATATTTTGTACTTTATAAAATAAATAAAAATGTTGGACCAAGACAAAAAAAAAAGTACCATTGTTATGTCCTAACAGGAGCTATATGTTTTACATACGCATTGATCATTAACAAAATACATATTCAGTGACTTAAAAAAACAATATTCAGCATTAAATTCAAAGATCAGACTCAGCTGCTGGTGGTCTCCATCCACTATATAGTTAATGGGAGACAATGTCTTTGTCTAGCTGGTGTTACTAAATTTTAACCACAAGGTTATATTAATTCTCTCAATTAGCTTGAGACGTGTTGTGTTAAAGTTGCTTCCCTTAAATATTAGCTTTTGCTCTAGAACAACCTATGAATTACTTTGGCCTCTTATCTAACGAGATAACCATGAAGACTTTATCAGAGAGACAATCAGCTCAACTTGTGCTTGACACTCTAATCTTTGAATATTAAATGTTGCTATTATAATAATTAAATAGGATTTTTATAAATATCAATAAACAATTAAAATAATTAGCTCATCTTATTACGGCATTGCGGTGGTCCCTTGATAATAATAGACTCTACTGGTCTCTAGTTCTGATAAAGCAATTATCCCTAGTCATTGACTAATGTCTTCTATTACTTGGACTGTCATGTGGTCTCTGAAGTTATCGTATAGAATCACTCTGTCAGTGAAGGTGTCTTGAGGACATGAGCGTGGCTGGCTAATTGAATAAATAACCACTCTCTTAGTTGCCAACCTTGTTACTCGGTTGCTAACCTATATAACTGTATTCTCTTGCCGTAGTTGATGTCTTATGTGCCCACCAGTGATCTCCTAATAATGTAATCTGGGCATTCCTGTAAATCTAGAACATGTGTTACATTTGTTGGTTTATAGCAAAATGAACAGACTGAAATATATGATAAAAATAAAATGAATTGTTGGATTGACCCCCAGTTAGTTGCTTCCACCCCTCATAAGCCGCTCAGCTGGAGGTTTACATGTTGACGTTTGAAAGTAGGTTCAATGACAAATTCCAGGGGACCACAGTTCCTAACTTTTTATTTATTATACATATATTTATTTTTAGAATTAATTATCTGGTTACTAAGAAAAGGTTTGACTGGCTCCTAACCAAACAGGCTGGCTCCTAAGTTTCAAATAAATGTGTAAACCCCTTGTTTTGATAGTGAATATTACTTTTCTAAACCATGCAATGGAATTCCTCTTAAATATCAATGTTTCCTTAAAAGATCTAGCTCCAGTGGTTGGGGTATGATAGTGGTCATTTCATCTAGATTCTGGAGAGCTTGAAACCACTCATTCACGATCCTGTACAAAAGGAAGTTTTTAACATTTATTTTTAAATATATAAATGTTTTAACCAGGTTCATTTAATTGTTATCATCCACTATGTAAACTGATTTATAAAACTGACACTTCACTTTCTTCTAAGAAGCTCCCAGACTTAGAGATTCTCTATCTGAAACTTCCATGTTTCTTTTTGTTCTCTCATTTAGGGTGCCATGTTTCACATTTGTGACCTAAAATTACAGTCACATGAGTGGGGCTTCACACCCAGTGTGTCTGCATGCACCAGCATTGAGCTGGTAGCGTGAAGGCCCATCCACTGTGTGCATCTGTGATATATGGCACCCTACATGAGAGAAAACAGGAAGAATGGGGGCAATATTAGAATGTGTAAAATTATTTCTCTGGAGCAGGTGTTTAGGAGCCAAAGTAACTATGGGAGGGAGGAGGGATAAAGTCTATAAAACATCTTCTATACACACACTTACACTGAAAAATCTGAGCGGATTGGCCCCGTCACATCACCAGTTCCTACACCCATACTCTGTTTTTTTTGTTTGAAGAAGAAGTTGAGGTTTTATTTTTATAGGATATTTGCATTGAGGGGCATAAAATGTATCAATTAAACTAATTAAAACAAAATTAAATGTGATTAAAGCTATCACCACAAGACTCAATGGAAATAATTGATTGTCCAGATCAGCTGTTTGGAGAAAGTCTAAACATTTCTATTTTAATATATTGAGGTCCATCTGACGTCTTTCACAGTTGGTAGTTTGGGTTTTCTTCCAATTTGGCACAATAGCATTTCACAGTGTTTAATTTCCTCTTTGTTTCATTCAAATGATGTCTCTCGTGTAGGAATTTCAACCCTTCTCATCCGTCACTCTCCACTAACCCGTCCTAAAATCAGAATTGACCAGATGGCGCCTTGTTTACTTAGATTTTTCTTATTTTCACTTAAATAAATACATCTCTACCCTATTTTTTAGAAAAAAACATACACAAAGCTACCCTATCACTGATATAATGATATAGTTATGTACATGATTTAATTATTTTAAATGGAAATCAGGCTCTAAAAATATTATTGAAAATCCCTGAAAACACAAAAAAATATTTTTACATGGTAGGAAAAAATCTAATAAATAATTAATATTATTAATGATTATACTTTATTAGTAATAATATGAACTGTATATTTTCTGCTTAAGTGCTCCCTTCATAATTTTAAAATTAGATAAACAGAAACAAAATGCTGCCTTCCACTACACAGGAGCAAATAAAAGGCTTTCTGCTTTATCAAGTTTATCTATATAATATTACTAGCGACTTGCCCATCAAAAAATGACGGTCAATACAATTTGAAGCCATGTTAATGCTGTTTGGCACACAGTGTTAAGCTTTTTATACTCTAAGGACCTTCGTCGGTCATTGCAATGCTCGCGCTGAGCTCCTTCGGCGTGTCTTTTGGCTCGTGTCTATATTTTTTAAAATACTAATTAATTAATTAATTAATTGAATAATAAATTAATATAGTTTACCATTTTGTAATTAATATATGTAACAATCAGTAGCCTGAAGAGGTAACAATCTCTTCTTATTGTCCTGCGGCATATAATGTCCAGTTGAACTGTTGCTGGCTTGAGGAGATAGTTTTATGAATGTCCCAACTGTGCATTAGAAATAGGCTGCGTGCGCGAGGGCAAACCGTTGGTTTATTTGTGTAAAGCGCTACTTTAGATGCGTAATATCGTTAGTGGCAAGGTGGATTGTAAAATAGCGTTGTTTGTCTATGTGCTACCCGGTTCGCGAGTATTTGCCGTCCTTTGTAATACTGTATTTTGTACCTTGTAGGTTCCTGTGTGAAAGTGATACGCGGTTGGCTTTGCTTTGCGCGGTCCAGGGTCATTTAGCCTCGTTTTCATTTTTTGGCCCGCCATTTTTTTTCTTGATTAGCCGATTTTCGAGTCCCGAAACTCGCCGAAATGGACTTAAATTTGTGTTGCACCTGTGATGTTTTTGTTGTATTTTTATTTTTGTGTGTCTTGTGTTTTTTGCTTTGCGAGGTTTGGCCGTTAACTTCGTATTTTTCCTATCTCGTATTTTGTTTTCTAAGTTCCGCATCTCGTATTTTTTTTTCTAACTCCCTCGTTCGTCAAGTGCTTGCAGCCTAAGGTGGTCCCATGTTTCCTAAGTGTTTGGAGGCTATGTCCCGCGTGTTTCATTGCCTCCACTGCTCGCCTACGCAAGGCTACAGGTGATGAGCGCCTTCAGCACTCATCGCCCAAGTGGCGCGAGTTTTAGTGCCTTAACGGCTCGCCTCGGTACACAAGGTTTGCAGGCGATGAGCTCCTTCGCCGCTCATCACCCAAGTGCTGCGAATTTTAGTGCCTTAACGGCTCACCTCGGTCTGCGAGGCTTGCAGGCGATGAGCTCCGTCGGCGCTCATCTCCTAAGTGCTGCAAGTTAATGGCTTGCCTCGCTACGTGTGGCTCGCAGGGGATGAGCTCCGTCGGCGCTCATCGCCTAAGTGCTCCGAGTTAACGGCTCGCCTCGATTCGTACGTCCCACACAAAGCGTGACGACGTCTCGTACTTCGACAATTATAATATGTGATAAATATGGGACTACAGTGCTCCTTCAAAAATGACACAGCAAAGGTTCCAGAACTTAAATGTACACAAATACCAGCCAACTATTTCCTAATTAATCCTTTACATAATGTTTCCTTGTTCCTTCTTCTTCCTCTTAACCACCTGCGTTTTCCTCAGGCTATTTTCAACTTCCACATCGTGTCTCCTACATAACCATCTTCCATGCTCTTCTCTCCTTTTTTATGCTTCCATGAGCTCCTCTCCTTCCTCCGGTCACTATCTCCTCCCTCTTCTAAAGCTCATAAGCAGAAACACTTCTGCAAGTCCCACTCCAATCTTCTCTCTTTCTCTCTCATTCTCCTGCTATCTTCTGGAGATATATCTCCTAACCCAGGCCCCTCACCTGACATTCCCATTTGCAGGTTATACTAACTGACCACTAGGAGCAGATCCCATATTACATACTTGAGCCTCTCACTTCAAATGCCTTCCCATTAGATCCATTCCCTCTCCTACTAAAGGAAAAATCTTTCTAACTTTGTACACCTTCCTACCTAAGTAAACTTTCACTTCCTTAATGACCCTTGTTTTTCCTTATCTGTTACTTTTACCCCAGTTTCTCCCTCTTCCATTCCCTTTAGATTGTAAGTAACAAGTTTCTAATCTTGTAGGATGTTGTGGAACAAATCCCTTTCTACAAAGATTCGTCACTCAAAACAGGGCCCTCTATTTTCTTTAGTTTGTTAACATTGGATTTTTCCTTGTTCTTATCACCTGTGCAGCTCTGCAGAATAAGTTGGCGTGTTACAAATAAAATGTAATAATAATATTAAGAAGAAGAATTGAAATGTATTTTAGCAATTTTAAGTACAAGGGCAAGATAACTGAAGTCATACAGCTAGTTTTTAGTTAGCAAAATAGATTCTGATGCCTCTGCAGGACCCTGGTGGCATCCATGATAAAAAAAGTGGAAGTTGAGTGTGTGAGAGTGGTTCTTACACTGGATAAATATAGTTGCATTTCCTGAAGCACGTTTCTCCAGTGAGGGGGCAGGGGATGTGTGCCATTTTCAATAGATTCCAATCATCTTAAAAAATGCTTTCTGTTCTCTCCTCTCCCTCCTGATGGCCAAAACACACCCCTTCATGATTCAGTGATGCAACAAACACACAATGAATTCCTATACAGTCTTCAAAAATTCAGATATTCCAAAAACCGTTTTACACTCACGGCTTACACAACTGATAAAATTGTTAATCTGGTAAATACTTCACAAACAAGTATAATTTATCCTAAACTGCAGTGGTCCTTTAATGTTGTGGCTGGCGCTTGGACCGGTCTGTTGTTCCAGTTAGTGTTGGGAATATTCTGGAAATGAGTAATGCACATAAAGAATTCCAAGTAATTCACCAGATTTCCATTGTCTACATTTATTTTTTGCAGTCGTGTAAAGTGAGGTTGATGACTTTAATCATAAAAATGATTTATTACAAACCAAATGTGTGCTATATAGTAATATTCCTAATGTGCAATGTATTGTTTTATTTGTATTTGGATGATAAAAGCAGACTCTCTATACATCACTTTATTATTTCATGCTTTTTTTTGCCTGATTAGCAGAATGAGTCTCCATAGCAGCTCTGGTTTGTTTATCCCGGATCTTGGTGTGACGTATAATAACGCCGGGCGCTGAGTGAGCCCTGCTCATAAACACACCCAGCGCAAACACTGCCTGCGAGAGCTGCCACTCAGTAATACGTCTGTCAGCGAAGTGATGGGATGGAAACATCACTGACATCAGGGCGGATATGTGAGCGAGACACTGAGCTTCCTATCACATTTAGGGGATACAGCTGAGGTTCCAAATATGGTATCATTTAAAACTATCGGAAATAACAAAAACTTTATGAATTGAATGTTCTTAAATAAAAATGCATTTTTCTATAATAAACCAATATTTTAATTTGCCATTATCAGCTGTCAGTCAGCATTTCTGACCCACTTACAAAACAAGATTAATTAGTGTGATAATTGCTACAAACTACTGGTGTATTCATTGTAGTTACCTGAACAAAAAGAGACTAGGCATGCTTAATGTGTAGGCAACTGCAATGAAGACAGTAGACTCAATGCCTCAGTGGTTTCTCAGTAATTAATAGCAATGATCTCTCATGAATTTAAATTTGTGGGTGGATCAGAAAAGCTGACTGTCAGCTCAAAATGGCAACTACAGTGTTAGTTCAGAGCAGAAAAATGTTTTATTTACTAACTTACATTTGATAAAGTACTTGTTATTCACTATAGCTTTAAAATATACCATATTTGTCTGCTCTTTGGCTCTTGTAAGCACAGACTGGTCTTGGGCTCTTGCACAGAATACTCTTGGGCTCTTGCAGGCACAGGCTGCGCTTGGGCTCTTGCAGGCACAGGCGGCGCTTGGGCTCTTGCAGGCACAGGCTGCTCTTGGGCTCTTGCAGGCATAGACAGCTCTTGGGCTCTTGCAGGCACAGACAGCTCTTGGGCTCTTGCACAGACTGCTCTTGGGCTCCTGCAGGCACAGGCTGCTCTTGGGCTCTTGCAGGCATAGACAGCTCTTGGGCTCTTACAGAGACTGTTCTTGGGCTCTTGCAGACATAGACAGCTCTTGGGCTCTTGCACATGCTGCTCTTGGGCTCTTGCAGGCACAGGCTGCTCTTGGGCTCTTGCAGGCACAGACTGCTCTTTCGCTCTTGCAGGCACAGACTGCGCTTGGGCTCTTGCACAGATGGCTCTTGGGCTCTTGCAGGTACAGGCTGCTCTTGGACTCTTGCAGGCACAGACTGCACTTGGGCTCTTGCAGGCACAGGCTGCTCTTGGACTCTTACAGGCACAAGCTGCGCTTGGGCTCTTGAAGGCACAGGCTGCGCTTGGGCTCTGGCAGGCACAGACTGTGCCTGGGCTCTTGCAGGCATAGACAGCTCTTGGGCTCTTGCACAGACTGCTCTTGGGCTCTTGCAGGCACAGACTGCTCTTGGGCTCTTGCAGGCACAAACTGCGCTTGGGCTCTTGCACAGATGGCTCTTGGGCTCTTGCAGGCACAGGCTGCTCTTGGACTCTTGCAGGCACAGACTGCACTTGGGCTCTTGCAGGCACAGGCTGCTCTTGGACTCTTACAGGCACAGGCTGCGCTTGGGCTCTTGCAGGCACATGCTGCTCTTGGACTCTTACAGGCACAGGCTGCGCTTGGGCTCTTGAAGGCACAGGCTGCGCTTGGGCTCCGGCAGGCACAGACTGTGCTTGGGCTCTTGCAGGCACAGGCTGCTCTTGGGCTCTTGCAGGCACAGGCTGCGCTTGGGCTTTAGTAGGCACAAACTATGCTATGCCACAGTAGAGAATTTTCTTTCACTTCCTGAGAGACAGGATGCGTGGTGGTGGTGGCGCTAGCGCGTCAAGTAACAAAACATTTTTTTGTTAGGCAGGCGCCTCGTGTTCCAAGGAGGTTGAGAACTGAGGGTCCACTATATATATATATATATATATATATATATATATATATAGTAAGTTAATAGTACATTTTTGTTCATAACTGAATGTCTAAAAATAAGTAAAAAAAAAAAAATTCTGCTCATAATCTCAAGAAATACAGTTATTGCACTGCATTCTGGAAATATGAGTGAGACATGCACAATGCATTTCATCTTTTCAATCTAAATACCACTTTGTACATGGCTGCTTTTATCATATGCCAGCTGAATACCATATATATATATATATATATAATAGTTGCCAAACTACGAATCGTCGTCACGCTTTGCAAAGGGGAGCAGTTTGGGCCGCAAATGCGGACCCTCGTAAAGCAAAGGGCCGCATTTGCGGAGGTGGAGGCTCTACGCCGCCTCACAACCGCTTACAAACACCCACAGAAGCAGGACTTTGCCAAAACACGCAATCACTAAATACGGACTTACACAAAAAAAATACAAGACGCGGGACTTAGAAACATTCCGAACTCGCAAAAATACAAACTTAACGGCCAAAACACGCGCACCTGAAAACATAAAAAAAAAATACACACAAAAAAGTCATAAAAAGCTTACCCACAGCAAGAGAGGGGGGGGGGGGGGGCACCCGGCACCCAGGACCTCTGCAAGTGAAGTTACACCTCAATTTAAGTCCAAATTACCAAGTTTAGATACACGAAAATCCCCTAAGCGAGAGAAAAAATGTCCGCCGAAAAAAACAAAAACGAGGCTACAGGACCCTAAAGACGCAAAACACCACCAAGCAAATACGTATTTTACAAAAAGCCGTACAAGATGCACTATTAGCAAGGACGCTAAATCTTCCACACCAGCGTACCATATTCGCCGCCATTTTAGAACACTAACTTACAGAATGCGGAACTACACAGCTACACTAACGGTTTCCCCTCGCGCACGCAGCCTTTTTACACTACACACTGCACACATTGCTGACACTTATACCTCAGCTCCACAACAGTGCAAACACACATTGTATGCTGCAGGAACATGAAAACAGATTGTCAGCTCTTCAGCACAATGCTTCCTGCATATATTAATTACAAATAGGTAAAGTATATTAATTTATTAATTATTTAATTAGCATACAAAAGTACATATACACACAAAAACAAAAAAAACACTATGTTAATAAACACAAAACACATTCACTGCGCGCCTCACAACGAGTGCCAACGCTGCTCATAGCACACAAACTACACCAGGGGACAGCCTTGCAATAAGCGCAAAAAGGAGATCAGCGCCGACCTTACAATGATAGCAAATGCGCCTCTGATAAAAAAAAGTACAACAAGCAAGAGGCTCGCAATGAGCGCCGAAGGATCTCAGACCACCAAAAAAATGAATGTCTGTGCCAAACAACATTACCTGCATTACAATTTTTTTGCTCTGTCATTTTTGACGGGCAAGTCGCTAGTATATATATATATATATATAAATATATAAATCAGAGCCTAAACAGCTGCTTTAATTTTATTACTGGTTTTAAAAAGATAACATGGGGTAAATTCACTAAATCATCTGAGCAATATAAATGTGTCTACAAACAAAATTGCTAGTGTTATCTTTGGGAGTAATGGAAAGCTCAGTTTGTAAGGGCACTCTTGAGAAATTAGCATACAGGATAGTATAACCTTCTCAGAAGAGAAAATGGAAACATGCAGTAAAGAATAAATCCATGGTAAAGTGAATACATTAAAAGGCCACTGTAGTGCAAACATGTTTTAAACATAAAAAAGAACTAATCAATCTAAATTTGTTTTTCCATTTACAGCTTTTGTAGATATTATGATTTGTATACACTGTATCGATAGAGTTAAACAATAAAAGATGCAAGCTTTGGAAAAATGAGCAAAATTGTTGTTTATTAGTTGCCAATTACACTTTATTTTATGTTCAGTTTTTTACTTAAAGTAAAATAAAAAGAGGAATTGAAGGATATAGAATTTAAAGGATTTCACTTGGAATATAAAATATCTGTGTATCTATTATAGATATATCTAAGTTTCCCTGTTGTTACCGCTCTCTAACAAATGCTGCTTATATCAGACACACACATCACATTGAGTCATTCTATACATACGCAGATTTATTTTATTTAGAAAAAAATGGTTTCTACACCCACAGAGGTCCCAACATAGGCACCTGATACCTACCAATAGAAACACTGCATTCAGGTATGTTTTTTTAATCCTGTACTAACCTTCAAGCTTCTTTATGTAGGGCACAAATAAGACTACACTTCCCATGATGCTTTGTTGCACAAACTGTCTTCACAGATTGAAACAATGTATTAGCTGCCTGTAATTAGTCAAAACAAATTATGCATTTTGTGCTCAAAGGTTTCAAAGGTGTTACATCAACTTCTAGAAAACTCAAGAGATTTTGCAAACATTTTTGTATAGATTTTTTCATGCAAAAAAAGATTTCATACACTACTAATTCTCCTCTATCAGATGCATTCATAATCCAGGAAACTTAAATATTCCTTTCATTTTTATGTTCTTTATTTTATTAAGAAGAACTTTTAAGTTTTGCTTTTATTGCCTAATACCTTACAAATTGTACATGTGGATCTGTCCTCTGCCGCTCATGAAGATACAGATTGTGAAGTGCAGTGTTGCCATTAAGCCTGTCAGTGACCTCTCTCAAGCCACATGTTGCCACTTATTGGGTACTATGAGACCCCTTAAATACAGTTCTAAACCCAGGCACCTTCCTTTATATAAAGTGAACCTTGAATATGTTTGTATAATATATGTTTTCATTTTAGACAAGTTATTTGTTTATATAATGTTATGTTCTTCCAATAAAAATATAGTTTTAAATATTTTTTTTTTTTTTAAACTGTATGTGATTTCCATGTAATAAAATGAACCCAGCCGGTTAGAGCCTTCTTTGTATTTGTAATGAGTATGGGTTTTATCTTCAATCTGCACCGTACAAATGAAGCTTGGTGTCCCTGGGGTGTGTTAAATAGCAGAGAGTTGTCAGCCTGTGCAGTATATATCCCAGACTGGGAACATCTGCTTTAAGAGAGCGCTTTATTTCAGGAGTTTAGACTTGAGTAGAATTAGACTGCTAACATAATGATGAATGATTGTTTGGCCCCATATGACCGGATCTCCTTATGTCTTGCAGTAACTGTGACTGTTGGAGGGAAGCAGCATCTCCTGGGACTGTACGACACCGCAGGACAGGTAGCTCTCACATTTATTCACTCTGTTGTATTGACACTGAACTTTAAGAAAAGCTGCACATGTTGTGAAGTATGTATCATTAACAGCATGTATAGACCCATTCTGCTCTTTGCTCAACGCATTAAAGGGATATGGAAGGTTTCTGGATTTTACTAGGTGTATACTATATATCTATTTACTTTTATGTAGTTTATTTTATTAAGAAGTGCTTAGAAGCTCTGTTTATAATGTCTAAAGTCAAACAAATATTACCTGTATGGGTCTAGCAGACACAGACTCTCTTGTTCTTGCTGTGCTGTGTCTCATACTAACCAATCAGTGACTATCTCTCAACAACATTGTGCAACGTGGTCCCTGATAGGCTAGGGCACTACAGTGCATATCCAGCCCTAGATAGTCTGTGTGTCTGCATATGCTGAAGAGGGCAGACCCATACAGGGGCTATTTGTTTGATTTTAGGCAGCAAAAACAGATCTTATAAATACTTCTTAATAAAATAAAGTACATAAAAGTAAATAGATATACAGGGATATTATACACCTAGTACCAGATTATATATTGTCATACCCATGTTTTACTTTACACAAGCACAACGGAATTGTGTTGGCTCTGTATAAAAGACAGATAATAATAATAATGACCTCCCATATCCTTTTAAATATTACTCCACATATAAATTAAAAGCACAGGTACACCTGCTTAAGTTCCTTGGTATGCCTACCTGTGGCCTCATTCAATTGCGATTTGGCTAATTGAATAGGGCTCTATATAAGCACAGAGCATATTTTTTTCAGAGAAGCTTTTAGTTAATGAACTTCTATCCTTTTAAAAACTTCTGTAAACAAAATATGCTCTGTGCTTATATTGAGCCCTATTCAATTGGCCAAATCGCTATTGAATGAGGCCCCTGGTGTGGTTAAAGTCAAGGTCAAAGTGCAGAGAAACGCTAATCATCAGATAGCAATACTGTGCTACTTTATATATCACTAATATAAGGAAACAGAAGGTACAAAGGGATATTTTCACAACGTTGAAACATTTATTTTTATTCATTCTTAGCAAAGTCCTATATTTATTTAATTAAACAACAAACAGGAAAACTAAGATAATAAAAACAATGAAGTTCAGGCCAAACAACAGAAACAAATTAAAATTAGAAACTGTTCCAATGGCGACTGGAGGAAATGGTGCCCGTTTTGACCTAAAAAGCAAAATATGCATTGATGGCACCCATTGTAAGTTGGCGTCCTGGGCTGCCTGCCACCCACTATACAAATGTAAATGGAGCTTATGCTTCTATTATGAAGTGGTTATGTAAAGTGGCATCTTTCAGTAGAAAGAAAATGATTCCTTACTGCAGGCATCCATTGTCTTTTCATTGCTAATTCTATCTGTTATTTTTTCAGGAGGGTGTGTCCTTGTAAACTAGTGAGCCCTCCACTACTGCTACTGAAAGAGCTTACATTTATACATGCCACATTCCCACTACTTAGACAAAATGGAGAAAGGAGGCTTTTATTAATCACAAAATTAGAATAGAAGCATAATTGCATGTAAAACGTAATACATTACAGGCTGTATTATTTTGTCTCTTTACATGTGTAGTTCTTCAAAATATTATATTAATATATTTGATCAAAGTGATTTTTTATGTGATAAAGTTCTGTATCAAAAGCTATGGAAGGTTCCTGGATTTTACTAGGTATATAATATGTATATGTATATGTATTTATATTATTAAGAAGTGCTTATGAGCCCTGTTTTTACTGCCTCATATAACACAAAGAGTCCTTCTGCCCCGTATGCAGACACAGACTCTATAGGGCTGCATGTCCTAGCCTATCAAGGATCACTTTGCAGAGTGTTACTGATTAGTAAGTATGGAACATAGCACTGCATGTAGAGCAGAGTCTGTGTATTCATAAGCTAGAGAAGGCAGACCCAAGCAGGGACTGTTTGATGTAAGGAAGTTAAACATAGCTAATAAGCATTTCTTAATAAATTAAAGTACACACAAGTAAATAGATACACAGGGATATTATATACTTAGTAAAATCCAGTACCTTCCCTATATCCCATTACCTCCGGAGTTTATGGCGGGCTCCTTTCAGGTTGTACAAGGTTATTATCTGATGATTCGCAGCTCTCAGCCAGGACAGCAGACTTTGCATTATTACACTGCGCCTCCGAGTGTGGAAGGTTATTGGTGTAACTGATTCAGCCTGGATTAAATGGCAAAGCATCTTCCTGAGACTAATTATACTGAGACCCTGGCGCCACCGATCCAGCCCCGTGTAATGCACATCGCTGGCTGATGAGTTTCACATGGACACTTATTTACTGTATGTATACAGTGTCCCCACTCAGAATGCCATCATTATTTTCCTCTTCCAGTGGGCCACTTTAATCTTAGATTTAAAATAACTACACTTGAAAATAGTCAACATGTTTTAGACTGTAAAAATACAGCGTCTGATTCTTTTTATTTGCATTCATACTGCAGTGGAATCTAACGTTTTAGTTCCTGAGACACCGAATGCAGAGAGATCTTCTACCTGCATCAGGAATGTGGCAGCTAAAACTGCCTGTGTTTAAATAGACAAAATAGAAAGCTCATTACCTTACTTGGACACATTCACATTCTCCTAACAAAGCAGCAATCAGAATCTGGTCAGAAAAGAAAGTGAGCCCTGCAGTAAAAAAAATATTTGCATAGAAAAGTTAAAAAATTTAGCTTTTTCTTTCTAAAAACATAATAATAATAATAATTTATTTAACTAACACTTTTGTCCCAGAAGGAATTCAAATCACAATGTAATTATGCTACCATTCAGGCCACCATTTGTATTTCTGCTTCTCCAAGTGGGATAGGGCCTTTAAAACAGGGAATTATTCAGCTGCATCCATTGAAATTTGACTGTGGAGCCAGAAGCTTCAATAGGACTAATAGAGACCTTGTTGGTCTAACAGGCTAAGAAACAGCCTAAGAAACAAAGCAATGACTGCTCACACAACAAAATATTTGCATATAATATGTATTTCTATGCCCATTATCAAGTGTAAATGTGGGACTGGACTGGTCCTTTAAGGCCCACTACAGCACCTCATGACAAAGCACCATTTAGTGAATTTGGGCCAATGATTATTTAATTAAAGTTGGACAAGGTTTATATTATGTAATTTAAATAGTAGAAATATTGATGGTAAAGTTAATATGAAATTATACTTTTTTCAAGCAAACATTTACTTTTCGCCAGTTCATCGCTTCTACCTGTGTATCTGCTGCCATCTACTGGCACAAAGGGGAGAGTTTCACCCAAATAATGTATGAAACCAAGCACTATATATACACTAGCTACTTGCCCTTCGGCGCTCATTGCAAGCCTCTCCCCCGTTTACTTCAAATTTTCTGCTTTGCACTGATCACCTTCAGTGCTCATCACGAGCCTCACGATGAGCGCCTTTGGCGCTCATCGCAGGGCTTGAAATGAGTGCCTTGGACGACCATTGCAAGCCTCTCCTGCTCGCGGTGCTCATCATGAGACAGGTGATGAGCGCCTTTGGGGCTCATCATGTGGCTCACAATGACCGCCTTTGCCGCATTGTGACCCTTTCCTCCCGTCTACTATACGGGCCTCTCATTGCAGGTTTTCGTTAACCTGCAAGTTTTGTGCTTGGGAATGCCATGTGTGTTTTTACATACGCCCCCCCCCCCCGTCTATTCCCTGTGTGTTTGTCCTCTGTGTGTCTGCTAAATGTGAATGTTTGCGTGTTAAGCGCTGAAGGCCTTTTGTTTTATTTTCGAAGTCCCATGTGCCTGGCGTTGTTGGTGTAAGTGTTACTGTCTTTGCCGTCGTGTATTTTCTAAGTCTCGCATGCCTGGCGTTGTTGGTGTAAGTGTTACTGTCTTTGCCGTTGTGTATTTTCGTCCCGCGTGCCTGGCGTTGTTGGTGTAAGTGTTACTGTCTTTGCCGCTGTGTATTTTCGTCCCGCGTCGCTGGCGTTGTTGGTGTAAGTGTTACTGTCTTTGCCGTTGTGTATTTTCTAAGTCTCGCGTGCCTGGCGTTGTTGGTGTAAGTGTTACTGTCTTTGCCGTTGTGTATTTTCTAAGTCTCGCGTGCCTGGCGTTGTTGGTGTAAGTGTTACTGTCTTTGCCGTCGTGTATTTTCTAAGTCCCGCGTGCCTGGCGTTGTTGGTGTAAGTGTTACTGTCTTTGCCGCTGTGTATTTTCGTCCCGCGTCGCTGGCGTTGTTGGTGTAAGTGTTACTGTCTTTGCCGTCGTGTATTTTCTAAGTCCCGCGTGCCTGGCGTTGTTGGTGTAAGTGTTACTGTCTTTGCCGCTGTGTATTTTCGTCCCGCGTCGCTGGCGTTGTTGGTGTAAGTGTTACTGTCTTTGCCGCTGTGTATTTTCGTCCCGCGTCGCTGGCGTTGTTGGTGTAAGTGTTACTGTTTGCTCCATTGTGTATTTTCGTCCCGCGTCGCTGGCGTTGTTGGTGTAAGTGTTACTGTCTTTGCCGTTGTGTATTTTCTAAGTCTCGCGTGCCTGGCGTTGTTGGTGTAAGTGTTACTGTTTGCTCCATTGTGTATTTTCTAAGTCTTACGTGCCTGGCTTTGCTGAGCCTTGTTTTCATCCAGTTTCTGTATTTTTTGTCTGCCATTTTTTTATTTGCTTAGCTGATTTTGGATTTGCGAAAACCAACAAATATGGGTCAAAATCCCTTGCACCCTCACTCCCTGTCACTCCCTGTAGAACCCATCTCTTCACTATATTGTAGTGCCCCTTTAAAGGACCACTACATTTAAAATATCCTCATTTAAAGAGATGCATTTGAAAATACGCAACATGTTTTATCTTGTAAGAAATACATTCTATAATGTATTACTTGTAAATGGAGTTGTGCTGCTATGGAGTCTACCATTTTAGTTTCCAGTGATCTACTTTCTGTGATGGGGGATTTTTTTTCTGCACAATAGAAAGGTGGGAGATACATCTGCCAGTGCATTCATTAGACTTCAGATGCAGAGAGGAAGCCTTTATCTGCACAATGGAAATGTGACAATTACTAATGCTCTTATTAGTACTAATGGAAAGATTAGAAGCTTGCATAGATACACCCAGTTGAGACAGACTAAAAATAAATGGGACCACATAGAAAAGAATAATTACAAATAAAGTTAAATATTCTGTTTTCTAAAATAATTTTGCCAGCGTTTAAATTTAGTTATTCAAAAATCCATATAAAAAAAATATTGCCCATGGTAGTCCTTTAAATACTAGTTGGCCAATAGTAATCAATATGTAATAACAATCATTGGTATATTCACATACTATATATTTATGTATTATTAATGGTATCTCTGTTTCTCTGTATCTAGGAAGACTATGATCAGCTGCGCCCCTTCTCGTACCCCAACACGGATGTATTTCTTATCTGTTTTTCTGTTGTCAATCCGGCCTCCTACCACAATGTACAAGAGGAGTGGGTGTCGGAGGTCAGAGCACGGATGCCCAATGTGCCTTATGTTCTTATAGGAACCCAGGTATAGCTCAGTGACGTGTCTGGGGAAGTGACTGCAACGTTTATTGTTAAAGGGACTCTTTAGACATTTCATATAAATATTTTAACTAGGTGACTTAATTAATTTTACCTTACTATATTTCTTATATTAAATCAACACTTCACTTACTTTTAAGAAGTCCTCTGAGTAACAGATTGTATCTTTATTGAACTCCCCTTTAGTATTGTTCTCTCTTATGCAGGGTGACATATTTCACATCTGTGACCTAAGGCCACACCCGCAGGGAGGGGCCTCACTCTACCAGTGTCTCGTGCTTTTCAGGCACACATAATGATATGGTCTGATTATCAGCAGCATGAGACACTGAGGCACCTGGTGTGGCTGTGGCTCGTGACCTGTATGTTTTCCATCATGTATTTCATAAGTTTAAACCTTACAAAGCTAGGCATCTGGTTTCTCTCACTGTGTTGGTTTCTTTGACATTAACAGTATTACAAATTCAGAAATGTAAGTTCTGGTCTGTTCAGAAGATTTGACCTATATATATAAAAATCTACATGTACATCAATAAAACTTTATAAACAAAATGAATAACAACAGTTTCGCTTTAACATATTAATACTTATGGATAAATGATATAAAATGAATGTATGTGTTTAGTAGATCTGGTCTGATTTCAGATTGATCTGCGTGATGATCCTAAGACCTTGGCTCGGCTGATCCAAATGAAGGAGAAACCATTAACTTACGAACAAGGAGTGAAACTGGCCAAGATGGTATGTGTGGGAGAATCTCAAGACTGCAACATTGTGGCAAAGGAGCTGAAACATTGTGTCAGGTGCAGGCTGTCTGCTTTATGTAATAAGAAAGAACTGGTATTATTTCATTAAAAAAACATTCCTTGCTAACGTTATCTAAGGTAATAAGCAGTAAAAACATGTCCAGTTTGTATAAGTAGGAATAACGACAAAGGCTTTACAACTTTCAAGCTTCTGCTGTTATGCTGATTAAACCAACTGGGCATGATCTTCCTATTTGTGGTCGGGCCTTTATCTCTAGTGATAGCAGCTTGAGGTGTGGCATATTTAGCTATGTCGTCCTAGCCGGATTAGAGGGAGAAAGGCTAGAGATAAGGGAGAGAAGGGGGGGAAGGTTTGACAAGTGCATAGAGATGAATATGAGGTGGCATTTAGGGAGCTTTAGCCTCTCCCATAATTACTGGTAATGAGGTATTTATAACCCCTGTTGTGAAATTGTAATATTCACCCTATGCGAAGTACTAGCAGAAAGGAAGATAAACCCTATATAAATGTGTTGTTTTTATTATTATTATTATTACTACTACTACTACAATCATTTCAGATGATTTGTACTTTATACCTAACTTTCCATCTAACACTTCTACTAGAAAATGTTTAATAACAACCAATCGCAATTATATTTTTATATGTATACTTTCCATTCCTACAAGAACCTTTCTTTTTTTTTGGGGGGGGGGGGGGGGGAGAGCACTGAAGGCCCGTATTTAAAATGTACTGTTTGAAAGAAGTAAAAATAAATAATGCAGACTTTACTTTATATGCAGTTATGCTGCAGTGGAATCTACCATTTTAGTTTGTGATTATCTATTCATGAGGCTTTGGATGTAGAGGAATCTTCTATGGACGCAGTGAAAAGTGCTGGTATCTCTTTTTCTAATGGAAACTTGTTTTTGTTTTTTAATACATTTTTCCTATTATCAAGTTTAATTATTTAACAGATAAAAAATTTACCAAAGTGGCCTTATTTAATTGTACATAAGTCCTTCTCTTTTGCTTTCAGATCGGAGCTCAGTGTTACCTGGAGTGTTCTGCACTGACTCAGAAAGGTCTTAAGAACGTGTTTGATGAAGCCATCCTCACAATCTTCCATCCAAAGAAAAAGAAGAAAGGCTGCGTGAAATGCCGCAACTCCTGCGCAATCGTATGAGGTAGATGCGCAGGAGATGTATGGTGCTACAGTACAGCGATGGGAGATACCAAGCCTGACAGCACAAATATGGCAGCTGGGATGATAATGAGCAGGACACCTTGGAGGATATGACCAGGGGGGCTCCATAGGAAGCCTTTGATCTGTGAAACCTCTAAGATTTAACTCTTTATTGCAGCATCGCCCTTTTTTTCCGTCTCACACTGTGCTGGGGTAAATCACGATACGTGCCTTTTTATTCTTTAATTTGGAAGATGTCCCCAACAAACACTGTGCAAATAACTATGGCTTTTTAAGACAAAGAATAAGACATTCCAAAAACTGTAAATATTATGGTACCCTTAAACTTAACTGCACCCCAGGAACTGAGAAACAGCGCCCTGCAAAGGATGGGGTTAACACCGTACTCAAATATGTTACCAAAAGCCAACATTTAGCAAAAATGTGGAAAAATATTAATAAAATAAATAAATATTTAAATAATAAAATAGGTAGCAATACATTACATGTAATGCCCAGTGTAAAGGTGGTAATGACTTCTGGTAGTTGGATTGCTTTGAATTATGTGGGATGACAACTCGTTGAACATGTTATACTATTGCTCTGAAATCGAAAAACTAAAAAGGAATTTGAAATATATATATATATAATATTCAAATATCTACGTCATGGCTTATTTAAAGGTATTTTGTTAGTTTACATTACTTAACTTTGAAGCCAACTATCATCTCCCCTTTTTCAGAGCTTTGTTTTGGGCTGAAACAATGAGAATATTCCCCTGAACTTCAACTTGCTTGGCAGGGTCTGTATACCATGGTTGGCAGGGTTCCTTTGGGAGTTTGGACCAGTTTGGGGGGGTGGGTTGGTCCAAACCCCAGGAAGAGGGAGGTATAGGTTCAAGTCTTAAGGAAGCTAAACTTCAAAACAAAGCCAAATACGTTTGGGATGTCAACCCCCTATAAAATAAACAGGTTACATCTGTGGTTTTAGGATATGTTTGTAGAACATTAAAAACTAGTTGTACATTGAGTTAACCATTCATTTTTATGTAAAGTATTGGCGATATACTGTATACCATGTTCTTGAAATGACACATGATGCTTATTGAAGCTTTTCTAATGTTGGTCCTTGGGGGTCGGATGTAGGACACCTTTTTAGGATATAGTGTTGAGTTCAGGTGAATCAGTGTCTCAACAATGTTGGTTTACTAACCAGTACTGACATAGTGATAGGCGGAAAAGGTGTCCTGGATCCAGTCCTCAGGGATATACACAGGACAAGCCTGTGTCAATTAGTATTATTGTGAGCTAATTAGTTTTCAGTGTCATAGCTAGATCACATACTCGCCATATTGATCAAGCACACTTCACATTAGTTCCACTAACTGCACTATTCAAACGCTAGGTGTATATCTGAAAAATGATTTACTTTAGAAAATAAAGGGTCTCTCTCACCCCAGTTCAAGTTTTATACTCTTAAAGAGTATACAAAATTTTACCCTGGCTATATGTTGTACTCAGTATTGATGCTACCGCTGATGCAAGTGGTGCAATGCAACAGGACCCTACTTTTGTTGGGGCGCCAGTGCTTTTATATATATATATATATATATATATATATATATATATATATATATATATATCACTGGGGCCCTCCATTCACTAGCTCTGCCAATGGTTGTACTAGCCATTCTTTTGTTATGTACAATTTCCTAAGATATTCAATATTGCTTGTGCTGTGTTATTATGCAAAGGAGCAGCTCCAACATCCTAGTTAGCTGCTAATTAGTACAACAGTCTGCTTGTTTGTATCTGTGGTGAAAACTCAATGTGATTTAATGATAATCAAGCATTTAGATACATTCCCAATACATATCAAGCCTTCCAAGCTACAATTTGACATAAGAAGTCACGCATTAACACAAATGAGCTGCACAAACAAGGCTGAAGAGCTCAGGAATGATTTGCTGTATAGAAAAACAGCACAATATACAGCCAGTTTTTAATTCTATTTAAGATAAAGCCAACTTGTTAATGTTTTTTAAACTGAATTTACAATCATAGTGAAAACTTCAGTATTTAAAAAAATAGTGTTAACCCCTTGGGCAGCTGGTGCTTTTTGAGACATTTAGACATTTAGTCCAATGTACAGTTTTTCATCCATGGTTGGCCCTCCACTGTGTGACCCTCTATGTACCTTTCACTAGGAATAGTTTATATTCAATGCCTTTGACTGAATTTTTTTTATGATTATCTGTTTGAAAAGTGCACGGAAATGAATTTTATTTGCTCAGAGGCACATGGGTGTGATTATATAGATGTACTGACCCGAATTTACTAATCCTTGCAATAGATTTTAAGGACTTTGGTAACAGAAATCCTTATTTCAGGTCATCATGTAAAACAATAGAGAAGAAAATGATAGAATATAAGACTCATTTTTTTTATTTAGTGTGAAACTATTCCAAAGGGAAACACTGAATACATGCATCCTGGGATATGGTCTCTGATTGACTGAGGAGCCAACATGGGGTTCTCTGAAAGCTGGAGGAAGCAGCACGTATCCTGTTCTGGAAGTAGGACAGGCATCATGTATTCAGTGCTTCACTGTAAATTCACATTTTTTTAATTGCTTTTTTTTTGTATTTCCTTATTACATCTGTTTAGTTTTACATGATGAGAATGCATGGAGGTTAAAGGACTGTAGTGATCATGCAATAGCCATGTTTTGGTTGGTTATGTAGTAACTGTGTGCTATATGGTTAGTAAAAGGACTGAAGAGGATGCTGTCCTTATAGGCTTCTTTATCTGCCTTCTTCCCTGTAGTGGCTACTGAGGGAAAACCTAAACTAGTCAGAAAAATATATAGGACAGCCTCCTGGGCAGATCCTCTCCCATATCCTGCACAACTAATAGGATGTGGAGAGAAGCAGTGAAGTACATGAAATCTAAGTTTCCAAACCTACTTTCAATCTCTTCTATTAAATATTGATTTATTGTATGAGCACTACAGTGGCCCTTTAACAATGGCTCCCCCATGTTCCTTTGTCATGTTATACACCACACATGCTTATATGTACCGTACACACTGGATTGTGACTATGAAACTGATGTCATTCCTTTAGGGACCTGTGGCAGAATATTGTGCACTTAATAACTGGGTGCCCGTTATATTAGGAAGCCATCTCTCAAATGTACATTAAACTGTTTTTTGGTTTATACATTTTATAATGGCATTGTAAGTTCATATATGCTTTGTATGGACTTTTGTATTTTCCTAAAAAACTTTGTAAATAAAAAACTTCTAATCCCTATATCATCATTTAAATAGTTTTTATTCCTTTGCAATTATATATATATATATATATATATATATATATATTTATTTATTTATTTATTTAATTATATATTTATATATTTAAAACCCCTTCTATATCGCTACCTTGTCATGGTGAAGGGGCTTGTAATAGGGCAGGTCATAGCAGAGAGGTCAGACAAATGGTGGTCCACTGGAGAAGGAACTGGCAACATTGGCACTTACACAGCTTGCACATTAGTTAATATAGACATAGGCTCTTAGTGATACAATGTGCACATTGGCTGTTGCAGACACAGGCTGCAACCCCGTGGGGGAACACCGGGGGGGGGGGGGGGCCTAAAGGGTGTAGCAGGGGGGCATGGCAGGGCTGCCTAGGCACAACACTGCCCCCCCCCCCCCCAGCAGGCTCCTCCTCTGGGATGAGCACAACCAGGTAAAAATATAATATTTTCTATCTTTTAATGGCACATCGCTTTACAGAGATACAGCATGAAACTTTTGCATGCATTTAACATAAAGACAACCAATGGGCTATATAGTCCCTCTCCTGAAGAGTTTACAATCTACTTATATGGGGTAATGATTCCTACACATTATAGTAAGAAGGTAAGTGCATATGGAAGACATGTCAAGAAGTGCATTCACAAACTGAGCCGTTGGAAAGCATCTTTAAAGGGACGATGGTGTGAAAAAGCACATGATTATATTTTAAAATGGTCTTTTTTAAATGACACTTATAACAGCTACAAAATCTTAAGTATGTTTACATAACAAAGTGTATCCTGCCTATTGGCTGTTACATGAGTAAAACAGATAGCCCAAGACAGTGATTGATAGCAGTTTCTCCCTGCACTTAGAAGTGTACTGAAAAGTTTCCCCACAACTGATCTGTTTAGGTGAGTCCAGCATCCCATGCTCTGCACAGATACATTTGTTAAGGGTTAACCCTGTTTTCTTTTGCTTACTACAAGGAGCTGGAGCTGTGTGTCAGGCTGAGGGCAGCCAGCGACTCACATAAACACAGATCTATTTTGAAAAATGAAGGTATTTCAAAAATGCAAAAAGAATTTCAACATGGTTTTAGGAGATCTGTACTGTGATGTGGTCCAAATTGTGCTAAATTAAGTAACCCTTTAAGGAGGTGATATGTAAAAAGGCACTAAAGCTTGAGAAACACTTACATACTTACATACTTGTGAAGTATGTAATAAACTAGCATCATTTGCCTAAATCTTATATTTAGATGAATCTGCTTGTGTCCTGTTATTAATTTAAATATCAAATATAATTAATCACATTTCTTTTAATATGCAATATCTGTTAAATCCAACATTGCCATGCTCACATGGATTTTTATGAATACTTCTTAGAAATTCCATATTACAAACAAAACTGTATTGTAGCTATATAATTCTTATTAGGAAGTGATTATTCCATGAGTAGCACAATTCATTATTATTGTTATTAATTTTAGTCTGGGAGTTTCCCAGTAAAGATAATGCTGGTTCCATGACTTGTTGTTGTTTAGTCATTCAGTTGTGTCTGACTCTCTGTGACTCTATGGACTTCAGCATGCCAGACACAATTGTTATGTCTCTGGTTGTGCTTATCCATATGGTTATCTTGGCAAAGATACTGGAGTGGGTTGCCAGTTTCTTATCCAGTGGACTACAATTTGTCTGACCTGATGGTATATCTCACAGCTTCATTGAGGTACACAAGCCTCTTCAGCACACCAAGGTAGTGATCCAGAAGGGTTTATTATGATTAAGTTGGTCTAAAGTATGTTTTATGACTTTACAAACTTTTATCCAGAACTGGGGAATTGTAGGACACAGCTGCTAGCAATGAGGATTTATATCATGATTTTCACTACATATTATCCAAAATATCTCTGTTTTTTATTATAAATAGTGTATTAAGTGGGAGCATTTCTGGAATGCTGTTCTGTGGCAACAGAAATACAGATTTGATGCAATTAAGAATCAAAAGGCCCATCTAGCCGGCCCACTTTATCTGCCTAAAAAGCTTTGCTTATTAAATCTTCAGGGAAGCCTTATGCATATCCCAGGCATGCTTAAATTCCTTAACTGTTTTTGTCCCTATTACATTCACCTCACTGTCCTATGTCTTTTATATATTGATTTATATATTATATAAATTGTATTGGATTAAAGGGTGAGAATACAATGTGGACTAATTTGCATCTCCCCGCCCATTTTCCCAGAGTGTAGTGCAATACTGTATAACTCAGAATTCTGAGCAGGAAATACATTTTTTAACTTATTTTTAGACAATCAAATGTGAACACTATTTAATATATTATTTACATATACCCTGTGTGTGTTGCAGGAGACAAACTATTACTCTGGAGCCATGCCCCCAACATCCAGTTAAAATAAGAAAGAGAAGATCGGAATTAGATGTTATATTTACATTTATTTATTTGCCACTCAGAATTAATCGTGTAAAACAAAACAAACAATAGTATTGAAGTAGGATAAGTCTTAATAATAAATAAGTGTGATGTGCATTTTATTTTATGTCAATAGTGATATTGTAACACATAGTTTTTACTTTATCCAGTTTAAAATGGTACATTTTATTATAACTGATTTAAATCAGGAATCATTGATTAAACTGACACTGACATTATATATTTATAATTAATATTATTAATGAACAGAGAATAGGCTATTTTTTAATAAAAGTTAAAATAATCAAATAAATAGTCCCTGCTCACTGCAGCCTATGCAGACACAGACTCTAACCAGTCAGTGATCATCTTTCCAGAATATTCTTCCCCATGCAGCTGAGATGTGGTTCCAGATAGGCTAGGACACTCACTACACATCCAGCCCTATAAAGTCTGTGTCTGCACAGGCTGTAGTGGGCAAACTCATACAGGGACTATTTGTTTCATATTAAGATATAAAAGACATAAAAACAAAGCTTATAAGCACTTCTTAATAAAATAAAGAACATAAAAGTAAATAGATACACATGTATATCAGTGCAGGCGGGTAGGATGATGCAGAATGTATTCAGTGCTGGCTGTGAGAGGAGGCAGTGTGTATTCATTTCAGGCAGAGGGAGCCGCCAGCATGCGATCAGTGCTGACGGGAAGGAGGCAGCATGTATTCAGTGATGGCAATGGTGGTAGGTAAGAAATCCTTCACAAATGTGTTTTGTCCCTTTAAACATTATAAATATGATTATTATTGGGATATTTATGGGAGGACGAGATTCCACATTGTGTATATCGGGATCATGTAACCGCCACCTAAGTAAACACAGTATGTGCTGCCCACTCCTCAGAGGGTCTCACACTCCGTAGTTGATGTGGAACAAACCCCACAGTCACATCGAATGGCCACGGGGTACGTAAAGAAGGGGTCCACATCCGGGACACAGTGTGGGAGCCGCACAGTCATTAGTTTGGTCTCATTGTAAGTGCAAACCCTGTGATAAGCGTCAATGTACGGGGGGTCCAGGACCGGCTTCTGTTGGTGAGAACAGATAGTCAGTACAGGGTTAAATCTCACCTCTATATATGCTCAGAAGCATCATTTATAGACTATTTGCAACTCTATATCTTCAGTCACTTCAATTATAAATGACTACTAAAATATACTTTTTTTATTTAAAGTGACACAGCAAAGTTCTCAGTGATTGAAAAAATATGAAAAGGAAACCTATAAATAAATACAGATCATAGTCAATAATTGCTGATGGTGTATTTGGACTCTGAGTCTATTGTCTTTAATGTAAGTGATATGAAAAACAAAAGGCTAGGTATGGTCAGGCCCCAAGGAGTAACTTACCTAATCAGCGTAGTTACTCACTAGGGTCTGAGCAGGATCAGTGTTTTGTTTTTCATATCACTTACACTGAAGATAATCGTTTCAGAGCCCCAGGGGCTAATCAGCAATTATTAGTTATGATCTTTAATAAGCAAGAGATACAAAGTACCTTAAGTGGATATATAAGAGAGGCTACAAAATACAAACGCTAATGTTGGTTTAACCCAGGGCCATTCGATTTTTTTATAACATTCATAAAGTATGTACTTGCTGCGATTATATGTATTGTTTGCTATGCACAAACTATGGAGCAAAATTGTGTTAATATATTTTTTGTAATGTATTAGATTGCTCAGCAGGAGATATAAAAGTAAACAGGGCTGAATCTACCTTTTTGGAGCCCATGGGCAGTGACGTGGAGGAGCCCCTGTGAGTGAGTATGCAAGGTATGCACAGACCCATTTTTCCTTATCTATACATGTAAGTTCCCTTTCCTGTTGTAGCTATCTTGTTACCCACTGATAGCCAGTCTATGAACTGCAACATTTCATTTTTTTTAAGCCAGAACCCATTTTATTTATGAAGTGGCGCCACTCACATGGAAGTGCCCCTGGGAGGCTGTCTAGTTGACCTAATGGGTAATCCGGCCATGAAATTAAATTAATAAACTTCCCAAATTAAATTGAAATGTGGCATTTCCCTTTAAATGTAGAGTTTACTTAAAAAAAGTGTAAATATATACTTAAAAAAAGTTATTTAGGACTCCATGTTTATGGACTAAGGAAGCACTATTTCATTTTGTATGTATGTCTTCAGCCACTGTGACATTTACATTTTAAAATGTGATATTTTAAATATAGGACCACAACACTCATGTAACAAAACCTAAAACTTGCCTCCCACGTTTCACAGCGCCCCCAGCAGGCGTCGGTGGTGACACGCAGAGCCCGACACCCAGGTTTCTTGGCTAAGAAGGTGAATTCTCTGACGGCGCAGCCGATGAATGTGCGCAGGCTGATATTGGAGGGCACCATGGTATTAATACAGGAGGATAGGAGCAAGAGATGCAAGGAGGCCATTGTCAGAAGGAATCGACCCATCCTGCAAAGACCTGCCAAGGAGGAAATCTTAAATCAACATATCAAGAAAGAAAAACTAGCTCCAGGCTGTCTGTACTACCGGATAAATCAGATGAATGCGTTTATACTCCAAAAAAATCTATATTCAGAAGAAAAAAACAATATAGAATATTCAGCAGCATATTGATAGCTTACAGCAAGTTACAGAAATCAAATAGATCTGAAGAACACAAATAAACATAATAATATTAGCAATAACAGATCTGGGACAAATGTAAATATTCATTATTAAATGATTTATTTATTCATTTATTTATTATTAATATTATTCCTAAATTGTTTCTGTCTTATGTGTATCTATATGGAACAGGAACCTCAGATAATTTCAGTGTCTGTTTTCTCACAAAATGGGCCATTTTTAAATCACAATATACTGAAAAGTTGTTCATATTGATCTTTACCACTTAAAAGGTGGGCTATTACCAGTGGTAGAGCTAGTAAATGGAGGGCCCAGGCATAAAATAATTTGCAAGCCCCCTTGCACATCTCTATAAAAGTAATTATCTACCCATCTTTAATAAATTAAGAGGTGGGCAGGTAACAGAGGGCTCCTAAGCTGCTATTGGTCCTGGTGCTTTGTACCTGCTACACCGGCAGTAACTCCGCCACTGGCCATACAGTGGTCTTTTAAAGTATTATTATTTTATTATTATCTCCAAAACATTAGAAGTAAAATGGCTTTCATTCTCAAGAATTCAATTTGCAGCTGCATAGGGAAAGGGAGTAATGTACATTTTTCAGTATTTTTACTACTAGGCTGTATTCAGTAATGTGAGTAAGCAGCACAATACCCCCAGAATCATATTGGGTCATTTTTAACTTCTTATATGAACATTGTTGTTACTTTTTGACTCGATGGGCCAGATTAACTAAATATTGAAATGTTGGGGACATTGTATAAATCTATTTCTATGTTATGCCATGGACATTTGTGCTACATGCTGCCAACTCCAAGAGTTTGACCTCACCACTCCCTTTAGATATAGAGCCCATGATCTATTGTGCGTCTTGAATTATTTAGTTTAGTTTATAGCTAAGTTTTATAATCTTTATAGAGAACATATCCTACTAAATGATATCTTTGTTTATGGATTTTATTAAACTGATTGCCGCTTTTTCACCAAAACCAGGGAGTTTGTGCAGATATATCTTGTTGCTGTTGTATAGACTCTCTGATATATATTACAACCATGGACCGCAGCACACCAAGCACATCTATTGTTATGTCTCTAGTTGTGTTTATGCATACAGTTATCTTGGCAAAAATCCTGGAGTGGGTTGCCAGTTCCTTCTCCAGTGGACCACAATTTTTCTGACCTCTCTGCTATGGCCTGCATGACATACATGGTATAGCTCACAGCTTCATTGAACTACACAAGCTCCTTCACCATGACAAGGTAGCGATCAAGAAGAGAAGGATATATATTACCTTAGTGAATATAACTCATTGGTTACCTATTATTCAAACTACATCCATTCTTATATTAATTACCTTTTATTTAGGTTAGCCAACCAAATTTACAGTAAAGAAATACCTGTGATATGAATAAGATGGTAGATGGCATGGGCAGACGAGGTTTGTCTGTTGGTTCCTATGTCAAACTTAGGTTTCTATAAAGGGACATGGAAAGTTCCTGGATATTACTAGGTATATAATATACCCGTGTATCTATCTAGAGATACTGAGCTGGAAACAGGTTCTCTGATCTGTTTTAGACATACAAGTGTTTTATTTATTTTTATCTTACAGCTAAGAAATAAAGACCATTTTTAGATTCGAAATTAAAAGTTAAATATAGAAATCAATTCCTTAAAATATATTGATACTATAACATACTAATGATGTTTTTGCCTTTTCTCCACACACATCCAAAAATTATTTTCACAGCAGGATAAATAAAATACTGTAAAATAAATATTCCCTGCTAATAAACTGTACTAGATTACTTTAGTAAATTGTTTGTACTTGTTGGAGACTAGTTGAAAAAAAATATTCAAGTTGAGTTAGAGAGAATTTCAGAAACTGGAAAGTAAACTCTGTGTATTATTTATGAAAGAAAAATGTTACACTTAAGTGGATATTTACTAAGCTATTACAGGAGCTGTGATGGGAAATAAGGCACAATAAATTGCTGCAAAGCATATTAAAAATATTATAAGATGTTTATCATAATTTGAGGTAGAGATTAACAATAAAACAAATTAATTTTAAACACAATATGAAATATAATTTATGGCACTATTTAAAATCTTGGTGTTTTTATTTTAAATAGTAATAAAAATGTTAAGACGCAAACAAAAGGTGGAAAAGAGTAACCAATGATGGATCAAAAAATGAAAAATATGTATTATAAATATATATAAACATATATATATATATTTATATTTACAATTATATATAAATATATATATTTACACACACACAGTTAGGGCCTCATTCTATTAGCGGCCGCAGCCGTTGCGGGGCCGCAAGGACCGGCCGCAAGCTATTCGGCTATTCTATTCCCTTCCGGCCGGAGGCTCCGGCAGGCTTGCGGCCGGTGCCTTGCTATCTCTTGCGGCCGCTCGCGGCGGAGGAAATCCTTTGATCTTAAACGTCCGCAAGAGTTTTGCAATTCAATTCCTCCGGGAAACTTCTCTGCAAGGCTAAAAGCGAGCGGCAGCTTACTTGCAGGAAAGAGGTCCCGCTAGCACCAATTAAGCACATAAAATAGCTCAAATAAAGCCATCCTGCACTTTTAGAAGACTATAAAGGGATTTTAGGTGTTAGAAAAAATAGCACATAATTATCCTGTACTCAAATCCGTAAAATATTTTATTTTTAATATCCGTAAAATATCCATGTAAAAAGTCCAGAGTGCTTGGAGCACCTCAGACACGCCCACGCCGCAGCCGGAAAATAAACAGTTAATTTGAACTCGGGTTTGGGCAGATGTGCAAGCTTGAGAGTGGGTTCCTTTTAATCCTCATGTCCCCCAATATGATCCCTAGCATTTACAGAGCTGTACAGTGCAGGCTTGAATTTATTTTTCAGTTTTTATATTTCACAGATTACGGCCGGTTCCAAGATATGCGGCCGGCCGTAAAAGGAGATCCTTGCGGGGCCGTATAATAGAATCGCGAGTTAACTGAACCCCCGCAAGGAATCGCAGCCTTACTGCCGATTTACGGCCGATAATAGAATGAGGCCCTATGTGTCTATATATATATATATATATATATATATATATATATATATATATATATATGTGTGTGTACCAAGAAAGAAAAAAAGTATTTGCAAAAAATGGTGCTTAACACCTATATAATAAAAATAAACTAAATAACAAAACAAAACAAAAAAGGAGGTATTAGATAGAAAGGTTTACAGTAACAGGCAAAGTATATCTTTATGCCCTGTAGAGATGAAGAAAAGAGGGAGTATTAGGTAAACAAAGTTGCATATTGCTTATCTACCTTTATCTCCTTATTAAATAGTCCTCATAATACTGTTGTAGCCAATCATAGGACTGTATCAATAAGAAAGAAAAAAGAAAATGGAGTGTGCTATATATGGTAAAAAAGAAAAACAATATTAAGTATACTATATATATCTGAAATATATATATATATATATATATATATATATATATATATATATATATATATATATATATATATATATATATGAGTTTGTTTACAATTATATATATATAAAAACAATCCCAACATTAAATACATTACAATAATGTATATGATATATTAAAAATAATAACAATACTTATATTTGTTCTATTTAAAAAAAATCCCCAAACAGGAATTATAGTAAACTATGCCATCTATAAGTTAGATTGTGCTTTTAAAACTTTAATTTCTGGGGGGAAAAAATTGTAGTCATGCAAAAAGGGTATATAATAAATGTATATAATAAGATATAATTAATATTATGTACTAATAATTTATTTATTTTATTAAATAAATAACAAATATTTTGTACATATGCATATAGGAATAATTATCAATATATTACATGTAAAAGATGTAAATCAATTTCAAATATTATCTATTTTTCACTAATCATAATGTGTTAAAATTATTATTGTAATGTTTAATAATATATTATTAAATGTATTGATATTACATATAATGCATTTTACCTTAGTGAAAATATGAAAATATATGAATAATAATAATAATAATGCACTAATAACATATAGTGCATTATTATATTATAATACTTATACATGGCAAAACAGGGTATATGCAAAGAAATAAATACATTATAAAAATTAGATAATATTAAAAACTATCATAATAAATATTTATTTTAAATGGTCATGGAAAAATTAGCTGTAATATAAAAATGATCATGGAAAAATTAGCTGTAAAAAAAAATGATCATGGAATAATTAGCTGTAATATAAAAAAATGATCAGACCTGCAATTCAGTTTCCTGCTTCTTGAATTCCTCTCTGAAATATCTGTGTGTTGGCTCATATTTATAGCGAGGGGGTCATGTCAATCAAAGCTAAATAAAGGCAGATCCTCACATGAACTAATGGGAACATCAAAGACACGCTCATGTACAGAAGATATTTAAACCTATTATTAATTAATTTCAGGGTATTATTTCTTCACATCGCGGGTGAGACACTGTGTGGTTTATTTTGTGAGTGACATAATTCCAGGGAATCATTGATGGCGAGGGATTTATGGAAGTCTTGAGTGAACAATTGAGACGGATCAGGACAGATCTTCTTATCTTCACATACCTGTCTCACAAGGAGAATTTTGAAATAATTATTTGTAATCCCAAGAAATTTAACTCATTATAGTCCCATTTTTGTGCTGTGCACATTTTAAATGTTAAATTACATATTTATTATTATTTTTTGCATTACAAAAATAGTACTTTATTTATTTATTTAATCTTACTCATTTAAAAAATATCATGATATCCCTCTATCAAAATCAGATATGTGTCAAATGCAGACAAATATTGTAAAGGGAGCAAATTTACTTTCCATAGATCTCAATAACTCAGAAGATGCAGTGCCCTAACACACCCTAATATAGAATTGGGCTGAAGGAGGACTGTGTATTTTAAATGAATATGGATGGTTTCTGGATTTTACTAGTTATATAATATACCTGTGTATCCATTTACTTTTATGCACTTTATTTTATTAAGACGTGCTTATAATCTCTGTTAAGTGTAGTGTCCTAGCCTATCAGGTACCATGTATCAGCACCATGTCACCATCGTCACTAATTGGTTAGTAGGAGACACTGCACAGTCAATACTACAAAGTCTGTGTCTTCGTGAGCTGCAGTAGGCAGACCCATACGGTGACTATTTGTTTGATTTTGGGCAGTAAAAACAGAGCTTATAAGCACATCTTAATAAAATAAAGTACATAAAGGTAAATAGATACAAAGGAATATTATATACCCTGTAAACATTATATATAATCTAATATGGCCAGTGCATTGCAGTTTCCAGTTTTCTGTTGAATTGCTCCATATAATCTAGTGTTGTTCATTGTCAAAAAACCACAACCAATTAATTAATTACAGTCGCATTTCTGATGAAATCAGCTGGAAATGAACATTCAATGGAAACAGAGACTCGACCTGTGGAAACATCTTTAGACTCTATTGGTTCCATTAATAGGCAAGGAGATAATGGCGCTAATCCCATCCTTGGGGCAAAGATATTTGTCATGGAATTTCCTGATTCTCAATGGACTCGGAGATATTGTGGCTTAATTGATCAGCCCACCTATTCATTGTACACTCTGCTGTGCGCGGCTGTTTACACAAATGTATTTTGCGCATTGCCTTGGTGATAGTACAACACACACTGTAATCATACAATCGTGTTTTTGAGTCCGTCATTTTCTCATTTACACCATAAATACTGTTTCGCTAATCCTACAAATTACTCTCGTATTAAAGGCAACTTGATACCTGTATTTAGTGCGTCACAAACGTCCCAACCTCCTGAGAATATTTCATAACTGGGTTATTAAAGGCTCACTCTATATACTGGATGCGTAAAGCACTGACGAGGATCTTTAATTCAGTCTGGACAGTCACTCCTACACCAAGTGCTGCCCCAAAATAATGACTGTTTCTACTAAATGGGACACACATATTTTTGACATATTGCAGTATGCCTTTAAAAAACTCTTTCATACACTGGCCCTTTAAAGAGATATGAAAGATTCCTGGATTTTACTAGGTATATAACTGTGTATCTATTTACTTGTATGCAATAAAGTGCTTATATCCTCTGTTTTTACAGCCTAAAACCAAATAAATAGTCCCTGTATGGGTCTGCCCACTGCAGCCAATTTAGACATAGACTTATAGTACTTGCTGTGTTGTGTCTCACACTAACCAATCAGTGACCGTCTCTCAGCTGCATGCTGAAAGATGCTGCTGAGATGTGGTCCCTGATAGGCTAGGATACTACAATGCACATCAAGCCATACAGAGCCTGTGTCTGCATACACTGCAGAGGGCAGATCCTTACATGGAGTATTTGTTTGATTTTAGGCAGTAAAACAGAACTTATAAGTATTTCTAAATAATATTAATTATATAAAAGTAAACAGATATATACAAAGGAATATAAGACCCATACTGCCTCCGAGACTGCTCAAATCTATCAGACGACTTATTAATATGGTTCCCAGTTAGCCCTTTAATAGCTAGATAACTATTTTTTTCTATTTTAGTTTTAATCATTATAAATGTAATAATGGCAAAATGGAACAAAGGGGTCAGATTTGTCCACTACTTTCTCATGAAAATGTGCCCATGTAAACTAATGAACTTTATATTGATCATGTTGAAAGCTCTAGCAATTTTAGCTGTCACATACCCATTGTGCACATTGTTGCTTCCTCTGTAATCAATGTTGAGATATATCTCTTATAGTTCATTATGTTTATAGAGTTTATTTATTCATCCCACAGGTTACAGAACTGACCTTACATTCTATCCCATGATACAGTATGTTCTCCGGTACACCGTTCTAGATAAAGAAGAGCAGAAGAGGAGTTTGCCCAGTGCTATCCAATGGACTTTAGTTGGAACACAATACTTGTCCAGTAATGATAACGTTATCTAGATGTTCCTCAATCATGACTGCCGTATTGTGAAGACCACACAGATCTTGGGATTTTTATTTTAAATTTGTATATTTCCCAAGAGGGAGGAAGAGCATGCACTAATAAGTAACGCTATTTATTTTAATTATGCATTGATTATTTATAGCATTGAAATTGTATTATTTTAATAGAAATATTCAATATTATATTACCTTTAACAATATAGAGCATTAGCCTCCAGCTGAAAATTTGTCTCCACCCTGATAAAGTCATTAAGGTGAGGGTGGTGGTTTGGCTCAATGAAAGACCTAAAGAGTACCGAGGACAGCTAGAACTGATATGAGCTTTCCGAGCCTATTAATGATTGTTTATTTTCTTAGCAAACAAGCTTCCAGCCAATGAAGATCACTGTGTTGGTGTTACACTTTGTTTCTGAAATGTTAGCACTGCCTGCTAGACAAAGCTACATCCACAATTGCCCCTATTGTGGGTGGATACACACTGGACTTTGAAAGTAAATATACTACTGAATGTTGTTTGTTTTTTAAAAATTTTATTATGTGTAAGTTGTATTAATGATCATTTATATTAATAATCTAATTAAAACATGTTGCTTATGTTATTAGGACACTGCATTGGTCATTTAAATCAGAGAAATGACAGAGGCTTATATTAACAACATCAGTTAATATGTATTATTTGTGCTAACTATGCATTTGCTTGCTTATCACAGGAAGGGAGGGAGATCTTTGCAGATTATTTATTCTTCCAGTATCTAACTTTCAAGCTCAATTATCTAACACTTCCACTAAATTTTCCTAATAACAACCAACTGTGATTATATGTAATTCTACGTGTTCTATTCATTTCTGTGGTAACCTGGCTGTCACACACTAATACATATATTGCACATTATGTAGGATGGGATAAGTGCCAAGATCCTGGCTTTGTACAGGCTGTGTTTATTTAACTAATTGCCCCCATTTCTGTCCTAATCGCCTCTCCTGATCTTTTCAGCTGAAGGGATTTTGACAGTAAATTATTTCTTTGTATGAAATGATCTTATTTTTAAATAGCTTGAAAAGATCTTTCTTACTCAATCCAGCATTTAATAGAAGCACTCCTCGTTTTATCCTCTGCTCTATCCCTAGGAATTAGTTTAAAAAGGATTTCCGGCATGTAAGTAACTAATTGAAATCAATTGAAAAGGACAAATGTGCGGAGGGACTTGTTTGGTTTATTGCTCCTAGTAACTAATCCAAACAAGAAGACTTTATATTGCCACAAACTGAGCAGAGGGGCTTCCAACATTGCACTGCTATCCCCTCTATCTGTGAAAGGGTTAAAGCATGTGTGGCCTTTTTTTTATTTTTATGTGGTCTTTTGATTTACAGAATATGTCATGTACTTTATTCTATTAAAAGATATATTGAAGATTCATGGATTATAAAGGCCTCTGATAGATAGGCCTCTAATAGATTTTTTTGTAGGAAAAAAATCCCCAAATAAACATTAATAAACTAACCCCAGAGTTTGCAAATGTCTTCAGTTTTCTGACAGTTGATTTTGAGAAGGAATGTCCCTGAAAGCCCAAGTTAAAAAGCATAAAATTCATAATTTGTTTTGGCCAATCGGAGGCAGCTACAACTTTGTTGCAATGTCCGGGGGTCAGTCTCTGCAGCAAAATCTGTATAAAATTAATCAGGTTAATGTGTGTTTCTGATCTGTGCAGTATATGTTAGATTAGAAAAAGTAAAAAAATAGGAACGCTTACATAGACCTTAAAGAAGTGCTTATACTACTTTGCATGGCTGGATGTGCAGTGCCCTAGCCTATCAGGGATCACAGGGATCTCAGCCTGTGTTGTGGATCTTATGAGTAGGTACGGTAGTTCACCTCAACAATCATTTATAATATGGTGGGCAAAAGAGCAATAGAAGCCTCCACCGTACAGTAGTAAAGTAAATAAATAGTACATCTGTGTTCACATTTGAATGTCTAAAACAAGTTAAAAAACTTCAGAGAAATACATTTATTACACTGCATTCTGGAAAGCGGAGCTGGGACATGCAAATGTGCCTATAAATGCTTTGTTCTTCTATCCATAACCATTTATTTTTTTTATTCGTCTTTATTCAAGGCGGATAACAAAATACATACATAGGCATACTTCAAGTTTCATAAAACCATGGTTACATGCATTTTGTGGTATTTTTCACTCAATCTATTACATCAATGTATTAGCAAAGTAGCAAGATAAATACTGCCTATCTTCCATCCGCCATCACCATTTTCTGCTATTTTCCTCCTATTTTACCTTATAGCTCTCTAACTTGTATACCATAGCTAGTTGTGTGAAGAATCATAATCCTCATTATTTTCTTTCTAATTTCGTCCCTCTTATATATTGATTTTTATACTAACTACTAACCTCCTATTTTCTCCATCCTCCTCCGCGTCTCAGAGTATTCTCCCCCCCGGCTGCCGGAGTCCAGTCTTCATATCTCCTTCCATTCCTCCGGCCTAACTGATCAGTGTACCAATGCAACCCCTGTGTATTCCACCCATGGGCCCCATGTCTCAATATATTTGGCCATTGTATCTGCCAGGGAGTGCGTCATACGCTCATTTATTGCGATGTAATTCATTTTTGACTTCACAGCGAAAAAGTCTAGCCCTTCTGATTTCCATTGTTTTGCGATAAGGCTTTTAGTTGCGAGTGTAATAAAGAAAAGTAATCTGTTTTGTGATTTGGATAATGTCTGAAGAGGCCTCCCCAGCAGGCACAGTTCAACTGTTAACTTTATGTTGCATTTAAATAGTAACGCCACTAACTCTTGCACCTGTGCCCATAATCTTTGCCCTTTCGGACAATCCCACCATATGTGAATGAAGGAACCCGTGCTATTACATCCTCTGAAACACTCTGGGATTTCGGCGCTACGCCATTTAGCCATCCGGTCAGGTGTCGCATAAGCCCTATATAGCACTTTGACCGACGTTTCCAAGATGCTATAGCTTAGTGACCCTCGAAAGATATTTCCCCATACCTCTTCCCAATTCTTCTGTTCCCACCTAGCATTAAGGTCCTTTTCCCATGCTAGCATGTATTTCTCTCTGGGGAATTCTATTTTTGTGTTGAACAATACATACATGCTCCCTAATATCCCTTTCGTGAGTGGGGCGTTTTGACATACCCTAGATAGCCAGTTATGTCTAGGTCTGCCTTTGGCTCGCACTAGTGATCCGACAAATTGACTCAGTCTGTACCCATTAAAGTATTCCCTAATAGGGAGGTCTATAGTGTCCCTTATGTTCTCAAATGTAATTAATTTATCCCCCTTCAGCCAGTTCCCCAGTCTATCTAACTTGTGTGAAGCCCACCAGTGTCTTGAGGTGGCCGCCAACTCCTTGGGAGCCTGGGGATGATTGAGGACTGGTGTCATACAATTTGCTTGTGTGAATAGGGATGTATACCTCTGGGCCCATTTCCAGCTACCGATGGTGTTCTGAATAATTGTATTCATACATTGGGCAACTTTGTGTGGAGTATTCTCCAGCCATATTAAAGTATCCCAGGTGTAAGGGTGCATTGTGTGGTGTTCGATAAATAACCAAGATGGGTGGTGCTCTGGGGAATGGGCTAAGGGAATGAAGGCCAGTTGGGCTGCCCTGTAGTAAAGTTTCAAGTTTGGTAGGGCTAGTCCCCCTTGTTTTTTTGAATTTCCTAGTATATTTTTGGAAATTCTGGCAGGTTTGTGTTGCCATACAAATTTAATTATTAATCTCTGTAAGTCGGCCAGATCTTTCATATTAATTGCTATAGGGAGGGTTCTAAAGAGATACATCAATCTTGGTAGTAGATTCATTTTTACCGCATTAATCCTCCCAAGCCAGGAAATTTTATATGCGTGCCAGGTGTTCAAGTTGTTCTTTAATGTGTTATAAAGCGGTTTATAGTTAACCTTGTACATGTCGCGTAAGTTGGGAGTCAGGTTCATTCCTAAATATTTTATATGCGTGGGGGCCCATTTAAATTTGTATTCGTCCGCTATCAGTTTCTTGTCTTGTGCGGGTAACTCCAATGCTAGGGCCTCTGTTTTGTCCATATTTACATTCAAACCTGAGATCTGGCCAAAATTCCCTAAAGTTTGCAGTAGGGGGGGGATTGATGACTTAGGGTCAGTAAGGGAGCACAGTAGGTCAACCGCGAACAGGGATACTTTGAACTGATGTAGTCCTATGGCCACCCTTTTGATGGCCGAGTTTACTCTGATGGCCTGTACCAAAGGCTCCATGGCCAGTGCAAATAGGAGCGGTGACAGGGGGCAACCCTGCCTTGTTCCCCTATGGATTGGAATATTTGACCTTTCCTTCCCCGGGAGTTTCAGGGTTGCTGTGGGAGTGTGATAATATGTTTTTATTACCTTCATAAATTCCCCCTTGAAGCCAAATTTTGCCAGCACAGCTTCTAGCAACGGCCACTCTAGGGAATCAAAGGCCTTTTCCACGTCTAAGGCCAGCAGGCATGCTGGAATTTTGTTAGTTTTGGTATGGTGGATTAATTGCATGATTTTCCTAATGTTATCCCCGGCCTGTCTTATCGGGACAAATCCTGCTTGATCCTTGTGGATCAGTTTCGGTAGGAATGCCGAGATCCTGTCTGCCAATATTTTAGCCAGTAATTTGATGTCACAATTTAGTAGTGAGATGGGTCTATAATTTTTTGGTTGAATTGGGCCTTTGCCCTCTTTGGGGAATAATACTATCTCCGCTGAGTTCAATTCCTGTGGCATTTTTCCTCCCTCTAATATTTCATTAAATAATTATGCTAGGTGTGGGGCCAGCCTATCAATGAATGTTTTATAGTAATGGTTTGAGAACCCGTCTGGGCCCAGGCCTTCCCTTTTTTAGTGTCTTGTATGGCTCGTCTCACCTCATCTACCTTGATCTTGGTGTTCAGTGAATTCAAGTTATCTTCCATAAGAGTGGGGAGGTCCACTGCTTGCAGAATAGCTTGAATTTCGTGTTTGTTAACATTAGGGGATGCCTTGTAAAGGTTACTATAGAATCCCTCAAAGGTCTCTTGGATTCTCTTGGGGTTAGCAGTGATTGTCCCTTCTGGGGTTCTAATCTGGAATATTTTTGATTGTGCTTGTTTGGCTTTCAGCTTCCTGGCCAGCCAGGTGTCTGGTTTGTTAACCCGGGTGTAGTATCTATGTTGTGTAATTCTTAATGCTTTTTCAGTTCGCTCAGATAATAGCATGTCTAGCTTCCTTCTCACTTCCTCTATTTGATCCCTAATTTTGGATGTGGGATTACTTTGGTTTATGGTTTCCAATCTTTGCAGGTCCCTGTATAGCTGTTGTTCTACTTCCCTATGTTGTTTTTTCCTTTTGGCTGCTATTCTAAGGCATGTACCTCTAATGAACGCCTTATGGGCAAACCAAACCCACCCTATACCTGAGTCCCTTGATTTATTAGCTGCAAAGTACAGGTCTAACTCTTGTGCTATCTGCTCCTGAATTTGGGGAATGGCTAAATGCATGTCGTTGATCCTCCACGTATATGGGGGCCTATTATCTAATTGAAAGTATACTTCCATTTTTACCATAGCATGGTCCGACCATGGGCAATGTATAATGTCTGACCGTTTTGTTTTGTAAGCAGCTCTGCATCTATCAGCAGATGGTCTAAGCGGGAGTATGTCCCATGAGGGTAAGAAAAGAAGGTGTATTGTCTTTCCCTCTGATGTTGTTCTCTCCATGCGTCTACCATGTTTAAGGCAGCTAGGAGGTGTCTAATTTGTCTAAGCTTCTTTGCAAACCGATTGTCCGTTTGTGCCCTCGACCTATCTACTGCTGGGTTCAAAGTAAGATTGAGATCTCCTCCTAATATGATTTTGCCTCCGTCTATTCTTTTTAGTTTTTTAAGTAGGTCAATGAGGGTGTTGTGGGGATTTGTCGTAGGGGCATATAATGACACCAGTGTTACCCTGGCCTCTAGCACCTTACCCACTAAGATTACATAATTCCCGTTTGGGTCTATTTTTTTCTGCTCTAGTGTAAATGGGAAATGTCTGTGAAGTAGAATGGCTGCTCCTGCTTTTCTCCTGGCTTGGCAGGCTGTGTAGTATGTTGGATATTGCTTATCCAGATAAGAGGGGGGCTTATCTTTTCTGAAGTGCGTCTCTTGTATGAAAAGTACCGCTGGTTTGTGTTGTTTGTATGTTATAAAGGCTTTGCGTCTCTTACTAGGGCCATTGAATCCCTTGACGTTGTGCGTCAGAAATGTATAATCTAGCGTACCCATTTATAGTTATGGAATTGTGTGTGATGTATTTAGCCTCCTACCTTTCGTCTCCTTCTGAGATCAGGAGAGCCCGGGGTCCAGACAGCCGGGGAGGGCGCCCCCCTTCAACTTGGAGGAAGAGAAGATATGGAGGCGCTTGCCTATGGAGGATACTTTAAGATAGAGAGAACAATTAATAACAGTATACTTTTCCGGTAAATCAATAACTATTTTTAACAACCGAGTTGTTCACCGTTCCCCCAACTTCTTTTTTTTTTTTTTTTACTCCAATTTGCACGTTCGTGTCTAGGGACTCGGGCTGTCCCGGAATTATCCCTAGATAAAGAGTGGGTAATACATTTTTAAGAGCGTTACAAATAGGTAAAAACTTCCTATTAACTACTTGCAAACCTATCCGTTACAAACAGGTGAACAGGTGAAAAAACTTTTTTTTTCTTTTTAACTACTAGCAAAAAATTGTCCAAGGTATTTGTGTCTTATGACACTTCTCAGTCCTCAGAAGATGTTCAGTCGCAGACCCAGGGGGTCCACCCCTTGTTGTCTCAGTCCTGCATTTCTATTTTGTTCCTTGATGCCATTTTAAACTGCATTGGCCAGAGTCTAATCCTTTTTAGAGGCACTTATAGCTCCTTGGGGCGTTCCTCCCCACAGCATGTCTTCTGGGGGCTGGGAAAGTCTTTGGGAATCTCTGGCTGGTTGATCTGCCTTTGTGTGGTCCTCCCAAACTTGGGTATTTCTTCTTTCCCCCCTCTTTGGGAACTCCGTCCATTGGCTCGCCAGGGGGTCCCCAACGTTCGGTGCTTTCTGCTGCATACCGGGCCCTTCCTGCAGTAGATTCAGCTTGTGCAGTTGAAGACGACACTCATCTATGTCATGGGCTAGGTAATTCACTCCCCTTACAGTGAATTGGAGGTTAAATGGGAACCCCTATCTATATGCTATCTTGTGTGCGGGTTAACACTTCTAGCACTGGCCGCATGTCTCTGCGTCGTTGGAGGGTTGCTGGGGCCAGGTCTGCATATATCTGTATAGGGACGCCATCTGGTCCTAGAATTTGTGTAGCCCTTCTTGCTGCAAATAGTATCTTGTCCCTTGCCTGTTGGCGCAGGAAGCAAGCTATGACGTCTTTTGGCATGGATGCCCTGGCTGGGCCTCCTAGGGCTCTATGTGCCCGCTCAATTTCCATGCCGACCTCTTGGCCTCTCGGCATGATGTGATGCAGGAGTTCTTGAAGGTATGACAGCAGGTCAGTCACTGCGTTTGGTATACCCCGGAAGCGTATGTTGTGCCATCTTGATCTGTTTTCAAGGTCTTCCAGTTTCAGCTGTAGGTTCCCAATTTGCTCTGCATTGTGGGTGATATCGGTTCTGTCTTTGTTTTGGGCGTCAATTATTTCATCCACCTTGGTTTCAAGTTTATGGGTCCTTTGGCCTAAATCTTTTAAATCTCTGTGTAGCGTAGCCATTGCTTCGGCCAATTGGGTCTTCAAGAGAGATGCGAACCATGCTTTAGTTCCCTGCGATAGATTGACATCTTGTGTCGTGTCCATTTGCCCCCCTTCCGCGTCTGAGATGTCTGATGCACACGATAGTGAGTCTATAGAAGAGGGATGTTCCGCCGCTCCTTTAAAATGCTCGGGGATGCTTTTTACTCCCAGGCTCTTTCGTGGTTTAGTTGGCTTGCCCATGATGGGTTTATTGTCAGTAAGCTTAGTCTTGATAGCTGAAAGGTTGTGTATGTGTAGACCTTGTGATATTACTTCTGTGTGCTTTTTAACTTTTTTATTTTTATTGTTGTTGTCTTTACTTTGTTGTTCTCGATCTAGATTAGGGCTTTGTTGTATTGGTCATCTTTATTTTCAAGCATGTGGAACCCCTTTGGGTTTGACTCTTAGGGCATCTCTATCTGCCCTTGTTCCCTTGGGTTAAAGGGCACTTCACAGTCCAGTATTCCTCTATACTCAATGAGAATGCTGCATTCAGCTGCTTGTTATTCACATATAGCCAAAGTCTTGCTGCAATACTCCAAATCGCCACCAAGCGGAAGTGCAGATGTAGATATGCAAACAGTTCAACACAGTGCATGTATCTGCTATATAGACAGAATGCACTTACACAACAATCTCACAAGCACCTATGTAGTCAGGAATCCTGCGTATTCTTTTGAATAAATGTAAAGATAGTATTCAGCAGTGCGTGTAGACTCTGTCTCAGTTATAATAAAGAGACTGGAGTTCCTGATATACAAGGGGATCCCAAAATCCCAAGTTGTCTCCTGCACAGTCCACTTAAGGGAATTAGGGTAGGTAAGGTACACTTTCCCTGGTACCCTTATGCTGGGTCTAAATGCCTCTTCGCCCCTTCCTAATCCAGAAGGGGCAAAGCAGTAGGGTGCAAGCAGAGGTGCCTGTTGCCAGATGAGAAGGCTATATTGCCCTCCCTGTTGCAGATGTAATGTCACAATAAGACATTTTTAATGGTACCTTTCAAGTACCATCAGCTGTGGGTTCAAGCTCAGGGAGATCTTTTTTGTCAGACCTTAGTAGCTCAGTCAATATATCTTATGCAGAGTGACTCTTTCCCCTTTAGGGCTCAACAAAGTCTAGTTCCTTCAAACTTTAGCTCCAACAGGGCCTCCTTATTTCCAGATTTTAGGGGGAGAAGCTGTGTAATAGCCTCCACACAGGTGTGCTGCCTGTTACAGGCTTGAGCAGCTTATGTTTAGGCAGCCCTGGGCCTCCTTAGATGTGCAGTGTCCACCACAAGAGCCCTGTGGAGCTAGTACAATCTTCAGGGTACTCACTGTTTGCAGGCCTCTGTCTCAGTCCTGAAGCCTGTCTTCCAGAAATCCAAGATGGCCGCCGTCTCTCCTGACCTCACCCTAAGATGGCAACTGGAGCTCCCAGGCCCCTCCTGCACTTCTCCTTTCCTCTCACACAGCCCCTCTGATGTCTCATGGCTCCCCCAACCACACCAGCCACCCTTGGGTGCACCTGCAGGTTTGTTACACAGGTTTTTTGCCTCTCACCACGGGGTCTGCTGGGCTGGCTGTCAGGCTCTGGCTCCACAGCTACTAGCTCTATCCATAACCATTTTAAACATGGCTTTCTTTAAGCTTATGCCCGCTGCATTACACAGCTGTTATGCAAAGCCAAGGTTAGATTATACACAAGCTGAGAATCCAACCAACGGACAGCCGTTTCAAGGTTACTGCCTATCATCAGCGTGGGGCGGGATCCCAGCTTTGCATAAAAGCTGTGTAATGCAGCAGGCATAAACTCAAAGGAATGTTTAAAATGGCTAGCGATAGAAGCATTTGTGGGCACATTTGCATGTCCCTGCCCAGCTTCCCAGAGTGCAGTGTAATAACTGTATTTCTCTGAATTCTGGGTAGGAAGCAGGTTTTTTAACTTGTTTTAGACATTCGAATGTCAACACAGATGTACTATTTATATACTGTACTACTGTACGGTGGAGGGCTTCTATCGCTCTTTTGCCCACCATATATTAAATGATTGTTGTGGTGGACTAAATATATATATATACATACATATATATATATATATACACACATACATATATATATATATATATATATATATACACACACATACCTCGCTCAATACTGTAGATAGGTTCCAAGCAATAGGAGTGAGTATATATATATATATATATATATATATATATACACACCGTATTGGTCCGAATATAAGCCACACCTTTTTTCCGATTTTTGAGCTTGCGAGTTACAGGTGCGGCTTATATTCACGACCGTCAAAAAATCATTGCCGATTTGTGAACTTTGCTTGTAACGCGTGCGTCTTTTATTCGCGAATGCAAAATTACTGCCGATTTCCGCGATTGCGAGTTAAGGGTGCTGATTTTCGTGCTTTAGACTGCGGTATTGAATAGCGATTTACGGTTTTAGTGATTCTAACATCCTGTAAAGCCTGTAACCTGCAAAAAAAAAGCTACAGTGCTAATTAGAAAGCCGGTTTCTTGCAATGGCTGATCACTTTGAGAGTCTTTTTCTCTCCAATTTTACGGGTGCGGTTTATATTTGAGTACTATCTTTTTTCTATTTTTTCCCCTTGAACTTTACGGAACAACTTAGCCGTGAGTGTCCAGTAATCTAGATGGATATTATACATACATAAAATAAAACATAATTTGATTTATGGTGGGCAAAAGAGTGATAGAAGCCCTCCGCCGTACCGAATACAGTAAGTAGTACATTTGTGTTCACAATCAGACATCTAAAAATAAGTTAAATAACTTTTTTCCTGCTCAAAATTCCAAGAAATAGTTATTGCACTGCACTCTGGGAAACCCGGGCAGGGACATGCAAGTGAGTTCACAATGCATTATCACTCTTTAATACAAATAACCCCCGACTTAACACGTGGCTCCTTCTATGCATACTAACGCTGCATTACACAGCCTTATAGAAGCACAAGATAAATATATCTTTAATATCATTGTCATAAGTGTTTAACTTACTTCCTAAGTCTGTACAGAGCTGCGCACAGTTGCATGTAGTGCGCACAGTAAGCGGCAGCCACGAGCTGGATTGGAAAACGGGAGAGGGGAGGAAGACACAGGGGGAAGGGGGGGGGAGACACAGGGGAGGTGGTTGGGGGAAAAAAATAATAACAGCCCGTCATTTATGGCGGGCAAACGACTAGTGTAATTCTATATATATATATATATATATATATATATATATATATATATATATATATATATATATATATAACTAATATAGTTGTCGTACTGAGAATTTATGTGTAATGCTCGCAAAATTGGGACTTCGTCTGAAAGTGCATGGCAGAAAGCCAAAATTGTAAATCATGCTCAATTACAATACAACATTTAAAAATTGCAACAGTTACGGAGGGTGTGGCTAGCAGCAAACAGAGAGGAAGCAAAACAACATAGCTCCCAGCAATAAAAAAGAATGAAAATTATATATAAAGTAACTTCTCTATCACCAAATCAACAAATTTGCACACAGGAGGACCCAGCTGGCTTTAAAAATCAAGTTTGGCAACTTTTTTCCTAAGATTTGCTGCTGAACCAGAACAAAGGAGACTCTGAAACACTGATAAACAACATGCCTACTTAAGGTTGGTAATGACTAATATTGCCTGTCTGTTTCAAACCTATACAATTCTTTGCCTTATACTACTGGAGATCTAGTCTGTGTAAAAATCTAAAGATATGGTACACAATAAACTGTATTACTTTTTAAGAGAAGAAGACCCAGCAGCTTATCTCTCAAAGCTATAATATATGAAAGAGGATGTGTGTTTCTGCTGAAAAAAACATTTAAGACCATATATAAAGTGACTTATCTATCACCAAATTGATATATATGACCAGGATTGTGCACAGGCGGACCCAGCTGGTTTTAAAAATCAAGTTTGGGGATCCAGAAGCTGCAAGTTGCACCCTAACAAGAAGAGACTGTGTGAGAGGCCCAGAAAAGATTACAGCTTTGCTGCTACTAAAATCACTGCAAACCTAGAGGCACTAATGGGAGGCTTTAATACTCTTGGCTCCCAAAAGCTCAGGGACCTGTACAGTTAAAAACACTCCAAAGGACAGAGAAAGCAGATACTGCTAAGAGAGGCTTGATGCAACACAGAACCCTCCCATATTTTATTACAGACTTTGTTTTTTTTATGCAAGTGGGACATTAAAAGATTCTGAGAAGTTATGGTCCTAGAGGACATTACAATCTGGCTAAGGGTCTCACTATAAGGCTTAAAGGCCCCAACTTGATTTATATGTAATAATAACAGATTGAGAAAGTTTGCCTGCAGCTTGTGTTTGTCTAAAAGACTGGATTGCCCTGCTATGTGGTGTTGAAAGATTCCATGACTCTGACACTAGTGTGCTAACACTGACACCCGGTGGACACTAAGAATAGCGCATCCAAATCACAAACTGCACTAATCTGTAAGCATTTTCTGTTCAAGGAAGTTTTTTTCTCTAACCTTAATTCGGATGAAGAGCCCTTACCCTGGGAGCACATATTATACAGCACTGGGGCAGGGATTGGTGATCTTTGAGGCATTAAAGGAACGACAAATTTCCTTACTCAAGGCGTTCGTCATGCCCCAGAGGACACTGGGCCAGAGAAGATCAACACGCCCAGGGGGCAGCTTGAACGTGGCTCCCATGCATGCATAAGGCTGGCAGCCACTAAGCCATCCATGAGTAATTAACTACTTTAGCACTATACCAACCCATTACCCTCTAACCCAGCTAACAGACTGGTCCAGGTCCTTAAACTTGAATCTCTACCCTCCTTAAAAGATGGCAAGTCGCAGTACTAGCAAAGTACAAAAAAAGAGACTGGAAAGGGAATCCAGGAGTTCTACAAACCACCTGACGCAAGCCGCAACCCAAGTCAGAGTCCTAATTCGGAACATCCGGACTCGCGGGCCCAGGCGGTGGCGCAGAGCTCACAACCAGTTCAAATGGAACTAACGGACGGCACCCTGTCCAAAATCAAGCAGATCATGCAAGCTGAAATCAAGCACGCAGTAGATGATCTACGGTCAGACATCAAGTCCCTGACCCAGAGGGTGCAGGGCCTGGAGGAAAGCACCGACCAAATTGTGGAGGCCCAAGCACTTGATAAGCAAGATATCTTGCAGAACGCGTCTAAGATCCAGATACTGGAAGACAAAGTGGAGGACCTGGAAAATAGATCCCGCAGACATAACATCAGATTAAGGGGGGCTCCCAATAAAATAACGGACGTTTTGCAGTACTCTAGAGACTTTATCAGCATGATCCTTCCATCGGTCGAGGAATCAGATTGGACAATAGAAAGAGCTCAAAGAGCGATGGGGTCATCTAGGGACCAAAATACACCCAAAGACATCATCATCAGATTTACACAGCAAAAAGCTAGGGATTTAATTCTAGCTGAAACGAGATTAAGAAAGGAAATCGTAGGTCCAGACGGCACTAAGATCCAAGTTTATATGGACCTTTCACCCTCTACCTTGCAGAAGAGAAGGGAGATGAGACCCACACTAAGAGTACTCTCCCATTATAAAATACCGTATAGATGAGGGTTCCCATTCGCCCTTTTGTTCACGTATAAAGGAAAATCTTTCAGGGTGCTATCACTGGAGGAAAGCCAAAGCCTTTTAACCAGACTGAGACTCGTGCCTGAGGATTCAGAGGAGGAAAGCTCCTTCCTTCAGGCGGATTCGAGGCAGACCAGGAGGGGTTCAGAGAACCCGCTGCCTCGAAGATCAAAGTCCAGCTCCAACCATGTGAGGGACGTCAAGCATCGGGAGCAGGGGGCGACGGAGGACCCTTTATCCTTAAAAATTTGCTCTATGAGTTTTTCCATACTGTCCACAGAGGCTGGACTTTACCTCGGGATTGGAGAGAGGAAAACCTGATTCTCCAGACTCTTCGCACACGCTGGGACATTGAGCACACTACAGACTCTACCTTAGTATTGTATCTTGGTTTGTGCATATGTTTAGCGGGAGCATATAGGGGCTAGAGGCCAGGCTTAACTTAAGGAGATGTTAACTCATGTAGGGTTTCTTGACTCTTATAAAACCTCTTTAGCCAGCAGTGGGTAATGGGTTAAATTGTTTTTCTAAAATGTTTTTCTATTTGTTTTCATATTGTTCTCTAACTCGCTTAGTATTTTATATATTTTATTGAGTACTCAGGATGGCTACCTTAGGTAGCTAAGTTTCATGACAACCAGGGGCTTAGTGCCCAAGATATGGCTAATATTATTATGGTTAATGTTCATTGATAGTTTTCTCCCTGTAGGAATAATTAGGGGGGGTAGGTTCCCTTACCTTAATCCTATCGGAATGACTATATGTAGTAGTCAAGGGAGGACTCACTGTCATTGTAGGTTTATTACTGAGATACTAAATTGTACTTATACTGTTTTTTGTTTTTTTACATGTTATGCCGCTTGTGCCTGGCGGATCAAGAATTGCCTGGAGTCGTCCGTGTCTGGAGCGAGTTGTGGTGGGCATGTCCCGGACCGGCCGGTATGGGAAACGGGAGCCAAGGCAGAGTGGTCCGCGTGGGGTAACTTTCTAGAGACTTTTACACACTTAGAGAACAGACAACCATGACGGATCACCCACATAATATAATAACACATAATGTAAAAGGCTTCAATTCCCCGTTTAAAAGGCGTAAAGCCTTCCTCTTTTATAAAAAAATCAAACCCTCTATCATTTTTTTGCAAGAAACTCACTTTGCATCAGATAAAGTCCCGAAATTCCTCCACAAGGATTACCCACATTTTTATACTTGTTCACAACAAACCAAGAAAGCAGGTATGGCCAGTCTCCTTCACAAGAACCTCCCCTTCAAGCTAGAGAAGCAGGTAAAGGATAAGGAGGGTAACTTCCTTATAATTACAGGTACGGTTCTTGAACTTAAGGTTTCCCTGGTGAATTTATATGCCCCCACGGTTAATCCGCACAACACGCTAATCAAACTTTTGAACCTCTTGAAGCAAGTTTGCCTGCAGCTTGTGTTTGTCTAAAAGACTGGATTGCCCTGCTATGTGGTGTTGAAAGATTCCATGACTCTGACACTAGTGTGCTAACACTGACACCCGGTGGACACTAAGAATAGCGCATCCAAATCACAAACTGCACTAATCTGTAAGCATTTTCTGTTCAAGGAAGTTTTTTTCTCTAACCTTAATTCGGATGAAGAGCCCTTACCCTGGGAGCACATATTATACAGCACTGGGGCAGGGATTGGTGATCTTTGAGGCATTAAAGGAACGACAAATTTCCTTACTCAAGGCGTTCGTCATGCCCCAGAGGACACTGGGCCAGAGAAGATCAACACGCCCAGGGGGCAGCTTGAACGTGGCTCCCATGCATGCATAAGGCTGGCAGCCACTAAGCCATCCATGAGTAATTAACTACTTTAGCACTATACCAACCCATTACCCTCTAACCCAGCTAACAGACTGGTCCAGGTCCTTAAACTTGAATCTCTACCCTCCTTAAAAGATGGCAAGTCGCAGTACTAGCAAAGTACAAAAAAAGAGACTGGAAAGGGAATCCAGGAGTTCTACAAACCACCTGACGCAAGCCGCAACCCAAGTCAGAGTCCTAATTCGGAACATCCGGACTCGCGGGCCCAGGCGGTGGCGCAGAGCTCACAACCAGTTCAAATGGAACTAACGGACGGCACCCTGTCCAAAATCAAGCAGATCATGCAAGCTGAAATCAAGCACGCAGTAGATGATCTACGGTCAGACATCAAGTCCCTGACCCAGAGGGTGCAGGGCCTGGAGGAAAGCACCGACCAAATTGTGGAGGCCCAAGCACTTGATAAGCAAGATATCTTGCAGAACGCGTCTAAGATCCAGATACTGGAAGACAAAGTGGAGGACCTGGAAAATAGATCCCGCAGACATAACATCAGATTAAGGGGGGCTCCCAATAAAATAACGGACGTTTTGCAGTACTCTAGAGACTTTATCAGCATGATCCTTCCATCGGTCGAGGAATCAGATTGGACAATAGAAAGAGCTCAAAGAGCGATGGGGTCATCTAGGGACCAAAATACACCCAAAGACATCATCATCAGATTTACACAGCAAAAAGCTAGGGATTTAATTCTAGCTGAAACGAGATTAAGAAAGGAAATCGTAGGTCCAGACGGCACTAAGATCCAAGTTTATATGGACCTTTCACCCTCTACCTTGCAGAAGAGAAGGGAGATGAGACCCACACTAAGAGTACTCTCCCATTATAAAATACCGTATAGATGAGGGTTCCCATTCGCCCTTTTGTTCACGTATAAAGGAAAATCTTTCAGGGTGCTATCACTGGAGGAAAGCCAAAGCCTTTTAACCAGACTGAGACTCGTGCCTGAGGATTCAGAGGAGGAAAGCTCCTTCCTTCAGGCGGATTCGAGGCAGACCAGGAGGGGTTCAGAGAACCCGCTGCCTCGAAGATCAAAGTCCAGCTCCAACCATGTGAGGGACGTCAAGCATCGGGAGCAGGGGGCGACGGAGGACCCTTTATCCTTAAAAATTTGCTCTATGAGTTTTTCCATACTGTCCACAGAGGCTGGACTTTACCTCGGGATTGGAGAGAGGAAAACCTGATTCTCCAGACTCTTCGCACACGCTGGGACATTGAGCACACTACAGACTCTACCTTAGTATTGTATCTTGGTTTGTGCATATGTTTAGCGGGAGCATATAGGGGCTAGAGGCCAGGCTTAACTTAAGGAGATGTTAACTCATGTAGGGTTTCTTGACTCTTATAAAACCTCTTTAGCCAGCAGTGGGTAATGGGTTAAATTGTTTTTCTAAAATGTTTTTCTATTTGTTTTCATATTGTTCTCTAACTCGCTTAGTATTTTATATATTTTATTGAGTACTCAGGATGGCTACCTTAGGTAGCTAAGTTTCATGACAACCAGGGGCTTAGTGCCCAAGATATGGCTAATATTATTATGGTTAATGTTCATTGATAGTTTTCTCCCTGTAGGAATAATTAGGGGGGGTAGGTTCCCTTACCTTAATCCTATCGGAATGACTATATGTAGTAGTCAAGGGAGGACTCACTGTCATTGTAGGTTTATTACTGAGATACTAAATTGTACTTATACTGTTTTTTGTTTTTTTACATGTTATGCCGCTTGTGCCTGGCGGATCAAGAATTGCCTGGAGTCGTCCGTGTCTGGAGCGAGTTGTGGTGGGCATGTCCCGGACCGGCCGGTATGGGAAACGGGAGCCAAGGCAGAGTGGTCCGCGTGGGGTAACTTTCTAGAGACTTTTACACACTTAGAGAACAGACAACCATGACGGATCACCCACATAATATAATAACACATAATGTAAAAGGCTTCAATTCCCCGTTTAAAAGGCGTAAAGCCTTCCTCTTTTATAAAAAAATCAAACCCTCTATCATTTTTTTGCAAGAAACTCACTTTGCATCAGATAAAGTCCCGAAATTCCTCCACAAGGATTACCCACATTTTTATACTTGTTCACAACAAACCAAGAAAGCAGGTATGGCCAGTCTCCTTCACAAGAACCTCCCCTTCAAGCTAGAGAAGCAGGTAAAGGATAAGGAGGGTAACTTCCTTATAATTACAGGTACGGTTCTTGAACTTAAGGTTTCCCTGGTGAATTTATATGCCCCCACGGTTAATCCGCACAACACGCTAATCAAACTTTTGAACCTCTTGAAGCAAGAGGACAGAGGTAAAATTATCATAGGGGGGGACCTAAACCTGGTGCTTCAGCCATTCCTGTATAGGTCAGGGACACCCTCGTACACCAGGGATGCGAGAAAACTTAAAGTCATACATGCCCTACTTAAAGAACTGGACTTAATAGATGCCTGAAGGGGGTTACATCCTTCTGAAAGACAATACACATTATTTTCCCCTACACATAACACATACTCCAGGATTGATGCCTTGTTAATCAACTCCTCACTGTTCAATAGCGCATCAGATGCCCAAATTTTACCCTGCCCATGGTCAGACCACGCGTTGATATCTTGTAAATTAAGTTTAATCCAAAATAATCCCCACATCCACGCTTGGCGTCTGAACGACAAGTTGATCACGTGCTCAGAGATACAGGCCCAAATAGATGAGGAAATTAACACCTTCTTCGTTCTGAACGATATTCCTGAGACGAAAATAGGATGGTCCTGGGTTGCCCATAAGGCTTACATTAGAGGGATAATCATAAAAATCTCAGCGGCATATAGGAAGAAACTACTCAGCAAAGAAAACAAACTCTTCCAGAAATTACAAAAGTTGGAAAAGTTAAACCAGAGTAAATTCACCAGGGAAACACAAAACGTCATAAATCGAACCAGATCAGAATTAGACACCATTCTGGCAGAAAGAACCGAGAAGGCCATTAGAAAAACGAGACATAAATTTTACTGTCAAATTAACAAGCCCTCTCCTATGCTTAGGGACGCGAGGGGGGAAATTACTATGAAACAGGATGAGATCAAAGAAACTTTCAGAAAGTATTACCAGGACATTTACTCATCTAAACTGGTGGCCAATAATTATAAAATTCACGAATTCCTGAAAGCCTATGACCTCCCTTCAGCCACTGAGGAGGATTTAAATATGTTAAATGCTGAAGTCTCGCTAGAGGAGATAAGCAGAACGATCAAAACCTTGAAAAAAGGTAAAGCTCCGGGCCCGGATGGCTTTACAAACAATTACTATGCCACATTCAATAATCCACTTGCCCCAAAGTTGCAAAAGCTTTTCAGGGATATTATGGAGGGGAAGACCATGCCCCCCGAAATCAGGCGAGTCTTATCTTCCTCCCCAAACTGGGTAGAGATCCTTTACTGGCTAAAAACTTCAGACCCATTTCTCTCTTGAATGGGGATGTGAAAATCCTTGGGAAAATATTGGCCACCAGATTAGCAAATTTTCTGCCAAGGTTGATACATAAGGACCAAGTGGGCTTTATTCCCTATAGACAGGCGGGGGATAACATAAGAAGACTTCTCAATGTATTTCACTTAGCCAAAAAGGATAATACCCCCTTATGTACAATAGGACTAGACCTGGAGAAAGCCTTTGACTCCATAGAATGGCCATACCTGCACGCCACACTGTCGAAGTTTGGGTTGGTGGGTTATTTTGTGAATGTTATTAAGTCTTTTTACAATAATCCATCTGCAAACATCAGCATTCCAGGGGCTGATCACACACTCATCAACATTAAAAGAGGCACAAGACAGGGCTGCCCCCTTTCCCCCCTCCTGTTCGCGCTAGCCATTGAGCCATTGGCTCAGGCTATTAGGAATAGCACCTTAATAACAGGGATAAATGTAGGCCTACATCAGTTCAAATGTTGCCTCTTTGCCGATGACATCCTGTGCACACTTACGAACCCAATTCACTCAATACCAGCCCTGATGTCCCTGATGGAGTCCTTTGGGTTCAACTCGGGGCTCAAAATTAACATAGACAAGACGGAAGCGATCTTGGCTCAGGCTCTTCAGGCCTTGAGAGATACTCTCAAATCCCAGTACTCCTTTGATTGGCCAGAAAAATATATAAATTATTTAGGTATTAAAATTACTCCGGAGATCACTGGCCTGTATCAGTCCAACTATATTCCGCTATACAAGTCCCTGAATCAGGACTTGTTGAAATGGAATAAGTATCATCTCTCTTGGTCGGGGAGGATAAATGCAATAAAAATGAATATTCTCCCCAGGATCCTGTACTTTTTCAGGACTCTGCCTATTCTGGTACATACGAGAGACTTGACCAGCTTCCAAAATGCAATATTCAGATTTATTTGGAATTACAAGCACCCTAGAATAAGGAAAGCAATTATGATGAGGAAAAGATCCTCTGGAGGCTTGGGCTGTCCCGATCTCCTTAAATACTTCAGGGCAGCCCAGATTTCTTTCTTGCCCCAGGCGCATTCGGCAGAGCACCAGCCACTTTTGGGTCATATTTGGTGGGACTGCCCAATTGCTCAATCATTGTGGCACAAGGTGGCCAAACTGGCCTCTAATACACTTAAAATGAAAACATATCCCGAGATGGGATCATGTCTCCAAGGCTTCCAGTACAAAACTTACGTATTCACCAAAATAAGTGGCTTCAATTTATCATGTTGGCGGCTAAAAGCAGTCTGGCAGGAAATTGGCGGAAGAATACACTAGATATCCACTCAGTCATTAACAAAATCAACTTTATTATGACATTTGAACATATGACGGCAACTTTAAACGATACAGTGGCTGTTTATAAGGAAACATGGGGTGACTGGAGCGGGACGGAACACTCATTCCAAATACACTGACGGTAGTGCACTGATCGAGAGGGGGAGGCAGATAATAGCTGGTACGGTCCGGGACAGGGCTCTCCATGGTACCTCGTTTGAGGTCGCTGCGGACGTGGACGGTAAGAAAGGTAGTAAGCAATTTCTGTAAAACGTAATGTTGAAAGGCATACGTTAAGAAAGGGAGAGAGGGAAGAGAAGGAAGGAAGAGGAGGGAAGAGGAGGGAGGAGAAGGAGGGAAGAGAAAGCACGAAAAGACACATTTTTAACTCAATATTATACCGTCATTTATGATGGGCAAACGACTAGTATATCACTATAATAGTTGTTGGTTTTGCGAATGTTGGTGACGTTTGTGATGTTGGTAACGCTTTTGCAGCCCTTGCAAAGCGAGGGACGCAACTGCTAGCCTCACGAAGCAAGGAGAGCAGTTAAGATCAGCGGGACTTAGGCTACAATGATCGCCAAAGGCGCTCATTGCAGGCCTCACGATGATCGCCATAGACGCTTATTGCAGGCCTCACGATGATCGCCATAGGCGCTCATTGCCAGCGGCGCAGGACTTAGGCTGCACATCCCCAGTACCTAGTTCCTGCCAGTAGCTGAAGTACGTACCCCTAGCTGCAACCTGCATCACCCCCAGTACCTGGTTTCTGCCAGTAGCTGAAGCACGTACCTGGATACAACCCTGCCAGCAGCGCCACACTCACAGTCTTCTCCTCTGCTGTTCCCTTCCTCCAGTTGGAACTACTTTCTGGATCAAGCCGTTCAATACGTGTCTTGATCCAGAAAGTAGTTCCGGATGGAGGACGGGTGCTGCAGAGGAGGTGAATGTGGCGCTGCTGGCAGGGTTGCATCCAGGTATGAGACACAGGAGAGGAACAGGAGAGGGGAAAGGAAAGGAGACAAGGGAGGGACAGGAGGGGGAAAGGAGACAAAGGAGGGAGAGGACAGTGGAAAGGAGACACGGGGGGAAAAGGAGGTACAGGAGAGGGAGAGAGGGGGAAATGATACAGGAGAGTGAGAGGGGGAAAGGGAGGTACAGGAGAGGGAGAGAGGGGGAAAGGATACAGGAGAGTGAGAGGGGGAAAGGAGACAGGAGAGGGGGAAAGGATACAGGAGAGTGAGAGAGGGGGGAAAGGAGACAGGGGAGGGAGAGGGGGGAAGGAGAGGGGGAAATAATTATATCCCGTCATTTATGGTGGGCAAACTACTAGTGTGTGTGTGTGTATATATATATATATATATATATATATATATATATATATATATATATATCACTAATATAGTTGTCGTACTGCAAATTTATGTGTAACGCTTGCAAAATTGGGACTTCAAGTCTGCAAGTACATGGCAGAAAGCCAAAATTGTAAATCATGCTCAATTACAATGCAACATTTAAAAATTGCAACAGTTACAGGGTGATTAAAATTGCAACAGATACAGAGTGATTTAAATTACTCTAACTCGCAACTACATGGCAGAAAGTCAAAATCGTAAATCACTCATATGTGTAGCATTTCAGGACCTAATCATGATCAATTAAGTAAGACCCTTAAAAGGGATATGTAAGTGACCTGGATTATGAATGAAGCTGATAGAGAATTAATAGTGTATGAAAACATTTTGTTGCATAAAAACATCCCAAAATAAACATTAATTAGCTTACCTTGAAATTAGCAAAAGTTCCTGTGTTTTTTTGGCATTTGCATTTTACTGTGTACACCCCTAGAAAATTCCACCTCAATCAGCATAACATTAAAATTCAGAATCAGGATAATACATTGTATCATTCTTCACCTCAGTTGCTTCTGGCATGTGCTCAGTACAAGAACGGCAAGTTACTTCCTGTGCTCTGTACCAGAAAGGTCAAAATGTGTATTTCCTGTGGGTACACTTCTGTATTTCCTGTGTGTACCTGGCTTATATAAGTGTCCTGTGGGTGTGAACCACTGGATTTAACTTTTGTGCAAATAACTTTGTAAGTAAACTGAACTTTTCTATATAAAACATGTTTTCAAACACTAATAATTCTCCTCTATTGAATGCATTCATAATCCAGCTCACATACATATCCCTCAAAGTTGCTGCTTAGACAGAGACAGTCCTTTAACTTGCTGCAAAGTACAATTTGCGATCCAGAAATGTGAGGAGAGGGAGAAAAGATAGGGCGGAAAGAGAAGGATGTTGGGGGGGGGAGTTGAGTGAGGGAGAGAGATAAGGCGGGGAGAGAAGGAAGGAAGAAAGAAAGGATGCAAAGACAGAGAGAGTGAGCACAAAGAGAGATAGGGTATACAGAGATGGCGCACAAAAAGACACATTTTTAACACAATATAATACTGTCATGTATGATGGGCAAACGACTAGTATATCACTATAATAGTTGTTGGTTTTGCGAATGCTAAGTGACGTTTGCGATGTTGGTAACGCTTTTGCGGCCTTCGCAAAGCGAGGGATGCAACTGCCAGCCTCACAAAGCGAGGCAAGCAGTTAAGGTACGCAGGACTTGGGCTGCAATGATTGACGAAAGCGCTCATTGCAGGCCTTGCGATGAGCGCCACAGGCGCAGGACTTATGCTGCACACTCCCAGTACCTGGTTCGGGCTAGTAGCTGAAGCACTTATCCCCTGCTGCAACCTGCATCACCCCTAGTATCTGGTTCCTGCCAGTAGCTAAAGCACGTACCCCCAGCTGCAATGAGCACGCAAGCCTTGCATCACCCCCATTATACAAGTGAGGGAGAGGACAGGGGAAGAGACACAAGGGAGGGAGGGGGAAGGAGATACAGGGGAGTGAGGGGGGGGGGGGGGGAGACACGAGGGGGGAAATGAGACATGGAGGGGAAAGAGGGCAAGGAGGAACAGGAGAGGGGGAAAGGAGACAGGGGAGGGAGATGACAGGAAAGGAGACAGGAGGAGACACAGGAGAGGGGGGAAAGGAGGAACAGGAGAGGGAGGAAAGGAGACACATGGGAAGGAGTAGGGGAAAAGGAGACAAAGGGGAGAGGGTGGAAGGAGGCACAGGGGAGGGAGAGGTGGGGTGGAAAGGAGGCACAGGGGAGGGAGAGGTGGGGAAAAAGGAGGCACAGGGGAGGGAGAGGTGGGGAAAAGACACAGGGCGGGTTGGCCAAGGCCAGCAATGAGTGGCAATTCACTCATTGTGCGCCACCAGATGAGCTTGCGATAAGCGCCAAAGGTGCTCAAAGGCGCAAAAGCCTCACATTGTGTGGAAAACAGCATTGCCAGCCTTACAATTTTATTCCCCTCATTTTTGACTGGCAATTTCCTAGTATAAAAATAATTGTATGTAAGAGAGAAGAAAGGAGATATTATGTAGTACCACTGCAACAAACATTCTCAAATCTAAAATGTAGCATTCGTACGCACAACACAGCTTTTGAAATGGATATTTTATTATGAAAATACCACACAGCTGATTTTTTAATTGGACAATATTTGACAAAACTCCTTGAACTTTCTTTTCGTCATGGCCTGTAATGTACATGGTAACAATCACCAGTTGTCCCGCGCTATGAATATATAAGCTCCTCACACTATTGCAGTAATGTCCCACCGAGAACAAAAGCTGTGATTTTGGAGAGACAGAAGTGGCCAGAGGAGATTTATCTACAAAAATAAGTAGCAATTTTACACAACCGAAATATTAAAAAACAAAAAGATCAGATTTATCTTGATAACAGCCTCTTTACATATTTCATGTACTATATTGTTAAACTAAATTTACTTTATTGACCAATATAACCAAGTTAGATCCATCCAGATGTCAAAACCCAGTCAATTTGTCAATGAAGAGAAACCATTGAAGAATTCATCACCATCCTCGCTCTTGTGGAGAATTTGGAGTGGAGATTTTGCTTCTTGTTGAGCTAAATACAGCTGCAAAAACACTAGAATTTCATTCCCCCGAAGACATATGTACACCAAACCACATCTCTGTTTACATTTTCATTTTACAGTTGTTTCTTACAGCATTATGTACATTGGAAAATGAGTCCCAATATTCATATTTATTGTTTCATTGTATAAAGGGATTAGAAATCCAGACACTTTGAACAGAAATAGGGAGATTTTGTTTTAACTTCTGGAATCTGATTAAATAGACACAGCAGAGGACTTGTCGGATAGTAGTAAAACTATGAATAGTTATGGTTATAAGCGATTTAAAAAATTTAATTTAGTAATAGAAAAATAGTTTATATTTACCACATTTGGGCGGTTACTCGAGATCCTATCAACATTACCTCAAGAACAAGGAATAGCTCCCTGATTAAAGACTTTAATTTGCACATGGCTTCCAAGCTCTGAACAGTAAGACTATTATAGACACCTCCTAAATCATATGCAAAAAGAAAGCATAAATCCATTAGTTAGATTACTAAATACTGATAACAAAATCAAGTGTGGTGAAAGATCTCATTAGCTGCATGACAGCCAAAATGTAGTAATTTTAAACACACCACTTCATTTCCAACTGCAAAATATTAATAGTTTATTAGTTATACCTCTCCTTCCATAATTGGGCCCTCTGATGTGCTCCATTTAACTGAAAAATAAGAATAAAATGGCAAAACTCTGTATACAAATCCCAGGACTTTCCTAGAAACTAAAGACTGATGATTAAAATCCATCAAAATAGAATGTGTTGGTCTGGTGGCAGGGCGTCCAAACAGGTCAGGAAATAAGAATTTCTCTGCTTAAATTTAGGCAAGTTAAGCCATTTCAGTAATAGTAATTGAATAAACTGTGCTTCAGCGGAGATATTGTTTAACAATCTCAATTGCATTAAAAAATAAAAAATATAGATTGAAATATATAACAAAAATTGTCAAACATTCAGATGGATTGAAAAATGGCCAGTAAAATCATGTGCAACACCTCACTGTAAGTAAGCAGGGAAAGAGAACATGGAGAGGAATGGCTAAGTTACAAAAAGAATGGCAACTCATTGTTTTCATAACAAGGAATTGCAAAAATACTTATTTTTGATTGTTATTTTACATTTCTAACATAATTGGGAACTTTTCTTGGCCTCTTTAGAGGACAGATGAAAATATTCTTATTAAAATTAAATTGTTAGTATTTCTTTGCATCACATACTGGTTTGAAAAAGCAAACCGATTTATTCAAAACCTTCCATTGAATAGGTGTGCCCAGAGCACTAATTGGATCAAAGGGCTCAGCAGCAGTTGGCCCTGACACTTGTGAAGTATAATAAACATTACCTGCTAGGCCTTTTAAAATTATTTAATAAATCTGTTTGCTTTTTTAATTTATGCATGCAGATTTCCTGCTCCTAAAAATGTTTTATATTAAGTGGAAAAACAAAAATGTAGTACCTCTTTTTCCTATTGTTTACAGCCCTCGAGTACAAGCGGCCCTCGGCTGATTGTACATCTTATGTGCACACAAAAAGTAAATGGTTTCTTAAGGGAAATGATGAGATTTTTATATCATTACTTCAGTGCAAAGAAACCCATATGAAAATAAATTCTGCTCTGGGCTGAAATTAATAGTTAAGAGGATATGGACGATTTATGCATTATAGAAATATAATAAACCTGTGTATCTATTTACTTTTATATACATTATTTTATTAAAAGTGTTTAAAATCAGTTTTTTTTTTCTGCCTGAAATCATACATTTTGTATCTCTTTGGTTCTGCCCTCTGTAGCTCATGCAGCTCCTGAATACACATACTATGAAGTTCTTTATATTAGTCAGGCTCTGACCACTCAAGCACCATGTTGCAATGTATTGGTTACTATGAGACAGTGTAACCCATGTACTTAGAAGTACAATGTCTTCTTAGGCTGAAGAGGGGATAAACCGTTTAAGAACTATTTGTAAGATTTTAGGCAGAACCCCGCCCCCACAGCATATTTAAACAATTCTTAATGAAATAAAGACATAAAAGTAAAGAGATACTATATTTATAATCCTGTCCATTTAACTAATTCATTCAGATGAATGCCTTTCTATATTTGCACACTGGCAGGCTTTAAATCCTGAATTTACAAAAGTTGTGTAATACATACCATCAAAGGTATATAATAATTAAGCTACATATATCATATATACTGTATATTAAGTACACAAACCTTATGAGCAAGTTACCTTCTATCAAGGTCAAATTACACTTTGTCCTAGACAGCCATAATATTCACAATCCAGTCCTTTCTTGTATTAAACAATTTGGTCACAATGCGCCTTTGATATAAAAGCATTTTTAAACTTTATTATTAATACTCAGGACAATAGGAATTTCCAGAATTTCGTTCAGTAGCATTTGTAGAACCACTTTCGGTGATCGTTACAGTAGTTGAGGATGAAGATCCAGTTGAGGGATGAAGACGACATCCCCCAGCTGGGACCAAGGGGCTGGCACAGAGATGTGACATCGATCTAAAGTCCACAAAACACTGTAATGACTTTTCAGAGGCTATACCCCCTTTTTGCTGGAATACTTTTAATTACATACTATAAAATAAGGCATTAACTCCAAATAGATCAAACTGTTTTCTTTCCATCTTCCCAGATTACAATCAGAACCTCTGCCATGTTTGTACTGTTTAGTGTTTTTTTTCCTTTATTTCAAAATGGTCCAATAAAATCAGTAGGATAATAATGGATAAAATGTTTCTAAAACAGCCCTGTGTTGTGATGATAAAGCAGATAGAACTAATACTGTTCGGTCCTGCGGTCAGTGTCTGTTACACATTGATGTTGATTCATATTCCACATTTGCTGAACAAATACCTTTACTTTAGATGGAATTGCTTATATATGCCCAGAATGGAAAAAGAAAAAAGCACCAGAGCTATTACCGGTATTGAAAAAAACACACACCAGTACACAAAACCGTTTCAGGGAACAGTTCTGCAGACATTCAGCTCCTGAAGATGTGCAAAGAAAGTAATAATAATAATAATAAAAAAGAAATACAATGAAAGTTATCCAGAAAAAGGGAGAATGTTCCACACACAGAAGTTATGCTATATAAATAGATTTAACAGTTTGCAGAAAGAGAAGCTAACTTTAATAAGGTTGCTCGGATCTGAAACACTGAGAGAGATACTCTGTCTGCTAATGATAAATATCAAGTGCCTGACAATGGGATTTTGACACTGTAAATTTCATCAAGAGATCCAAAAAAAAGAAGAGTTTAAAGAATGTTTAAAACAATGATTATGTTTGCAAAGTTCTGAGGAGTTCGTCTACTGTCCAAACTTTGGATTAAAGTCCATATATTGTTTTTTTTAGTTTTTTTTCTTTACTTAGACAGTTATATACAGTGCTGCTGTAATAATGAAACAAATGTAAGATCTACTGTAAAGTTGCACAATACAGAAAACTGTTTTCCCATCTTCTACTACATATATGTGTGTATCCACAGGGTAAGGATGATGTCACTTCCTTTGTTAAGTTGGGATGATTCCATCGCTCCTAAGACCTCTCTTTAATTCCAGGTCTTCTAGTTTTTTCCATAATTCTTCACGCTCTTTTTCTTTTTTCTTCTCACTGTCAAAAAAGGATTAAATATATTAATTATTAAAAAAAAAATAGCAAAGCAATTAAAAGGTACACTGAAATCCAATACTTTCCATGCTTCATTTTAAAGTACTGTAATGCCCTAGCAAGAGAAACTAGTTATTTTAATTAGACATAGATCATTCATAAAGTTCCTATTTCATAATTTACAATAGCAGTATTCAATATTAAAATCAGTTTCAAAAGATAAGTGTATCAGCTTCTGGTTGTCTCCACCCTAATAAGGGCATCACAGGGAGGATGACGGAGGGGCTTAGCTGACAGACAGGTCTACAGAACAATTCGATTTGATAAGAGAATAAACAATGATTTAGAGACTGCCCCAACACTAAAGGCTTGCTACCAAGGGAAACAACAAGTCTCCAACCAGTGGACACGTTGTGTCTAAAATTTTAGCAGCTGCCTCCTAGACATCTGACTTTATAGTGGTTGATTCTGCTCTTTGAACATAAGCTTAATATTGAATATTGCTTTTTTTAATCATGGTTCTTTGGTGGTCCAGTGGCTAGGAATCCGTGCTTTCACCGCTGCGACCTGGGTTTTATTCCAGTCAGGGAGCCAAGAGGTCACTCCATCCTGAAGGCCTGGTCAATAATTTGATGGGAGACCACCTAGAAAGGAGCTGTATGCTGTGGACAACTGGAGAAGAAACTGGCATCCCACTCCAGTATCTCTGTCATGAATACCAAGGCGATCAGCATGGTGTGTTGCTGTCCATGAGGTCACGGGACTGATCGACACAAACATAATCGTGGAATATGAATGATTATGATCAATGCATAAATAAAACATCTCCTGTTAGAACATAACAGCGGTCATTTAAGAAAGTAAAAAAAATAAAACAGCCTTCAATGTATCACCTATTATAAGGAAATGTATGCAGTCTTTGCAATCTTAAAATTAGTTTTATCAAGACTTGTCTTTCTGTTATGTCTCAACTTCTAATGTTTTTTCCTGCCTAAAGAGCAGGTAAGTAAAGTGAAATATCTAATTTATACTTGGTGTAAACAGAAATTTAACGAATATCGACAAGTTGCTCTCAACCTCCAAAGATCCCATGGACTTGACACAACAATGAAGATTGTGAGGACAACATAAAATAGTTTTTGCCTATCATCAAAACGAATGCTTTACAACACAATAATTAATATATCAGAGTCCAGCACCCTTTAAATAGGACAGTAAAGGCCCATATTTATTAGACAAATTTAACAATGAGAAGAAAACAACTTTACCTAGTACACACAGAGCCAAATAGCTCCATTGCTATTGGTAAGTCATCTGGAGGAGCCTATTTTGTGAAATGGGATTGATGCTTAGAACTACTAACAATAATGGTAGACTACTAGACCTTTTTACGCTAATTAATCACAAAGGGAATTTATTCTAATTATGAAGGCTTCTTCCCAATTAAGAGAAATAAACAGAGTGCTAATGGAGAGGTTATATGGAGTAATAAAGTTATTCAGATGCATAAAACACATTAAAGGTTTAAAAATATTTTACCCATTATCTTTCATTATGTGTGTTGGTGTTTTACTTGAAAAGCTCCAGCATATTCCATAGCTCTAGTTCTTCACATAAGCTTCCTGTAAATAAGGTTTCTCAGCCACTAGTGTTTTATATAATTAAACATTACATTGCCTTATACAAATGGTTTGTACAACTGCCATAGCTGCAGCCCCTCTGACATCTTGTACTTACAGTGTGCTCATATGAAGAACTACACAAACTAATTGTTTTTAGAATGTACTGTAAAAACATATTGTTTATAGTATAGTATATGCAGTTCTCTTTTACTGTGGGCATCCACTGCCTTGAGTCAAATGAATAATATAATGGAGTTTTGCAGATGGATTTGATTTCCAATACTTCTATTAAGAACACTGGCACTAGTTTGCCACATTTCTATTAAAGCAGAAAATGTTTCACTGTATTCAAGATAAACAGCAGCATTTCATTAACATTCAAAAAATATTATCCCATTATCAAGTATATATTTCCCAATAGTATGGAATTACCATGGTGCTTTAACACTCCTACATAAAACCCATGCAGCACTTGTTTATCTATAGTACAGCTATATGCAGACCTGGTGGCTTCCAATGCTTTGTGCAAAGTGTTAGAAATCCCCAATAGTTACACAGACCGTCATTGTTTCCTAGACCTGGGCTTATGTACAACAGATAGGAATTGTCTTATAGTAGTGTGCATTTGGCAGAGTACCTGGTGTCAGATCAGCTCAAGGCATGCGTGATTTATCAGGAATTCTAATTACTTGTTACATGTCACGTACACACAATGCTCTGCCAGGTAAGACTGACCAGAGTATCCTAAGGTGACCTAAAGAATATAGTTATTCTTCATCTCACTGAAATAATACATCTGCCACCAGAGGGAGATGAACATACTGTGCACCAGAGAGCTATGTACAGAGGTGGTCTGTGCAACAAGTACTTGTGTGAAAAAAGATAGTGATGGCATTTGGGGGCTATGTCGAGGATTATACACCAGTGGTTCTTACCAGCCAGCCATAGGCATGCTGCTGGACCCTGAGACCCTCTATCTGCTAGTGCTCAAAAACAATAAATCCTAACACGTTAAACATACCACTATCATTAGAAAGTTATAGATTGATGAATGTATCTGAAGCTAAATGTACTCAAATCAGTGCACAACTAGCTGAAAATGTACTACAACATATGTATGACCCTATTCAAAATGTTATGGGTCTCAAAAGCGGTCCAAATGGACACTAAAAGGTAACCAGCCGGTCAAATAAACAAAATGTAATTAAGAAAGCTTTTATCCATTTGTCTGCTAACTCATAGCAATATCTGTTGCTTATTGATGTTCTAGGCAACTTCATTAGGGATCAAAAACCTAGCAACAGCCCAAGTGCTGTTAGAACTGCTGGCAGCAGCCACATGGGGAAAGGGAAACATGTACAGTGTTGTACAGAGCTGAACCTCTGTCTTTGTGGGTGATATACAAGAACTCCTCCTCAGTTCCATCCACCTAGGAAACTCCTGAAATCTGGAGTGAAATGGCAAAGCCAGGAGTTTGTCAGATAATTTAGTTTACTTTGAAACCTTATAACGTACATATGGTGTACTTTGTATGCAAACACGTTTTCTTAATCATATTTTATCCATACATGGTATTACATTATTTTAAAGAGGACTTTGAAACTGAAAATAAAAAGACACTCAAAAGCATTTTTCAAGGAGTACCACCTCAGATACTGCTTGTACCACCTATGAACCTTGTGTAGTAGCAGATACAGAATTTGTTACAAAGAAGGGTCAGACTAAAGCGAACAAAATGCAATTTTCAAACCAAGATTCCTGGTGTTAGAATTACTTTTTTTTTTTTTTTACAAATTTCAATAAACTGTAGTTTATAATTCTTCAACAATTGGAACCTTTTGTGTGTTTATATAAAGCAGAACTTGAATTTAAATAACAAAAAACACCAGCCTGCCTCTACTGGCGATATCTGTGTATCACACATACAGAATCTCAGAAGACATATATACTTTTATTATACAATATTTTCTTTCAACAATTGAAACCCTTATCCTAGTTGCAAAATGTTGATGAAATAATATTCCAGGGAGCTACTCCCAGTGTTTGCCTTGAAGAGAACTTTAAAATTAGAAAATCGATGAGCTTGTTTAAAAATGTTCAAGATGGCAAGATCACAACAAACAATGCAACTAGGGCAGGGGTTTTCTGCACTGTTGACAAAAAAATTTATATAGAGTTACCGCTGGCGATCTGACTTGTAAGTGGCTGTCAATTCATCAAACAAGGTGCTGTTCATTTCCATGAAAGCTTTCAAAACGTTGTAGACAAGCGCCACGATAGCCCTGGTGGGAAAAGAGAGGAGACCATGAGACTCATTATTATGTATATTCCATTTCTGTTTATTCAGCATATTGAAGGAGATTCTCAAATAAGTCTTCGAAAATAAGTCTAATAAGGGTTACAGCAATAGCTTTTAATGGGCAATTTTCACCTAAACTTAAGGTACTTTTTCTATTATGGAAAACTATTAAAGAAGATTAAATATATATGGAACAATATGGAAATTGCTAAATTTGCAAGTTACTCCTACAGAAGACGCCATTGTAAAGTCCACTTCTGTCACCGACACTCCGAATGCTGAGTTAGTTGAGCCAACAATTCAAAAGCCAATCAAACTGCTGCAAAGTTCTCAACTGAGCCAGTCATATTGTTTGTTTGTTCTTTAGCAGAGGTATTGTAGCAAAAGTGAAGAGCTAAACATTACATACATATATCATCTTCTGTAAAAGTACTCTTCCCTATAAGTGCAGACTCCTCATTTAAACCAGCCCTTTGGGTACTCTCAATAGAGGATACTCAATAAATGCTTAGGCTAAATGGTTTACTAGAGACAAACATTATGTTAAAAAGGGACAGATTATTCTAAACAGATTATAGGCCATTAAATAAAGGAAGGTTCAAGTTAATTATTGTTTCTTTATCTGAAATGTCAGATACTATAGTAGAATAAGCCATTGACTTAAAGGGATATGGAAGGTTTATGGATTTTACTAGAAACATAATATACCTATGTATTTATTTACTTGCATTTATTTTGTTTTATTAAAGCAATTAAAAGATCTGTTTTTTTCTGCCTAAAATCATACAGATAGTCTCTGTGTGGGTCTGCCCTCTGCAGTGCTTGTAGACACAAACTCTAATGCCGGATGTGCAGTCTAATGTCCTAGCCTATAACAAACTACAACTCAAAATATGGCTGCAACATGCTGCTGAGACATGGTCCCTGATAGGCTAGGACACTACACATTCTGCCCTAAAGAGTCTGTGTCTGTATACACTGCAAAGGGGGAGCCCATACAGGAACCATTTTTTTTTTAAGCTGCATAAACAGATCTTCTTAGTAAAACAAAGTACATCAAAATTAAGTAGATACATAGGTATATTACATAAGTAATAGAATCCAGAAATCTTCCAATTATTTAAGTTTCCTAAGGTAAAAATAAATCTTTGCTCAAAGCATTAAAAGTAACAGATCATGTATGGATTCACACATTTGCTTTAGACACACAAAATTACCAAAATAATGAATCTCTGATAGTGATGTGAGATTACTATACAGTTGTCTTTCCAGTAGAGGTCAGACAAGGAACATTAGTTACTGTGTTATGCAGAATAAACAGACAGCTCCGCTCTGTACTTACGAGTTCCAGTGTTCTTTAGAAATCCTATACAGACTTGCAAACATGATGGGAAGGATGACATTGGAGTTCTCCTCTATTAAACTCATGATGTATTCATTGTTCCAATAGTACAGCGCCCGCTCTGCCACCTAGAAAGACCCAAACAATTCACATGGTAAACAAAACATTTAGTTAAAATGACAGAGGATATCTAGTGTAAGATTTATTATAAAGGACCACAGAACAATGAAAAAATATACGTTTGAAAACTATATATATTTAAGAGAATAAAAAACCCTGAAAAATGTATCATTACCTCTGCCCGCCTCCCATTACCCTACCCCAGGAGGTGGCACATTACACAGTATAATATACCTGTGTGTCTATGTACTTGTATGCACTTTGTTTTGTTAAGAACTTCATAAGCTTTTTTCCTGCCTAAAATCAAAAAAAAAATATGAACCGATTGGCCTGCCCACTGCAGCTCATGAAAACACTCTACTGTGCTGCGTCTCATTCTAACCAATCCGTTACCATCTCTCAGCAACATGCTGCTGAGACGTGGTCCGTAATAGGCTAGGATACTACACTGCACATGCAGTCCTACAAAGTCTGTGCCTGCATACGTTGCAGTGGGCATACCCATACAGGGACTATTGGTTTGATTTCAGGAAGCAAAAACAGGAGATTATAGGCACTTCTTAATAAAATAAAAGTACATAAAATAGTTAGATACACAGGTGTATTATATACATAGAAAAATCCAGAAAACTTATATATCTGTTTAATATTGACTACTGTTTTTTTAATTTACTGAATATGAAATTGATGATCAATGTAATTAACACAAGGTTTTCGGTCGCCCATTACATCATTTGCACGCACCTGAAAGTGAGGGCTAGAGACACATCGGGCGATCTGTTTAAATAAAGGTTCCTGAATTTTAACAAACTGTGAAGGTTCGATCACATCCAGGATCTCCTCGAGCTCCCCTAGGAACATGACCTGAGAAAGAAAAAAGCACCTTCGTCAGCTCCTGGCATTTGATTAAGAACAGAAGCAGTCTCTAGAGATCAGTTAGGAGTCTACAAATAACGTCTGCAAGATACACACATAGCCCACTCACTGCCAGTGAAGGCTATTAATAACTCTGGGACTCAAGCCTCCTCCCACAAGCAAAACACATTCTGATTCATACAATGCTTTCTAAGACAGGAACTGTGCTCAATACGTAGGATGAACAGTAAATAAGTAGCCTGTCACAAGGTCAACTATGTAAAAGACAAATTAATTCCAAGATTCACATACAAATACTAGTTTTTGAGAGAGACAAAAAAGTTACATATAAAATCTTTAAAAAAAATAAAAAAAAATTCAAAAAGGGACATGGAACAGGTTCCAAATATAACTAAAAACAATATAAGAGCCAGCGTTTTACCAAGTGAACATTGTTAATAAAAACAACCAACACAACAAAACAAAAAGGAGTATCTGCTCCAAAAGATTTGAACATGCTCAGTCTCTTCAGTTGAATGCGGCTTTATAGTGAACACTGTTCAGGCTCCCAGGGGTTAAATGGAAATGATTGGCAATAATTACTCAATAGATCACTCTATGCTTGATTGGTGCGGATTAGCAGGTAAAAACTGCATAAATCAATGCTTTTTTTTTTGTATAACATTCAGTTGATAAAGTAATTGTCATCACCTACAGATATAAATTATACAATATTTGAAACCTCCTCTGCATCTCTTAATAATCACCTTGTGAAGCGGAGACCAAGCCAGTTCCCTTTGATATAATATACTGCGTTACAACCAAGCTAATGGACTTCGCTGGTTTCCCAGGCTCCTCCCAAAACAAACAGATTGTATGCAAGTTTTTATAGATTGTAAACCGTGGCCCAGTGCAATATATAATTAGTAGTAAGTTCATGTGACAAAGCAAAAAATTCCAAATAAGTTATGCTTTTAAAATATAGGTAAAAACAAGCATGGTACTTATCAATTTAAAAAAATGTAAAAACGCAATTTCTTACAATAAATTTACATTATAGATGTCTGATCTTCTGCAAATGGCAGATATCTGCCAATAATTATCAAACACCGCCCTAAATCTATTGACATAATTGGAAAGCCATGTGAAAAAAACTGGGCATGAAGCCCCCAGAGAAAGTAGGCTGAGCATGCCCATTTTTTCATGGCTTTCTACTGAAGACAATAGAATAAGAACCCAAAGGGTAAAATGCAATTACTGGCAATTATGTGCCATTAGCAAGATGCATCACTGGGCATACTGGGTGAATCAGAAAGGCTAATAGACAGGTAAACACTGCAAATACCCCCAGAGTATGGTACAAGTAATACCATAGATGATGATCTGTTATGTCTTCTGGACAATAGTGTCCTGGGTATGGAGGGACACTATTATTAAGATGAAAAATGTTCTAACATTATATTTTCTTGGTAAAACATCTCTTTTATGATGTTTGCACATGTTTTAATGTTATTACATGGTGCACTAATAAATAGTTACTGCTGTAGGGTTTAAAGGGTCGATGAAAGTGCTTTTTAAGTCAAATCTAGCTACTTATTTCACTTGGTGGGCCACATGTGGTCCTTTAATACTTAAAAAGGCCTCACAGTGCTTTACATTTTTTTGGCTTTATCAAAAGTAAAATTGTAAAAGTATGAAAGAAATTAATTGGTAATAGAGATAGTGAGAAGTATCGTTTGATATTGGTTGCTAGTTTTGAGAGATTTAATGGACTATGTATTATAGAAGAGGGGCCTACATGGGAGGGCAGCACGTGGCCCCCGGACCACCTGGATAAGTAGACACTTGATCAGAGCACTTACCTCTTTTTGACTGCAAGTTTTCGGCCAGAATTTCATCAATCCTCTAATAACCTGTTATATAAACAGAAGATATACCTGTTAATTAACCCGCCTACATAAACAGCCACTGAATATTCCAGTTCTAGACATGACTTGGCAACACTTACTGGTTCTGTTAGGGAAGGATCTTTTTCCAGAAACTGTACTATACAATACGCCAACTGCAACAAAGAATAAACAGATAAATATTGCAATCAATCTGTCTTTTTCGAGCACTGTATAATACTAATTATATATATATATATATATATATATATATATATACACACACACACACACACATATATATATATATATACACACACAAACACACATACATACACATTTTCGAGCACTGTATAATACTAATTATATATATATATATATATATATATATATATATATATATATATATATATACACACATATATATATATATATATATATATATACACACACATACATACATAAACTGTTTTATTTTTACATGCAAATACAATTTCATAAACATAACAGAGTAAGGTGTTCTTAAAACTATATTCAATACTTAGATTCTGCACTTTTGAAGAACTAGAAGTAATGACACAGAATCTATTTAGCAAGTGGAAAATAAATAAAAACAGCCTTTGATATCTTATCTATTATACAGAGTGTTGGGCATTTATTCATAAAAAGCAAACTTGTTTATAACACTTTACTCTGATAATTTTTGGTTAGCTTAAAACATCTGCCTGAGCTTTTTGTACTAAAGTAGATCTGTACTTTATATTCCTGCCGCAGTAACTCCGAGCACCAAATCTAGCTAACCTGCTGACAAAAGTATATCTAAAACTATTCATTTTAAAATGAACAAAAATAGGAATTAATTGTAAAAACCCATGTATATATTTCAAAATAACGGTTTACTTGGTTACTTTTCAAATAGAATACATCTCTATAATATTTTAAGCATAGTCTGAAGCAGACTGTCTGGCAAGATTTTGGCTTCATTCTCTGCCCACTATCTTCCTGTCTGCCTGCTCATACTAAAAAGAGTTTAAAATGTTCATATATTTAAAAAAATGACATAAATGAAATACAAAACAACCCTTTAATTTCCAAGATTTCTGCATCATATATTAAACTGATCCTTTGACATTTGGAACCATGTACCAAGTATTAATATTTTGAAGCTTGCACATTTGGGTGCAAATACTGTAGTCATATAAGTCTTTTAGGAACTGCCAAGGTGATCTTACCTGTGCATGAAAGAGGGATAAGCTCCGGACAGTGTGCAGGGGAATGAGAACCTTCACAAGAAACTGCTTGTGCTCAGCTTTGAGGGGCAATGCAAAACCATTGATAATACTGGAAATGAGAGAGGACACACACTTAAAATATGTATTATTTTTCAAGCAAAAAACACTTTGGTAATGTTTCAAATGTGTTTGAAAAACAGTTGTGTTCCATGTTCCTCTCTACTTATGCCTTTCTCTCACTGGGAAGGGGGTTTATAAATATGAAACATATACTACTACTACTACTACTATAGATAAGAACATGTTTTTAACACTATAAAGTCTGTGACTTTATTATCAAATTGTGCCTTTGTGATGTATTACTCCCTATTGTAAGTAATCTAATTACATGATATATTTTCATTAGTTAGAGAATTGTGTATTTATGCATGAAATACCCAACTTTTAAGCTCAGTTATCGAACACTTCTATTCAAATGTTTAATAACAAACTGTAATTATATCCATTTCATATTGGCAATAAACTAGGACTTATGATCTTTCACTTTATCTATCTACCATTTACCCGTCCTCCTTTTATATTTTCTACTCAGCTGTTTTTCAGTGGAACTTTAAATTTGCTGAATCTACAAATTAACTGTCTCCCAGGACAGAACTTATTATGTTGGAAACATGCTGGGTGGTTTGTCAAGCTGCAAATATGCATTTAGTCTCCTTTATATGGCAGAGAGCGTAGTAATAGATACTGCACGATTCTGGTATTACACAACAATAGACTGGTAGGCGTTTTTCAATTTCAAAATAAAAAAAAATGCAAACAGTATGTATAAAATATTAAAGCTGCAAAAAAATACAATCCTAAAATTTTGCATAAAATAATTTCAAATTACAAAACAGCACATGCATTCATACAATTCTGTAAAATCAAACAATTGAACATATCTGATTTATGTATAGTACATTAAAATCCCAAAACAAATTTTACGACTTACCTTCCTAATATTTCCAGCAATTCTGCTACACCATTAAAGTGTTCAGTTTCATAAACAAATCTACAAAAATAACAAAGAATACTTTAGAATAATGAAAATAATTATGTGTTATTACATGAATCACGTTCAATATGATCATTAAATATTATTTAAAAAATATTTTGATAATAAAAATGAAACATAAAAAAGCAAAGCTAATTTCCGTATCAATAAATGAGTTAAATATATACATAGTTTAACCCTTTCACTGTCAGTGGGGCAAACCTCTCTGCTAGTGAATGGTTAAACCATGAACATGTGTTAGATTACGATACTGCACAGCTTTCTTATAAGTTATGAAGATTCCCTTTTACTTAACAAGAATTGTACTGTAACAAATGGAGGAGGTTTTATAGGACAGTAATGGAGGTGACAAGAACAGCATTTAATGGATAATACATTAATGGTTTATGGCAGTTACCCTGTTTTTAGCTTCTTCTAATCTAACGCACGCTACTTATATCAGAAACATAAGTTACATGAAGTCATTCTATATACACACACAATATTTTTTCATGCAATAAATGTTTTCATACACTACTGATAATCCCCTATTAGATACATCCATAATCCATATCACTTCCATATGCCTTTAAGACATTGTAAGGTCTAGTTCTTTAAAATTTCATATAAAAATTCTGGAACTTCAAGGTTCTTTAATTCACTACCCAACCACCTCAGTTTATTTGAACCGGTTTGCTTAAAAAACAAAGAGTTCAGCAATGTCAGAAGCTTTGTATTGTATGACACAGGGGTATCAGATATTGAAAGGGATGTGGGAGTGCTTGTGGACAACCACCTAGGTAACAGCGCTCAAAGCCAAGCAGCGGCTGCAAAGGCAAATAAAATATTAGCATGTATTAGGAAGGGTATAGAAGCCAGGGAAGAAGATATAATTCTGCCACTATACAAATCTCTAGTACGCCCTCATTTGGAATATGGAGTACAATTTTGGGCACCACCTCATAAAAAAGACATTTTAGAGCTGGAAAAAGTACAGAGAAGGGCTACAAAACTAATAAGGGGAATGGAGGGGCTAAGTTATGAAGAAAGACTAGCAAAATTAAACTTATTTTCGCTAGAAAAAAGGCGTCTAAGAGGAGATATGATTACGTTATATAAATACATCCAGGGTCAATATAAGGCTTTGTCAAGTGAACTTTTTGTAGCAAGAGGTTTTCAACTGACAAGAGGACATCCGTTGAGGTTAGAGGAAAAAAGATTTCCCCTTAAACAAAGAAAAGGGTTCTTCACAGTTAGGGTGGTTAAACTGTGGAATTCTCTACCAAAGGAGGTGGTGACAGCGAATTCGATAGACAACTTCAAAAAGGGGTTAGATATATTTCTGAATAAAGAGGGCATTCAAGGCTATCCTAGATAACTAGCGAAGGAATATTGATCCAGGGAGAAATTTGATCGCCAGTTTCTGGGGTCAGGAAGGAATTTTGCTTTTTTTTCCCCTTATGAGACAATTGGCAAAGTTTCAATAGGGTTTTTTTTTATGTTTGCCTTCCTCTGGATCAATTAACAATAATAATAAATAGTCCAAATTAAAAAGATCAATAGAGATCTAAAAAGGTTGAACTTGATGGACTAACTCTTTATTCATCCTCCAATACTATACTATTAATAATTATTTAATCAATAATTTAATTAATAACTAATCTGCATATTGCAGATCAGAGGAGATCTTAACAGGTTGAACTTGATGGACTGAAAGTCTTTTTTCAACCTTAATTACTATGTAACTATGTAACATTACCTCTAGGTAGAACCTATAAGGACATTGTCTGTGAAATCTGTAGCTAAAAATAATGGTAAAATTGTAAATGCTAAAAAAAAATAAAAATAAAAAGCCTCCAAATCACTTACCGTAGAAAAATATTGTTAATCTGTTTTCGAATAAATGCTCTAAGTCCAAGAAACTTGCCATAAATTCTGTGTAAGACCGTTTTTAAATAGTCCCTTTCACGAGGGTCTTCACTGTCGAATAGCTCTAAAAGCTGGTGGGGAAAAAAAAAGGCAACATTTAGTTATTGTTCTTTTGAGTCAGTGTCCTGCACCACAGTAATTTAAAGAGACAGGCAACCTCAGAGGATTACAAGTACACAGTGCTGTCTTTGTGCAGCAAAATAGCATATTGAATGATAAAATGTGCTCATATTTCCCCCCTATGCGATCATGTAGTTTTTACATTTTTTAATACTTGTTACACAGTGATACAAATGAACACAGCAAGCTACACAAAACAAAGTATATTTAATGAATGGTTAAGGTAAAAATCCCCTATCCCATCACTCTAACAAGTTTGTTTAATTGTAAACAGCTTTAGAAAAAGTCAATACATTGTATTTGTTGTTTTTCTCAACAGTAAGCTATTCCTGAAATATTCAGGATTGTTTGTGTGCCTTTACGCAGGTGCATGGCTCTTTGTGCAAATTTTGTAGCTTAGAATGCTTTATAAGGGTGGGGGAAGGGATCTAAATGCATTATAACATTGGGACATATTGATTATGCCACCAGAGAAACAAATAAGCTGCAGTGTCACCAATTAGTACACATTAGTAGCACAAAATGTAATGATATGACTGGAATTATTTAATTTGAAGAAAAAAAAATAGCTAGTGCAAACTACAACCAGTTTTTAGCAACCTTTAATAACAAACAAAAAAAAGCTTTATTTTGTCCCTTTTAGAAAAAACATTGTAATAATGTACTGACAAATTTTTATATTCTTTGAAATAACAACAACATATATATCATATATATCTATTTACTTTTATGCACTTTATTTTCCTCTTCAGGATTGCTACCTTGTCATAGTGAAGGGGCTTGTGTACCTCAAAGCTGCGAGCTATACCATGTAGGGTCACTCAATATGGGTAGGTCATAGCAGAGAGGTCAGACAAATTACAATCCACTGAAGGAGGAACTGGAAACTCACTCCAGTATCTCTGCCAGGAAAACCTTATGGATTAGCACAGCCAGAGACTAATATAAATGTGCCTGGTGTGCTGCAGTTAAAGTATTTTAGTATTTTAGAGTATTTTATTAAAAAGTGCATAAAAGGTGCTTTTTCTGTCAAAGATCATACAGTTGTTATCGGTTTGGATCAGACACCTATAGCTCATGAATACACAGACTGTGAAGTGCAATGTTTCAAATTAGCCTGTCAGTGACCAATCTCAAGCACCATGTTGCAAAATGTTGCCACTGATTGGTTGCTATGGGTCAGTGCAACTTCTGTACAAATAAGTACTCTGAGCAGCAGAGGGAGGAAATCAATTGGGAACCATTTGTAAGATTTTAGGCAGAAAAAAAAAAAGTGCTCTTTAGCTGCTCTTACCAAACTAAGTACACAAAAGTAATGAGATACACAGGTGAATTACATTCCATAAACCTTCCATGTCCCTTTAAGAAGCATCTGTTTTACTATGACTTCACCCACGTAAAAGAGGTTGCCTGTATTACATACAACTCCTCAAATACAGTTATGTTAGTTCATGCTATATAGCATATTTTCTATGCCTGAAATACAACCATATAGAGCAGGGGTGAGCAAGTTCGGTCCTGGCGGGCCAAACACAGGCCAGGATTTGAGGATTTCCTCTCTACGCACAGGCGAGTCGACAAGGATGACTGAGAAAAAGTAATAGTCCTGCCTATGCGCAACAGTGATATCGTCAAACCAAGGCCTTCACTTGCCTACCACTAATATAAAGGCTTCATGCATTGCTTGCTATAAGGGTTATGCGCCTTAAATAGGTTTCCTTGTTATCTACACTGCTTGGTCCCACTCAATGCCAACATGTTTATTCCTTGGCAGTATGTATTAGCAGGAGGCTTAAAGGAATCTCACATTGAATTATATTTATGGAATGCTGTACAAAATGTCATTAGATGCCAGTTACAGTATGCAAGCTCCGAACATTTTAGGACATTAAATAGGTTATTCCAGGAGATGAAGTTAACCATGAATATTGGCTTAATCGTTATAAGAAAAATTGCAAAAATACAATCTCCTGACTTTAATATAAATCCATGCAATATTAAACTGGAAGGGAAGCATGGAAACCTGTTCAAGAAACAAACCTAGATCGAACATAAGATATGTAGTTTAGTTCTCAAACTAATTGCCTCATTTGTATTCAAACCGTGTCAAACCAAAATCATGGCCAGACTGATGGTTCTTGAGGAGATGTTTGAGAACCTCTGGTTTAGATATATAATAGTTTTTACCTGCTTTCCTCATCTGCAATAGAGATTTAAAGCAGGAATAATAATAAAAAAAAAAAAAAAAAAAAAAAAAAAATATATATATATATATATATATATATATATATATATATATATATATATATAAATAAATATAATAGGTGCAGACACTGCCTTCTGGGATACCATTTATAATACTACACCTATTAGCAGGCAGTGGATGTTCCAAATAGAAGTATAATTTAACAATAAAAATTATTTTATCAATTGATTGTTCTTTAGAAAAATAGCTTTTCCTGTAATAAGCGTACATTAACATCAAATTTTACTTCAGTCAGACTTTCTGATACACCCACTAATGTTTAAATAAAATTCAATTGATACATAACTTATTAACTATAATTTCAAAAGATACCATATCTGGAACCTCCGCTGGGTCACTTTAAGCACAGAACATGGAGATAGATACTCAGGATTTTTTTTGAAAAGTAACAGGCAAAGCTACATTTAATAAGGAATAATCTTATACATGGTAGGTACAATCTAACTTCCATATAATTCCTGCCTATACACAGGTCTATAGCCTGCTGGGCATTTTCATCACATATAATAGTTGTCAAACTGCGAGACATTGTCACACTTTGCGAGGTGCGTACGACTTAGGCGATGAGAACCGCAGGCGCTCATCACTTGCGAGCCTCGCATAGCGAGGCGAGCCATTAACGCATAGGACTTAGCCGATGAGTGCCAAAGGCACTCATTAGTGCGTGCCTTGCAAAGCGAGCTGTTAAACCGTAACAGAACACTGCAAAATTCGTAGCACTTTACACATCACACTACGATCTACAAGATACACCATTACAAAAGACGGAAAATGCTCACGAGACGCCTACCACATTAATAACATTACGACTATACAATGCTGCTTTACACAATAAACCAACGGCTTTACCTCGCGCACGCAGCCTATTTAGAATGCACACTTCAACATTCATTACACTTTATAAGCAGGGCACCAACACACAAACAGATTGTTAGCTCTTTAGCCTATTGCTCGTTGTATATATCAATTATAAATAATTAAACTATATTAATTGATTTAAGAAATCATTAATTATTACTTAACTACATATACATAGAAATATATATCTCTCTCAGCGGACCAAAAGTACACAACAGGAGAGGCTCGCAATGAGCGCCAAAGGCGCTCAGCAAAAGCCTCGCAATGAGTGCCGAAGGTCCTCACAGTACAAAACCGTTTCAATTAATGTCTCAAACAGCATTCCCACGGCTTCAAATTTTATTGCCCCATTTTTGACGGGCAAGTCGCTAGTAGTAATATAAAAGGCTTCAGAGCTGCGACAGGAGGCTGTGGTCAAATAGGTCCTGAATCGGCCAGCATCAGATCTAGTGGATATGGCACCATACAGACCCGTTTAATAGCCTGTAATGGGGATGGGGAAGATTGGGCGGCTTCCACAAATAGCAGATGTGATAGTAACAGCCAGTTCATTACGGACCGAGCGGCGGTTACTTTTAACAGTCATTTTGCTTGAACTGCAAAACAGAACAGTGCTTTTTTTAATCAAAAACATAAAAAAAATGCAAATAAAATTAGTATAATAAAGCAAAAACATTTTGCAAAGTTGGAAACTACCCTAACACTGCCCCGCACGGATGGGGGTATAAACCAATCCCAACCCCTCATCCAAGGGATTCATTTATTGTTTCAGCCAATGGTGCATCATATCCTGGGATGTCTTGTTTTTTCCCCACAATGTCTCAAAGTCCTGGGATTTTCACTAGACAGGAGGACTGGCTTGGTAGAAATTTGATACTACTTTCTTCTTGGACAGACTTAGGGGTGGACAAATTTAGCCAAAACTTAGGAGGCAGACAGTTTAGTTATGGGCCAGCTAAATATTATTTATGAGACAGGCAATGGATTATAAATAGAAACATATGTATATTAACCAAAACATTAGGAACCAGCAGTAAGATTTAAGAAGCCATGGCATCCTGGCTCCGGGAATTTGTCAAGCCCTGGCTTACAACATTTAAATTCTTTTTTTTCTTTAATATACAGATTTTTTAAAGGTATATCTAAGTTTACCTTTTTCTAATAAAACACATGCTGCTTTTAACATAAACACACACACACATATTACGTTGAGTTATTCTATATACCTACAGTTGTATTTAAATAACATTTGGCTTACACAACCCCCAGAGCACCTCATACTAACCAATAGAAACATTGTATCAAAGTACCTCTTTATCCCTATACTAACATTGCATTTCAGGGGTTGAAGAGGTGTGTGGTGGGAACAAAAGACTACAAATCCCATGATGCTTTGCTGTAGAGACTAAATCTCCATACAGTGTTACATTGTTTACCTGTCTCTGATTGGCCACAACTAATTATACATTTTATGTTAATGTAGCTTGGATTTTCAGGGTTCCTTCTCAAAATCAACTGCCAGAAAACTGAAGAAAATTTGCAAACTTTAGGGTAAATTGATTAATGTTTATTATTATATTTTTTTTCATGCAAAAAAAAATGTTTCCATACACTACTGATTCTCCTCTATCAGATGTACTCATATTCCATGAAACTTAAATATACCCTTAAAGACCCTCCTCTCCTATCTAGCAGCTCAGCCTACAACCTCATCCTCCCTATATAATGCTCACAATGGTCTGGGAAAAGACAAACCACTTTACATTTAGCCTATAACACAAGCATGTGTTTGCATTTTTTGGGAATACATTGCGTCTCCTCTCTGTTCTCAAATTATGTCTGTACACTTACTATAAATTAAATCTTGTGTGTGTGTGTTTTATTTTTAAAGATGTGCTTTTAAACACATGTTAAAAATGCAGTTGTTAACGTGAATCCTTGCTATTTCCAGCAACTCCAACATGTGCTATTCTTCTGAGCTTCAAGTCATTTATTTTTTGCAGAACATTATTATAGCACCATAAATATAACTGCAGTGTAAAGTGTTTGCCCCTCCTCTAGATTGAACTAGTATAAGGAAGCCTTTTTTATTTAATTATTTTTTTATTTAAGAAGCTGTGTATTCAAAACTATAGTAATCAAACAGGGTTTTGTGAATTTCTCAAGGCTTGCTCGTACTGACATATTACAAGAAGATGAAAGAGATATGGGAGGTTTCTCGATTTTACTAGGTATATCTATGTATCTATCTTATGTACTTTATTTTATTAAGAAGTGCTTATAAGCTCCATTTTTAGTGCCTAGTGCTTGGGTCAGCCGTCCGAATGCTCATGAAGACAACGTGCTGTTGAGACGTGGTCCCTGATAGGCTAGGACGCTACACTGTGTCTGAATAAACTGCTGTGGATTCATAGAGACTATTTGTTTGATTTTAGGCAGTAATTTGCTTCTTAAAAAAAATAAAGTACATAAAAGAAAAAAAATACAAGTAAGTATATTTTATTAGTATATTACATACCTAGTGAAATCTAAAATTTTTCCATATGCAAATAAAGTCTACCAGCACCTGCTTCAATGGATGTCTTCAAAACTATCACATATAATAGTTGGCAAACTACGAACCGTCGCCACGCTTTGCGAGCTCACATAGCGAGGGACGCAGTTTGGTCCGCAAATGCGAAGCGAGGGGCAGCATTTGCAGAGGTGTAGGCTTCCAGATCGGCTGCAATGAGCCGAAGGCTCATTGCAGGCCGCAAATGAGTACCCTCGCAAAGCGAGGTGCTGCATTTGCGGAGGTGGAGGCTCTACAGTGCCTCACATGCGGTTACAAACACCCACACAAGCAGCACTTTAACAAAATAGATCTCACACGCAATCACTAAATACGCACTTACAGAAAAAAATACGAACCGCGGGACTTAGAAAAAACAAACATTACGAACTCGCAAAAATACGACCTTAACGGCCCAACCACGAGCACCTGAAAACATTAAAAACAGAATTAATACACACAAAAAAAAAAGATATAAAAAGCTTACCAACAGCAAGGGGGGGCACCCAGGACCTCTGAAAGTGAAGTTACACCTCAATTTAAGTCCAAATTCCTGAGTTTAGACACACGAAAATTCCCTAAGCGAGAGAAAAATTGGCTGCCAAAAAAAACCGAAAAAGAGGCTACAGGACCTTAAAGATGCATAACCAAGCACATACGGCTTCTCAAAAAAGCCGTACGAGGTACAAGATGCACTTTTAGCAAGGACGTTAAATCATCAACACCCGCATACCACATACACATTCACCACCATTTCACAACACTAACTTACACAATGCGGAAGTACACAGCTACACTAATGGCTGTCCCTCGCGCACGCAGTGCAAACCTACATTATATGCTGCAGAAACATCAAAACAGTTTGTCAGCTCTTCAGCACAATGCTTCCTGCATATATTAATTCCAAATAGGTAAAGTATATTAATTTATTAATTATTTAATTCGCATACAAAAAGACATATAAACAAAAAAAACACAAACGCAAAAAACACAAAAGCCAATCACTGCGCGCCTCACAACGAGCGCCATAAGCCTTGCAATAAGCGCAAAAAGCAGATCAGCGCCGACCAAATAACAGCAGAGGCACCTCTCAGAAAAAAAAAATACAACCACCAACAGCCTCGCAATGAGTGCCAAAGGCGCTCAGCAAGAGGCTCGGAATGAGCGCCGAAGGATCTCGCACCACCAAAAAATTAATGTCTCTGGCAAACAGCATTACCTGCCTTACAATTTTATTGCCCCGTCATTTTTGACGGGCAAGTCGCTAGTATATACATATTGTTTAATTACAAAAAAAAAGTAGACCACCACTAGACCATATATACATAAAAAAGGACAATGACTGTGCGGGACAAATCTAGTTCACCTAATTAATGTATGTTCCCGTTATGCACACTAGGTGGAAGAAGAGATCACAGAAACTGGGACATGACAAATTGATATGGTGTTCCAAGAGGAGATTGCTCCTGGCTGTGGAGGGATTAGCAATCGGATCATACTATGTTTGAATGGTTTATAGTAATGCCGTGATAGTACTTATACTGCTATATTACTAGGGCACAATACCACAAGAGCGGCTGCAATCCGTTCCTAGAACTCATCACAGCTCTCCAATACAAAATGAAAGTCTTATTTTGCTAAACATTAGTAATTACTGTAAATAGAATAATTTCCTGACAAAGGTCAAATGAGTCTATTTAATATAAAATATTTTTTGATATTTGCACTTTTACTACTTTGCAGTCCTGTGTATAATTTACAGAGGTTCCAAATAGGGTTTAATTCAAAACTTTATCAATTGAGTGTTGTTAAAATAGTGCATATTCCTATAGCACACTTACACTGAGTTTGCAATTTTAACCTGTCAAGCAAGCTTTTCTGATCCATGCACAGACAAGAGTCTGTAAAACTCTTGCTAATGGTATATCATTGCAAATAATCCACGATTACCCCTTAGGGCGTTCAATCTATTTGCCATGTGAAAAATAAATGACTGGACAAGCACAGACCTCAGGGAGTAATTTAACTAATCAGCCTAGTTATTCCCTGCAATCCATAGATGCAGAGTTTCTTCTGTTCCACATAGTTTTCCACTTACAACAACTAACTCAGATCCCCAAGGGGTTATTATCAATTGCTTTCAATGTTCTGTACATTAGTAAGAGATCAACTACTATTAGTGGGTGGATCAGAAAGGCTGCCTGAAAGCTTTAAACTGCAAACCTTGATATATCTTTATGCTCGGAAAATGAAATATTTTTATAAAACTTTCAATTGTTATTAGAAATTATTATGAATCTTTGTTTTGTCATTTTAAGTCTGCCTTTGTTAAATGGGCCGCTGTAATACTACAACATTACAGTATATGACATCTAAATCAAGATAAACAACTAGTTTACAGATGCAATGTTCTTGGTTAAATCTTACTTGTACAAATTGTATATTACTATATTTTATGAGAGCATCTACTCTGCCCCAGTACATTGCTGATATATGAATATATGTACATTTCATCAGATAGCTTTTGTGCCTGTACTCCATCTTAAATGTCCCTCTCTAAATGCTGTTGCTAAATTATAATGGCTGCCTTATATGTCTGTAACTTGCTAACTGAGCTTCATGGATTTTATAGATTTAAATACAGTGCCTTGCAAAAGTATTCACCCCCTTGACTTTTTACCTATTTTGTTACATTACAGCCTTAAGTTCAATGTTTTGTTAATCTGTATTTTATGTGAGGGATCAGAACACAATAGTCTAAGTTGGTGAAGTGAAATGAGAAAAATATATACATAAAACTATTGAGTGAAACATGGTGGTGGCAGCATCATGCTGTGGGGATGTTTTTCAGCAGCCGGGACTGGGAAACTGGTCAGAGTTGAGGGAAAGATGGATGGTGCTAATTACAGGGATATTCTTGAGCAACCTGTACCACTCTGTGCGTGATTTGAGGCTAGGACGGAGGTTCACCTTCCAGCAGGACAATGACCCCAAACACACTGTTAAAGCAACACTTGAGTGGTTTAAGGGGAAACATGTAAATGTGTTGGAATGGCCTAGTCAAAGCCCAGACCTCAATCCAATAGAAAATCTGTGGTCAGACTTAAAGATTGCTGTTCACAAGCGCAAACCATCCAACTTGAAGGAGCTGGAGCAGTTTTGCAAACCGGAATGGGCAAAAATCCCAGTGGTAAGATGTGGCAAGCTCATAGAGACTTATCCAAAGCGACTTGGAGCTGTAATTTCCACAAAAGGCGGCTCTACAAAGTATTGACTTTAGGGGGGTGAATAGTTATTGCACATTGAATTTTTCTGTTATTTTGTCCTATTTGTTGTTTGCTTCACAATAAAAAAAAAAAAATCTTCAAAGTTGTGGGCATGTACTGTAAATTAAATGATGCAAATCCTCAAACAATGCATGTTAATTCCAAGTTGTGAGGCAACAAAAACACGAAAAAATGCCAAGGGGGGTGAATACTTTTGCAAGGCACTGTATGTCATTTCACAAACCAAAAGATAAAATAAGTTTAAAGTGAAATGCAAAGAAAAAAATAAAGCATAATTGCCACAGCTTAGAACTCAGCTGCAGTTTGATTGGTATTCGAGCTGACTCTTGAACATTTGACTTAATCCGCTCACAAAGCTATGGTCCTGTGACAAAAATGGACGATAAAACAGCAGTTTCCGATATTCACAAACATGCAGGAGTGACTGTCAAACTAGTTCCAATACTTTTACATATATTGTTAATCTTCTCTAAGATTGGTCTAATATGAATACATACATAAAATATATAGACTTAATTTTAAAGCGAGAGGTTTACAAAAGCATTGCAGAGACTGCGATATATAGTGATCCTGCATCTCAGTTCCTCACCATATTTACTAAACTCTGCTTCGCAGTAAGGATGTAGCCCATAGATAGCTACTGTAACCAATCTCAATATGGGCTTGTTAAAGGACCACTTTAGGACAACAATAGTGAGGTTGAGCTTGATAAGTAAAAACCCTTCATTAAACATTTAATGTGCATTTAGACAATTACTTTTTTTTTTTTTTTTTTTAAATCATGCCCCAAGGTTTAGATCTCTCCACCCTCTGAATGATGTATTGTCTCTGGAGTTGGATCCGCCCAGGGGTAAGTACCAAATCAAAAACATCACGTGACCACTAACACAAATTAGTCGCTGTCAGTAGTATGACATGAACTGCAGGCAACGTACACAAATACACTTTCCAGTGACCTCCTAATACACACAGCTTGATTTCTATTCTAACAGAAGCTAGGAGATAAATACGAAGTTTACAATTTATTTTAGAACAGGAATCATGCAACAAACATAATAACTTTTTTGTATTTCTCACAGTGAATAGAGAACACAACATACATGTTAAGTCACATCTGCACATTACTAAATTCATATACATGGATATTGTGAGGCATGCTTAAAGGGGGATTTACCTCTGTAAGTGCTTTTCATGGTGTGAAAAAGCACAAGATTGTACTTTAAACTTAACTTTTTTTTTATTACATCAATACCTAAAAAAAAAAAAAAAATCTAAACATAAAATTGTAGCCTGCCTACTGACTGTTCCATGATTAACAACATATGCCGACACCAAGGTACATTTATAGTAGTTTTTTTTACTGAACTACGCAACGCAGTGAGCATTAGTGGATGGAAACCTACTAGGCCAACACACCACATCGTTGGGCTTGTTTGAGTAATTGAGTTTTGGTAAATACAGTGATGACCCTAGCAACCTTGAGCTGACAGATCACAGCAAGCCTTAGTATATCACCATAGTGCTTTGGGTCTCAGTGACCTATCCAATTTAGAAAGAAAGAACAAAAAAAAAAAAATACTCCCCCCCATACTAAAGCTTGTTTGCTGGGTCTTTAAGACCAGTGGTGGACAACTTTGTTCTATGAAGACTGCCAACAGTCCAGGATTTGCAGATCTTTGTATATTCAGGCTCGCCGATTGAACTACCTGGCCTGTTGGAGGCCCTTGTAGGACTTTGTTGCCCATGACTGCTATAGATCGTTCTTAGGGATATCTATAAGGAGGCTGGATCATTTCTAGGTTAATGTTTTCTCAAACTACAGCTCCTCAGTAGGAAGGAGTAGATGCAGGTTAATAGTGCAAAGTCATATTATCTTCAAGACAAAGTCAGGCTGTTTTGAAGTGCCAATCTATAGCTCTCAGGCCACTAAATCAGTAAGAATCCTTCAAATTCTTGGTCAGTATGAATCACAAACATTGGAAGTAAATTCACTTTGCACGACTGTCCTCCAGGATTTAAAAATACATCTGAACAGTTATTTATACAACGCTGGCTGAAGTGCTTGCATAATTTAAATGTAAATATAGCACACTATGTTAAGTAAAAGTGGAAACCAAGTGAGTGCTAGTCTGTTTATAATCTCCATGAGAATAAAGAATTGAGGATTCAGGTCTCTTAGCAACACTTGCTGCAAATCACATAATCATCATGTTAAACTCACTGCTCAGAGAAAGAATAATTAACAGAATAGATGTTGTAGTTGCACAATAAAAAGGTAGCTATGGGTGTATGAATGGAAAGGAGGGAGAAGAAGGCTCATACAATCAATACAACTCATACCAAATGAAGAGTCAGAATTATAATGTGAAGAACTTGAATTGATAATGTGCAATGTGTTTAGAAGGTTTTAATAAAATATTAAATTTTTTAACAATTATATTAATTTCTGCTTCAATGGTACCAGGCATTGTAATAGGACTGGACACCTTGGAGGAATGGGGGAAATTGTGTATTCAGAACAAAATCTCTATTCACAGTCACAAGACAATAGGACGGAATAGAGAGTAAGTCCCAGTAGGATAATACTCCCATTTAGGCTATAAGCAGACTAGCTCTCTAAAATGGAAGCACCCGCGACAGTGTGCTAAATTAAAGATTATTTTTTAATAAAAACATACTTATATGCTCATGGCTTATATAGCGGTTATTGCTGCTCTATTGGTTACATACTTTACAAATGATGCTGTTATTCAGTCACCAGATAATGTGAGCCTACCACTTATTCAAGGTAATTTCATATACAAATCACTCTGTAGAGTACTATTTCTACACATTAGTCCTAAGTAATACTTGTTCTTGCATTTCTCTTTTTTTTTTAGACACCTAACCGCCCATTATATAGTTGAAATTTGTCATGTCACACCAAAAAGAATATATATATATATATATATATATATATATATATATATATATATATATATATATATATATATAGAGTCCATAGATATTGTAATATGATTCAGCATAAAAGTAAAATAAAATGAATACCTTTATGGGATAAAAAATAGGTTTATCCCTTTGTTGGTTGCTTTATAAAGGTTAAAACCATTCTAAGTCCCAGGGAGAACTGTGGTCATGTCCAACCCTGCCGTAGGCCACGGATATTCCATACTGAGTCTTGCTCATATATATATATGAACATGAAAATACAAAGTTTATAATAACTAAGATTATGTGATGTACAGAATATCTGAAATCTAGTAATCCTACATGTTATTTAGAAGCAAAAATATTGCTTTGCAGTTAGGGAAAACTGAGACAGGGAAGGCAGCAATCGCTCAATAAGTTTAAAAAACGGGCTTGCCTTTTCCACACCATTGCCAGTTAATCATATGAAAAAGAGCTGACGGATTGGACAATATCAAATTCTGTTCAGATTTAGAATGACCAGAGTACAAATAAATACATATTTATTATTTTTTGTAGATTACAAATGATTTGCTCCATGCCCCCCTTCCCCCCCCCCCCAACAAAAAATAATAAAGCAGCAATAAAACATGACTGGTAATATGTATATTGATAATATGCCAAATCTTAGACGGCTGTTCCTATGTCCATGAATCAGTCTAACATACAAATGTACTTCTTTTAAATTATAGCAGACAAAATTAAGTGAAGTTACATTGTGTTAAATAAAATAATTTCCTGCCTTCCGTGGCACCTATTTATCAAATGGAGATGAAGATTAAGGAAATACTGGCAAATATGTCATTCGTTATGAATATTTTTCATAATTTTTATTTTAAATATATAGGTTAATAACATTTTTAACAGGAATAAAACGTATTCTGAACACAATATTATTGTGTGATTAGTGATTTATCTCTATGAAGCAGGCAGGTCATGCTTTACTGTGGGTGTAGTGTGTTTGCAGGACCAGAATTTGTCATGGTTAGTGTTTATAGAAAGGGTGTGGAGGCCATATTTGAGGTATGATGAAGTGAAGTTTGAAGTATACCGTTGCACCAACACAGTGCCTGCAAGTGCTGCCGCACCACAGCACTTACATATATAGGAATGTGTTTTTGGATTGTTTTTTTTTGGTGCCCACATTTTTTTGGGGTATATTGAAATAAAGTCTTGAAACCTGCAATGCTATTATTATTTTTAGTTATCTATGGTCATTTAAGCCAGTTTGATAAATAGGCTCCCTAGAAAGCATATGACATGAATAAATTGCACACCACCTAATTAAGCCCCCACAACCCCATCTTTTTCCCAGAGCATTACAGAATATTTTTAACAGTGCAGCTCAATTAATTAATGTCCAAAGCTAGTCTTAGCCAGTCAAGAGAAACCGAACAAAACACAAAGCTTTATCAATATTCTGAACGGTTTTGTACATTTTGAGGGAGCCACAACTTTACAAGCAGTGAATATCTATTTTTATACTGGTACAGTGAAACAGATTTTGATGTGCTTACCTGTAATACAAATTTTTGATCTATGTACTTTTTGGCAATACTGGGTTGGAATTCTTGGCTTTCCAAAAATCGTATGAAAAATTCATATACAAGCTGAAAGAAACAGATGGTGCAGCAAGTCAGAGTCCCTGCGGTACATTCATTATTATCTCACCGACACTTGAACAAACCAATGCTATTGATTAGACATTTATGAGGATGAGATTTTCACAAGGAACATTTCTAGCAATGTAAAGGGAAAAGATTAGGTTGAATTTGTAGACATTACATGAACTAATTATCCCTGCAGAATACAGGACATGCTTTATAGAAGTTTCCTTAAGGAGACTAGTGCAGCACACAGTGAGATGACCTCTAAACACACTGAAATGTGCCATCCTGTTTAGATACTAGGAAGAGGCCACGCAAGGTTCTTGTCAGCAGAATCACTTATGGGAGTGGTAGGTGCTGGTCTATTTTTACATTGCAGTTACAAGGAACCAGATTAACTAGAAACAGATGCAACTGCAGGTAATACTCAAAAAGCGTATCTAACCTGTCCATTTTATCTACCTTAAAAACAGTTTAATTAAGCCTTAGGCTTATCCTAGACCTAACAATTCCTTAACTGTATTTCATCCTATTTCGACTACTGGAAGAATATTCCAATTATCATATAGCACTTCCACGCATTACCTCTAGGTCTTCCACAGTTCAATTTTATATCACAACTTACTTTTCTTGCATTTTTGTGTTAGAAGATACTTCCCTCATGAACGTTAAATGCTTTGTTAATTTGAAGGTTTCAACCATACCACCTCTATCCCTTTTCTACTCTATTGCATGGGTGGGCAAGTTCAGTCCTGGAGGCTCACACATAGGCCTGGATTTGAGGATATCACTTCTGTGCACAGGCGAGTTAACCGGTTCTTTAGTCATCCTGACTGACTCACCTGTACACAGAAAAGAAACCCTCAAATCCAGGCATGTGTGTGGCCCTCCAGGACTGAACTTGCCCATCCCTGCTCTAAGACTATACATAAAATAAAGTCACAGTTGTTCTTTATACATTTTGTCTTTTAGTCCATGCAGCCCTATAGCTGCCCTCTTAAATTGTGTCTAATTCGTTAATATATTTTTGGAGAAAGTCTCCACAACTGGACACCATTATAAATCAGGTCTGACTGGGGATCTGTAGAGTGGCATTAGTACCTCTTTTTCTGTGGCTTTTGCAACTACTGCAACTAGAAATATCTACATGTGGCACCATTTAATACCTGTAAATGCGGCCATGATGCCTCAAGCGTGGGTTCATCTTCTTCAGGGTCAAACTCATTGCTGTCGCTCGGTGGGAGAGTTCTAAATATATTGCAGGAAACCTGAAAGAGAAGATCAAATAACAGTGTCAATTATCTGGTTATAATTTTGGAACTGTGATTAAATCTAAACTTGATCCTCCACTTGCTTTGATTTATAAACATGATGGCTTTGCTAATTTACTCAAACTGTAAATGTGCTGGAGCTTGAGACAAAAAATAGAAATGAGAATAAAATTCCAAGAATAATTTATTTTATTTTTTTTAAGTGTTTTTTTCAACTCTAAGGGTTTTTACTAGACTACTTTATAAGGATATCATGCTGGGACAGTTTTAACTGACCTACATGTGCTCAAACAAGTATTTCCTTGCATGTGAAAATTGTGGCCAACTGAATTAATTCTATTTAATTCCACAACATTGTAACTTCTTATATCTGTTCAGATTAGTCAAGTGGGTAGTATGCAGAAAGAAACCATGAGCATACAATCATTTTGAAGAGATTCATTATATGTATTTTGCCTGATTTCTTCACTTCCTGACAACCACAGTGGTGTGTCATCTTTACAAGTGACAGGAGGGGTGAGGGAGGAGGGAAGAGTGACAGGGAGGTGGATTTGTTAAATAGACAACTACAAAGTTCCCCTGAACACGCTCAGAAACAGGCAGTTCACCTATTTTTAGGTGAAAAAGCTTGCACACGCAACTTTCAAAAGAGGATCAGCAGAGGCATCAAAATGTTAGTTTTTTGCAATTGAAAATTTGTTTTATGCATTTTCCCACTTAATTAGGATCTTAGTCTCAAATGTTTTAAACATATACACTTATTTCCCCACTGTACAGGTATCATTTAAAGTAACTTTGAAGTGCTCTAAATATGCAAGCCTGTTAATACAGGGTGGTGTTAATGTTACCTGACATGGTTATCTATTGCTACAGAATAAGTTTAAAATAAATTGTCCGTAAAATGTGCTCAGAGTTCTGTAAACCAGGGGCCATCAATAGGCAGACCTGGGTCCAAACCAGGAACTTTATCCACTTTTTTGGTTTTGGTCCCACGGCATTATTGTTGTTCAGTCCTTCAGTCGTGTCAAACTCTCTGTGACCATATGGACGCAGCCCCCCGGGCGCATCTGTCTGTGTTTCTGGTTGAGCTGGCATGGTGGGTATAGAAGGTGACATAGGGATTCAGCAAACATATCAACCATCGCTGTTATGGGTAAACCATGCAATTTATCAGACTTTGAAAAGGGGATGATCATTGGCTTTCGGGCCAAGAGTGTCAGTATTTCTGAAACAGCTCAGTTTGTGAACCGTTTGTGTGCTGCTGTGGTTAAAGTGTACCGTGACTGGATAAACCGCATCACTGCCAATAAACGGCATGGAAATGGTGGAGCACCAGGTGCCATTTATGTCAGAGGTGAACTTCAGCTGTGAAGGTGTGTGAGGACCAACCGACACACTACAGTTGAGCAACTAACCATCCAAATGAACTAGGGGTCTCCGAAGCCAACGGCTGATCACTGTACCCCTGCTGAAGAGGGTTCATCTTCAGAAATGGCTTCAACTTGCACGACAGTGCTGAAATAGGACCTCTTGATTAACAAAAGGCTGTCTGCTCTGGTCCATCGACTGGACGGACACTGGCGTATCAGGAGCGAAACCTCCAAGAACAAACACTCTGGAACCATTGTTTGAAGTGCATGAGCTGGTGGCGGCAGCATTATGGTCTGGGGAATGTTTTCTTGGCACTGTCTGAGTTATCTATCCCCATCCTTGCCGATCAAGTACACACATACATGTTGACTGTCTTCCTTGGAGCAGGTGGGATCTTCCAGTAGGACACTGCAACTTGTCATATGGCCAGAATTGTCTAGGAGTGGTTGGAGGAGCAGGACAGACTTCTAAGCACTTCCCTGGCTTCCAAATCTCCTGGACTTGAACCCCATCGAGAATTAGAATCAGAGGTCTAGGGTATAACCTACAATTATCGACAATGATTTGCCATTAGCAAGAGATGTCACAGTGTCTTTATTGGATGGATCAAAAATACCTTTGGGACTACTTTGATTGCCATGTTCGCTGTATGGATCAAGCAACACCATACGCTCTTCAGCAGCTGTCAGATGCACTGCAGTCTGCATGGCTCTAGGTACCCTTGCCAACCCTCCAGCATCTATTGACTCCCTACTACACCATCTAGCTGCTGCCCATGCTGCACAATAATGTGACTCGACTGTCTATACACAAATTCAAAAGATAGATTTATTACTTTATTTATTTTACTCATCAATACAATTGACACCAATGACATGAAGTATCTGGTGCAAAAACAACTGTATTTATGTAATTTACGTAATCCTAAAACTAAAGAGTGTGGCGTTAGAAGTCCAGCACATGGCACCACATTATCATCCAGTTTTGCAGAGTGAACATGACTATATAATATTATAAAGTAGTTAATTTGTTTAGTTGGAGGAATGAGAGTAAGAGGGGTTAAGAAAAGGAAAAGGAAGAGGGTGAATAGAGAGAAAAAAGCACAGCATTCAGCAGGAATGCTTCGGCCATCATGTCATTACTGAATAAAAAAATGTTTCCAGTCAAGACATGTACAGTACAGTATTTGGTTTGGGGCAGTGAGGAGAAATATACAATTTAAAAAAGGGCTACATTTTCGACACAAGTCCTTGACAACCCACTATTTAATGGACGTACAACTCACAACAGAACCACCCTACCTCTGGCTATGGTCCAAGAAACAGTGCTCTAGAGCAGTGGCCGAGCTGTGGTCTACCATAACCATTAGTCATAATAGCAGGTGACCCCTGCATAGGAGCAATACTATAAATGTGGGTTCGCCTAGAAGCAAAATAAAACTCATATATAGGATTATTATTATTATAAGCGAAAACAAATACAACTTGTGCTTTCTCAGTGTGACATTCGTAGTGTCAGTCATGTTCCTTAAGTGGTTATAAATATGAGTTTTGCTTGCAATTGTGCTAGTATTAATTTACTCTATGGACAGCCATAAAGGAAGGGTTGCAAGTTTTGTGGCTGCAACTTAGAAGTTGCCTGTACAGATTATTGCTGAATGTATCTGCAAATAAAATGTACCCTATTCAAATCAGCACTAGAACAGGAGAAACAGCAAACCCTAGACAGAAATTTCAGCCTTCACTGGGCCTCATTAGTAAGGTTTAGCCGATAGCTCCCTAAAGCACAGTGATCAAGGGGTCGTATAGAGTCCCCTATCACCCTAAGGGTCATTTGCATAAGCAATACCAACAATAGTGGTGCTGGCCCAATTAAGGCTGAAGCATATGTCTAGGGTTTGCGGTCTCACCTGTTCAGGGTATTTTGGGGCTAGATTACTCTATTGGGTGAGACCAGACTGATATACTACAGGATATTTCTCTGTGTGAAGGGTACAAGTGGATTTAAAAGAGGTTGCTCTCAGAGTGGATGACCATATCCATAGAACTACCTCTATTGGTGTGTGTGTGTGTGTGTGTTACAGTGAAGCTCCCTTGACCATTGGTCATCACCATTCAGTGCAATGTGGTCCATAGCTCATCAGTAAACAGTATAATGCCATCTCGTGTCTTCTATACAATGCAGTCCTCATGAACTCAGCATACTTCACTGGGAGTCCATCCTTTACTTCCTCTCCTGAAGTCTAATGATTGAAACCTTATTATTCATGAAACAGAAGATATTTCCTAATATTCTCAGATGATTAATGTGGTATAGGATTAGTCATCCTGCACTTGTTATTCAAGGAAAACTTAATCAACATACGATCTGTGTTGTATTCTAATTTGGGCAGAAGGGAATGGAAATAAATAATTTAAATTATCTGATGTTTAAACCTTTAAATACCACTAAGGCACCATCATATTCAATTGTAAGCAATGTGTTGCTCCTATTATTACATTATAATCTGCAATTTTTACATTAATCAAAGGCCAACACTAATTGTTTGTGCTTAATTCAAATTACGTCATATTATCTACATGCACTTAGGAATCTCCTATACTGCTAGCTGGCCCAGCAAAGACAAGTAGTGTTGGGCTACTAAGAGCCATGACCCAAGCAGTATGCTTACTAGTCCATAACAAAGTCTTATTTACAGATAATAGAAATAAACACACCAATGAAGTTAAGAGGTCTAAATTAAAAAAACATTGCATAGACCAGGGATTGACAAATGCTGGCCTCCAGATCTAGAAACAGATTGACTGGCTCCTAGATTTAGCATATACCACAGCTGGCTCCTAAGCAAAGTTTGGTTCTCGATCTTGGCTCCTAAATTTTGTAAAAAAAGTAAAATAAATTGTCTACCTCTATTCCGGACAGTTTTTGGTGAAAGAAGAGGCTGACCCTTCAAAAATACTTGCTTAAATAACCACTGAAGTTCAGTAAAAAAAACTACTTATTTGTGAAATATGTAACAAACTAACATAAAATCAGAATTTAAGAGGATTTCATCTTGTCTCATCTCTTCAAGGCATCCTGAACATGGTGTGCAAGGAGGGAATATGGCTACGTATGGAAGATGTCAAATAACTGGATCTAATTGAATTTGAAACCAGCCCCCTTCCCCAACATGTACAGAAGGAGGCAGCTTGTATCAATAAATGCAATCCTGGATGTCCAGAAATTGAAAACCCCCTCTCTTGCACAAACAAAATATCACGGACTAGATAGGCCTTTTAGTTCCTAAACATCTTCAAATCTAAGTTTATATGTTTCACAAAAGCAGCAAAAAACACCCAATATACTGTGATTTGCAGACAGAGATTATCATTAATTTCCATGGGAATCTAAATTGTAGCTCATTATTATGAAGGCACACCTACTTAGAAACCAATTTAAAAGATCATTGTAAAAACTTTCTGCTGTGCTTTTAAAAGAGCATGTTTTATACATTACAAACATTTTCCCATGAAATATAAAATTATATTAACTGAAGAAACAAGCACTAAACGTCAGATAAACAAATGTGTTTGATTCACTTTTTATATTACCAGTGAGTTAAGAATAAGTGAAGATATTGTTAATTGCTTTCTTATCTGATGTACATTAAAAATAATGGGGACAAAATGCACAATATGTTGCAGTACAGACATCTATAAGGAGAAAATAACCACACTGCATATTTAATGTTCTTTTTCTACACTATATAGCAATTTGTTTCTCAAACAAACAAAAAGATCTATTTTTTTTTACTATCACTGCCTTTTAATGCGGTTATAAGCCAAAAAGTCTTCTACAGATGCCCCACCCATAATTATGCAAAAAGGGTGGGGCTAAGTAGCACAACACATCAGGCAGAACCTATAAAAACTACAAGCTTTACATTATGACTTACATTACAATCTTTAAACATAAATAAAGTATACTTATCATGTAATTTAACAACCAACATTTTTTATAGAACAGTGGTCCTTTAATAGAAGTTAAACCAGTTTAAAAACGTCATTGATACTAACAAAGTGCTCAGGCCATATATGCCTCTCATTGGCAAACACGTATAAGTCATACAGCTATATTGCTGCTCATTGGCTGACAGGTGCAAGCCCCCAAATCAGTTAAACATTTTACTTTTTTTTTAATGCTTTTAGAACTTCTTAAAAAAAATACAGTGGTATATTAACAAACAACATATGTCAGGTGCAACAAAGAAAAAAATGCTTTTCATGACCCTTTTCAAAATATATATAAAAAATTAGAAAAACAGGTTTAGCGGCACTAGTGAATTGACTGCTAAATATGCTTAGAAAACAAACGCAATCAATACATATCCAAAACCAAACGGCTTCCAAACGATAAAGTGGTTTACATTTATTTGCCTTTAAAAATCCATGGACACTGCACCCTCTTAAAGGGGCATGGAAGGTACCTGGATGTTTTACTTTTTTTTTTTTTTATTCTGCGTCGTTCGGTCGTTTCCGACACTCCATGACCTCATGGCCGATAAAAAACAGGACATATTTATGCCCATGGGCATGCTGATCCACTTTGGTATTCATGGCAGCGATACTGGAGTGTGTTGCCAGTTCCTTCTCCAGTGGGCCACAGCATACAGCCCCTGGTACTGACCAGGCCCAACTCTGCTTGACTTCAGGGTGGTTTGACCTCTTGGTTCCCTGACTGGAATCTAACCCAGGTCACAGAGGTGAAAGCACAGAGTCCTAACCACTGGTACACCTAGATGTTACTAGGTATATAATATCCCTGCGTATCTATTTACATTTATGTACTTTATTTTATTAAGTGCATAAATTCTCTTTTCTTGCTTTATCAACACTCACTGTGAGAGATACTTAATCACAAGACAGTTATTAGACGAGTGGGAGGATTTTTCATGTAATTTATGCTCAAAATACTCCACTTTCCAACACTTGCACTGAATTTTTGAAACACAACCAATTCTATTTATATTGTGTCCTTTTCATTTCTGTAATAATTTTTCAGTGATACCTCATTTTGAAAAGAAACTCTCCCAAAACACAGAAATGTCCTTGTTTTGGCATGGAATCACAGTTTCTTCAAAATTTCTATGAAATAACAAAACATATGTAAAAGGAACATGTTTTACATTTCCAAGTTCCCCTTAGCAGCCCTACTAACAGAAATTGTACAAATCACATGCAGATTTGGTAATAAATCTAAATTCACTTTGGTGATTATCTCAATTATTTTGTGTGGATCTCAAGAATTCCAATAAAAAGGGCCACTAAGCGCTTTCGTCAACAATAGTCACTATATTTTTTAGACCGCTTTTTATTTGTAATTATCTGCAATTAATGGACTGCTGTAGACTGGAATGGACAGGAAAGGATTCTGGATTTCACTAGGGATATAATATATTTGTGTATCTACTTTCGTTTTATTAAGAAGTGCTTAAAAGTTTTCTCCCCAACATCATACAATCTGTACCTGTTTGGGTTTGCCCTCTGTCACTTATGCAGCTAATAAATACACTATGTATGAGTATGAAGTGCAGAGTTTCAAATTAGCATGTCTGTGACCTCTCTCAAGTAGCATGTTGCAGAATATTTTAGATCCATTTGTTTGATTATGTAGTGCTAAAACAATAGAGTAATTAATGATCACACACTTACCATTCTAACGACTTCAGGGTAAGTTTGCTCTGTCAAGCAGCCTCTGCTTATTGTAACATAGTCCACCAGTTCATTCAGAGTTGAGCGCTTGTATTCTTTCATTTTTAGATCAGACAGCGTATCCATGAAATCAAAAATGACACAGCACTGCTGAACCTTCTTTAGGAACAGTTCCGGCTGCTCTGAGGTCGGGACGTCTGCAATGAGAAAGAAAGGTTTGTAAAGCACTTGTTACTTTTATTATACCTGAATAAACTAATATATTTATTACAGGCTCACAGAGAAGCAGAACATGCAGGCAGTCTCCTCTCACACAAATTAAGATTTTAGATTTTTTTCAATATTGCACCAGAAAACACGATATTTCCTGCTATCTGTCCGCCATGAGGGGGGGGGGGGGTTGAGGATGAGGAGGGGGGGGGTTGAGGATGAGGAGGGGGGGGGGGGGTTGAGGATGAGGAGGGGGGGGTGAGGATGAGGAGGGGGGGGTCGAGGATGAGGAGGGGGGGGCCGAGGATGAGGAGGGGGGGGCCGAGGATGAGGAGGGGGGGGGCCGAGGATGAGGAGGGGGGCCGAGGATGAGGAGGGAGGCCGAGGATGAGGAGGGAGGCCGAGGATGAGGAGGGAGGCCGAAGATGAGGAGGGAGGCCGAGGATGAGGAGGAGGGTTGAGGATGAGGAGGGGGGTTGAGGATGAGGAGGGGGGTTGAGGATGAGGAGGGGGGTGAGGATGAGGAGGGGGGTTGAGGATGAGGAGGGGGGTTGAGGATGAGGAGGGGGGTTGAGGATGAGGAGGGGGGTTGAGGATGAGGAGGGGGTTGAGGATGAGGAGGGGGGTTGAGGATGAGGAGGGAGGCTGAGGAGGCTGAGGCTGAGGAGGGAGGCTGAGGCTGAGGAGGGAGGCTGAGGAGTGGGGAAGAGGAGTGGGGAAGAGGAGTGGGGAAGAGGAGTGGGGAAGAGGAGTGGGGAAGAGGAGTGGGGAAGAGGAGTGGGGAAGAGGAGTGGGGAAGAGGAGTGGGGAAGAGGAGTGGGGAAGAGGAGTGGGGAAGAGGAGTGGGGAAGAGGAGTGGGGAAGAGGAGTGGGGAAGAGGAGTGGGGAAGAGACACAGGGAAGGGAGAGGGGGGGGAAGAGACACGGGAGAGAGAGGGGGACACAAGAGGGCACAAGAGGGGGACACAGGGGGCAGCACATTTGCAACCCTTGGCTTATATTCGAGTCACTCATTTTACCCAGTATTTTGTGGTAAAATAGGTGCCTCAGCTTATATTCGGGTTGGCTTATACTCAAGTATATACGGTACATGGTTGCTATGTACACTTGTGCTCAAAAGTGTGCATACTCTTGGCAAATTGGTAATATATGAACCATTTTTAAAGAAAACATGAGCCGGCAAAACACATTTCTTTTTTTTCTTATGGGATACAGATTCAACTGTAGGTTATAACAGAATGGCACAATCATAAAACAGAACATGGCAACAAAGAAAACGGTGTTTTGCCCCCTTTGGTATCAATGACAGTGTGCAGTCTTTTGTAATAGTTGTGTATGAGGCCCCTAATTCTTGCAGGTAGTATAGCTGCCCAATAGTCTTGGCAAAATGCCTTCAGGTCTTGCAAAGTCTTTGGTGGTTTCGCATGAAGCGCACGTTTGAGATCACCCCAGAGTGGCTCGATGATATTAAGGTCAGGAGACTGTGATGGCCACTCCACAACCTTCACCTTTTCTGCTGTAACCACTGGAGGGACAACTTGGCCTTGTGCTTAGGGTTATTGTCATGCTGGAGAGTCCCATGCGCAGCCTTCATACAGAAGAATGCAAATTGTCTGCCAGTATTTTCTGATAACATGCTGCATTCATCTTGCCATCAATTTACATTAATTTGTCATGCATCCACCTGAGAGCTAACAAACTCATTGACTCATTAACCTTTAATTTCCATTTTAACCTGTGTGTATCTGTAACAAGGCCAAACTTTCAAGGGTATGTAAACTTTTGATCAGGGCCATTTGGGTGATTTTTGTTATTATTATTTAAAAAGAAGCCAAACAACTATGTGATAATAAATTTATTCATATGAGCACTATCCTTAAATAAAAAAAACATTTTTTTTGCAAGATCAGTCATATTTTCAAAATAAATGCCAACATTTCTCAATTTCTGCCACGGTATGCAAGCTTTTGAACACAACGGTAGAAGAACCATGACAAGTGATGATTTCCTGGACATAACTAATGTGTAAACAAACTCACTACAGAGTAAAGCAGGGACTGACAGGGGCTGACAAACATTTCTGAAACTTAGGAGTCAAATTTCTATTTATTATATATGTGTGTGTCTAAAAAAAAAATAAAAAAAAAATAAAAAAAATAAAAAAAAAATAAAATAAAAAATAAAAAAAAATATATATATATATATATATATATATATATATATATATATATATATATATATATATATATATATTATATATATATATATATATATATATATATATATATATATATATATATATATATATATATATACACATATACACATACACACACATGTCATGGGTAAAGCATGCAATTTATCCGACTTTGAAAAGGTGATGATCATTTGGATCTATAATGTGTATATAGACTGAAAAAAAAAATTCTCTCTTTTTCAAATGGGATTACAAGTGTACTATTTAGTCAAATAGTCCCAACAAAGAACTACCCCCAGCAGCTCATGCATGCAGCGTTTCTGTTGGTACAAGATGTACTAACCAATCAGTTCGTTTCTCAACATCATGCTTTGAAATGCTGGGGAGATAATCTGTGATAGGCTAGGAAAACCTAGTACTAGACACGGGGTATATAAACTGCTGGTGAAAAACCTTTATTGGGACTTTTTAGAAGGTTTCAGTGAGTGAAAACAGAGCTTTTAAGCACTTGTTAATAAAATAATGTTTAGATATCCATCTATGGAAAAAAATGTGTTCCATGCCCCTTTAAGCATTTTCCATAAACCAAATATATCTGGAATATACCAGACAGATGGTAATCGCAGTTCAGCAACCATATCAATTTTATTAGAAACTAAAACAATTGTGATGTACGGAGTCTAATTATAATTTACTCCACTTCATTCAATAGATACGGGTCACTGAGACAGCTGATGTGTGAACGCTGGAGCGCCGCGGAGCAGTCTCTGAGCACACATATTTCTAGGTATGACGGAACCGTGTAACATGAATTCCCCAGCCTGCCCATAGCTGTAGTATTGTACTATGATGTGTGCATTATTTATACAGTGACTTCCTCAGCCGCAGTGTTTATGTGATCAGTAATACAAGTTGGACTGGCTGCCAGATTAAGTTACTGCACCTTGTTAATAAATAAAGTTATCAGATCTCACACAATACAACTCCATTGTTGTGAAAATAATTGCTTAGCAACCCGCTAGGGCTGTCAGTATTAGGGAGCGATAAAAAGGGAAAGTGTGGACAGTGGTAGGTTGTTAGAGGAGGCCGGAACAGGAGGGGACAAGCAAACAATATTTAAATTGATTGAAAAAGCATTAAAAAAAAAAGATAAACTATGAAGATTGACAGTCAGTATTGTAAATGGGGCCAATGAAATCCCACATTTTCAGTGTTCTAGAGAACTAAAATTAATAATGGCCAAAATATTTTAGAAAGTAAAAAAAGTTATTTAATGTATTAACGGTTACATGCTTCTGTATATCTGTTATATCTCCAAAGACCTATTCATGCTTGAAGGGCACAAAAGTAAACACAAAAGCTTTCCTTAAGACCCACCAGCCAGACCATGATTTAGGTTCACTGTGGGAATACACAGGTGAAGCAATTTGAGGCTCCACAGCCTCACTGAATACTAGTTGCCTCACCTTTGCTCCCACAGTGTTGGACCTAAATTAAATTATGTAGGGGGGTGGGCCTTAGTGCACCCTGTTCCTCCAGGCACTGTAAACAAGCCCAGAAGCAGCTCTGTGTACAGCAGCCATATACACAGCCCTATGATTTACATAAAAGCCTCCTAGAAAAACTCTGCAGTAAATGAAGACATGCACTGCTTGATCAGAGCTGCAAATGGAATCATGAGGAATAAAAATATTTAATATTTTTTTAAATAGTATGTTCAATCCTCATGCTTTCGCATATTCCCTAAATGGGCAAAGTTTGCCTTTAAAAAAAAATAAAATAAAATCATACAGTGGTCTTTAAAGATCCTCCTCCTCGATAATGAGACAAAATGCACACGTCTCTGTCATGCTTATTATAAAAATGTTCAGGGATGTGGAAGGTAGGGTTATGTACAGAGTGCAATGATTCATAACTTTAGCGAATTAGGTAAAGGAGCCATAAGCAATATCCCATTGAACCGAATGGGAGGGAACTTTAGAAAGAAAATGATTGTACAATCAGTTTGCTATGTTTAGTTAGTTTCCATACAGTTTTCTCCCTCTGTTCAGAGCATGAGCAGGACCACCACGCAGTATTTCTTTGCATACCACAAAAGCAATTTTCCTAAAAGAATGATCACTTTTCTTATCCGACTATTTGTGAAAGGTGCTATTCTAAATACTTAATAGAAATTTGGGAGTAATGTTTCCACTCAAAACAATAAAAGTAATTGAGAAATTAGGCAGAGGTGCGTAGTGAGCTAAACTATGGTCCCCAGGTACTTTTATAAATCACAACCAAAATAAAATTTGATCTGCCAGATTTTCTGATGAATAAAATGACTACTTGCATCACATATTTTACAAGATGCTCCACTGAAGGCTTAAAAAATGGTCAAAATGTTGTAGCAGGTAAATAAATAAAGTTTAATGGACCAGTGTAGTACTTTACTAAAAAAATATGATTTAAAGGGAGATGGAAGGTTTCTGGATTTTACTAGGTGTATAATATTCCTGTGTATCTATTTACTTTTATGTACTTCATTTTATTAGGATTTGCTTATAAACACAGTTTTTATTAAAATCAAGCCTATAGTCCCCTTATGGGCACACTGTAGCATATGTCCTAGCCTATTAAGGACCACGTTGCAGCAGCATGTTGCTAAGAGATGGCCATTGTTTGGTTAGCATGAGACCGCACAGTCCATACTACACAGGTACTATTTGTATAATTGTATGCAGAACTAATTGTATGCAGAACTTATAAACACTTCTTAATAAAACAAAGTACATAAAAGTAAATAGATACACATGTATATCCAATTGCAAATTCCTTTAAAAAATTACACTTAAAACAGGCTACATTTTTTAGAATTAAAAAAGGTAGCCACTAAATAAAAATAAAAAAAGACTTGATACAAATGAAGCTTCTAACTGCACAATGGTGATTAGACATTCAAAACTGCCAGTGATTTCAAAAGTAGTAATGAAAAGCCCATTAGTTTTTAGAACACATCCTCCTGAGGAGTAACAGACATAATGAGCACACAAAAAAATGACACTGGCAGCAGAAAAAAATAAAAAAGGTGTTTTATTGGCTTTTAAAATAATTTTGCCCATTATCAAGATTGCTTTACAGAAAAAAAAGTGTCCTATCTTGCAAAAAAGGAATAAAAACAAATCAATTTACACAGGAACATCATTTTCAATGGGATTGCAATTCCAGGCAAGCAAACAAAGCAAGGTCTTCTGCAGCAAAGGGGTTGACAATTATATCAGAGACTAAGGAGCCAGCCGGGTTAGTAAGAAGCCAGCTAAACGTGTTATAGGAGCCAGGTTATTATTATATATAAAAAAGTTCAACCTTGGTTTCATCAGACCATAACAACTTTTCCCACATGCTTTTGGGAGACTTCAGATGTGTTTTTGCAAAATGTAGCCTGGCTTGGCTGTTTTTCTTCGTAAGAAAAGGCTTTCGTCTTGCCACTCTACCCCATAGCCCAGACATATGAAGAATACAGGAGATTGTTGTCACATGTACCACACAGCCAGTACTTGCCAGATATTCCTGCAGCTCCTTTAATGTTGCTGTAGGCCTCTTGGTAGCCTCCCAAACCAGTTTTTTTTCTCGTCTTTTCATACATTTTGGAGGGAGCTCCAGTTCTTGGTAATGTCACTGTTGTGCCATATTTTCTCCACTTGATGATGACTGTCTTCACTGTGTTCCATGGTATATCTAATGCCTTGGAAATTCTTTTGTACCCTTCTCCAGACTGATACCTTTTAACAATGAGATCCCTCTGATGCTTTGGAAGCTCTCTGTGGACCATGGCTTTTGCTGTGGGATGCGACTAAGAACATTTCAGGAAAGACCAACTAGAGCAGCTGAACTTTATTTGGGGTTAATCAAAGGCACTTTAAATGATGGCAGGTGTATGCTGACTCCCATTTAACATGATTTGGAATGTGATTGCTTAATTCTGAACACAGCTACATCCCCAGTTATAAGAGGGTGTGCAGACTTATGCAACCACATTATTTTTTATTTTTCTTCCCTCCACCTAAAAGATTTCAGTTTGTTTTTCAATTGAGTTGTACAGTTTTATAGGTCACATTGAAGGTGGAAAAACTTCTTTGTCTCATTTTTTTACAGCACAGAAACCTGACATTTTAACAGGGGTGTGTAGACTTTTTATATCCACTGTATATATAGTAACTAAAAAGGTATGAGCCAGCAGTTATATTTTAGGAGCCCTGGCTCCCAAGTTCCTGCAAAGTGTCTACCCCATTTGTAGTATCCAGGAAAGTATGAGCCAGTATTAGGAGCCTGGCTCACGTGCTCAGAATTTATCAAGTCCTGGCTTATAACATCTAACAAATTAGAGGTTGCATTTTATTTCCATATTATCATGGCTATTTCTTCAAAAGAGAAATTAGATTTCAGAGGTTATTTTCAATTAGGGCACCATTTAGAAAGGAATTACTGATCTGTTTATAATAGTGTCCTCTATGTGATATAAAACAAAACACTTTGCCACAGGAAGGAAGTGTGGCACTGTCTTAAAACAATAGACATGACATATCCTGCAAATATTTCTGGCAAGCAGAGGCTCATCAGGGAAGCACAGTCCTGCGTGTATGTTAAAGCAATAAGTGTGAACACGCTTAGGATATTAAAATAATGTGAAACTGTTCCTTAAAGCTTCTTTATACCCTCAGAGATGCAACAATTTAAAACAATTCCTCCCGTGTCCATTTAAACACTAAAAACCCAAGATGAGGCAAACATTGCTAGAGCTATATCTAAATACAGTTTGACTGCTATTTGCTATAAAAGGTCTGTAATAGATTCACATTTTTAATCTGTTGTGATCTGTAGATGTATCTCAAAGAAATATCAAGACAGCTATTTTCATTTTTATATTATAGTCGAATTTGTGGCCATAGAATTGCAAATACATTTTGCTGCCATTTAGTTGTGTCCGAACTTTGACTCTATGGACCGCAGCACATCCGGCATATCTATTGTTATGTCTCTGGTTGTGCTTATCCATAAGGTTTTCTTGGCAGAGGCCCTTGAGTACGTTCCAGTTTCTTCTCCAGTGGACCGCGATTTGTCTGAAGTCTCTGCTATGACCTGCCCATCTTGGGTGACCCTACATGGTAAAACTCACAGCTTCACGGAGGTACTCCTCACCACGGCTAGGTAGCGATCCAGAAGGGGCAAAGATATTTGGTACAATTTTATTACTAGGTCTGGCTTTAATACTTCCTATTAAATGTTTTAAAGAACTCCACGGTCTACTACATCCCCATGTTAAAAAGATATTGGCATCCTAAAGCTGTTGGTTTAGAAATAAAAGGGAAAACATTTATGTATATCATCTCTAGATTAACATAAAGCAATTTGTTCCTATTATGTTTTTAAAGACAATTTTTGAAACGTAATATTACATAAAAATCTGCTTAAACTGTATTGAAACATGAAACGACCCTGAACAGAGACTACTTGGGCCTGTATGGTGCATACATCTACATTCATACTGTCTGACAAGTCCCCAACAACATTATTTATTAAAAGCAATGCACCCTGCTGCAAAACCTTTACTTATATATATATATATATATATATATTTATTCTGGTAATTATTATCAAATGCGTACTTTAAGATGCAACAAAGACGGAAAAAAAAACTTTATATGGTCCTTTAAATGTACTAGTTAATAAATGCACTTATTCTTTATTGTGGTTATGCATTGCTTCATTACTTTTCCTCATTGTCACACAAGAGCATGATCTGATTGTGGATTGCATTTCCATTTAATACTATTGTAACCTCCATATAACTGTGGCAGTCTTTTAATAGAAATGAATAGAGAATTATCTGCAACGCAGGCACAACCAAGATTGTGACGATAGGATTATGTGTAAAACATATATGCCCAACTAAAGTGTCATCACATATATAGTTCTCAGCAACACAGGTCGTTGCTAACGCAGTTGCTGGCAAGGAGCGCCAAAGGTGCTCATTGCGCTGGTGGAGATGAGCGCCGTAGGCACTCATCCGTACGACTTTCGGGCCGCATTTGCGGAGGTGGAGGCACCCACGTCGGCTGCAATGAGCTGAAGGCTCATTGCAGGTCGCAAATTCAGATCCTTGCATAGCGAGGGGCCGCATTTGCGGACATGGAGGCTCTATGGCGCCTCACAAGCAGTTACAAACAGCCACACAAGCGGGACTTTGAAAAAAAAAAAAACACATAAAACACGCAATGACTAAATACGGACTTACAAAAAGAAATACGAGCCGCAGGACTTAGAAAAAAAAAAAATTCGGCCGGACCGAGCACAACGAAAAACATAAGAAAAACACAATACACACACACAAAAAAAAAAACACAGCAAGGGGGGACAGCCAGGACGTCTAAGAGTCAGGTTGCACGCAAATTTAAGTCCAATTTACAAGTTTAAACACTCAAAAATCCCCTAAATGAGAAAAAAATGGCCGCCGAAAACAACGTAAACGAGGCTACACGACCCCTAAACCCGCAAAACACACCCAAGCACATACCACTTTTACAAAAACCCGTACGAGTTAAAAAAGACACTATTAGCAAGGACGCTAAATCATCCACACCAGGGTACCACATACACAATCGCCACCATTTTACAACAATCACTTACAGAATGCGGAAGTACACAGCTACACAAACGGCTTCCCCTCCAGCACGCAGCCTATTTACACTACACACTGCACACATTGCTGACACTTACACCTCAGCTCCACAACACTGCAAATCTACATTGTATGCTGCAGGAACATGAAAACCGATAGTTAGCTCTTCAGCACATTGCTTCCTGCATATATTAATTACAAATAGGTAAAGTATATTAATTTATGAATTCATTAATTATGAGGAAAAAATCTATATATAAAAAAAAAAAAAAAAAGACACCACAGTATCACAATAAACGACAAAAACCTTCACCGCGCGCCTCAAAAGGAGGCGCCAACGGTGCTCATAGGAGACAAAGTACACCAGGGGAGACGCTTGCAATAAGCGTCAAAAGGAGATCAGCGCGGACCTTACAATAAGCGTAAAAGCGCCTCTGATAACAAAAAACACACCAACCGAGAGGCTTGCAATGAGCGGCGAAGGTGCTCATTGCGAGCCACGCGATGAGCGCCAAAGGTGCTCAGCGCGAGGCTCTCAATGAGCGCCATAGGATCTCAGACGACCAAAACACTTACTGTCTGTGGCAAACAGCATTACCTGCCTTTCAATTTTATTGTCCCGTCATTTTCGATGGGGCAAGTCGCTAGTTGAATATAAAAGGAATACATTAAAAGCTGGACTTATTTTACATTCCAAAAACATTCTGCCCATCATAAAGTCAAGCTCTTCAAAGGGCATATTGTAAATGTGACTTCACTGTTCCTTTAAGATTCAAATTCAAAAGGTTTCTTCCTGTGTGAATGGCAGATAATCAAACTCAATTGTTTCTGTTTATAAAAATACAATAAGATAATCACTCAGTTGCAATAACTTGTCTCATTGTCCATGTTTACCACTTCCTTGTCAGGAAAGAAAAAATAAATGGCCGATATTCCACAACTGCATAGAATATGAAATAAGTTACATGCTTTTATTTTAACTTTTTTTTTTTTACGAAAAAAATAAATACATTTTTATCAATTATCAACTTGAGTTTTTCAAAGTACCATCTTAAGACAAGGGCATAAGTGTCTAATGAGCGGGTGGTTTGCAAGATGATTTAGTACAATGGTTCTCAAGAGCCTCACCGCTATCTTTACGCATACCTTTAAATATAATATGTAACTATATGTAAGTGTGGGGGGTTAATTATGCATCTGATAGAGGAGAATTTATAGTGTGTGAGAAAATCTTTTGCAAGAAAAAATTCCAAAGTAAACCGTTAAACCGTTAGCCTGAAGTTTGCTGAATTTCTTGCTTTTGCAAAGAGTTTTCTATCAATGTTGACACCCCCTGAAATTCCCAGGGAAAATTAGCATAAGTAATATAATGTATCTTTTTGGCCTGGGGATTGTGCAGACATCCTCAGTTCGCACCTGAAGTCTGCCCTACTGTGGGAAGGCACATGATGTCAGACACTTTCCTTTAGCCAATCAGCAAGCGCACTCTTTTATACCGGGTAATTTTTTTTTAATGAAGTACCCAATATGGGCAGTACAATTGCTGGGGTTGTCTACATCACCCCCAGCACATTTTTTAATGCAAACATTTTTGCTAGTGTGGGTTATGATGCATTCTACAGGATGCATTCATAACTAACCTCATTTGCACCTCAATTTATCAAACATATCTGCAGTTAAAATTCAAAGCAGTGCACAACTAAATAAATAAAAATGTAGTGTGCCACATGTAGTATTCATCATGTAATATGCACACTCCGTCCCCACAACCACTGTAAAGTAACCAGCTGGGCACCAGATCACTGTCCAGGTGTTATAGGTGCAACACATTTAGAATTCAGCTTCCATATGACAGCAGGAAGGCCCACTTGTCTATCACATGGTTCACTCTCTGCATAGCGCTTCAAGCTACAAGTGCAGTAGAGAGAGAGCAGCTACATCTGTTTTAAAGGCAAATAGGAAAATAAATCGTAACATCTGTGTTGATGTAAATATATAGCTGATGTACCATTAAAAATTATGTTCAGTGAGTAGGGATTCATGTAAAATATGGAGAACTTTCCTACTTATTTTGTTATTTCTGACTGTGTGTCAGAATCAACAGAGCAACTTGATTTGGAGAAACCGCTTGGCTCTGAACCCAAGATTCCACCATTTAATTTTGGTGTCCTCACGTAAACAATGAAAAAAAATAACATTCAAAAATTACAGTACTAATAGGGAATAACAGTAGAAATTCAAGGAACAAAGACAGCATACGTTTTTTTTTTATTTTTATACTAATGAAATTATGAATTTGCCTAATTCAACCAAAGGAAAAGTTCAGCCTCAGAAAATCAAGGGTAAACCTAAACTAGCAATTCCTGGGTGGATCCATGTCGCTTGTTATCAATGATAGCAACTGAATGAAAACACAAGCCCTAGTTACACTAAGGGAATGAAAACGGCTCAATAACACTGAATGATGCTGAATGTATAGCTCTGGAACAGAAACGCTACCCTGGAGTATTGTGCTTTTGTGTTGCTGAAGCCAGCCCTTCTGTGCATTTCTCTCTGTAGTTACACATTTAGAGGGTGTTAGGTGTTTAATATTGATCCTGGTTACAAAATAGAAAGCAAACTTGTGGTTGCTTGAGAAAACAAGACATTATCCTCAATGAAAGAAAGAAACTAACAATACTACAATTAAATGAAACCTAGTAACACTGTGTTGTGCTTGTTATTCTTGGAGAGCTTTAAAGAAGCAGAAAATATATATTGTTTGACCACTACAATAAACTTCCGATGGCTGATTAAAAGAATCTTTACTCCATCAACAACATGTTATTGTCATTATTAGCGATGGAAACATAGAATTTTTTTTAATCCAATGGTTATGATGTCAATTGTATACATCATGTCAAATGCAAAAAGGAAAGACAGAACATTGTAACTTAATTACCATGTAATATCACAGGGCAGAGTCATAAATATAGGCGGTTCCCAGGTTACAGACGACTGTAACCGAAGAATGGGCTCCCAAGGCTTTGTGTTTTTATGTTCTGCTTGTTTGACTTGAAGGAGCACAATAGTTTCTATAACTTATTACAGTGCAGGGGTATTATTAATATTACAGTATTACACTATTATTAATATCACATATGACCCATTATATTATTGTATTATTATTTGTCAGGGATCGGAGTCAAATCCAAATCCAAACTAAAGACGTTATCGTGAACATATCTCGTCCGTAACTTGGGGACTGCCTTTATCTCTACTTAAAGTTAAACCTTGAAATTTAACATCTTGACATTTTTTATTTAATTACAAAATAAATAATAATGAATAAAAATACAGCCATTGTGAGTAATATATTAAATGGACACCAATGACACCCCGTACTCACATAGTCAAATTGGGTAAAATGGGTTAAAAATATATTATTTTTCTTTTTGTGATTTCTGATACATTATATTAATTAGTTGGAATAATTATCCTTTTCTCAAATCAAACAGTCAATGAGCAATAAAATTAATAAAGAACCTTCAAATTTAGATTGTAAGGTCTGCGAGTTTTCAATCTTCCTATGTGCCCAAGGACAGGGCCCTCCACTTTTTTGCAACGTGTTAAAATTGTTTCTGCCTTATACTTAACCCATGTATAGCACTACAGAAGTGGTAGTCAACCTGGTCCCTACTGCCCACTATTATAAGCCTTTCATGGTAGGCGGCGGGGTAATTGCTAGGTGGGCGTCGCTGACGAGTGATGTCACGCACCAGAGCCCTCTCTCACCTATGCTTGGCTGGTTGGAGAGCTGGTGCTAACCTAGGGACAGCACCTAGGGCCTCATTCTATTATCGGCCGTAAAACTGACGCAAAGCTGCAATTCCTTGCGGCAGTCTTACGGCCCCATGTAGAGCTACCTTTACCTTGCAATTCAAATGGACGGCAGCCGCAATGATATCCCCCCCTTACGGCCGGCTGCATATCATGCAACCGGCCGCAAGGTCAGAAGAAACTTTTAAAAATGCAAATATAATTCAAGATGGCACTGTAAAGCTCTGTAAATGATCATCATAATGAGGGACATGAGGATTAATTAACAACACCCTCTCAAGCTTGCACATCGCCCAAATCCGCCGTTTCATTAACTGTTTATTTTCCGTCCCACAGCCTGGGCGGGTCTGAGGTGCTCCAAGCCCTCTGGACTTTGTCCACGGATATTTGACATGAATTAAAATAAATATTATTTTCAGATTTGAGTGTAGGGGAATGTTGTGCTATGAATGCTAATACCTCCAATCACTTTATCGTCTCATAAGAGTGCAGATGGCCTTTATTATGGCTTTATAATGTGCTTAATTGTGTGCTTGCGGGACCTTTTTGGTGCAAGTAAACTGTGGCTTAGCCTTGCCGAGAGGGTTCCCGTAGCAATAGAATAGCAACTGGGGCTTTCTTGCGGCCGGAACTCTTGCGGACGTTTAAGATCAAAGGCTTTCCTGCTGTGCGTGCGGCCGCAAGGGATAACAGAGCGCCGGCCACAAGCCTGCCGGAGCCCTCGGCCGGAAGGGAATAGAATAGGCAAATAGCCTGCCGCCGGTCCTTGCAGCCAGGCATCTCCTACGGCCGATAATAGAATGAGGCCCCTAGTAAGTACAGGGCTATATGATGTACGTAACCAGAAATTAGATAAATTGAGTTACTGTAGTAAGAACATTTTACCATCAAAAGTGGGCGGTAGGTAATAAAAGGTTGAGGACCTGTGCACTACAGAATATGTTGATGTGTTACAAATAAAAGGATAATAATATGCTGTAATAGCAAGTACTTTATCAACTGAATCTTATATTTTTTTAACAAAACACATTTCCTTATTACATTTCTAACCCATCTATCACGCAAAAGTACTAGTGAACAGAAAAGGGTAGCAGATTAGTGGAACCTCAATCCAGTGAAAGTGGTAGGCACAAGCAATTAATAAGTCTAGCATGCCTGGGATATATGTAAGGCCATCCTGAGAATGTCAATTAAATAGGCCAGATGCAGTGGACAACAGGGGCCTCGTGTGGCCCTCAGACACTCTCCCATGCGGGTCCCAGTTTGTTCTATGGGGGGGGGGGGGGGGGGGGGGCAGACAGGCCTTATTCCGGTTCAAGAATACAGAAGTCATATCTTGTCACAACTAGCAAACTACTCTCCTGTACGCAAACATACATATCCTCATGATCTATAGCTCTTCTACCAATGTATCCATCTCTACCTCTCTTGCAGTGACCTTAATTTTGCAAAGGGTAAAATAAAAAGATAAAAACCTCTGTGTGACTCTTTTACTTAAGTAAACTCAGGAGCCATATATGTTGTCCTTCAAGTGGAATAGGTTGCATCTCACTGGCAAATTGATTCTTATCTGCCATCAATTATGTTTCTAGATTTCTTCTCTGAATGCATTAACAAGTGGAATTGTATTACCCATGTTCTTTCTTATTGGTAGAATAAGAAACTGAATCAATATTGGGGATTTTTTGTATTATTATACAGAGGCAAAAGCATTTTTTGCAGCCTACTATATGCTTTGACAGCTACAGGCTTAGAAAAAGGAAAAAAAACGGATGAGAATGGGTTGTTAAAATAAAACAATGGTTGATATAAGGCTATCTGAAATATAATAAATTATTGTATTATTTTATGTAATAGGAAAAAATACAAGCAGCACCTTTACCCATAATTATGGCTTTATTCCAGCAAAAGGTCTGACAGTCGCTCATGTGTAAGTACCACCATCAATTTTGTTTTCCAGGTTTCTATATTTCGCTATAAACAGACACACTTTACCCTTAATAGATCTTTAGATTCTACTGTAAAAGCTGGAACAGAATAGATAATCATATGGTTAATCATATAATTATATTCTTGAATTGTTAAAGGACACAAACAAGTAATTGTGAGGTAAGTGCTCCCAGTTGATATACTGGTTAGCCCAGTTCTAATTAACTTCCCTTAAATTTTACAGAACAGATTGAAGCCAAAAGAAACTTTCTTTTAAGTACACAAGGCTTGATTATAAATAACAATATCATTTTTCTATTGAGTCTCATAAATATCCCATTGAAAAGGACAAGGCACAGCCCATTTTGGGGATTTTAATGTGTTATATGTCTATTAATCTGTGGTTAAAGAGACACTGTAGTCTGATACTAATATTGTGCCAATTAGTTTTGATTAATGGGCAAAACATGTTTTTGGAAGGTAAAAAAAAATAAAAACATCCTATAAAAACATTATTTACTTGAGCAATTGTATGCTGTACTTGCCACTGATGTCTTACAAGACCTTCCCTAGGAGTATGTTTGTTCTCAAGTAAATGGGAACCTTGGAGGCTCGGATAAGCTTATTTACACCCAGTGAATTAGAATGTGCACTTTTAAACCAAAGACACACTGCTTAGCTTATGTGCCCTTGAAGCAGGAAATAGACTTGGAAGTTGAAACATAACAGGTAGACTGCTAATATTACATATCCTTGCATATAGTGGGATGGTTTAAATCAGGTCATAATTATCTTTTTTATCATTCTAAAATCACAGTGTTCATTTTTACTCCTAGTTCTTTATAATAGAGCACTAAAAATAAGAGACTACAACGTCACTTTTATAGTTTTTTAGTTTTTAATGTGTTTCAGTTTTGTTTTTATTTAGGAACATCGCCGACAGTCTTGGAAGGGAGTGGACTTCCTCCGGCTTTGTGATGTGTGAGATCACTGTCTGAGTGAGATCTCACATCCATGGGCTATTCGTCTTCCACAGAGAGTGGACAGGGGGTAAGTAATGCAGGCCAACTGAATATCATGACAAAGAAATAAAAACCATGGCTGGAAAATGCCACGATCCATTGATTCTAAAAGATTTCCGCTGGATCACATTTGGGTTTTTTAATACTATAATAAAGAAATAGATTTTGACAGCTCATTTTCCCATCTCAAAGTGTTAACTCAAAAGGTCACATTTAATGCAGAAATGAAAAAGTATACAAAGAGAACCACAAAATGTTTTTTATTAAAAATTCTGGAAATAGTAATTTTATGCTTAAAGTATTCAAAATATTTCCTTCTCTTAATGGGATATGGAAGGTTCGTGGATTTTACTAGGTATATAATATATCTGTGTACCTATTTACTTTTATGTACTTTATTTGATCTTATAATCATGGTTACTGCCTAAAATTAAACAAAATCCCTGTATGGGCCTGCCCTCTGTAGCTCAAGAAAACACATATTCGTTAGTACTCAGTAATGGCTGTACGGTGTCTCATACTAACCAATCAGTGACCATCTCTCAGCAATATTCTGCAACATGCTGCGGAGACATGGTCCCCGATAGGCTAGGACAGTACTCTGTACATCCAGCCCTACAGTCTATATGTCTGCATACGCTACAATGGGTAGACCCATACGAGACTATTTGTTTTATTTTAGGCAGTAAAAAAAGAGCTTATAAGCGCTTCTTAGTAAAATAAGTACATAAAAGTAAATAAATACACAGGTATATTATATACCTATTAAAATCCACATGCCTTTTATGACTATCTCAAGCTATTATCCCTCATTACTGAGAAGTGACAAACCATATGAAAAAGTCCAGGCAAGATTTATGTAAATACAGTTGGCCAAAGTAAAATATTTTAGAGCACTTGGCACCAAGGACTTGTGACATCTGAACTGAAACCTTAAATTTGTTGTCCTGCTTTCAAAGCAACCTTTTTACATAATTAGAACGAAAATTCTTTCTTGCAAGATAACCAGGTGCCTGAATTTATGTATGATAACTGTTCTCCTTCAGTACAGTTGCATCCTCCAAGTTTGAAAAACACACAGGAGGCTGGTGAAAGGGATATTGCAAATGTGGAAGAAGTAATAATGGAAAGTTTACATTTTAGATGTAAAAAGGGATACTTGCAATTGGTCATTATCTTTTTACCTGATCAAGGCTCATATCAAGTAATTGCATTACTGTGGGGAGTGAATTAGAATAATGACTTAGGCTTGTAATAATTATAAGTAATTGTATCATGCCAATTCAATAACTGGGCATGCTCTTCTGTGCTAATCTCACCTGATGTGTTATTACTTATGACACAAGTGTGGCAGAACCTGATTAGTAATATGTGTTTAAAATAGTTAATTAACTAAAATAAAACAACTATCATTATTAATGCTAAATAAATCATTTCAAACATAATTGGGGGTGTAAGTGTCAGTTTAAATTTGGTCATCCAATCAGAACCAGCAAAAACATGTATAACTGTCAGCAATTCTGTGTAGAGAGAAATATGGTTGTTGGGCACTATCTTGAATCGGAGAAGAGCATTTTCTGCCGAAATCTTCAAAAAGATACGGAGGTTGCAAAAAAAAAAAATAATAATAAATAACAATATCTAATTTCAGATGACTCAATCTTTAAGAAATAAATATATTTCTTATGTTTAAACCCCTCTGTATATGCATGACAGAACATTTTGGACTTATCTGTCCCTTTAATTACAGATTCTCTTTCCTATCCAACATTATTAACCAAAGGGCAACATCTTTATTGCTAAATAGCTGTAATAAAGAGAGATTAGAATGTAAAAAAAGGAAAGGAAAATCCCAAGCAGTCCAGCAAGAATTTCAAACAGGTTACCCATTGTGTCTGCCACTTTGGTTGGATTGTATGTCACTATTAGACAAGCCTGTACTGCAGTTATGGTGCCAATAAGGAATCCAGTATAAATAAGTGCAGCAACCACTTTCAGGCTTCCTCCTCCGCCATCCTGACCACATGGCTAGTGCAGTATGATAAAATACCATGTCTACATCTCAAGTTCCAATATTGTCCTAGGGACAGATTATCTGTAGTGTGACCTCTATTTAAAATTTAAAGTTGTAGTAATGTCATTGTGGTGAATCCCATGTTTAGCTGATTAATTTACTTCAGGATACTAGATTACCAGAAAAAAAGTCAAGGGCTTGAGAAAATTATTAACATCTAAAAATCCCTTTAATGATTATGTTGACAACCCCAGGGGGTGCCTACACAAGGTCCCGATCCCCCACCCAATAAGCAAGCAACATCCGAGGAGCAATATTAACCTACTATTTACCTGCTCTTGCTTGGTCAGCCAATAGTAGAGCAGTGTTGTCAGCCTCCCAGTCACTGCTGGGATATGACTCATCCCTGCTTCCTGTCTATGCTGTGTGCTGTTGCCATAGAAACTAACATAGTGCTATGTCTCAAATCTTTTATCTAACCGGATTAGCCAAAACAAATTATGTTAACCTTGATTTTAAACTGTCAGAAATTACAATATATTTTACTATCTTCAAGTTAAGTGTTCAAATGTTTATTTTGGTATTGTTTCATATACTATTAATTCTTCTCTATCAGATGTATTAATAATCCAGGGAATTTACATATCCCTTTAAAACTAAAGTGAAAAGTGCTTTATAAATTTAAAAAATGTTATTTAAAATAAAATATCTTCTTAAGAGAAACTTACATTGAAGTTTGCAGTGTTTAATGAACAAGAATAATGATATACTTCCAAGAGATGATTATTGCCAATAACTGCTAATTATCTCATAGGGCTCTGACAGTCTTGTCGGTTTCATATGGCTAGCAAAATAATACAGACCGAGTCCTGTGAAGGAATTAGGGATTATCTGCAATGGAAGAAGAGCTGAGAGAGAGAGACGGAGAGAGAGAAGTGAGAGAGAGGAGAGAGAGAGAGAGAGAGAGAGAGGAGAGAGAGGATTCGGAGAGAGAGAGAGAGAGAGAGATCACGCTCTTTGATTCAGTAGAAATTGCAAACTTCAATGTAAAACAAAGTATATACGGTATGTAACCAGCAATCTGAAGATTAATCTGGACACATCCACATGTACAGCTATAAGGAGGGCTGTGGTGCTGGACAGATTAATTCCACACATCTAGAGAATTCAAACAAGCCAAACAGGTCTAGACTTTAGAATAACTGCAAGAGCATTGTAGAATTGTCTACGCATATTCAGCAGGCAATATCAAAACAAGAAGCTAATAAGCTAAATGATAAAACCTCAAAAGCCTCTGATTTTACAGATATCAAACATATACATGTATACTTATATTTATGTATCACAAGCTCAAAAAATTGTACATTTGAACATTAAAAATGTGTGTGTTGGGGGGGGTGGGGGACGACACTTAGAAGCCTTAGCTTGGACTGATTATGCAGAATATCCTATTTGATAATATATATTTTGTCAACAGAGTCAATCAGGATTATTATCATTATATAGACACATGAGAAAAATATATGACATAAAACTCTGTTGTGAAGTCAATTATGTTCAATTACTGAAAAGTTACAATAATAGTTATAAGAGGTCTCCTTCCATACTGCTATCCATAATAAAGTGTAGGTCTAGACTTAAAGAGTCAGTGCAAAAAGCTTTTTGTGTTAAATATCTGTTTCAGCAAACATCAGGGTGAGTTTGTTAATGTTTAGTTTGGTATTTTTTTATGCAAAAAAAAATGTTTTCATACACTACTGATTTTTCTCTATCAGATGCATTCATAATCCAGTAATCTTTGATATGCTTTTAATTATTGGTGAACCAAATAAACAGATATAACATGAAAAGTGCTGACACTGGCCATTTAACTCCCGCTATCAACCACAGCCAAAAGTGCACCAGAGCACCATGTACTGGAAGAGAAATGCACCCTCCATGACAGTCCAGCTAAATTAGTACAATGGGATTTTTTGTATGTAATTTACCTGTATGAACATCTGTTTTATGCTATACCCAGTGGCATTTACATTCGTGTTCTCCTTTTAGAGTTCCTTATGGTTAAATAAGATAAGAAGATGACCTTTTAGTGTCTGCCATTGATTAACTGCAAAAGACAGGACTATAAAAATTACCAAGAAAAAGGATCTCTGAATTTTTAAGGATATAATAAAAGGTGTGTTGAATTTGCTTTTGGTCTTTTGGGCAATTATATGATTGGGATTTTTTTGAGAGAAATCATTTAATGAGTTCTAGTGAGAGAAGAGCAGTATCATCCAAGAAGAGCACTAAAGGAAGCACTGAACATGCATTACAGGCTTCTAGGTGGATTTTTGTGACTGCACCCCATTCTCTGGGATCTGAGCATACCCAATCTTATTTTTTCACATGGATTTACAATTAAAACAATACAGAGCCCTGAGGAGTAATTAGCAATTATCAGCAACCATCTGCCCTTAGAGAGATAGCAAACCGTTCTTAGAGGAAGAATCAGACAGACGGCTTGATAATAAGAATTGCAAACCTCAATGCAAGCTTACTGCAGGAAAATTACATGTTTAAAATATCATTCAACAGATGAAGTATACATTTGTTACATATACTTTTATTATAACATATATGGAACCTCTGCTTTGTCACTTTAAGTGAGCTGTGTTGGAAACATGGTGGGTGTATTCCAAACAGGAATACAGGAAAAGCTTTGGAATTATACTAGCTCAGAAATATCAAAAGTGACAGAATTGTGTACAGCTTTATGAAAAGCATACAAAAATATAACTTTAATACTTGACTAGTCACAAAAATATGGAGACAATCCAATGTTCAATACACTTAAAGCTCACGGTCGTACATTAGATGTTGATTTCTCATTGATATAAAAAAATATATTTTATACGTCATATTATGCAAAGCAAAATGTTAATCCACAATTTATTTCACAACTGGTACGCTACTTTAAGTTACGGCTTGACAAATCCTAAGTGCCATTTTGCTGCTGGCTCCTAACATTTTAGGCATTATGTATATATTTCTATGTACATTTCCTTTCCTGGCTCCTAAAAATAAAAATTGTCTGGCTTGCCACAGGGCTCAACAAATTCTAGGCGCCAGGACACCACAAACTAGAACATGGCACCCAGTAAATTGCCCCGTTTGTTTATTTTTTTTAAATGCAGCGGCACTCGCTTCCAGCACTACGCGCAACTCTGCTTTTTACGGCAATATCAGCACAATCCCATCATGCTGTACGCCCCCACTGGCTCTTTTCAGCAGCGCTACCACAAGCTGGTGAGGTTGCATCCATCAACTGCTGATCAAGGGGGTGGTCACTGAACATCTGCAGTCATCCCTACCCCTATAGCACTTTGTCACAATTGAGGAGACACCTGCTGTGCAAAGGTTACAGTGGAGAGCCAATGAGATTCATGTATATGAATCATGTCTGTATAAAGAATGATAATGCTGTTGATGTATGGATGGAGGAATGCGGCAACATCAGAATGTAGGCTTTACCCGCTACTGGATGCGGATAGGTAGACGCAAAACACGTTTTAAAATTAAGACTCTTAGACTCTTCTAAGACGACGTTCTAACAAATGTATTTACCACTAAAAATAATGTGTTTACAAGTTACAGACTAAGGAATGCAGAAAGAGCTGCCCACTCATACAATAAATGCATAAAACAGGCTCATGCTAATACAAAATAGACTAATATGTATGTAATAAACTATCACACGTCTAAAACTGTATTTGTAGCTCCTTAGACTTTGGCAAAATCTAATTTACACATTTTTTTTAAATACTCAATTCCCTGGCTCCTAAGAAACATTTGATCTGTGCCTCTGTAGTCTGGATGGCTTCTAAATTGGTATAAATTTGTCAAATGATGGATTAGAAAGTGGAATTATGCTTGTAATATGTACAATTACAAACCAAATGCCACACAAACAGCTTCAGTGTTTTTGTTCTATTGACAAAAGGCCAACCAAAACCATCAAGTAAATACGTTGCAAAGTTTAATGTATCATAGACAAGAACCACTGTTTCTTATCAGATGCAAAGGTATGAACAGACCTCATCATACCTGCTGATCCACATTCACTTTCATCTAGCCCGCCTTTATTCTGAACTCAGATGGAAAGTGCCTGGGTATTTGCAGCCTCCCTCCCATCATAATCTTTTAACCAACTTTACAAAAACCGATTGCAAGCTCTGGTACAGGAAGGTTATCTATATTTCAGATACAGTCTTTAAGCACTGCAGAAAAGTGTTGGTTGGTTTCATATGTTCATTTAATAACTGATTAGCAATATAATTAATATTGGAAGCAAAACAAAATGTCACTAATACAACTGAACTTTGATGCTTCAGCAGACATGCTTCTCTCCATGTCTATCAGGAATCCAGAAGGTGGGAGAGGATCTGCCCAATGGGTTTGCACAGATTAAGAACTTGTATCTGTTTATCGAGACAGCATTCTGAAGAGATAAAATGGACAAGGCAGGAAAACCTAGACCATCAAAATAAAATGTAGGACAGCCTCCTGAGTAAATCCTCCCCATCATCTCAAACACTAACAGGTTGACTTTGATCGCTAAAGTTGAAATGTAAGTGTCCCAAGATACACTTATTTTATTAAAATACTGATTTTCTTGGCCACCAATTAATAAACTAATGAAACCCTAATGGATAACCATGACTAAGGCCATTTAAAACTCAGCTTATTAAGAAAATTTGATTTAAACTCTGCACGAGCAGTTTCCATTTATGATCACTGACCAAAGAACTGCATAGGTCAGAAAAAAACTTAAGAATCCAGCAGATTACTAGAAAATGGTCAGTTCAAACAAGGGTTGTTAGTGATTATGATGTTCTAAAAGAACCACTTGATATTTTACCAAATTATGAATATCATATTCAAAATCAAAAGCAATTTGATTGCAACCAAAATTGCAAATAATGGCTAGAGGTATCTTGATAGAGTAGTCTGATACATCATAAGAATATTTCCTAAAAGAAACTAAAAATGTAGTTTTCGGGTGACATGTTTTCTAAGTTTTGTTATAGCCTAGAGAACTTGTAACATTCGCATTAAAGGCATAAAGCAGCAAAATATGCAAACCGACAAAAAAGTAAACAGAGAAACAATATATATAATGTTATATATATTTAGAACCTTAAGGTGAGGTTATCTTTTGACCTTACCTTTAAGACAGGAGGCAGTGGTGTTTAGCTCGATTGGCTTGCCCTGAGACCTAAACTGTGAAGAGCTTTGCGATCTCTTCTGCCTGGCTTTTCGGACGGACTTCCGAGAAAATCCGTCTACTTTATCCACTGATGGAGGAGTGGTTGGTGCTGAGGACATATCCCTACTGGAAAGAAGACATGGACATATTAGGGCTGACAATTAATATATACAGGTAATCCGTAGAGATACATAAAGAAGTTAAAAAAAAACATTAAACATTGTCTGAAACAAATTGTTTACAAAGCCGACAAAAAACAAACAGACTTTTTTTCCTCAATCATAATATTATGGCCCTCCCTCAAATTAATTCATAGCAATATCACCCTAGCATCATCTGTTTCTTAGAAATCTACCTGAACTTGGGGAGGGGGGTAAAATATATAATATTCTCAAACATAAAAAACATGACATAAACATATTTAATGCAAGAATCATTCACCTTATAGAAAAATAACAAGTAAGTTGTAGGCACCATCTATTACAGAAGATTTGGATATCTATATCTTTACATATCTACAAAACGGTAATATAATAAAATACTCTAAAAACTGTGGCAGACAAAATAAACATAAGCTTATGCAAAGTTTAAAAGACACATGGTTCAAAAGTAAGAAGTTTAGCTGAAAACCTCTTATTGTAACTATCTGGAAAAAGTGTTGCACGTGACTTCTAGCAAATGCTAGAAACGTGAAGAATTCAAATATTGGACTTAGTTTCTATTTGCAAGACAACCACAATGATGGAGAAGTCCTGGGATCCACACGCTCCTAAAACTATGAGACTCCTAAATATTTTTGGTGTTTCAAAATGTATCTACATACATAAACTGTTGTGAGGCTCTTAACAGCTCATGGGCTGGAATCTCATTATTTTTTCTGGTTCCTAAATATCAGATGCATTTGTCAACCTGCAGTCTAACACATACATCAAGGCCTGACAGTCCCCGAGAGCCAGGGATGCATGGCTCCTAAAATTTTGCTGTTGGCTGTGGTTATTATACAAACATTACTCATTTATATACCCTACATTTAAAAAAAAAATACAGTCTGTTCCCAGATTTCATATAAAATATATACACATACATACATACATACACATATACCATACATACACATATAATACAGAAGGAGGTGGTAAACTATTAAAAACCACTCAGAGTATGGAGAGAATGTCGCTAGGGAGCTATGTTTTATGAAGGATAATTGGCATCAAAATAATCCATAACAATCTCTTTATAACTATCTTAAATAATGATTACACATGGAAGGGATAGTGTATGTGTATTATAATTGATATATATATATATATATATATATATATATATATATATATATATATATAGTATATATAGGCAATCGTTTCACATATGGTGGGCTAAGGGTGATAGAAGCCCTCCACCGTACTAAGTACAAACAATGAACAGTACATTAGTGATTCTATTTGAAACTAAAAAATAAGTTATAAACACACACATAATATACCTATAGATACCATAATGAATGAATTCTTTATTTTTAAATGTCAACAATAACAATTTATTTTATTTTTTTAAAACAAACAAAACATAACTCAATACATTACCTCTGTAGATGCCTAATATAAAATATATATATTTGTAGTGTTCTCCCCAGCCTGATTTAGATGGGTGCTCCACCCACCTAATGTGAAGTGCAGCTCACCTTGAGAAGCAGATAACACACTTTGTAGAACTATACACCCAGCGGCAACTTCTTCATGCCATCCAGCAATTCTAGGGAGAACACTATTTGGCGGGCATACTATACCTTTAAAATAAAGCTATAAAAATTAACATTTCCTTAAAGTTGCTCAGAATATTATGAATGAATTCTTAAAATATTATTTCACACACCTTAAAAATTGGTTGTGATATGCGACAGGCAGGTTGCGTTACTTGACTGCATATGTCCATTCAAAGCTCAGGGGTTTGTCTTGTATTCATGCAAATGTACTACTGCAGTAGTGACAAGCAAACTTAAGGAAACACCTAATCAATCCAAATGACCTGAGAGGTAGCAAACAGTTAATCATTTTAAGATCCATTTATAAAATCTAATTGGACATGCTGCATCCTTACCACATTTTTTTCTGAATCAGATTCAAGATATTGTACACAAGACAGAAAGTAAATTATGAACAGGATTTACTCAAGCCAGTTATAATACAATTATACAAATGCAGATCAAATGATCATAAAAAATAATCTATATACACCATGAAAAAAAAGAAGCTAAATCTCCACTGTATATAGATTTAATGTAACAGATTATTTTATCTGAAGGACAATACCTCTCAGCTCAGAAGGATTCTGAGTACAAGGATTAATCATCATTTTGAGGAAGAAGATCCGTTAATTAACCTTTCATTGAAGAAATTAAAACAGCAAAGCATGTGTAGGTTATCCTGATACTGTGGAACAGAATCCCATTGCAGTCCAGCAAACAGGAACAGCATAATGATTGGGATGTGGACGTCACTTCAAACTGCAGGATCATTGTGTGCGTGTGTCACTGGGGCTGTACATGTACTTCCTTGCAGTATATTTAGTAACACTTTCTTTCACCTGAATTATCAATAATTCATCTCCTTTAAATCAACACCACTGCATCCTTTTTGTAATTAAGTATCGGCCTTCCTACAAACATTCCAAAAGTATATAATGCGTAATACCTCGCTCAGTGACAACTGATAACGAACAAACATGATTTTCCAGTACTAGCAGATGCATTGCATGCCAAACCTCTACAAGGTATGCAGGAAGACTTGTCTACCAATATGTGAGGAATTACAAGTGCTCATTTGCAACTCTTGTTGTGTGAGAAATAAGCACAACGGCTATAGCATTGATAATCTGTTCAATTTAGGGAGAAGCACCTTTAGGAAATGATTAGGTGCTAGAAGTAGAATTGTATAGTGGTATAATAGGGTATGATGGCTGGAGACTGGACTATATATATATATATATATATATATATATATAATATATATATATATATATAAAATAAATAAAAATTAGCGACTTGCTTGTCAAAAATGACAGCAATAAAATTTGAAGCCTAGCAATGCTGTTTGTTGCACAATGCAATGTTCTGCCCCCTCTGAGCACCTTCGGCGATCATCGCGAGCCCCGCGCTGAGGTACTAAGATGTGTGCAGGAGTATGAGAGGTGCTACAGTGCTATGACAGGTATATAATGGGAGGTATGGGGCTTTCCAAATAGATGTACAGGGGGTGGAGACAAATAAGATCTATGAATGAAAAATAAGAAGACATGAAGTGGTGCATGAATTTTTAGGAGTATATGAGGAAAGATGTACAGCTTTTAAATGAGGTAATACAGGGATGCATTAAGGAAGGTATGTGAGAGTTTGAGGCAAGGTATAAGGGGTGTATGAGCAAGGAGGCATAAAGGGACAAACTTAGAGGGGGTGTTTAGTGCAGTGCACACCCTTATATATTATATATACATACTGTTAGCACACAGTATGTATATATATTTGTTAACTTGCTTTAGACATTCAAATGTGAACACAGATGTACTTTTTATTTACTGTACTACTGTACGTGGAGGGCTTCTATCGCTTTTTTGCCCAAATAGTAGAACACCCCACTACTAGTGAGCAGAAAATGTGAAAACATTGAGTCCTTGGGGCAGGGGCTTATTAACTGGGTGGATGGGGGACAAATCCCTCTTCGATTATATGGTTAGAGAAAAGGGTTTTATAAAGAGGCATTTGTGGGCATATTTGTGTGTCCCAGCTCAACTTCCCAGAATGCAGTGTAATAACTGTTTTTCTCGGAGCTCTGAGCTGAAAGCAGGTTTTTTAACTTGCTTTAGACATTCAAATGTGAACACAGATGTACTTTTTATTTACTGTACTACTGTACGGTGGAGGGCTTCTATCACTCTTTTGCCCACCATATTATAAATGATTGTTGTGGGGAACTACCTACTCATAAGGTCCACAACACAGGCTGAGATCCCGCTCCATGCTGATGATAGCCAGTAAGCTTGAAACAGCTGTAAATGGATAGGATGCTAAGCTTGTGAAAAATCCAGCCTTGGCTTGGCATTAAAGCTGTGTAATATAGCATGCATAAGCTTAAAAGAAGCCATGTTTGATAACGGCTACGAAATGAAGAGCGAGGCATTTGTGGGCATATTTGTGTGTCCCAGCTCAACTTCCCAGAATGCAGATGTAATAACATGTATTTCCTCAGAACTCTGAGCTGGAAGCAGGATTTATATAACTTGCTTTAGACATCAAAAGTGAACACAGATGACTCTTTTTATATACTTTATAATATATATATATTATATATAACTATCATAATCTATATATATCACTACTACTATACTCACTCTACTAAATATGTTACATCCATACCGAGATATAACCGTCTATTATACCGCCGTATAAGCCGCACCTTTTCTCCTTCCCCAAAACTGGGGGATGGAAAGTTGGTGCGTCTATAACAGCGAATAATAGCTTTACAACTGCCTCTGTCCATTTGATCTCACCCCTAGCGCTTCCTACCAAGCATCGCTTCGGGCCGGTTGCGTCTAGTAGACGACACACACGCAACGCGGCAGTACACGTGGAGTGCTGTCGAGGGAGCGCTTGTGGGTGAATCAAGATGGCAGAGATCAGATGGAAGGTGAGGATCAGGGGGATCAGGGAGGGTCAAGGGCTCCCAAATGCTGCAGTATATGGATGGAGAGTGTGTATGTATGTATGTGTGTGTGTGGTGTATGTATTTGAGTGTGTGTATGAGTGAGTAATATATGTATGTATGTTATGTATTATTTATGTGGAGTATGTATATGTATCTATAAAGGAGAGGAAAGGGGGGTCCAGGGAGATCAGGAGGGTCAAGGGAGGGGTCAATTGGCTCCCAAATGCTGCAGATATGGATATGTATGTGTATGCTTGTGTTGTGTGTATGATGTGTGTGTGTGTGTATGTAACGTGTGAGTATGTGTAATGTATATATGTATGTAATTTGTATGTATATTTTTGTGTGTATGTATATGTATGTATGTGTATATATATTATATATATATATATATATATATATATAATTTGTGTGTATCTGTGTGTAAAGTGTATTTGTGTTTGAGTGTATTTGTGTTTTATTCAGATTTTTTTTTTCTTGTTTTCCTCCTCTAAAAACTAGGTGCGTCTTATCTGCCGGTGCGTCTTATAGGGCGAAAAATACGGTACTTACTGACACACCCACATACTTGCATACTGAAACCGCACACAAAATAAAAACACATATATACCGATACTTCAATATCACACACATATACACTTACCGACACATATACACTGACAAGCTCCAATACTAGACATATATAAACACATATATACACCGACGCACTCCAATGCTACCGGCATATATAACACACATATACACTGACACACTCCAATACTAAACTATATTACACACACATATCACCACGGGCGCTTCAATACTACCGACTACTTAACACCACGCATTATACACTGGAGCTCTCCAATACTACGACACATAACACACATATACATTGGCGCTCTCCAATACTACACAACACACATATACACTGAAACACTCTGATCCTTCACAACACACATATACACTGAAACACTCTGATCCTTCACAACACACATATACACTGAAACACTCCAATACTACACAAACACATATACACTGACACACTCCAATACTACACACACATAACGCACATATACATTGGCGCTCTCAAATACTACACAACACACATATACACTGAAACACTCCAATCCTACACAACACACATATACACTGACAGGCTCCAATACTACACAACACACATATACACTGACAGGCTCCAATACTACACAACACACAAACACATATACACTGACAGGCTCCAATACTACCGACACATAACACACATATACATTGGCGCTCTCCAATACTACCGACACATAACACACATATACATTGGCGCTCTCCAATACTACCGACACATAACACACATATACATTGGCGCTCTCCAATACTACCGACACATAACACACATATACATGGCGCTCTCCAATACTACCGACACATAACACACATATACATTGGCGCTCTCCAATACTACCGACACATAACACACATATACATTGGCGCTCTCCAATACTACCGACACATAACACACATATACATTGGCGCTCTCCAATACTACCGACACATAACACACATATACATTGGCGCTCTCCAATACTACCGACACATAACACACATATACATTGGCGCTCTCCAATACTACCGACACATAACACACATATACATTGGCGCTCTCCAATACTACCGACACATACCACACATATACATTGGCGCTCTCCAATACTACCGACACATAACACACATATACATTGGCGCTCTCCAATACTACCGACACATACCACACATATACATTGGCGCTCTCCAATACTACCGACACATACCACACATATACATTGGCGCTCTCCAATACTACCGACACATAACACACATATACATTGGCGCTCTCCAATACTACCGACACATAACACACATATACATTGGCGCTCTCCAATACTACCGACACATAACACACATATACATTGGCGCTCTCCAATACTACCGACACATAACACACATATACATTGGCGCTCTCCAATACTACCGACACATAACACACATATACATTGACACATGCCAATACTACACAACACACATATACACTGGCACACTCCAATACTACACATATACATAAAACACAAACACGTATACACTGACACACTCAAACACTACAGACACACAAGCACTGACAGATATACATAATCCTGCCACACACTCCCTCCATATCTCTTCCTCTCTCCCTATCCTGTCTCTCTCTCACTCTATATCTCTCCCTACCCTGTCTCTCTCACTCCATATATATCCCTCTCTCTTGTCTCTCTCACTCTATATCTCTCCTTCTCTGCTCCTGTCTCTCCCTATCCGGTTTCTCTGCCTCCCAAGCCTCTCTCCGGGCCGGATTACCTTGGAGCTCCTGAGAGGGATTATAGACGTGCTGTGGCTCCGGTGTCGGCTCCTCGCTGTGTGTTTTGCGGCCTCGTTTGGTCCCAGCTCCCGTGTCCTGGCCGGATTAATGCTGTGAGGGGAGGAGATGGCGCTCTGACATTCCCGGGCTGGCTGTCTCTTTCCCAGGCTGTCTCTCCGGCCTAGCTCTCACTCCTTGGCTGTCTCTCTCGGTCCGAGGCGGTCTCTCCGGCCTAGCTGTAGTTCCCAGGATGTTAGTCTTGCGGTGTGCTGTCTCTTTTGGTTCTTGGCGGTCTCTCTGGGTTCCTAGCTGTCTCTCGGGCCTAGCTGTCCGTTTCCTGCCTCTCTATTGTCAGTCTCACTGGGCTGAGTCCATGGCACAGAACACAAACACAACCTAACCTGCCTGCCGCTAGCCCCGCCCCACCCGCTGACGACAGGAAGGTTCAAAGCTAAGCCGCGCGCTTATTGGGCGAGTCCGACTAGCAACTACAGCACGGTCAGGAGAGGGCCCAGCGGGGTAGGGTGAGAGCGCACAGCCTGGTAGAAACCAGGGATTGGACGGAGGGCGGGAGAGGAGCTGAGGGGGAAATGGGGGAGAGGGAGTGTGGGGGAGGGATGGACGGAATGAGGGGAAATGAGAGATAGAGAGAATGGAAAGGGGCAGACAGCTGAGAGGGGTGCTCGAGAGCAAAGATGGTGGAATAGAGAGCCGAGAAGGGGAAATAGAGAGCTGAGAGGGGTGCTAAAGAGCAAAGGTGGTGGAATAGAGAGCTGAGAAGGGGGAATAGAGAGCTGAGAGGGGTGCTGAAGAGCAAAGGTGGTGGAATAGAGAGCCAGAAGGCGAAAGAGAGCTGAGAGGGGTGCTAAAGAGCAAAGGTGGTGGAATACAGAGCTGAGAAGGGGGAATAGAGAGCTGAGAGGGGTGCTAAAGAGCAAAGGTGGTGGAATAGAGAGCTGAGAAGGGGAAATAGAGAGCTGCGAGGGTTGCTAAAGAGCAAAGGTGGTGGAATAGAGAGACGAGAAGGGGAAATAGAGAGCTGCGAGGGTTGCTAAAGAGCAAAGGTGGTGGAATAGAGAGCCGAGAAGGGGAAATAGAGAGCTGAGAGGGTTGTTAAAGAGCAAAGGTGGTGGAATAGAGAGCTGAGAAGGGGGAATAGAGAGCTGAGAGGGGTGCTCAAGAGCAAAGGTGGTGGAATAGAGAGCTGAGAAGGGGGAATAGAGAGCTGAGAGGGAGCGATAGAGCGCAGAGGGGGTGGAATAGAGAGCCGAGAAGGCGAAAGAGAGAGCTAAGAGGGGTGCTAAAGAGCAAAGGTTGTGGAATAGAGAGCCAAGAAGGCGAAATAGAGCTGAGAGGGGTGCTCAAGAGCAACAGTGGTGGAATAGAGAGCCGAGAAGGCGGAATAGAGAGCTGAGAGGGGTGCTAAAGAGCAAAGGTGGTGGAATAGAGAGCTGAGAAGGGGGAGGTGAAAGGGGGTGATAGAGAGCAGAGGGGGTGATAGAGAGCATAGAGGGAGGAATAGGTAGCAGAGGAGGGAAAGAGAGTCGAGAGGTGTGATGGAGAGCAGTGAGGGGAGAATAGAGAACCGTGATGGGAGGGGGTGATGAGAGCAGAAAGGGAAGATAGTGAAGGGTGAAAGAGAGCTGAGAGGAGGTGATAGAGAACTGAGAGGTGTAATGGAGAGCTGAGAGGGTTTCTAGAGGGCAGAGGTGGTGGAATAGAGAGCCAAGAGGTGGGAATAGAGAGCGGTGGGGGGCGGGAATAGAGAGCAGAGGAGTTGGAACAGAGAGCCAAGAGGGGGCGGGGGAGTAGGGAGCCAAGAGGGGGTAGTAGAGAGCCGAGAGGGGGCGGGGGAGTAGGGAGCCAAGAGGGGGTAGTAGAGAGCCGAGAGGGGGGGGGGGTAGCTGAGTAGGAAGCCAAGAGGGGGTAGAAGAGAGCCGAGAGGGGGGAGTAGAGAGTGGTGATGGAGAGCAGTGAGGGGAAGTAGAGAGCAGAGTGAGCTGATAGAGAGCGGTGGTGGAGGGGGGGGGGTAGAGAGCCAAGGGGAGTAGAGGGGGGAGGGAGTAGAGGGGCGAGAGTGGGGGGGAGGAACGAGAGTGGGGGAGTAGAGGGCCGAGGGGGGGTACGATAGTGGGGGAGTAGAGAGGGGTGACAGAGAGCTGTGGGGGGTGGACTAGAGAGCTGAGAATGGTGTCTAGAGAGAGTTGAGAGGGGGTAGAGAGATGAAAGGTGATAGATCGGCGAGAGGGGTGGCATAGAGAGCAGCCAAGGGGCAAAAGAGAGCCAAGCGGGGTATAGCGAGCTGAGAGGGGGTAGAGAGATGAAGGGGGATAGATAGGTAAGCTAGGATAATAGATAGATGACAGGGGAAAATAGAGAGCAGAGAAGGGGGGGGGGGGGGAGACAGAACCGGCATTGGACTGAGAGGTGATATTGGGGGGAGAGAGAAATAGAGGGAGGATGGAGAGCTTAGGGTATATTAATGATTGATTAGTCAGGAGAGGATATTGTGAAAGATGTGGAGACGAAAAGGTTTTGTATATAGGGTTATAAATTTTCACATTTATTTTTCATTTTATATAATTTTTTGAAAAAGCTTGAGAAGGTGAAAGCGTCAGAGATACAGAGCCCTATTAGCGGAGTTTCTGTATACTAGCTAACTAACTAACCTGTTATTGTCCACAGAAATAGGGAAATATCTCTGACGTGTTTTCGTCTTCTCAGGCTTTTTCAAAAAATTATAAAAAATAGATGTGAAAATTTACAACCCATACCTACACAACCCATAGATACAACACATTTTTGTCTCCAACTTATCTATAATTTTAGATGTTGAAAACTAAAATGTGTTGCGTTAGACAATTTAGGTTTTATGGATTATTAATATATTTTAAATTATGTTTCAATTCAAAAATGTGTCGATAAATTACTTACTCAATTCCATTTTTTTCCTAAATAGAAATATAGAGGAGTCATGGGCATACAGAAAAACGGGGAAATTTGAGAGATCACGCCTTGGGAGATGATTCAGACACTGGAGGGGTCTGAGATGGAAAGTGATGACAAAGAGAGAGGAAGAAGGGAGGGAAGTTCTAGGGCACGTGGACAAGATCAAGTAATATGGAGAAAAACAAGCACATGCCATAATAACAAAACTGGGTGAATTGGTTCACATTTTACTGGAGTTACATTTACTTTTGGTAAATAGCTGTTTTTAATTCATCTTCTTTTATCATACATTCCGAGAGCAGTGACTGACAACCTATTTCACTTGGCCTTATGAGCCTTGAGTCCTGAAAAGGGCCTCACATTCTTTAAACCTGTTTATTTTACCCAAAGCAAAACTATTAGATTGCTGTAGAAAATAAATTAAATAGTAATAGAGATATGAGTAATGAGGAGAAATATTTAGGAGTACAGTTGGGTATTTATTCACTGGTCTTCAAGCTATATAATGGACTGTATACTGTTAAAGAGAAGCATGCTCTCTCACTCCAGAGAACAGGCCGAGGACTGCATGGGGAGTGTCTAAGCGCTGCATGTGGCCCCAGGGCCACCTGTTGCTCATTACTGCCATCGAGCCACAAGTCCATTGCAGTCATCTCCTATGGGCATCTCCACTATAATCATGGGGATTTCATGGCATATCATTATGGAATATTTATGCATAATTCCCTTTGCTCCGGGGAAAGTTTGTTTCTGTTAAATGTTGGAGTATCCATTAGATAGAAACACATACTGTATAAGCCGAGTTTTTAAGCCCTTTTTTTAAGGCTAAAAAGGGCCCCCTCGGCTTATACTCGAGTCACCCCCCGTGTCTCTTTGCCTTTCCCCTCCGCATCCTTAACCCCCCTCCTCATTCTAACCCCCCCCTCATTCTACCCCTCTAAATACCCCCCTCTCCGTTTCCCCTCACTTACCTGAGGGGAGAGGGGGGGTATTTAGAGGGGTAGAATGAGGAGGGGGGGTTGAGGATGGGGGGGTTGAGGATGGGGGGGTTGAGGAGGGGGGAGAGACACAGGGAAGGGAGAGGGGAGAAGAGACACGGGAGAGAGAGGGGGACACGGGGCCGCACATTTCCCACCCTCGGCTTATACTCGAGTCACTCATTTTACTCAGTATTTTGTGGTAAAATAGGTGCCTCGGCTTATACTCGGGTCGGCTTATACTCGAGTATATACAGTAGTTTTGTCTGACAAGCTCCTTAATGAAGTCCCACAACAGTATGCCTACATGATGTGCAATTTCATTCCAAGAGAGATCAATACAATTATTCCTACAGTTACTGAAAAAAAACAGAAGTACAGTCTTCTAGTTCAAGTAGTCCATGTTATATGTCTACTACAATGCCATGCAGTACACAATATGTTGTCTGCACAAATTTTATACCTCAATAGGAAGATTTGTATTTGTCACTTCCTGTGTAATAGAGCTCAAGCAAGGTATCTTAACTCTAAATGGTAAACAGGAGGTAGACGATGCAACAGATGTAAATATTGTGGGGTTTCAGGTGCACTCAATACAGTCCTGTGGGATGATGCACCCTGTGTTGATAATCCAGTGAGCCACACTGGATTGTCTCACAGGATGAATAACTCTTATTTAATCATGCAGTGCAAGACCCATGGGTGACTTGGATAGGGAAATGGACACTTAGAGGTGATCACTTAATGGGTGAATATGTGTTAGTGTACTCACTGCTACCCCTTTCCATTGATTTTCAAAGTGATTGACCAGCTGCATGAAACCAAGATATTTACAAGGCGAGAGTTGAGAGAGCCTCAACATCTCATAGAAATAAAAAAAATTGATGAGTGGAAGACGGCATTTAACATATGACCATTTCAAATATATTGCAATGCTTTTGAGCTCTATAATACACCTTTATTTTTACAAGCTTTTATCAATACCATCTTCAAATGCAGAGAAATGTTGTAGTATACAATATATTGATTTTCACATAAAAGTTCTATATATGTCTATCGGACCAAGGTGAGTTAAATTCTCCTGAGATTCTGGTATAATCTACTTGACTATAGTTATGTTCGACGTGGATTTCTTAATACTTAATTTCTGGGATGTGTGATCTCTAACCAGATTGCCCCTAGCAAGTATTATCAATTCATGACTGGTCTATTCTATCCAAACCAAAACCACCAGCTGATTGGAATTGTCAATTATTACGGGATCTTCATACAAAATATCTGCCGTAATAGTGAACTCACAGAAATGCACAACTCTGCATCCAAATGAAAAAAACTTATGACAGACGATATCATGGTGCACCCTGATCCCAGTCAACCTTTTGCGTTTGAATTAGGTGCCTCTGATGTAGAGGCACCTAATTAACCCCAATGGTCTGCTACCTCACATCGGCCAAGGTTAACTATGTCATTGGAAACAAAGAATTATTAGCAATCCTGTTCGCATTTAATATTCCCTCTTGAGTAAACAAAATAAATGCATTTAAAAGCAACTAAAAGAGATATATTTTATGAAAAAAACCATACCCTACAGAATTCAAAAATACAGATCTGCACTTATTCCACAAAATACACCCACACTATCTTTACACAAAATGCACATTCATTAAATTTTTTCAAGTGCCCTATTTAATTAAAGAGATTTGGATATTTCCCTTGCAATCCAAAGAATGAATCACCATATCTATTGAGTTTACAGTTATTGCAGATGTATGAGTTGTGGTATATCTGAATCAAAGAAAGACTGAGATTATAATTATGAGGACAAGGTGATACCTACCTTTCAGCCTTTATAATACTACAGCCAAGTTGCTCACACAAAATCTTCATAGAGTGCATATCACAACAGTGCTTTAGAGTCTTGGCATATTAGGCACCTCCAAACTGGATGACTGAGCAAGAAGGAAAGTAATCAGAGTCCACCAAAAGACAGATGGCAACTTTGAAGGAGCTACTGGCCTTCATGGCAAAAAGTGGTCATTGTGTACATGTATCACAAGTGCTCCAAATCAACTGTTTGGAACATCCTTAAAAAGAAAGAACGCACCAGTGAGCTCAGCAAAACCAAAAGACCCGGAAGACCACGGAAAACAACTGTGGTGGATGACCGAAGAATTATTTCCCTGGTGAAGAAAACACCCTTCACAACAGTTGGCCAGATCAAGAACACTCTCCAGGAGGTAGGTGTATGTGTGTCAAAGTTAACAATCAAGAGAAGACTTCACCAGAGTGAATACAGAGGGTTCACCACAAGATGTAAACCATTGGTGAGCCTCAAAAACAGGAAGGCCAGATTAGAGTTTGCCAAACAACACCAAAAAAAGCCTTCACAGTTCTGGAACAACATCCTATAGACAGATGAAACAAAGATCAACTTGTACCGGTGATGGGAAGAGAAGAGTATGGACAAGAAAAAGAAATGCTCATGATCCAAAGCATACCACCTCATCAGTGAAGCATGGTGGTGGTAGTGTCATGGCATGGGCATGTATGGCTGCCAATGGAACTGGTTCTCTTGTATTTATTGATGATGTGACTGCTGACAAAAGCAGCAGGATGAATTCTGAAGTGTTTCGGGCAATATTATCTGCTCATATTCAGCCAAATGCTTCAGAACTCATTGGACGGCGCTTCACAGTGCAGATGGACAATGACCCGAAGCTTACTGCAAAAGCAACCAAAGAGTTTTTTAAGGGAAAGAAGTGGAATGTTATGCAATGGCCAAGTCAATCACCTGACCTGTATCCGATTGAGCATGCATTTAACTTGCTGAAGATAAAACTGAAGGGAAAATGCCCCAAGAACAAGCAGGAACTGAAGACAGTTGCAATAGAGGTCTGGCAGAGCATCACCAGGGATGAAACCTAGCGTCTGGTGATGTCTATGCGTTCCAGACTTCAGGCTGTAATTGACTGCACAGGATTTGCAACCAAGTATTAAAAAGTGAAAGTTTGATTTATGACTGTTAATCTGTCCCATTACTTTTGGTCCCTTAAAAAGTGGGAGGCACATATACAAACTGTTGTAATTCCTACACCGTTCACCTGATTTGGATGTAAATACCCTCAAATTACAGCTAAAAGTGTGCAGTTAAAGCACATCTTGTTTGTTTAATTTAAAATCCATTGTGGTGGTGTATTGAGCCAAAAAGATTATAATTGTGTCGATGTCCCAATATTATATATATATATATATATATATATATATATATATATATATATATATATATATATATATATAAAATAAATTATGGGTCAAAGCTTTCAAGGAAAATAAATAATGCTCCATAGCATTCTAGAGGCCAATTCAGGTAATGAATGCATGGTTACGTTTAATTGTGCTATTTTTTGTGTGTCTCCTATTCATTTAATTTGGAGGGGGGATTTGTCCCCTCCATCCTTCCCAGTTCCTACGCCCCTGGTATCAGTAAGAAGATGAGTGATTCTTTCATTGATTAAGATGTAATCTAAATTATTTTTAATAGCTTGGGGAGTCAAAATGTCTGAGCACCACTTTTTAGCTATATAGCTTTTGGTGTCATGTAATATAAATTGTAGTAAAATATTTTCATAGTTTGAGGAGTTGCCCTTGCTCCAGGAAAAGTTGGAGCTGGGACGCATGTTTGTGGAGCAGAAAGAAGAAGCTCAAGCTAGGACCTGCTTTAAGGGAGAGAAGGAGCTCTGTCAATCAGGTGGGGTTAAAGAAGATACACCCTGGCACCAAGAGGCCCTGGAAGCATACAGCAGGTTGAATTATTGTTTATCCTCCCTGGGCACTGATTGTTTGAGAAGTGCAGCTCGGGTAGAGGGGGGCAGCGGACTGTTAAGAGAACCCAGGCTGAGCAGATAGTCTGAATAGCAGCAGCTATGCACACTGGCCCTTGGGAAAGGCTTTAATGGACTATAAACATTGAAGGAGCCCAGCTGATAACCAATGTCAGAGAGCCAGTCAAGGGACAGACTCCGTAGGCAGCTCTTGGAACTTGTCAAACCAGAGAGACTGGAGTGGCATCACCAACAACAATGTGATGGAGGACACAGGAGGTGCGTGGCAAACCGGTAGCCCCAGGAAAAGTCTTGGGTGGAACAGCCAGGCTCACTAGCCCTTGGAAGAGGAGGTAATGAGCTGAGCTTCAGTACAAGAGATATCTACAGCCCAAGAGGTAGCAGCTGGAGAGAACGTGGCTACATATACCAAGGTGTGGAAGAAATTGTGGCCCACATTTTGGCCCCTGGGTACTGGCACAGCTTTGTATTCAGAAGGCCAGGTGATTTCATTGCTCCAATCTGGAAGGGTTGCTGTGGGAAAGGATTAATGCAAGTACCTAGTAGCTGAGACTACCAGTAAAGGGCTCTGTTGCCAGTGAAGGCACTGTTGCCATGTGATCCCAAAGAGAGAGAGGGGGCATTTGCCATGGCCAGGGGTTGGCAATTGCACCATGGAGGTTATGTCCAAAGTTGTGTGCCCGCTGAAATTTTAGGAGACTATGTGGAATGTGGGGCAACCACAACCGAATCACTTACAAAAGTAAGATCAGTGTGGCTAGGATGACATCACTTCCGAGGCCACAATAGAAAGGGAGGACTAGTTGTCATGACTGATTTTGGGACTCCCATGAACACCACAAACAACCCTGTTATTTGGGACTCTAACACATTGGCTTGCTAATATCAAAGGCTAATAAAATGGACATGAGACTTGTTTGAACTATGACAGGTTGTTTTTATGTATAAAGTTTAAAGAATGTATTTGCACTCAGAAGTAGGCAATAGGACATAATATTATAAATCAGAGGTTACAGGACAAAAATAGTTTATTACCCCCTGGAATGTTTGTTTGGTCAGAGAGGGCAATGGGGAGGATACATTAAGCAGAAACGTCTGGTGCTGATGTGGAATTAACTGATCCGCATATTGCAAATCAGAGGAGATCTTAAAAGGTTGAACTTGATGTACTGAAAGTCTTTTTTCAATCTCAATTACTATGTAACTGTAAAAAAACGCTCTGTACTGGAGAAGGAACTTGCAACCTACTACAGTATCTTTGCTAACGATATGGCACCGAAAGATGAGCCCCTCAGTTCAGAAGGTGCCTACCACATTACTGAGGAAGAGCAGTGGGCAAGTACAAGTAACACCAGATCTAATGCAGTGGATGGGCCAAAGCCAAAAGGACACCCAGCTGCGGATGTGTCTGGAGGGGAAAGGAATGTCCGATGCTGCAAACATCAATTCAGAATAGGAACCGGGAATGTTAGAACTAAAAAACAAGGCAAACTAGATGTGGTCAAGAATTTAATGACAAGGTTAAACATTGATATCCTAGGAATTGGTGAACTTAAATGGACTGGAATGGGACGTTTTACATCAGACAACCACCAGATCTTCTACTTTGGTCAGAAATCCTGCAGAAGAAATGGAGTAGCCATCCTAGTCAATCAAAGAGTAGCCAAAGCAGTGCTCGATTACAACACAATAAATGACAATGATTTCAATTTGAATTCAAGGCAAGCCATTTAATATCACAGTGATCCATGTCTATGCTCCAACCACGGATGCTGAAGTTGTCCAGTTCTATGAAGACATTCAACCCTTAATAGATATAACACCAAGAAAAGATGTTACTATCATCATAGGAGATTGGAATGCCAAAGAAGGGAACCAAAAGACACCTGGAATAACTAGCAAGTTTGGCCTTGGAGTACAAAATGAAGCCGGTCTGAGATTAGTAGAATTTTGTCAAAATAATTCTCTGGTCGTAGCAAACACCCTCTTTCAACAGCCTCTGAGACGACTCTACATATGGCCATCACCAGATGGACAACATAGAAATCAGATTGACTACATACTTTGCAGTCAAAGATGGAGGAGCTCTATAAAGTCAGCAAAAACAAGATCTGGAGCTGACTGCGGCTCAGAGCTTCTTATTGCAAAGTTGAAAATTAAACTGAAGAAAAGAGACCAGACCAAGCAGATACGAAATAAATAATATCCCTTGTGAATATGCAGTGGAAGTAAAGAATAGATTTAAGGAACTAGACATGGAAGATAGAATGCTTGAAGAACTTTGGACCAAAGTTTGCAACATAATACAGGAAACAGCAACAAAGAATATACCTAAAAGAAAGAAAAGTAAGATGTCACACTGGCCGTCTTATGAGGCTTTGAAACTAGCCCAGGAAAGCGAAAGGTAGTGGAGATAACAAAATATTTGTCCAACTGAATGTAGAATTCCAGAGGATAGCAAGAAAAGACAAGGAGACATTCTACAATGAGAGATGTAAAGAGATTGAAGAAGATAAACGAATGGGGAAATCAAGAGATCTCTTCAAGAAAATTGGGAACCTAAAAGGCACCTTTCATGCAAAATTGGAAGTGATAAGACAAAAATGGTAGGGACTTAACAGAAGGAGATCAGATAAAGAAAAGGTGGCAGGAATACACTGACGATCTATACAGGAAGGATCTTAACAGCAGTGATGACCTCAATAATGTGTCCAATGTGCTGGAGGCAGACATCTTGGAGAGCGAAGTGAGATGGGCCCTAGGATGTCTTGCTGATAATAAAGCTGCAGGAGGTGATGGAATCCCAATTGTACTCCTCAAAGTTCTACAGGATGATGCTGTGAAAGTGTTACTTGCCTTATGCCAACACATTTATCCAATAGACTGGAAAAGGTCAGTCTACATCCCAACACAAAAAAATGCATTGCCAAAGAGTCCTCCAATTATCGAAAAATTGCACTAATTTCACATGCAAACAAGGTAATGCTTAAGATTCTACAAGCTAGATTCGAACAATATATGGACCAGGAAATACCAGATGTGCAAGCCGGGTTCTGCAGAGGAAGAGGTACAAGAGATCAAATTGCCAATGTCCGCTGCAGAATAGAGAAAGCAATAGAGTTCCATAAAACATTTACTTCTGCTTCATAGGCTATTCTAAAGCTTTTGACTGTGTGGATCACAACAAAATGTGTCATGTCCTTAAAGAGACGGGAGTACCAGATCATCTCATCCTCCTCCTAAAGTATCTGTATGTCGACCAAGAAGCCACGATCAGAACCAAACATGGGACAACAGAATTGTTCAAAATTGGAAAAGCAGTGCGACAAGGTTGTATATTGTCACCTTATTTATTCAACTTATATGTAGAATACATCATGCTTAAGGCTGGTCTGGATGAATCCAAAGCCGGAATCAATATTGCTGGAAGGAATATCAGCAACCTCAGATACGCCGATGATACTACTCTGATGGCTGAAAGTGAGGAGGAACTAAAGGACTTATTGATGAGGGTAAAAGAAGAGAGTGCAAAAGTTGGCCTGCTGCTCCACGTTAAAAAGACGAAGATCATGGCAAACGTTAATCTCACTTCCTGGCAAATAGGCAGGGAAGAAGTGAAGGCAGTGACAGCTTTTATGTTCCTTGGATCAAATATCTCTGCAGATGGTGACTGTAGTCCATGAAATTAAAAGATGTTTTTTTTCTGGGGAGGAAAGCTATGGCAAGCTTGGACAAGCTAGTAAACAGTAAATATATTATCAACAAAGGTCCGCATAGTTCGAACTATGGTATTCCCAGTAATAACATACGGATGTGAGAGCTGGACCATAAAGAAATCTGAGTGCCGTAGAATTGACACCTTTGACATGTGGTGTTGGAGAAGACTGCTTTGAGTTCCTTGGACTGCAAGAAGATCCAATAAATCAATACTTCAGGAAATCAAGACAAACTGTTCACTAGAGGGTATAATCATGAGGCTGAAGCTCAAATATTTTGGCCATATTATGAGATGGGATGATTCCCTAGAAAAGACTCTGATGATGGGAAAGATTGAAGGCACAAGAAGAAGGGGACGACAGAGGCGGAGATGGATAGATGAAGTCACTGCAGTAATGAACATGAACTTGATGGAGCTCGGAGGGGCAGTGACTGAGAGATGCACCTGGCGTGCTGAGGTCCATAGAGTCATGGAGAGTCGGACATGAACGAATGACTAAACAACAACACATTTAGCAAAGTCCCCTAAATGTTACATTAGGATTGGAATAAAAGTAGTAGGTTTGGTTAGGGTGCAGAGGAGATCATCTGCAAATAAACTACATTTGAATTGGTGTAGTCCTATGTTGACCATGTGAATATCAGAGTTAGATCTGATTGATTGGGCAAGGGGTTCAATTGCTAAGGCGACGAGAAAGGGGGATAAAGGACAGCCTTGTCTAGTTCCCCTCTGTATATTAATGGATACTTTCTCTTTACCTGGTAATATTAAGGAAACTTTGGGGGAGTGGTAGTAGGCCTTAATTATAAGTAAAAATTGTGGCCTTTGAATCCAAATTTGGATAAAACTGAGCATAGATAAGGCCATTCTACCGAATCAAATGGCTTTTCAATATCTAGGGCTAATAAACATAAAGGATTTGTTTTGTTTTTTTCAGGCTTTTTGTATAATATTTAAAGTTCATCTAATATCATCCCATGCTTGCCTATATGGTATAAATCCCACATGATCTTTATGTATAAACATAAATACATATTTTGTAGTAAAGGTTGGTAAATCCATCTGGCCCGGAGATCTGCCCATCTTTAGATCTAGGATAACTCTCTTAACCTCCTCTTCTGTAATCTTAGAGTTGATAGGATAGTTAGGTTTCTCATTTGTAAGGGAAAGTAGATCACAGGAGTTAGGGAAAGATTAAATGAGATAGTCATTGTTTTTTTTAGAAGAAGTGTATAGTTTCTGAAAAAAAATTAAAATGTATTTTGCATTTACTTAGTTACATAGTAATTGAGGTTTAAAAAAGACTTTCAGTCCATCAAGTTCAACCTTTTAAGATCTCCACTGATCTGCAATATGCGGATTAGTTGTTAATTGAATCCAGAGGAAGGCAAACAGAAAAATAAACTAAAACACTTAAAACACGTGCAGCTTAGCCAAAAATTCCTTCCTGACCCCAGATACTGGCAATTGGATCAATACTCCCTCTCTAGTTATCCAGGATAACCCTGAATGCCCTTTTGATTAGAAATAAATCCAGTTACCTTTTAAAGTTATCTATCAAATCCGATGTCACCACCTCCTCTGGTAGAGAATTCCACAGATTAACCACCCTTACTGTGAAGAACCCTTTTCTTTCTTTAAGGTGGAATATTTTTACTTCTAACCTCAAAGGATGTCCTTGTGTTAAATGAAAATCTCTTGGCACAAAAAGTTTACTTGACAAATCTTTATACTGACCCTGAATTTATATAAGGTAATCATATCTCCTCTTAGACACCTTTTTTCCAGAGAAAATAAGCTTAATTTGGTTTGGTCTTTCTTCATAAGTTAGCCCCTCTATTCCCCTTAGTTTTGAGGCCTTCTCTGTACCTTTTCCAGCTCTATAATGTCCTTATTATGGGCACACCGTCCTTTGCACGCACCAGACGTGCGCGCCCTCATCTGTGCGCCGTCAATAGCACAGTCCAACAGCAGCGAGCTTGACAAAAGGAAGCAGTGACACCAGTGCGTCCCACAGATCAGTGACAGTCACAGATCACTGACAGGTAAAGAGCGTGTGTGGGGATGTGTGGATGGTCAGGCGATAGAAGTGTGGATGGGCAGGGGGATGGATGTGGGGATAGTTATGGGATGTATGTGTATGTTCTTTCAATTGGGAAAAACTTTATATGTTACACCTACCTCCGCAGCCACTAATGGCTTGCAGATATATTTGGCTTGTCATGCACATCCATACCCTAACTATCTCCCTGGACATCCACACATCTATCCCCTGGCCATCCACACATCCCCACACAAGCTCTGTCACTGATCTGCGGGACACGCTGGTGTCACTGCTTCCTTTTGTCAAGCGCACTGCTGTTGATTTGTGCTGATGACGGCGCGCACGTGTGGTGCGACCAAAGGTCGTGCTACCCTTTTAATGAAGTGGTGCCCTAAATTGTACTCTATATTCCAAATGAGGGAGTACTAGGGATTTGTATAGTGGCAGAATTATATTTGCTTCCCTGGCTTCTATAACCTTCTTAATACATGTTAATATTTTATTTGCCTTTGCAGATGCTGCTTGGAATTGAGCACTGTTACCTAGGTGGTTGTCCACAAGAACTCCCAAATCCCTTTCAATATCTGATACATTTCATTAGGAATAGAGGAGATGGAGTCAGAGGATGTTTTGATTTGGAATATTTTGGATTGTGAAGACTTCATTTGCAGCTTCTTAGCTAACAATGAATCTGGTTTGTTTGCTTTGGAAATATGTTTATGTTGGGTCCATCTCATCACCTTTTCAGTTTAATTAGAGAGAATTAGCCTGATTTTATCTATTTTTTGGCGTAGGGTGCGAGATGGACTTTTTGGGTTTGTTTCTCTAGCTCTATTAGTTCTTTCCATAGGCTTATTTATTTGTGTAGTCATTTCTTTTTATTCTGGGTAGCTATTTTAATACAAGAACCTCTACTAAATGCTTTGGGGGCTGCCCAAATCCATCCAGTTCCTTCTCAAGTGGACCGCCATTTGTCTGACTTTTTGGATTGTAAGTTTGCAAGTTTTTTTAAATCTTGCAAGGTGCTTTTGGGGAAGCACTTTGGGCACTGGATTCTAAACTCAAAGACAGGGACCTCCATCCTTTGTAACGTGTTAATATTGCTATTGTTTTGCCTTGATCATAACACATATATAGCGATACGGAATATATAGGCGCAGTACAACTAAATGATAATAAATTAACCTCTCTGCTATAACCTGCTCATTTTGGGTGACCTACATGGTACATCTCACAGCTTCATTGAAGTACACAAGCCCCTTCACCTTGACAAGGTAGCGATCCAAAAGGGGTTTGTAATATTAAATACATATTAGTAATTAATGATCCTGCTAATTGAAAATAAAAAGTATCATTTTGGAAGAATTAACGAGGTAGACAAGGAAAAATAGAGATACATCTTCTAGATAGCCAGCCTAAATCTCGGAGCCTAAAAATGATAGCATGTTGTAAATGCAGCTCTCAGTCTATAACTGCACCTGTAAAGCCAGGCAACGAGAGAGAATCAAATGGAGGAAGCTGGCACTGTGTTCTTTCAAACCGAGCTTCTCTTAAGTGACTTGGATCAGCTATTTCTCTGAAAAGTTATTTCCATAAATTCTATAATAGATAGTAGGAAACAGGAAAGTAGTGAAAGTCTGTATTTCAAGTCAGTCTGCTGAAGCCTTGGACATCAAATAATTCTCAGCCTATGCCACCCCCTAAGCCTAGTTAGGGGAATGGAAATGAAGAATTTGTTGTCCAAAACATACTGGATTCTCACAGAACACATTTGAAAGTCAACTATGTGGCCTATTAGAAATGGTATGGACCTGAAAAGCTCTCGTGGTGGAGCTTTGAACACCGTCACACTCTCACTAATGGGGACCAGAGTCAAGTACTAATTAGGCAATCCTGCTTATTAGGATTCCATCATATCACATGGAATTGAGATGCAGCTTGTTAGTACTGTTTAAGCAGCTTCCCTCCAATTTTTCCTTGTCTGTTTGTGAGCCCAGTACTTTCTGGTTCCTGCTCCCAGACATAGACATACACATATAAATTCAGTGCAGGAGCATATATTTTATTGCAGCAAAAAGGTGAGAGACCCATACAAAAACAAAAGTATTAGTCCAGTTGTCAAGTGCACATGGGCTGAGCTTTGATCTCACACTACAAGTGATAGTGCAGCAGATTTATATTTTTGCGTTGGGACTTGATGTTGGAAGTAGAGCTCTGCCAGGCTGACTGCTGCTTGCCTGCTTGAACTTCCATCAGCAGCTTACCATGAACACTGCATTACCTGCCTGATCTACCTGTTCCTGTTAATGGTTTGTGCTTCTGAATAATCTGCTGAAATACAGATCCTGGGACACCTCAAAGAACAGGACATAGGGCCCTATTCTAATGCCCAATTCATAAATTTATACATACTTAATATTGCTACATATTCTATTAGCTACTTGCAATCTGATTATGAATTCCCCGCCCAAAATCACTATGAGCCAGACAAAGATGCAAAACCGGCCTTAGAACTCCATTGGTTTTAGCAGAGCTCGAACATTACGAGCTCTAAATAATTAGAGTTACACATAATTGATATTATTTTGGACCCGTAGCTCTAGCTTGCAAGTAAAGTCTAATGCATAACTGAAAAAAAGTATCAAGTTACTGTCAAAAATATTACGAGTACTAAAAAGGTCTCACAAGGGCTTCTTCAAACACTTATTAGAGCTCTAACAGCAATTAAACACACAATACTGTACTATTAAAGCATGGGAAGACATTATAATTAATTGCACAACAGTCTCAAACCCACAAATACGCAAATCAAATTTAATTTTTTGTAAATGTTATTTCTGAGTAATATTGATCCCAGGACTCAAGGGGTTAATACATATCATAAATCCCAACATGGAGTAGAACAGGATCTAATACATTTTATAGAGTGCTTGATTGTAAACACGATTTACAAATATCACTTACTGGCACTAATTAATTCTTGGCAGATTACGTGTAGCTTGCATGTTTTACTGATATCATCATGACGGTCTCATTTACTATTGGCTGTGTCTAAGAATTAAAATTACGGGCTTCCTTAAATACTGTCAATCATATGAACACGCCCCCTGAAATCCAACTTAATAAGTCAGGTTTAAGAGTTTAGCCTTGAGGTTGGAATTTGCGAGCTGGAGTCAATAGAATACATCCAAACATTTATTAGGAAAAAAACATCGGCTGCCAAATTTGCTTGAGGCATTTGCAAGCAGCTAATAGAATATGGGCCATAGTATGAATTTCAACTCCAGTTCTCAACTTAGTCTCAATATCATTATCTCCGGCACAGCACAAGCAGAGAAATACCATCATATCTGGGTTCAGAGGCAGGTAGCAATCACAGTGATCAGGGTAATAGGCAGTCAATCACATTAGGATTAAAAACAAGACTGGTTCATTTGTATGGACATCAAGATCAGAACTGGGAAATCAATCAACAAGCTATACACTTGAACTATTGTTCAGGCACCTTGCAAATCTTTCTGGCCACCAGATGCATACCATGACAATGATGTCCGTGGACCTTCACTGATCATACCATAAGCAAGAGGCATGTTAGGACATTTGGATTCTACCCTGTAATTTTATCTTCCTACTTCTTTTTACTCCATGCCTATACTCATGATTTATCCCTCATTAAATACATTTAAAAAAAAGAGGAATGAAAAGGACAGACTGAAAGGTGATGCTTCAATTTTAGGATGCGACATCTGTTACATGTAAATTTTCTTCATAAAACGCACAGTAACTAAATTTGTTACTCTATCAGCCCAATGAAATTTGAAGCCCGTAGCGGCATCGTCAAGCCTGCAAAGGCTGCGGGCTTGAAATTCGGCTGCGTTCCAGAGCTATGAAATTAGAACATGGCGTGAGTTACAGGCTTGAGACACAAACCCGTAAACCATTTTTAGAACGTTGGATGCACGGCTGTGAACATGATCAATTAGTCAAAACCTCTAATTACGAGTTTAGATGGAGCCAATGGCAACATAGATCGTCATCATTAAGTCACTGAAAAATAAAGTTTGGATTTCAAAGTCTTACGGGCTTCAATTACGAGTTACAATTGGACCCACATTGCAGAAATAATGCAGTATTGATAGAGCCGTAAATATTATATTCTAGTCCATACGAGTTCCATTATATGTATTAACACATTGATTGCCGGGATCGATATAACATGGAAATTACACATTAAATAATTTTATATTGCAGATTTGCGAGCCTGAGAATGTTGTGCTATTAATTCTAATACCTAACATTACTTTCCCTTTAATTATAAGTTCAGTAGTGTGTTTATATTTGCATTTACAGTGCTACGAATTGGACTTTACCCCCCTAGCAGGTACTCTCTAGTATCCATTGGCTTCTTGGCTCCATTTGCGGGTTACAGGCTTAGACGCCAGTGAATTTGTTGCAATTTAATAGCGTGATTAGAAACGTAACAGTTGCCGGCTTGTCAGATCAAAGTATTTGCAGATGCGCAGTTTAAATTTCCACGTCCCGTAGCCTTTTCTCAACCTTACCCCGCATCTCATTGACGGGTTGCTTTACGGGGCCAATTTAATAGCGGCAAGGCTTGGGGCCTAAGTTACGGGCTATGGTTTACAACGTTGAGGGAATTTAATAGGGCTGTATATCTATATATGACAATTGATATATATGGATGGGTGGGAGACGTGCACTATTGACTCTGTAATTACCATCTTTGTCTTACATTAAAAAATATTAAAACAAGAAGTTTGCTCAGACACTTTCCAACTAGACTTGAGTGATTTCATAGGATGTGGAGGCTTACGATGAGATTGTCTCCAGCTCCATCAATGCCCGGTGTCCACTCTTCCACTGCCCTTGAATGATGCACTAGTGCAGCGTGTTACTCTGGGGTGTTCAAGTCACTCAGGGATGAAGTGCCATGTGCAAGGTCTCCGGGATGATGTAGTAGGATGTGGGAAGCTTACACTTACTGCTATCTGCCATCTGAGTGAACGTTTGCATATTTTAATCATGTCAGATAACATTAAGACAGAAGGCCATTTGTAAGTTGCTAGGGAACAGCCACAAATACGATAATAATGTTACGTGGCACGTTGTGAACATCTGCACCAAAAGCCATTACTATAGAGATATCAGCTCTGTGGGCAAGGAACAAGACCATGTGTGTTTCAGAACTATAGCTTGTTAATAGCATATGGCATTTTTCATATAAATAAGTTACCTTGAGGATTAATCCAGTGCTGTTTAATGTGAAATATCCGAGCAGTAAAATGTTGTTCTTGTATTCTCCAATTCTGATGTATTTGTGTTTCCCGGTAGCTGCAGCGTTTCTACTTCACAAAATGCGTTTTTTTTTTGTTTTTTTTTACTATATAGGATGAATTGAACATTATTACAAAGACATTTTTCTACATTAAATATACATTAAAGTTTGCATTTTTTAACCGCTTGGCAAACTTTCTGGTCCTCCACACTCCAGTAAATTTTGTAAATGAGAGATCATTGTTAGTAGATTTGTATTACTCCATGGGGCTCTGAATCTATTGTCTTAGGAGAAAAACCATGAATAACGACTAGGCATGTTCATACCTTGGGGAATAACTAGACTTATTAGATAAATGACTCCCCAGTGTGAGCATGGCCAGTCTTTATCACATGGTTCTATACTGAATACACAACATTCAGCAAGAGATATCACACAGTCTCCTTTTTAACATATTTATTAATGACTTAGAGGTAGGATTGGAGTGTGGGGTCTCCATTTTCGCTGATAAAAAATCAGAATTAAATCAGATAGTGATGTGCTTTCCCTCCAAAGGGATTTACGTAAAATTGAGGAATGGGCATCTAAATGGTGGATGAGATTTAATACGAATAAATGTAAATTTATGCATCTGGGAAGGAAAAATAGCCATGCAATTTATAATCTTAATGGAGCAAATCTAGGTGTATCAGATATTGAAAGGGATTTTGGAGTGCTTGTGGACAACCACCTAGGTAACAGTGCTCAAAGCCAAGCAGCAGCTGCAAAGGCCGATAAAATATTAGCATGTATTAAGAAGGGTGTAGAATCAAGGAAAGCCAATATAATTCTGCCACTATACAAATCTCTAGTACGCCCTCATTTGGAATACGGAGTACAATTTTGGGCACCATAAAAAGGACATTTTACAGCTGGAAAAGGGACAGAGGAGGGCAACAAAACTAATAAGGGGAATGGAGGGGCCAAGTTATGAAGAAAGACTAACCAAATTAAACTTATTTTCTCTAGAAAAAAAAGCGTCAAAGAGTGGATATGATTACCTTATATAAATACATCCATGGTCAGTATAAAGATTTGTCAAGGGAGCTTTTTGTGCCAAGAGGTTTTCAACTGACAAGAGGACATCCCTTGAGGTTAGAAGTAAAAAGATTCCACCTTAAAGAAAGAAAAGGGTTCTTCACAGTAAGGGTGGTTAATCTGTGGAATTCTCTACCAGAGGAGGGGGTGACAGCGGATTCGATAGATAAGTTTAAAAGGGGACTGGATTTATTTCTAATTAAAAAGGGAATTCATGGTTATCATGGATAATTAGAGGCAGTATTGATCCAGGGAAAAGTCTGGTCGCCGGTGTCTGGGATCAGGAGGGTTTTGATTTTTTTTTATACAACTTATTAATTAATAGTTAATCCGCATATTGCAGATCGGAGGAGATCTTGAAAGGTTGAACTTGATGGACTGAAGGTCTTTTTTCAACCTTAAATACTATGGGCCTCATTCTATTACTGGCCGTAAATAGGCCGTAAGGCTGCGATTCCTTGCGGGGGTTCTGTTTGCTCGCGATTCTATTATACGGCCCCGCAAGGATCTCCTCTTACGGCCGGCCGCATATCTTGGAACCGGCCGTAAGCTCAGAAATCTAAAAACGCAAAAATAAATTCAAGCCTGCACTGTACAGCTCTGTAAATGCTAGGGATCATATTGGGGGACATGAGGATTAAAAGTAACCCACTCTCAAGCTTGCACATCAGCCCAAACCCGAGTTCTAATTAACTGTTTATTTTCCGGCTGCGGCGTGGGCGGGTCTGAAGTGCTCCAAGCACTCTGGACTTTTTACATGGATATTTTACGGATATTAAAAATAAAATATTTTACGGATTTGAGTATAGGATAATTATGTGCTATTTTTTTCTAACACCTAAAATCCCTTTATAGTCTTCTTAAAGTGCAGGATGGCTTTATTTGAGCTATTTTATGTGCTTAATTGGTGCTAGCGGGACCTCTTTCCTGCAAGTAAGCTGTGGTTAGTTTTTAGCCTTGCAGAGAGGGTTCCCGGAGCAATTGAATTGCAAATAGGAATTTCTTACGGCCAAAACTCTTGCGGACGTTTTAGATCAAAGGGTTTCCTCTGGCGCGAGCGGCCGCAAGAGATAGCAAGGCACCGGCCGCAAGCCTGCCGGAGCCCCCGGCCGTAAGGGAATAGAATAGCAGAATAGCTTGCGGCCGGTCCTTGCGGCCGCTAATAGAATGAGGCCCTATGTAACTATGTAACAGTCCTTGAATGGAAAGGAAACTATGATTGACAGGTAAAAATTAAAAACGGCAATATAAGTTTACTGTGGAAAATTGATTAGTTTAAATAATATTCAGCTGATAAAGTAATTGTTGTTACCTACAGTTGTAATATTTGGAAATGCCATAGTGTAAATTCTCAAACTGCCCTCATAAAATAGTCCGCCACAATCAAGGGTAGACTTTGGCTTTTTGAAGTTGGATTCTAAAGAACAATGTAAACATCTTGTACTGGCACACAAAGGGCATATTTTATTTACTACCTTCAATATGATGAATAAATGGTACCAAATACATGTCAAAAAAGATAATATTCCCTTATAATTAATTTCTCCCAATCACGCTCAGACCACCAGTGACGTACCAGATAGGTAGAATATCTTCTTGCATTGTTATTTTTTATATAAACAGCTGAGTACAGGCAGATGAACCGACGTTGACAGAAATCTATTCAATTGCTATACAATTATACTAGATACATTATGTACTGCAAACCTATCACATAAACTGTCTATTCCAATATGCAATAAACTACATAAATATGAATAAGTTGGCTATTGATGAATTCACAAACGCCATTTGATAAATTTAATTGCTAAACGTTAGGGTGGTATGGAGGCGAATCAATGCATCAAAGTGCATTCACCCCTTGGTAAATTTGGGCCTTTGAGTGTGCGTATCGTAGAAGAAAGGCTAAATAGATAATCCCAACACTAGTGAAAGAAAGGAACCATAAATATTTTATTTGGAATGAAGATGTGTTTTTTTATCAACGTTGCTCTACATGAACAAACAGAGCATTGAGCACCTGGTTAACAATTGTTGCTTTTAATTTTTAAAATGTATGCATATTTCACTATTGTATAAGAGTATATTGTCTAGGTATTCCTGCAGAAGCCCTCACTGCTGTATGGATGGCTAGTTCCCTACAAACTCATATGCACTCTGCTGCATTAAAACATATAATTGGTTTCCTATTGTTTCAGAGATCCATTCCAGCTTCCCAGGTTGTAGAAACCCAATATGAGACATTTCCAAAAATACCATTTTTTTCTATTTAAAATGTGTTGAACATAAAAATCCAAGTCTAACGTAAGATAAAATCACGTTGTTTGACATTAATAACTACTCCTCTTCTATTAAATTTGTATATGCGGTCTTTTAAATAACTAAACTTAAAAAAAAAAAATAAGAAAAAAACACAGGCTTTAAATATTTAACTTTTGTATACAATTATTGTTGTTGCTTCTTTTAGGATGCAGATTTCCTGTAAACTAATGGCCTTCCTTTAGTTCTGAAAGCACTGGCAATTTTAGCTTCCAGCTTTACATTCTGAAGATTGAAGCTTCCACTACATGCACGGTCTTCCACCATCTGTAAAAGTGGATAGGTACAAACTAAAATGGTAGATTCCACTGCAACATAATTGCATAGAAAGTAATATATTCTAAGCTATATTTTTTATTTCATAAATTCAGTTTGTTATTGATCAAGTGTAGCTGTGCAAAAGAGGATACTACACTAGAGCTCAAAACATCTGTCCACGCATAACCAATGATTGAAGGCACTTAGGCTAGAAACTTTAGAACAGCACTATCCCACAAGACAACGCTGCACCTCTCCCATGTCCATTACATTTACTTGGAGAAGTATCATTATACTGTATTGCTCCTTCAGATTTTAGTGCATCACAAACATCTTACTTAGCCAATATACAACTTTTAGAACCTGTTCAGTTGTATGTAATTAGCACCGATAGCATTGTCATCAGAGATTGGACGTGGTGGTGTCCATTTAAATAGTCTTTCACATAGGCACATTCATGGAAGATTGTCAGTTATTGTTTTTTATTTCTATAGAGTTTAGTATTGTGAATTTTCAGCCGCTGTTGTACAGATGAGGCCACTTTCAATGATTCCTTTTTCTTAGGAGATGTAGCCTTGGCTTTTGGTTTCCACAGTAACAATTGTGCGTCTTCTCCACCAGTCAGCAGAGAATTGTCTTCAATGTTCCAGTAAAAAGACCTTATCGGGGCAGTGTGACCTCTTTCTGACGTGTTTACGTGTGTCACTTTATCAGGACCACAACGTAACAAGCTGAGATCTCCGCTACTTGTTCCTCCAACAAGAATCAGTTCATTCACCTTTTCATGGTAGAACCCTCCAACTAGATAGGATACAGTGCACATGGTAACTTCTTCTCTCATGTCTTTGATTTTGAGAATGGTGATGGCTTCCTCTGTCTCCATTTGGGCAAGGTCCCACCAGCAGAATCCCTCATCATGTGTCAAGCAAAAAATCTCATTGTAATCCTTCCCCGTCCAACCAAGAAAGCTTATAGTGGAGTCAGAGTTACAGGTGGAATTTAAAGCATCATCTTCATTATCTTTATTTATATCAAACACATTAACCAGTCCATCAGTGGAGCCAGATGCCACCATGCTTGGTTTTGTTGGATGGAAACGCACCTGAGTGATGTCATCATTATGAGACTCTGAATAAACACCAAGGGGCTTTATGGAAGAAGACTTTGCTTTATCATTATATCGTGCATCCCAAAACACCAGGAAGGCATCATCTTCAATGTTTTCTGTGCCAGCGCATACAACAAGGTCATTACAACTAATGTCAAAACTAATAAAAGAATTGGAAGCGTAACCAGTAAATACTTGTGCTGGATCTTTTCCTGATAGACGAACATCCCAACATTTTACCGTCCCATCACTACATGCGGAAAACAACAAATGTGAATTTGAGTGGGAGAATTTGACCCCACTAAGTAATCCAGGATGTCCATCATATTGTTGAAGAAAGGTCAATGTGTCTTTATTGTATAACTGTATCATCTTATTGGAACATAAAACAGCAACTGTCTGAGTTTCCTTCCCATTAATACATCTTGATAAGTCAATGTCGAGAACATACTCATCATTGTCTTTCATGGAAGAACGCTTAGCTATGTGAAGAAGGGAGAGCTGTTCCTCTAAAGTCTGCATCTTAAAAAATGTATTTTGTGCTTAAAGCAGATGGTGACCTACAAAACAAAAAAAGGTTAGAGAGCTGATTTAAGAATACATGAAACTCATAACGGATTCAATGGAGTATCATACATTCAGTATCAACATTGCAATATTTGGATTTTAATAGCTTAATAAAAATTATTGCAGCTTCAAAATTAGAATATCCAAGTTTTCTATCATTTAATTTAAGTTGTGATTGACATTTGTTTAGTTAAGTCTAGAGCATGCCCATATAATTTCCATAGGAAGATAGGTTGAGCCACACTGATAAAAGCCAATTATGTTTGAAACATATGCTGCACAAAAAGAGACTTCCATGGCATTTCTGACCTGGTCTGTCTTGAGTGGCATAGTGAGCATTATCCTACATAAGGTGATAGGGACACTGAAATCATCATATGCAATCTGCACCATCAGATAAAGGGTGCAAAACTATGTGAGAATTGTGTTTAAAGGCATATCTAAGTTTCCTGGATTATAAATACATCTGAGAATCAGTAGTGTATGCAAAAAAAATGTACATGAAAAAATATCAAAATAAACATTCAAAAACCCACCCTGATGTTTGCTAAATTTCTTTAGTTTGCAAGAAGGAGCTTTTGTTTATTTACACCCCTGGAGATCTCTGCTAAAATTGGTATATAATTCAAAATTAGTTTTGGCCAATAACAGGCAGCTAATACAATTTAATACAATGTAACAATCAATGATGGCAGCTTGTGCAGGAAGGAATCATGGGATGTGTAGTTTGCCTGCAGAAGGAAGCAGGACCAAGACACTGATCTGTAGATCTCTGCATTGAGCTCCTGCTGGCTTAAAGGTTAGTATAGGGTTAAAATCTGTACCCAAATGCAGTGCATCTATTGGAAGGTTCATTGTACCTATATAAGCAGCTCTGGGTGTGGAAAACAAGTTTTATTTCTAATTAAAATAAATGTGTATGTACATAGAATGGCTCAATGTAATGTGCGTTTCTGATATACACAACATGTGTTAGATCAGAGAGAGGTACGAACAGGGAAACTTAGATATACCTTTAAAATTACATCTGTGGTCAAACTTTTTGTGTATCATCTTTTATTTACCTATCATGCTAGTGGGAAAATTATTATAAAGCAAACTAACCAAAAATTGCCAGTCAAAATGACGTGAGTAAAATTGTACTTCTAGCAATGCCATTTGCCACAGAATCCGAGACTATGGGCCCTATGAGCACCTTTGGCGCTCATCGCGTGGCTCGCAATGAGTGCCTTTGGTGCTCATTGCAAGCCTGTCCCCCTGTGTAATTTATAGGCCTCGCGCTTGAGTGTTACTGTCTTGGGTTGTGTTAAATGTTAGTGGCTTGGATAAAGTATTACTGGCTTTCGTTAAGTGTTACTGCTTAGGGCTATTTTTTAAGTTTTTGTGGGTAGATTTACGTCCTTGGGTCTCGTTTTGGTTGGTTTGCATTTTTTCGGCAGCCATTTTTTTTCTCCTGCTTAGGCGATTTTCGATAGTGAAAAAACGGCAAATATGCCTCAAATTAACTTGCAACCTGACTCACAGGCTCCATTCCTCTCCTATTGTGGTGTATGTGAGTGTGTAAGTTAATTTGAGGCATATTTGTTGTTTTTTTAATGTCTTTTCAGTTTCGTGGTCCGGACGTCAAAGTCGTAATTTTGCGCACAATGCATGTACGGGTTTCATTTCTAAGTCATACGAGTCGCAAGTCCCGCGTGCCTCAACTGCTCGCCTCGCTAATGAGTGCTTTCGGAGCTCATTACAGTCTAAGTCCCGTGTGGTCGATGGCTCGCCTCACTTTTTGAGGCTCCCAGTTGCGGGCCTAAGGGGCACAATCGGGCTTGCAAAGTATGACCAACATCGTAAGCGTTCCCCACACTGACAACTATATATGTGATCATACTTTGCAACAGGCTTTAATTTTGTTTTCTTTGCTACTTCTTCATGTTACTTCCTGAGATAGGTTTGCCGTTGTGAACTAATGACCTTCACATTAGTGCTGCTGCGAGCACTGGCACTTGTTAATGTCACTTTCCCATTTTGCAGATATAAACTTTCTGTCTATTCAAAGTCTCCTCCCATCTCAGGAAGTTGAGTTGAGGAAGTAGATTCCACAGCTGCATAAATTGCATATACAAAGTAATAAAATAGGTCTTATTGCTATTTATATTCTAAAAATAAGTTGTATTGAGTTTTCCAAAAGAGTACATTTTAAAAAGTAATTTAGTTATTTCTTGTATAACTCCTAAAGCCCTGCACATATAATGAGGTTCATGTGTGACTTTTACAAGGATTATATTTTAGCTTTACTGATTTCTTGACCAATTGCTTTTCATAGTGGCATGGAGCAGTGGGTAAAAGCATCTGTTTTAGAGCTGAAGGATGCAACTTTGCATGTTGCTTCTTCACTTTTTTTTTTTTTTATAAATTTATATTTTTTTTAGTTAAAATATTCTCCCATATTTGTCTCATATCACGTCTTCACAATTTAGAAAAAATTTATTTGTTTTATCTTTAAACATAAAAATAAAAGTTACTAGTTAAAAAAGTGAGGGGCTTTGAACCTAGAAGTCCCATAATAATTTACAACTTACACTTCTACACTACAGTATAGGATTTGCACCAGGTGAAAAAGAGCAATATATCTACTACAAGTATACCCCACTTAACAATACCTCTTTAATCACTGATTCACAATAGCGCTCTGTTTCCTGTAATTACCCGCTGGGTGTCAAACCCGCAGTTTTTTCCTTTGAATGCTCCGAACCATCTTCCATTTAAAGTGTACTGTTTAGTTAATGTTTGCGTTTTTTCTACCTTTTATTTAAATAAAAAAAAATTAAAAAGGGGGTTCCGTTTGTGTTGTTATGTTTAGTGTTTCTTAAAATTTTATATAAAGCCAAAAATGTTGAAATTTCAATTACTTTTGTGTATTTTTTCCCATGAGTTCCCCTATCTACCCTCTGCTACATGACCGCGTTTAGCGCCGTTTCACTCCTATTCCCTGGAACCGATCTATAGAGCTAAACGGGGTATTGTTGTTTATGCCTAATATTAGGAATGTAACATTTTGTTACTCAGCATACACAGCCGGTTCTAATTAGTGTCATCAGCTGGTGCAGCTCATTATGTTTTCTGCGGATACTGGGGAGGGCTAGAAGGAGCATAACTTCAAAAGCTAATACTCATGGAAGGTTTCTGGATTTCACTTGGATAACATAACTGTGTATATATTTACTGTTATAAACTTTATTTTATTAAGAACAGCTTAAAAGTTCTGCTTTTTCTGCCTAAAATCTTGCAATGTGTACTTGATTTAGCTGCCCTCTGTAGAGCGTCATCAAAGCGCAGTTCTCTGCGCACTGATGACGGCGCACTGTTCCCCAGCTCACAAAGGATGTGCCACCGTCTATTTTATTTGCTTTCTCAGTGAAAAATGCAGATATTTCAAAAATGTTAAAAGTATTTCAACATGGTTTTAGGGGATCTTTACAGTGATATGGTCCATAATATACTGAATTAAGTGGCAATTTCAATTGTAAAATATTTATTTTAAATACTTTGATAGAAGATATGAAAGGTCCACACTAAATATAAAGCAGTGTTGCTGTATGCTAGTATCAGGCACTCTCTTGCACTCCAGCCCCCCTCATTAATGTCTTTACATCTAACCGTACAGGAGGTTGGAGCAAATGTAACTGGAATAAGAAAGAACTGGAAGACGTTTTCATCTGTAATAACTACACAAACCTGTTATAAAATAAAAATAGCTCATTTTACAGGGCATTGATTCCACTTTACAGAAACTCGCCTGAACAGGAAGGTGAGTTAATTTTAAAGAGCATTAAAACCTGGCTATAGATTATACTAGCAGTTTTTCCCTATAGCAAATAATTTCTAAAATATTAGGAATTCAATCCATGGCTCAGTATGCTAATGTGTGGCTCAGAGTGCTTGATAAGGGTAGGAGAAGCGTCTGACTGCCAGATAACATTGACGGTCTTCATTTTGGCCACTTCAGAGGCAGACAAGCACACTATAATCCTAATTAGCACACCAAAGCATTGCATTAATATGCAAGAGCCACTGATTTGCATTTAAATACAGCATTAAGAATATGGAATACCCCAGGATTGATTCACTTTAGAAAAAGAAAAAAAAAAGGATAACACAACATATAGACAGTTTTTCATGCTTTTTAAGAATAACAAAGAACCTATCATTTTGGGTGACTTAGTCCCTTTAAGTAATGAAAAGGTTTATTCCAATGTCTGTGAAAGACAGCAATAGTGACAAAGAAATCCCAAATGATTATTGCATGATGGAATTGAAGGACCTTAACAATAATGTATATTTTCACTTAATCCAAGCAATTAAAAAATGACTAAGCACTTATGTTGGTTCCTTGACCATCGCCCTTTACCGTCCTTTTGTATATGCCCCAAACTAAAGCTGAGCATGCTAGGGTGTAAGTATGCTGATTAGACAAGTCATTCCCTGACATTTTTTTTTGACACACAGCTTTACACTAGAGCCCTAGATGGAACTTAATACATATTGGCAATAATCTATTATGAGCAAGAAATAGCAGAATGTATTTAGTAGGAGCACAAGAAAGGTTAACATGTAAAAATGGCAAAGAATTACTGTAAGAAAATGCGTTTTAAAATAACATATATCTGATGAAGTACGTTATTACCTATAATTATTAAATTATACTATATTTGGTACCTCGGCTGTGATACTTTAGAAGGTTTTTTGCATTTAGTAAAACTCCATTATGTATTTAGATGCTGTGACTGCACACAGCGAGAAAAACAATACAGAATCCCATTAAATGGTAACTTATATTGCAACAAACAGATTCATGCTGAGGAGGGGATTTAAATAGGTAATTCACCAGTCTGGTACAGCAGCTGATTGTATACAGCTCAATAAAGTCAATATGCATTACACAGTGAAAGTCATCTGTTCTTGTAATATAAAATAAATGCATGAATGTGCCGTGATTATGAGACTGAGACTCTCCTGAGATTTCTGTAATTGTAATAAATTGCTCTGCTAACTTAATTAATGGCACTACACAAATAGGAAGGATCATCAAGTCATGTGTAATATGCAGAATAAGAGGATTACATCTCACTGGCTGCTATATTTCTGTCACATATAACTTTATATTTGGAAAGTGCCCTTAACCCCCTGGCTGCCAGCTACAGAAGAGGCCCACATGTGCCAATGCCATCTCTCTTATATGTAGGTACCAGGTGTGATCACACACTATTGCCCCATCCCTCTTCTATCAATAAATACGTTCATATAAAAAATAGCCTTCAGTCCGTACTCCCTCCCTTACACTAGGGGAGGGTGCATTTATTATAAAACATGAATAACCCCATGGTTCTTCTATTTTTCCATTGTCCCTTGGGGAGGAGCAATACTTGTTTTTTGTGGCCAGGTGTGAGCTGGTCCCCTGGTCCCCATCCTGCTATATGGCTCCAGGATGTGGCCTCAATGGCATCAACATCTTAAGGTGAGATCTAATTGCCCCTGGGGGGTGGGAAATCAGGTATAAGGGATTTGATATCATCAATTCGATTGTATTTAAATCCCTGCTTCGCAAAATATCAATATTATATATTTCTAAAACCTATTTAAAGGGAGTGGGTAATCTCTATTCCTCCTGGGGTTATGGCTTTAGGATCTATCCCGTTCTGTATACTCAAGAATTCGCCAGCACTGACAGCTGCAGTGCCAGCAAGTATTCGCTAGATGGTGCCGTCAGGTTTCAGGGGAGGCCTATAATTATTCCCCCCTCCGACGTGGCGCAACGCGACAGTGCTGAATCGACAGCGAGGCCATCGCTATGTTCAGCACAGGCACACGGTCCTCGGGCACGCCTCTCATAGCTCAAGGTCTCTTCTGTCGGCGCGCCTTATATGAATTGTGCAGTAGTATTCCAAAAATCGGCAGCGCCATCTAGCGGCAGCACTGCTGCTATCAATCTTTTGTTTAGGGGAAGAGGGAAAGGATCTGGCTTTACAGTTTTCAGTCTAAAGCCATATGGCAGACTCATGGTGTAACTGCATATAAAATGCACTTCACTTGGAAGCTCCATGCCCCTTTACGTATTAAACACAGTTAACATGGTTCCAACATGTTAAGCCTTCTAACCAAGAGATGACAGAGAGTGGATTATTGAAGAAGGGACTGACTCACTCGTCTATGCAGAAGGGATATCTTCAAATCCTGGCCTGTGTGGGAGTCTCTAGGACCAGAATTCCCCATCCCTGCTCTAAACCAGTGGTCCCAAAACCTCTTCTCAGGGCTCCCCAGGCAGGTCGGGCTTTCAGTGTAACAGGTGAGGCAATTCGTATTCAACAGGCAATGGAGCCTCTAATTGCCTCACCTTTGTTAACACACGGTTATATTGAAATCCTGACCTGTCTGGAGAGCCCTGAGGAGAGGATTGGAAACTACTGGTCTAAAGCATCATGTCACCAATACATTTACGTAAGAAACACTTTCCTATTTAATGCTATTTTACTGCTGTATAACATGTTTTGTTAAGCTTTTACATCAGTCAAACTGTTTATTTACCTTTTGTCATCAAGAGTAAAGCTGCACCGCAGGATATACTGAGCTCATGGCGACAAATTGTCATCATGAAGGGACAATAAATTACAAGGTCTCCCTAAATGTTTATATACAGTCATTGTTCAAAGAAAATTGTAGTGGGACTAAGGATGGGCTTAAAGACATTTATTGTGATGCCATTGCTGCTTGATAAAGTCTCTTGGCAAAACGAGCCTTGTATCTGAGCACACCGTTCACAAACCTTTATTTGCACTGCAATTACTACTTTAAAAAAAAATCACTAATATGGGGCCACAGCATACAGCTCCTGGAATTCCTAGGAGGTCTCCCATCCAAGTACTGACCAGGCCCAATCCTGCTCGGCTTCAGGGTGGTGTGACCTCTTGGTTCCATGACGTGGATTCAAACCCAGGTCACAGTAGTGAAAGCACTGAATCCTAACCACTGGATCACCAGGGAATCCATTATCTTTCCTAGCCTCACAGGTACTAATCCTGTTATGGCAGCAGCAGTGGCGGTGAGCATCCGCTAGATGGCGCTTCCGATATATTCCGGTGCCATATCTTAGTCAAGGCTTACGTAAACTGTTAGGGTTAGGCTGAGGGTTAGTCTAAGGGTTAGGCTAACATTATAAGCTTAGAACTTCTCTCACATATCGGCAGCGCCATCTAGCAGTTGGAGGCCGCACTGCAGCGGCACTATAGCAGGATAGATCCGCCTCACATTTATACATTACTTGGTTCATTCAGTACCAGTTAAAAGTGAAATGTCCAAACAGAATGACCTTTTAAATTCTCACTTGAGTAATGGACTAAGTTGAAATCTTTTTGTACATTTCACTTTTAACTGGTACTGAATATATCTTTTTTTACACTATTATCGATGCACAACTTTCTCTATAAGAATTTAGGGTCATATCCTGTTATGCTGGCACAGCACAAGGCAGCAGTGTCGGTGAGCATCCGCTAGATGGCACTGCCGATATTCCAGTGCCATATCATAGAGTCAAGGCTTAGGTAAAGTGTTTGGTTACAGTGAGGGTTAGGGTTAGTTCAAAGGTTAGGCTGACATTATAAGCTTAGAACTTCTCTCACATATCGGCAGCGCTGCAAAATATCAGCAGCGCCATCTAGCGGTTGGAGGCCACACTGCAGCCGTGGACCTGTCCAGACAACATAACAGGATAGATCCGAATTTTTATAAGAACCAATTGTTTTGAATCACATATATAGTTGTGAGCATGCGGGTCGTTGCTAAAGCTGCGGGCTTGCAAAGCGAGCCTGCAGCAACTGCGGCCCTCGCAAAGCAAGGGCCTCAGTTGCTGGCATGGAGCACCGAAGGCGCTCTTTGCCAGCTACCGAGGACCTCGAAAAGTGAAGTTACACCTCAATTTGACTCCAAATACAAGAGTTTAGACACCCGAAAATCCCCTAAGCGAGAGAAAAAATGGCCGGCGAAAAAAACGAAAACGAGGCTCCAGGACTCTAAAGACGCAAAACACAACCAAACACCTACGGATTTTCCAAAAAAGACGGACGCGGTCAAAGAACAAGGACGCCAAATCAGCCACAGACGCGTAACACACATTAGGCACCATTTTACAACACTAACTTACACAATGCGGAAGTACACAGCTACCCTAACGGATTTACCTCGCACACGCACACTATTTACACTGCACACATTGCTGACACTTACACAGCAGCTCCACAGCACTAATGCTGCAGGAACATCAAAACAGATTGCCAGCTCTTCTGCACAATGCTTCCTGCATATATTACTTCAAAATAGGTAAAGTATATTAATGTATTATTTTATTCATTATTTTATTAGCATTAGAAAAAGAAAAAACAATGCTCATAGCACACAAACAACCAACAACCTCGCAATGAGCGCCGAAGCATCTTGGAACACCAACAAAATGTACTGCCCTTACAGTCTTATTGCCGTCATTTTTTGACGGGCAAGTCGCTAGTTAATAATAATATACAGTCACTGCAATAATACATTTCACATGTCTCCCTTTGGCTTTACAGTGTCTAAAGAACCCGAAAGGAATAAGTGGACATCTTTGGTTGCTATTTGAGTGTGTCTGTGATTTTTTGGTGCTGAGTCAGGGATCTCCACAGGGGACTGTTTACCGATTATCTAGGTTATAAAAAGACTTATAAAATAATGAAATCTGCATTGTATAGCAGGCATGACTTATTTGCATGTTGTGTTATAGTGAGGAATATTGTCAATTTATGCTGATATATTACAATTATGTTGATTACGGTACCTGAGCCATGAACACTCGCTAAGTGTTCCTCATTAGTAGCCCCGTGCTGTGAAATCGGAGCTACTCACCCTTAGGAAACGGCCTGGCTGCGAGCCACGGAGAGGTCAGGACAGGGTGACACTGTGGCTAATGATAGAGTGTCACAGTGTGGGTTACATATAACATTTCAGCTCCCTCTTTACCTGCTTCATCTATCTGGGTTAATGTTTTGTGGCATATGGGTGACTATAAGAGCGTCTGTCGCCAGGTATAGACATAACAGATACAGAAGTAAAGCACCGTGGTGTCGCAAATATGATGTATGGAGACCACTACATTCAGTGCAAGACATGGAGCACTGACCACTATACAATGAATATATATATACTAGCGACTTGCCCGTCAAAAAATGACGGTCAATAAAAATTTAATGTTGTGAAATTTGTTTGCAACACAAAATGACTAAGCTACATTTGTCCCTTTTTTTTTTTCTTAAAATAAATACACATTTTTTTTTTTTACTTTTTATTTTTTTAACTTTCAACTTAATGCGTAAATCTGTAATTGCGTTTCGTAAAATGTACTCGCTACTGTCTTTTATTACTCATTGTGCGGTTACTGCGCATCCTTTGTCTCATTGTTTTTCGAGCACATACGTCTGTGGCTATGTTTTACGCAGTTCGTAGTAGTATAGCTTTGTTTTCATTTTTTTCGGCGGCCATTTTTTTCTCGCTTAGCCGATTTTCGATCTTTGTAACTCATCTAAATCGATGTAAATTGCAGTTCCAACTCACTCCCAGACGTCCTGCCTGGTTCCCCATGCTGTAAGTGACCTTTTTTTTTTTTTTTTTGTGTGTATTTAGTGTGTTTTTTTATTGTTTTGGTTCCGCCGCTTATCTCGTAATTTTTTTCATCTCTTATTTTTTTTCTAAGTCCTGCGTCTTGTGTAAAAAAGTGCTATGGTTTAACGACTCGCCTCGCTACGCAAGGCGCGCCTGCGGTGCTCATTGCCAAAGTCCTACGGTTTAACAGCTCGCCTCGCTACGTGAGGCTCGCCTGCAATGAGCGCCTGTGGCGCTCATTGCCAAAGTGCTATGGTTTAACGGCTCGCCAGGCGATGAGCGCCTGCGACGCTCATCGCTAAGTCGTACGCACCACGCAACACAACCAGAGACATAACAATAGATGTGCCTGTCATACTGCGGTCCTTAGGGTCACGGATAGTCGGACAGGATGTGCTTACCATGAAGTTTTATAGATACACTGTGTTAAAAATTACTAAATAATTAAAAGCACAGCTCCGAGTGAGGGGACTTGAGATTTAAAGTACATTGTATATAAGATGTAATTTTCCTTTAGTTGATTCTCAAGATACCCTATGCATAACCCAGACATTACTGAATTATTTACTGTATTGCCCACACAACTTCTGCTGGAGGTCTAGTTTGCTTATATACTATTGTTTCTAAATAGATCAACTTTCTTCAGTATCTTCTATCCAAATAGAAGTTGATCTATGTATTGTAAAAATTGCCTCACTGCATGATAGGGTTTATAGCAGGTTTTGGGACATCAATATAGTTTGAGCCTTCCAGATAGGAGGATCCCTTTAGTGTCCGAGGTGTTCCTTTACCAGCCAGTAACTTTTTTAAATCTTTACAAAAATAAGACTTTAACAGATATGGAACTTCTATTCACATTTGTCTAATATGCATATAAAAGTTCATCTTTTACATATTAAAATTTTTCTTACTGAAACTGGGCCCTGGAAAATGTTAAAGTAATATTGAAATCCTCTGCATTTTTCTGCAATGTTAATACCTCCCTCTGGCAAGCTCTAATTAGGGAGTGTCAGGGCACTGCACCAGCTGAGTTATTGAGCTCTATGGAGAAGTTATTTACTCTCTCTAGACTGATTGGCTGCAGATGACACTTCCAAATCATGGTTTGCCAGAGGTAAGTCCTGACAATGCATCAAAGCTACATTTTTATTTTTTAAACTGTGGAATACTCCCCTTTTCAAATATACTTTTTGGAAGAGCTACCCACGATAATGGGCAAGCTGTATTTAGAAAGTAAAAACTATAAAGGCTTTATATGCAATTCTATCTTCACAGTGTGATTGTGGCAGCTAAATCCTAATGGAAATCTATTTTGTTTACAAGTAGCTCAGTAAAGGAACGGGAAACCCAAATAAAATAATAATTGGCTATAAAAAGTGGAATACTTAAAGTCTGTATTTTTTGCTTGATAGTTTTGCCCATTAATTATTTTGCTGTTAATTATAAAAAAATAAAAAAACATATGAAAGATAGGACTATACTGGTTCTTTAATGTCCTGTCCATCACTGTTGCATTCATATCCGAAGCTCAGGCCTTTACACATTATAATGATATCCACACAATTCACACTATGCTACCAGGAGGCACAAAGGCTCAGCAAAACAGACTGTGCAATATGATGTCTGCAAATCTTTCTGGCCTCTCAGATTAAGGATTATCCATATGTTATACTGAGATTAAAGCAGACGGCCCATATTGAATGTGCACTGAATTCATTGAAAGAGATACTGGAGGACAAATATTATAGGGACTCTTAAAAAGGGCCACTTAATTAAGTACAGATTGAAGCACACCACTGTAAAGATCTCCTTAAAGCATGTTGAAATACTTTTTTTTTTAAATAAGTGCATTTTTTCACAGACAAAAATTATAAATGAAATCTGTTTACATGAATCACTGACTGCTCCAGACAGACAGACCCACGGCAACAGCTCTGTGCAGTGAGTATAAGCAAAAAGAGTTAACCCTTCCCAAATTCATCTGTGCAGAGAAAGGAATGCTGGAATCTACTAAATATGCTGTTAATCATGCAACAGTCAGGAGGCAGGACACGGTGTGCTTTCAAACAGACCTAATACATTAATAACACCTGAAAAATCAAAAGTAATAAAAAAAAAAAGATAATTTTAACAGAGAGTCTTGTGCTCTTTCGCACCATGAAGAGCACTTAACAGTGAGGTAAATGGCCCTCTAGGCAAAAAAGGGGAATTTCTAAAAAATATTTAAATTGGTGACTAAACTCAATGTAATTGACATAATATTTACACATCACTGTTCTTTTTTTATGTAGGGTGCCAAGTTTAACAGCTGTAATGTAAGGCCACACCCACGCAGACACACAGCATGTCCCTGTCTATTTGTAGCAACAGTGCACTGGTAGTATGAAGTTCCTCCCCTGGGATGTGGCCTTAATTCACAACTACAAAAAATGGCACCCTACATGATAAAGAACAGGAATAAAGGGGACAGTTGGAGAATCTGTTACTCTGAAGGCTTCTTTGAAGTGAGTGCAAGCTTTATATAATAATTACACTGATAAGGAAAATGTATTAAAGTCACTTATACAATTGCCATAGGCGCTCATCGCTACGACCCGCAGAACTACACATCAACACAAACCTCAATTACATAATTCAGAATGCAAGACCCGTGGCACTTTGAAAATATTGCATGAAAAAAATACAACACGTGGCACTTGGAAAAAAAATTAAATACAAGGTACAAAAAATACGAAGTTAACGGCCAAACTGCACACATACAAATACAACAATAACACCACCAAAATTACGAGAAAAGCAAGAATAAAAAGGGCAACCGAAAAAAACTAAAACGAGGATACACCACCAATATACACGCAAAAACCCGCCAGACACATAAGACTTTTACACAAGAACGTACAAGGTATAAAATACACTATTAGGGAGGATGCAAAATCGCCGCCATTTTACAACACTAACTTGAAACTAATAACATTGCCATTCCAAAATGCTGAATTACACAGCTAAACAAACACTTTGCGCTCGAGCACGCAGCTTACTTACACTACACACATTGCTGACACTTACACCTCAGCTCAGCAAGAGTGCAAATGTACATTGTATGCTGCACGGAAATCAAAAAAGATTGTTAGCTCTTCAGGATATTGTTTGCTGCATATATTAATTACAAATAGGTAAAGTATATTAATTTATGATTTTATTAATTAATTATCATTAAAGAATACAATCTACAGAATAAAAAAAAAACAGGCAAGATGATTGCAATAAACGCCGAAGGGAGGACTCACACTGAGCGCCGAGAGTGCTCAGAGGAGCAACAGTACACCAAAGGAGAGGCTCTCATTCAGTGTCAAAGGCTCTCAGCGAGGCCCTTGCAATAAGCGCCAAACAGGCTCACATGACCAAAAATACACCAACCCAGAGGCTCGCAATGAGCGCCGAAGGTACTCAGACCAACAAAAGCCTTACTTTGTGTGCCACAAAGCATCACCTGCCTTACAAGTTTGATATATAATCTAGGTTACATACTTATGTTATACAAACACTGAGTCACTGTAGAGTTGTGAGATGCAGTAGATAATAATGCAAGTATATAACAGCATGTATACATAAGAGTCAATACCAGGTCCTAAGATCTTAGAAAGCAGGTAAATGGTATATAAGGAAGATGTTTAGTGGATTGTAGTAATTTTGAATGATAAAAAACCTTGATAATGTACACATTGCACCCTAAACACACATTTAATTGACAGTAATCCAAGAATTATTTTTGTACTATTTGTTTTTTATTTGTCGTTATTTTTTGCTATAATTTCTTGTTAAAGAGACACAGCTGAGGTTCCAAATACGGTATACTTTAAAACTATAGATAATAATAAGTACTTTATGTATGTGTATGTTATTAAAAATGCATTTTCCTACAGTTTTCATTTTGAGCTGTCAGTCAGTTTTTCTGATACATCCACAATCCATATTTTTTGTTAATGAGATATTAATACAATCAATTACTGATAAGCCCCTGAAGCTTTGGGTCCACTGTCTTGATTGTAGTCTTCTGCACAAAAAGAGACTAGGCATGCTCAATGATCCTGTGCCTCAGGGGCTCTCATTAACAAAAGATTTGGCATCTCAAAATGACAAACATCAATGTTGGTTTACTGTAGGAGAATGCATGTTTTTAAAATAACATTAATTTAGTTACGGTAAGTACTTGTAATTAGTATAAACTAGAATATTGCCCGTCAAAAAATGACGGCAATGAAATTGTAAGGTAGCTAATGCTGTTTAGTGTGTAATAATGAAATATATAATACATTAATAAATGAATATACTTTACCTATTTTAAAGCATTGTGTGGAAGAGCTGTGAATGTGTTTTGATGTTGCTGCAGCATTAGTGGTGTGGATCTGCTGTGTAAGCGTGCTGAATGTGTGCAGTGTAACACTGTGTGTGCGCGAGCCCAAACCGTTGTCGTGTACTTCCGCATTGGCGTGAAATGGCGAGTAATGTGTGTTATATGTTTGTATCGGAATATCCGTAGGTGTTTTGTGGTGTTTTGCGAGTTTCTTGTGGTGTTTTGCGAGTTTAGAGTGCTGTAGCCTCGTTTTCGTTTTGTTCGGCGGCCATTTTTTCTCTCGCTTCGTTTTTTTTTTAGTCTCTAAACTGTTTTATTTGAAGTAAAATCGAGATGTAAGTTGTATTTTTGAGGTGCTGGGTGCTCCCTCTTGGTGTAGGTAAGTTTTTTATGTATGTGGTGTGTGTATGTATTGTGTTTTACATTTTGTAATGTTCGCGAGTTGCGTCCGAGTGTTGCGAGTCCGTAATGTGTGTGAACGTGTGTCGTATGTTGTTTGCGAGTGTCGTAATGTGTGTGTCGTAGTGTTTGGGTTGCGACGTGAAGTTTGCGAGGGTCGCAGTTGCTGGCAAGGAGCGCCTTCGGCGCTCCATGCCAGCAACTGCGGCCCTCGCTTTGCGAGGTCCTCAGGTGCTGGCATGGAGCGCCTACGGCGCTCCATGCCAGCAACTGAGGCCCTCGCTTCGCGAGGGTCCTCAGTTGCTGGCATGGAGCGCCTTCGGCGCTCCATGCCAGCAACTGAGACCCTCGGGCAGTGCCCTCGCTTCGCGAGGGCCTCGGCTCGCTGCGCGAGCCGCGGCCCTCGCTACGCGAGCCCGCAGCGTTAGCAACAACTCGTACGCTCACAACTATATATGTGATTATACTATATTTGGAATCTCTGCAGTATAATTCATTCATTTCATTCATCTAGATAATGTAAAAAGAAGAATTCCAAAACTGTGAAAACTTAAAAGAAAACTGCAGGCGCCAGCTCTTCCTTTTGAAGAGGAAATGTGAGAGCTGCGTAGAGAAAGAACTGGAAGATCCATCAGAGGAAGCGGACATGAAGGATCCTCCTAATAAAAGCTCACAAGGATTGTACAATTAAGGAGAACTTCCTCTACGAGGCTGCAGTAAAAACATTACTGTGTTACATGTGAAAAGCTCGTCCCAGTCTGATTAAAGGGATGTGGAAGGTTCCTGGATGTTACAGATATCACATATATAGTTGTGGATCTTGCGATGTTTGTAACGTTTGCGATGTTAGTAATGCATTTGCATCCCTGGCAAAGCGAGGCGAGCAGTTGGCGTTACCAACACCCGACACCGACGGGGCTTCAATGAGCGCCTGGGCTCGCAAAACACCCCCAATACCTTGGGGAGGGGGAGGGAGGAGGAGGAGGGGGAGGGGGAGGGAGGAGGAGGAGGAGGAGGGGGAGGGAGGAGGAGGAGGGGGGGGGGAGGAGGAGGAGGGAGGAGTAGGAGGAGGGGGAGGGAGGAGTAGGAGGGGGAGGGAGGAGTAGGAGGGGGAGGGAGGAGTAGGAGGGGGAGGGAGGAGGAGGGGGAGGGAGGAGAAGGATAAGGGGGAGGAAAAAGGATAAGGGGGAGGAAAAAGGATAAGGGGGAGGAAGAAGGATAAGGGGGAGGAAGAAGGATAAGGGGGAGGAAGAAGGATAAGGGGGAGGAAGAAAGATAAGGGGGAGGAAGGAGGATGAGGGGAAGGAGGTAGGAGGATGAGGGGGAGGAGGGAGGAGGATGAGGGGAAGGAGGGAGGAGGATGAGGGGAAGGAGGGAGGAGGATGAGGGGAAGGAGGGAGGAGGATAAGGGGGGAAAGAGGGGGGAGGAAGAGGGGGGTTAAGAGACACAGGAGATGGAGGGGGGAGAGAAAAAGTGGAGGGGGGGGGGAAGAAAGATATGGGAGAGAGAGGGCTGAAAAGAGACACAGGGGAGGGAGGGAGAAGGATATAGAGGGGGAGAGTCACATGGGAAGGGGGATGGGGGGAAGAGACACAGGGGTAAGGGGGAAAGAGAGCCAGGGGATGGCTGAAAGACACATCGAAGGGGGAAGAGACACGGGGGGGGAGTGGGGAAAGAGACACAGGGGAGAGAGGGGGAAAGAGACACAGGGGAGGGAGGGGAAAAGAGACACAGGGGAGGGAGGGGGAAAGAGACACAGGGGAGGGAGGGGGAAAGAGACACAGGGGAGGGGGGAAGAGACACAGGAGAGGGGGGAAAGAGACACAGGAGAGGGGGGAAAGAGACACAGGAGAGGGGGGGAAAGAGACACAGGGGAGGGGGGAAGAGCACAGGGGAGGGGGGAAGAGCACAGGGGAGGGGGGAAAGACACAGGAAGGGGGGAGAGAAACGGGGGGAGAGGGGGGGAGAGGGGGGAAGAGACACAGGGGAGGGAGAGGGGGGGAAGACACAGGGGAGGGAGAGGGGGGGACACAGGGGAGGGAGAGTGGGAAAACACACAGGGAGAAAGGAGACACAAGGGAGGGAGAGGAGAGGAGAAAGGAGACACAAGGGAGGGAGATGAGGGGGAAAATTAGCCACAAGGGAGGAAGTAGACAGAGGGAGAGACTCGCAATGAGCGCCGAAGGTGCTCACATTGGGTGGCAAACAGCATTGCCAGCCTTAACATTTTATTCCCGGAATTTTTCACGGGCAAGTAGCTAGTATAATATATCTGTGTATCTATTTACTTTTATGTACTTTATTTTATTAGGATGTGCTTATAAGCTCTGTTTGTCTAAAATCATACAAACTGTACCTGTCTGGGTCTGTCCTCTGCAGCTCACAAATAAAGAGACTGTGTAGTGCAAAATGTAGCCTCTCAAGTAGCATATTACATAATTTTGCCAGTGACTGGATACTATTGAACCCCTGCACTTAGAAGTACACTGTCTTCATTAGCTGCTGAGGGGAGAAACCAATTAGGAACTATTTGTAAAACTGTAGGTAGAAAAACACTAAATTAAAGTAAATAAAAGTAAATATATACACAGATATATTGTATTCCTAGTGAAATCAAGAAATCATCTATGTCCCTTTAATATCTTGCTATAAAAACATTAAAATCCAGATGATGTTAGACATCCAGTAATTTATATCATTCTTTTAAAAGAGAATATTTCATGACCACTCATTCACTATATAAGCTTTTTATATAATTAAAAACGTGATATGGGCAAATGTGTATATGCTTTACTGCAGGTTCTATGTTCTTTCCTTGCCTGATCTTGTCTGCTACTTTCTCAGGAGAGTGTATCCTTGTAACCTAATGGGATTTTTATAGGCTTTAATGAAAGCACTGACAGTTGTAGGTGCCACATTCACAATGTGAACATATAAATATCATATATATTTAAAAGTCTCCCCCTCACTTCAGGAAGCGGATCAGCAGACACTGAAGTGGTAGATTGCACAGCAGCATAATATCCACTGATTTACCTCATGCTTTTATGTTACCCTACAAGAGTATGTTTTGCTTGGAAAAAATAGTGGTCTGTGGAGTAGTTATATGCATTGCCACTATTATAGCAAAACAAAGGATTTCCCTTTAATAGTAAAAGTTGAATCTTGCATTATGAAAGCACTCTGCCAATTAATATACTGCTAATTAATACTATTTTAGTTTCCCTATATTCTATATAGCTATAATGTGCTGGTAGGGTCTTCACTGTGCTAGGTGCAACTTGCTTTACAATTAAAGTCTCCCTTTAAATGACAAAGACACCTTTCAGTTGAAGTGAAAGGAACCCTTGGTAAGTGATCATACTTGTTGTTGTCGTCTTACCATCCTTCTGAACTAGCTATGCAAACACACCCAATAAAAACATAATCTATAACCACATATTTAAGGAGAGCAGAAATAGCAAATCTAGGTTCCCTTCTATAGACAGCCCTATAGTGACTATGGGCTGGCATCACTGTGTGACATGAGAATAGAGAGCACAACACACTGGTGGTGACAGATGGAGGGTCTTAGGTACACCTACAAGTATATATAATCTTTCAAAAATGCTTGCTTGAAAAGCGCCAACATTCTTTGAGAAAGTACAAAAATTATATTGGCCTCCATTCCATGGCTCTCACAGGCAAAAACCCAAGCACAGTGTAAATCACTTCCGAGCTATCACATCACACACCTCAATCTAACCACAGAAAAATGCCTAATGTTCCTAATATCAGAAATTACAAGTAACCGTCCCATTGATATTCTGAAAATGGCTCCAGTGCTGAGATCCGAGCACTCAGAGGTCTTCTTGGAGGTCTTTCTTAGTGCTCAGATTTTGCAAAAAGCCTTTGGGTATCTTCAACTACCTGTAAGGGCAGACTAAGGCATCAGAGAAGCCTGCACTGCTTTTAAAAAGGTATAACGTAAAGCATGGGTAATAGAAAATATTATCATAGCCAGAAATGTTGGGTCCTATCCTCTTATGGTAGCGCAGCACAAGGCAGCAGCAGTGGCGGTGAGCATCCGCTAGATGGCGCTGCCGATTTTCCGGTGCCATATCATAGAGTCAAGGCCGCACAGCAGCAGCGGACCTGTCCCGACACCATAACAGGATAGATCCTAGGCTAGTATGATGTGTTCAGTCTGCATACATCTGTAAGCATAATCTATTCCCAATGATACATGTCATCATCACACATATAAACTGCAATGGTAACCCTGACTCCATTACACAGGAGGTTAACACAGATATTTAAAGTTACAGGTGGTGTAATTCATGGCCTATAAAAGCACATACACCCTCATAACCACAGTCATTGCTTAGCTGGGTGCTGTGAGAGCTGCTGCAGGTGGAACTGTAAGACTTGGGTATGTCAGGCACTGAGATTGCTCCTAAAACTTGGGGCAAAACCTCACCGAGATTGGATAGGACTTCCAATATGGCACTAACCCAGCCCTTCTGTGTACTTGCAAGCTATTTGTCCTAAGAGTGAAAACCCCTGTATCCAAACTCGCAAATAAATAGTTCAGCTACTGATGTCACACAGCCTTGGGTTACCGAAATAAAGTTTCCCGAAGTTACAAGTGAGGGTTATCAAATCTATCCTGTTATGGTGTTGGGACAGGTCCACCGCTGCAGTGCGGCCTCCAACCGCTAGATGGCGCTGCTGATATGTGAGCGAAGATCTAAGCTTAGAATGGTAGCCTAACCCTAACCCCAACCCTAACATTTTACCTAAGCCTTGACTCTATGATAAGGCACCAGAATATTGGCAGCGCCATCTAGTGGATGCTCACCTCCACTGCTGTTGCCTTGTGCGGTGCTACCATAAGAGGATAGGACCAAGTTTTCGGTGGATGCGTTCTTGTGATTTAATAAGCTTTTGCATTGGTTTGGTTTAAGGACTGGCAGATCCTAGATTTCCAGTGAGCAACAAATGCTACCACTGCATTCAAATATGTCTAGTTCTTAAGACCACGACTCAAAAATAATATTAATAAATTAGAGTCCATTTAAAGGAGGGCAAGTAAATGGTGCATGGTCTAAAAGACAGAACTTATAAGGAGATGACATGGCCATAATATAAATAGATAGAGGACTATGATAGAAACCTGCGGATATGTCAAATTTTTAAATAAAGTTCAGGAAGGAAATATCTTCTAGAAAGAGAGCAGCAAGAAAAAGTTGGAAGATTTCTGGGACAAAAATAGTAAATAAATTCATATATATGTGGAATACTTATATCTACCCTACAGATATAATAGGAGCACGCTTTATAGGCAGATTAGTTTATTATCTGCATCAAGGCTATGTTTCTACAATGTATGGCGTAAGCGAGCCACCTACTGGAGAGAGATTTTTAGACATGTTCTTGCAACTAGAAAGCAGGGGGGTCTTTGGATCTATCCTCTTATGGTAGCACAGCACAAGGCGACAGCAGCAGTGGCGGTGAGCATCCGCTAGATGGCCCTGACGATATTCCGGTGCCACATCATAGAGTCAAGGCTTAGGAAGGGTAAGAGTTTGGGTTTGGGTGAGGGTTAGTTCAAGGGTTAGGCTAACATTATAAGCTTAAAACTTCTCACATATCGGCAGCGCCGCAAAGTATCGGCAGCATGCCACACTGCAGCGCCGGACCTGTCCCGACACCATATATGATAGATCCAGGTCTTCTTATATGAACACCCTCCACAACAGTGACAGGCACCCTATTATACTTCAATAGTCTCATATACAGCCCCTGAGTACTTTATGGGATATGGAAGGTCCCTGGATTTTACTAGGTATAGCCATGTATCTATATTTAAGAAGTGTTTATACACTTTGTTTTTACTGCCTAAAATCAAACAAATAGTCCCTATATGGGTCTGCCCTCTGTAGTGTATGTAGATACAGGCTCTGTAGGACTGGATGAGCAGTGTAGTGTTCTAGCCTATAAGGGACCCCGTCTCAGCAGCATGTTGCATTATTTTGTTGAGAGATGGTCACTTATTGGTTAGCATGAGACATAGTACAGCAGAGACTATGTTTTCATGAGCTGCAGTGGGCAGACCCATACAGGGACTATTTAATTGATTATGCACAGTAAAAACAGAGCTTATAAGCACTTATTAATAACATAAAGTACACATAAGTAAATAGATACATAGGTAGTTTATATACCTAGTGAAATCCAAAAGGCTTCCAAATCCCTTTAAAGAGGTCTTACAGTACTTTACACAGTTTTGATTTACCCAAAGCAAAATGGGGCTATAGGAGCAGAATTAAGTGGTAATAAATGTATAGATAATGATAATTATTTTGATTTAAAAGTTTTAACGAAAGTACTTTTTCATTGCTTTCTAGTATGATCAATGAGTGCACACAATATAACAATTGTTTTGGCATATGGACAAAGTCGGGTTTACGTAATCTGGTCCTATCCTGTTTTGTGTGCGCCGCTGTTTGCCAGGACAGTGCACCCTTGCCTTCTCTTGGAACGCGTGCGTGCTCCAAGAGCCATCTAGTGCTATAAATGAGCTACTACGGCCAATAAGTGGTTAGGTGTTTAGGGTTAGAGGGGTTAGTGTTGGAGGGTTAGGAAGTGATGGTTAGGGGGTTAGGGAGTGAGGCTTAGGGGGTTAGGAAGGGAGGGTTAGAGGGTTAAGGGGTTGGGTTGTACTACCTATTTTTCACTGCTAGATGGCAACGCGAGCACGGCCGCGTTTCCACAAAGGTGCACACATAACAGGATAGATCCCTTAATCTTTTATCTATGTATTATTTTCATTCTTTTATTATTTCCCTTCCCTTCATACTAAAATATTTAACATAATATAAACAGTCACATTAGCAGCTAAACATGAAGTTCTATATCAGACACAAGTGTGTACAAAGAAGTGTTAGATAGCTATTCAGCAGAATCAGTACCGGACAGGACTTTATATTGAGCTCAAGTTAAAGTTTTATTGGTGACATTTCTACCATCACTTATAAGACTTCTGGAGAGATCACAGAACAAGGTTTGGTCTTTTCCCTCGTGAAATTCGCCAAAAGTTCATCAGCAGTGCCGCCCACCAACCGCTAGATGGCGCTGCCGATTTTTAGGGCCCATACCATAGGATTACGGTGAGGGTTAGGGTCACCTTCTTGTGTGAAATACCGGCAGCGCTGCAACATATCCGCGCCATCTAGCGGCCACTCGCGGCACTGCAGCTGTCAGTGCTGGGGAATTTATGGGATAGATCCCAAGGTTTCATTTGTTTATTTAGTAACGGATTAGCAATAAAATATGTATTCGAATAAAGATTACATTAATATAGATAATACAACTTATATTTGAACTTGAGTTTCAGGCAGAACTGCACCAGAAACTGTCCTGATTGAAGTTTATACCTGATCACAACTACAGGAAGCCTTTTGGTAATGATGATATATATATATATATATATATGTTTGTGGGGAGCCAGAGAGGAAGAGAAGCTCGGCACCATACAGAAAATAAATAGTACAAAGCCCATTGGAAAGTCTAAAAGTAAGTTAACAAAGTAATTGTATTGCACTCTGGGAGACTGGGCGGGAACATGCAAATGAGATGCAATGTATCCTATTCTTAAATCCCACACACCACTTTATACATGGCTCCTTTAAAGCATATGCTGTATAATAAAGTGTATACTTCTGGATCCTATCATTTATCTCTATGAATACACTACGTATCTGGCTCCTAGAAACATCCTGACATGGCTCCTACATATCCCATATTGTTCTTCTACCTGTATGTACATAATGTTATTTGGCCACAACATGCCCATGTGCCCGCTCACCCCAGTACCCCTATACACAGTGTATCTCTGTCCCGACACACAGTCTGCGGTCACACACACCACTTTCCCTCATCACTTACCTCGCAGTGAAGCTCTCAGTTTTATTCCAGGGATCTCACACATGCGGCGTGTTTCCACTTCCGCGCATGCGCACCAGAAGCCGACAGTAGTGGTAGTGCGCATATGATTTGCAGAAAGCTTTCGGTTTGCGCATGCGCGCTGACGGATATGGAGCATGCGCAGAGTCGCCAAGTAGAGGCGTGAGGGGATGGTAGCTAGGGCGATTAGAGTAAGAAGACGGAGGGAATTAGAATGAAGAGAAGTGAGAGGGAATGAGAACAATGGCAGGATGTGTGTGAGGGAGCAGTGGTTGAGAGTGATCGAAGAGAGAGGGAATAGGTGAAAGGGAGTGAGGTGACGGAATGAGAGTGACAGAGTGGAAATGGGGGAGGCACGGAGCGTGAGGGGGCAGAAAGGAATGAGAGTAGGGGGATATGAAGGGAATGAGAGGAGGGTGATATGAAGGGAATGAGAGTGACAGAGCAGAGTGGAAATGGGGAGGCACGGAGCGTGAGGGGGCAGAAAGGAATGAGAGTAGGGGGATATGAAGGGAATGAGAGTAGGGGGATATGAAGGGAATGAGAGTGACAGAGCAGAGTGGAAATGGGGGAGGCACGGAGCGTGAGGGGGTAGAAAGGAATGAGAGTAGGGGGATATGAAGGGAATGAGAGGAGGGGGATATGAAGGGAATGAGAGTGACAGAGCAGAGTGGCAATGGGGAGGCACGGAGCGTGAGGGGGCAGAAAGGAATGAGAGTAGGGGGATATGAAGGGAATGAGAGTAGGGGGATATGAAGGGAATGAGAGTGACAGAGCAGAGTGGAAATGGGGGAGGCACGGAGCGTGAGGGGGCAGAAAGGAATGAGAGTAGGGGGATATGAAGGGAATGAGAGGAGGGTGATATGAAGGGAATGAGAGTGACAGAGCAGAGTGGCAATGGGGAGGCACGGAGCGTGAGGGGGCAGAAAGGAATGAGAGTAGGGGGATATGAAGGGAATGAGAGTAGGGGGATATGAAGGGAATGAGAGTAGGGGGATATGAAGGGAATGAGAGTGACAGAGCAGAGTGGAAATGGGGGAAGCACGGAGCTTGAGGGGGCAGAAGGGAATGAGAGTAGGGGGATATGAAGGGAATGAGAGGAGGGGGATATGAAGGGAATGAGAGTGACAGAGCAGAGTGGAAATGGGGGAGGCACGGAGCGTGAGGGGGCAGAAAGGAATTAGAGTAGGGCGATAGGAAGGGAATGAGAGGAGGGGGATATGAAGGGAATGAGAGTGACAGAGCAGAGTGGAAATGGGGAGGCACGGAGCGTGAGGGGGCAGAAAGGAATGAGAGTAGGGCGATAGGAAGGGAATGAGAGGAGGGGGATATGAAGGGAATGAGAGTGACAGAGTAGAGTGGAAATGGGGGAGGCATGGAGCGTGAGGGGGGTAGAAAGGAATGAGAGTAGGGCAATAGGAAGGGAATGAGAGGAGGGGGATATGAAGGGAATGAGAGTGACAGAGCAGAGTGGAAATGGTGGAGGCACGGAGCGTGAGGGGGTAGAAGAGAATGAGAGTAGGTGGATATGAAGGGAATGAGAGGAGGGGGATGTGAAGGGAATGAGAGTGACAGAGTGGAAATGGGGAAGGCACGGAGCGTGAGGGGGCAGAAAGGAATTAGAGTAGGGCGATAGGAAGGGAATGAGAGGAGGGGGATATGAAGGGAATGAGAGTGACAGAGCAGAGTGGAAATGGGGGAGGCACGGAGCGTGAGGGGGTAGAAAGGAATGAGAGTAGGGCGATAGGAAGGGAATGAGAGGAGGGGGATATGAAGGGAATGAGAGTGACAGAGCAGAGTGGAAATGGGGGAGGCACGGAGCGTGAGGGGGTAGAAAGGAATGAGAGTAGGGGGATATGAAGGGAATGAGAGGAGGGGGATATGAAGGGAATGAGAGTGAAAGAGCAGAGTGGAAATGGGGGAGGCACGGAGCGTGAGGTGGCAGAAAGGGATTAGAGTAGGGCGATAGGAATGGGAATGAGAGGAGGGGGATATGAAGGGAATGAGAGTGGTGGGATAGGAATAAGTGTAGGGCGATAGGAAGGGAATGAGAGGAGGGGGATATGAAGGGAATGAGAGTGGTGGGATAGGAATAAGAGTAGGGCGATAGGAAGGGAATGAGAGGAGGGGGATATGAAGGGGGTGATAGTGGTGGGATAGGAATAAGTGTAGGGCGATAGGAAGGGAATGAGAGGAGGGGATATGAAGGGGGTGAGAGTGGTGGGATAAGAATAAGAGTAGGGCGATAGGAAGGGAATGAGAGGAGGGGATATAAAGGGAATGAGAGTGGTGGGATAGGAATAAGAGTAGGGCGATAGGAAGGGAATGAGAGGAGGGGATATGAAGTGAATGAGAGTGGCAGAGCAGAGTGGCAATTGAGAACACAGAGTGTGAGAGGGCAGAAAGGAATTAGAGTAGAGGGATATGAAGGGAATGAGAGGAGGGGATATGAAGTGAATGAGAGGAGGGGGTATGAAGGAAATGAAAGTGGGGGATAGGAAGGGAATGAGAGTGGTGGGTAGGAAGTGAGTTAGCGTGGGGGATAGGAAGGGAATGAGAGTGGGGGATAGGAAGGGAATGAGAGTGGGAGATAGGAAAGGAATGAGTGGGGATAAGAAGGAAATGAAACTAGGTGGATAGGAAGGAATAGGAGTGGAATAAGATGGGAATGAGAGTGGGGATAGAAGGAGATGAGAGTGGGATAGGAAGGGAATGAGAGTGGGGATAGGAAGTAAATAAAAGTAGGTGGATAGGAAGGGAGTGAGAGTAAGGGCATAGAAAGTGAATGAGAGGGGATAGGAAGGGAATGAGAGTGGAATAGGATGAGAGTGAGATAGGAATGGGAGTAAGGGGATAGGAAGGGAATAAGAGTGGGGATAGGAAGAGAATATGAGTGGGGGATAAGAAGGGAATTAAAGTGGGATAGGAAGGGACTGAGTGTGAGGATAGGATGGAAATTAGGGTAAGGGGATAGGAAGGGAATGAGAGTGGGGATAGGATGGGAATGTGAGTAGCGGATAGGAAAGGAATGAGAGTGGGTTATAGGAAGGAAATGAGAGTAGGAGATAGGGGAATTAGAGTGGGATAGGAAGGGAATTAGAGTAGACAGGAAGGGAATGTGAGGGGGATAGGATGGGAATGCAAGTGGGGATAAGTAGGGAATGGGAGTGAAGAGGCAAGGAGAGTGATAGAGCACAGAGGGAATGAAAGTGACAGAGCAGAGTGAACATGAGGGAGACAGGGAAGGTGAGGGGATAGGAAGGAATTATAGTGTGGGTATAGGAAGGAAAAAAGAATAGGGGTTAGGAAGGAAGTGAATAGGAAGGGTAGCAGTGAGAGTGATAGAGCAAGGAGGGAATGCAAGTGACAGCAGAGAAAATAGGGGAGACGGGATGAGTGGATAAGAAGGGAATGAGAGTGAGTGGATGTCAAGGGAATAAGAGGGGTGATTGGAAGGGAATGGAAGTAGGGGGATAGGAAGGGAATGGAAATAGGGATAGATAGGAGAAGAGAATGGATGTAGGAAGGGAATGAGTGGGATAGGAAGGACATAAGAGCTGGATTGGAAGGGAATGAGAATGGGGGATAAGTAGGGAATGGGAGTGAAGAGGAAGAGAAGCAGTAAGAGTGATAGAGCAAGGAGGGAATGAAAGTGACTGAGCAGAGTGAAAATAGAGGAGACAAGGGGTGTGAGGACATACGAAGAGAATGACCGTGGGGGGATAAGAGGGTTGGAGAGGAAGGGAATGAGAGTGAAGAGGCAGGGAAGTAGTAAGAGTTATGGAACAGAGGGAATGAGAATTAAAGTGGTAATGGGGAGATAAGGGGTGTGAGAGTGAGGGGACAGAAAGGAATGAGAGTAGAGGATAGGGTGGCAATGAGAGTGAGGAGGCAGGGAAGCAGTGAAAGTGATGGAGAGAATGAGGGTGGCAAAGCAGGCTGGTAATGAGGGAGAAAATGGGTATCAGGCTGAGGGGACAGAAGATAATGTGAGTGAAGGGACAGAAGAGAATGTGATTGAGGGTATAGGAAGAAAATGAGAGGGAGATAAGGAGGGAGTGAGAGTGACAGCGCAGGGAGGGAATGAGAGGGACAGCAGATTGGAAATGGGGGAGACAAGGGGTGTGAAGATGATGAGACAGAAAGAAACGGGAGTGGGGGATAGGAAGGAAATGAGAGTGTGGAGAGGAAAGGAATGCAAGAAGGGGGATATGAATGATATTAGATTGAGATAGGAAGGTAATGAGAGTGGGGATAAGTAGGGAATGGGAATGAAGGGGCAGGGAAGCAGTGTGAGGATGAGTGGATAAGAAGGGAATGAGAGTGTGGGTATATAAAGAAAATGAGAGGGAATGAGTGAAGTGGCAGGGGAGCAGTGAGAGTGACAGAGCCGGGGGGGAATGAGAGTGACAGCAGAGTGAAAATGGGGGAGGGTGTGAAGGTGATGGGACAGAAAGGAACGGGAGTGGGGGGATATGAAGGGAATTAGATTTGAATAGGAAGGAAATTAGAGTGGAAGATAAGTAGGGAATGGGCGTAAAGAGGTAGGGAGATTTATAGAGCAAGGAGGGAATTAAGGTGACAGAGCAAAGTGAAAATGGGGGAGACGGGGTGTGAGGGTGAGTGGATAATAAGGGAACGAGAGTGGGGGGATATGAAGGGAATGAGAGTGGGGATAGGAAAGAAATGAGCATGTGGAGAGGAAAGGAATGAGAGTAGGGGGATATGAAGGGAATTAGATTGGGATAGGAAGGGAATGAGAGTGGGGATAAGTAGGGAATCGGAGTGAAGCAGTGAGAGTGATAGAGCAAGGAGGGAATGAAAGTGACAAAACAGAGTGAAAATGGGGGAGACAGGGTGTGAGGATGAGTGGATAAGAAGGGAATGAGAGAGGGTATAGGAAGAAAATGAGAGGGAGACAGAATTAAGGGAGGGACTGAGAATGGAAGTAGAAATGGAGAGACAAGGGTCGTGAGAGGGAGGATAGGAAGGGAATGAGAGTGACGAAGCAGGGAAGCAGTGAAAGTGATGGAGCAGGGAGTGAATGAGGGTGGCAGAGCAGAGTGGTAATGAAGGAATAAAGGGGTGTGAGGCTGAGGGGACAGAAGGGAATGTGAGTGAGGGGATAGGAAGGGAATGAGAGGGAGGGGATAGGAATGAAAGTGACAGAGTGAAAATGGGAGGACGGGGTGTGAGGGTGAGTGGATAAGAAGGGAATGAGAGTGTGGGTATAGAAAGAAAATCAGAGTGACGAGACAGGGAATTAAGTGAGAGTGATGGAGCAGGAGGGGAATGAGAGTAAGGAGACGGGATTAAGTGAGAGTGATGGAGCAGGGAGGGAATGAGAGTGAAGAGACAGGGAATTAAGTGAGAGTGATGAAGCAGGAGGGGAATGAGAATGGAAATGGGGAGACAAGGGGTGTAAGAGTGAGGGGACAGAAATTAATGAGATTAGAGTAGTGACAGAACAGTGAGGGAATGAGAGTGACAGAGCAGGGAGGGAATGAGAGTGAAGAGACGGGATTAAGTGAGAGTGATGGAGCAGGGAGGGAATGAGAGTGAAGAGACGGGATTAAGTGAGAGTGATGGAGCAGGAGGGGAATGAGAGTGAAGAGACGGGATTAAGTGAGAGTGATGGAGCAGGGAGGGAATGAGAGTGAAGAGACGGGATTAAGTGAGAGTGATGGAGCAGGAGGGGAATGAGAGTGACGAGACAGGGAATTAAGTGAGAGTGATGGAGCAGGAGGGGAATGAGAGTGAAGAGACAGGGAATTAAGTGAGAGTGATGGAGCAGGAGGGGAATGAGAGTGAAGAGACAGGGAATTAAGTGAGAGTGATGGAGCAGGAGGGGAATAAGAATGGAAATGGGGAGACAAGGGGTGTAAGAGTGAGGGGACAGAAATTAATGAGATTAGAGTAGTGACAGAGCAGTGAGGGAATGAGAGTGACAGAACAGTGAGGGAATGAGAGTGACAGAGCAGGGAGGGAATGAGAGTGAAGAGACGGGATTAAGTGAGAGTGATGGAGCAGGGAGGGAATGAGAGTGAAGAGACGGGATTAAGTGAGAGTGATGGAGCAGGAGGGGAATGAGAGTGAAGAGACGGGATTAAGTGAGAGTGATGGAGCAGGGAGGGAATGAGAGTGAAGAGACGGGATTAAGTGAGAGTGATGGAGCAGGAGGGGAATGAGAGTGACGAGACAGGGAATTAAGTGAGAGTGATGGAGCAGGAGGGGAATGAGAGTGAAGAGACAGGGAATTAAGTGAGAGTGATGGAGCAGGGAGGGAATGAGAGTGAAGAGACAGGGAATTAAGTGAGAGTGATGGAGCAGGAGGGGAATGAGAATGGAAATGGGGAGACAAGGGGTGTGAGAGTGAGGGGACAGAAATTAATGAGATTAGAGTAGTGACAGAGCAGTGAGGGAATGAGAGTGACAGAGCAGGGAGGGAATGAGAGTGACAGAGCAGGGAGGGAATGAGAGTGAAGAGACGGGATTAAGTGAGAGTGATGGAGCAGGGAGGGAATGAGAGTGAAGAGACGGGATTAAGTGAGAGTGATGGAGCAGGAGGGGAATGAGAGTGAAGAGACGGGATTAAGTGAGAGTGATGGAGCAGGGAGGGAATGAGTGTGAAGAGACGGGATTAAGTGAGAGTGATGGAGCAGGAGGGGAATGAGAGTGACGAGACAGGGAATTAAGTGAGAGTGATGGAGCAGGAGGGGAATGAGAGTGAAGAGACAGGGAATTAAGCGAGAGTGATGGAGCAGGGAGGGAATGAGAGTGAAGAGACAGGGAATTAAGTGAGAGTGATGGAGCAGGAGGGGAATGAGAATGGAAATGGGGAGACAAGGGGTGTGAGAGTGAGGGGACATAAATTAATGAGATTAGAGTAGTGACAGAGCAGTGAGGGAATGAGAGTGACAGAGCAGGGAGGGAATGAGAGTGACAGAGCAGGGAGGGAATGAGAGTGAGAGCAGATGCACCTAAGTGTAAGAAGAAATTAGGTAAATAAAATGTGAGAACAGAGTACTGGGGCACAATGTAGCCTAGCGGTGAGGTATAAAGGGCAGCCCTGCTCTATGGTCAGGAGCCAGGCCCTCATCACATCCTAAAGTACTGTATGAAAGATGTAACATTGTTTTTATAAAGGCCTGACACAGATTAAGTCAGTATGAAAACAAGGAAAAGTGAGAATATTACTAAAAACAATCTTACAACATTCTTATTTGTAAAATGTTTTATTTTGATTCCAGATAACTCCATTTGCAGCTCTGATCAAGCACTAAGGGCCTCATTCAATTGCAATTTGGCCAATTGAATAGTGCTCTAAATAAGCACTTAGCATATTTTTTTTAAAGAAGTTTTTAGTTAGTGAAAACCTTGCTTTTGGATAGATGTTTACTAACTACAAACTTCTTCAAAAAAATATGTTATGTGCTTATTTAGAGCCTTATTCAATTGGCCAAATCGCAATTGAATGAGGGCCTAAGTGTCCTCCTTTGCTGCTGAGCCATTCTAGGAGGAATCTATGTACATCATGTGAACAGAGCTGTTAGTGGGGTCACAGAGCCTAGAGGAACAGTGTACACTGACACACACCCTCACAGACTTAATAAAACTAACTTTCAAGCTGGGGCCCTTTAATATCTGACATTGTGATTTCCTCAAGAATTTCAAGTTATGTGGGACACTGACTATAACACAGCGTCAGTACAGTATATGTATACACATCAGGTATATGCCCCTTCTGGATCACTACATTCTTGTGGAGAAGGGGCTTGTGCATACCATGTAGGGCCACCGAAAGAAGGTCATAGCAGAGAGGTCAGACAAATTACTTTCCACTAGAGAAGAAACTGGCAACCTACTCTACTATCTTTGCCAAGGCCACATTATGGATAAGTACAACAAGATGTGCCTGGCGTGCATTTATACGTAAACTCAATCTCTTGAACCTGTTGAAATACAGAGTAGAACAGGAGACAAATCGCATTTTGTCAGACTGTAAGGAAAGTCATTTTTCACAGACTGACATCGCTTTGTTCCCAACATGCTTTAATCAGTAGGATGTCCGCATCACACCGTGTGTGTGAATAAAACCAAGTGTCCTCTAGATTGTTAGCTCTTTGGAGTAGGGTCATCACTTCTGTTGCAGACCCATTTGCTTAATATTTTTATTGCATTGTACCTGGACTTTCTTTTTTACTTATCTTAGACTTTGTATTTAATGTGCTGTTTATACTCACTGTACTTGATTCTACCTTGTAACAGCTCTACAGAAAATGTTGGCACGTAATAATAATAAGTGACCACCAGGAGGAGACAAAGGAAGAATAAATCTGAATCCAGTGATTTTAAATGAACACTTACAAATTGTCAAGTGTCTTGTTGGGCCATTTAAAGATTTCAGAAGGTGGATCTTTCCTGTTATACCTGACCTCCAGCAGTGGTGGCCATCAGCCACTAGGTGGCAAGGCTGAGATTTTAGTGAATTTCTTGTTAGTGTAAAGCTTATTATCTGCAAATATTTTAAGCCGAAACTCAAACTCTAACCCCAAACCCTAGGAAATTTACTAAAATAATGTCTGAAATTGACTCAAATCTTGGCTGCACCTCCTAGAAGACCGATGTTGATGAAGCACAACGGAATTCTTTTAGCCCAATTACATAGAGTTGTGAATGATATATACAGTAAACTCTTGATTATCCGGCACTCAACCACTCGGGACTCTCAAGCAACCGGCACCTTCCTCTATTCCCCATTTGCAAAAAACTCAATTATACGGCACATAAAAAAAATGACTCAAAATAGCTTTGTTTAGTTAGTACCTATTTAATAGGTTTTTGAGGAGTTTTTAGGGGGTTTAAGGGTTGTTTAGGGTGTTGTTTTTGAGACTCTCGTTTATCCGGAAACTACACATATCCGGCAATAGGCAATCCCCATAGGTGCCGAATAACTAAGAGTTTACTGTATATATAATGGTTGACATATCTGCCTCTCTCTCTCCTTAGATTCTGCAACCGTGTGAGGTGGGCGAGCAGCAAGCTGTAAAACTCCATATTGCAGCTTACGGTGCAGGAAACCGCAGCACATTACCAGGCCTGAGAATGATCACAAGAGCTTTTACAGAATTCATATGGGGTTCACATGCTGATTTTAAAGTAGCGCCATGGTAAGCATTTATCTGTATAGTCTTTAAAATAACAAACCAATTGTGTTTAGAAAGTAAACTAATAAACAAACTCACATTTGTATTTTTTATACTTACTGCATAGATCCATTTTCTTTTCTCAGCTTATTCTCTCTATTACTTTCTTAGGAGGGCATGTCAATATAAACTAGTTAACTTTATTTTCAACCTAACAAAATCACTGCAGTTATAGATGCCAAATCCCCACTGTGCTTATAGAAGCTTCCTGTGCATTCAAAGTCTCCTCCCACCCTAAGAAGTTGATCAACAGAAAGTGGTACATCGTACAGCAGCATAATTGCATATAAAATGTAATGTATTAGTCTATATTATTTTAATTCCCATTGTAACATATTTCTTCTTTTCAAGTGTAGTTCTTCTGAATAGAGTGATATTTTAACCAGCTAATACACTGTAATTTATAAACTGTTGGATTACGGGGGGCATAAAGCCATAGAGAGGCTAACTGTTCTTGGGGCCAAAGCCGGCAAGTTATCATTATGACCTCCTGGTTTTAGGTTACGTGACATAGTCATGGATATGCTGTGTGTACTTGGAAAGTGAGGGAAATCCTAAATATCTGTTTTATGCAAGTGTCAGGAATGTTCACTTCCGTTTAATGAAAGAGGTCAAGATTATATCCTCTTCGAGATAGGGAAGTCAGCTCAGATGTTTTTCATTTACAGACCACTTGTTTGTGAAAACAAGAAATCAGCTTTGGAGGTTTGGCCTGGTGGTATACATAGGACAGAAATAATCATGTCTACTAATTACTAAGAGGAAACTAGCTGATTAGTTATTATTCACAAACCCACTTGGTTTTAGACAACATTAGTTAATGGACATCCAACGTGACCATTAGCCACATTAAATTTGAAGCTTGTATGTGCAAGGTGAGCCCTGCAACGGTTGCAAGCTTGAAAAGTTGCGGATTTACGGCGGGCAAACCCGTAAACCATTTCTCGCTCGTTGGATGTGCGGCCGTGAACACGATCAATTAGTCCAACTCATAGTTACGGGTTTAGATGGAGGCAATGGCAACAGAGATCGTCAGAACTACATCACTGAAAAGTGGAGGTGGGATTTCAAAGTCTTACGGGTTTCAATTATGAGTTATGATTGGACCCACATTCCAAATATAATGCAATATTGATAAAGCCGTAAATATGATATTCTAGTCCATGCGAGTTCCATTATATGTATTAACACAGTGATTACCGGGATCGATAAAACACGGAAATTACACATGAAATAAAGTATTTTATTTAGCTGATTTGCGAGCTTGAGAATGTTGTGCTATTAATTCTAAGACCTAACATCACTTTCCTTTTATTATAAGAACAGTATTGTGTGTGTATGTGCATTTACAGTGCTACGGATTGGACTTTACCCCCATTGCGGGTCCTCTCTAGCACTCGTTGGCTTCTTGGCTCCATTTGCGAGTTACGTGGTTGAACGCCAGTGATTTTGGTGCAATTTAATAGTGCAGTTTGAACGTAGGAGTTACTGGCTTGACAGATCAAAGGATTTGCGAGCTCTCAAGTCGAATTCTCATGTCCCCTAGGGTTTTCTCGCTCCTACCCAGCGGGTTTAAGAGGCCAATTTAATAGCTGTAAGTCTTGCGAGCTACATTACGAGCTACTATTTTACACTTTAGGTGAATTTTGTGTGGCTGCATGTTTGTACCGTCAGGGATTTCAGTTTGCATGCCTATCATCCAGATCTTTGTGTTCTTATTTTCCAGGAATGGACCAATAAATTCACTTCGATTTCAATTCACACTCCTGGTCTCTGGCTAAGTTGGGTACATTAACCTTATATGTGTTTATGGATGCACTGTCTTGCAGATTGCTATTGTTGCCAGTCCTTACCCCTTCAGAATATTCTGCTAAGCATTTAGATCTTCCAGCTAGAACTTCTCCAACCCCTCTGAGGACCTCAGAAGTCATGTAGGCAAACAGCTTGGCTGGAACTTAGAATCTTATGTTTGAAAGTATTGAATATTGTTTACTCTAAATAATTGAATACAAATTGTATTAATGACCCAATTAAAGGAAAACTACAATTAAATGAATTTCCTATGTAATTCATTTTCCTAATATTTTCTATATTATCATATATATATGAGTATATATTAATACATATTTTGGTCCTTTCATTTTATGAGTTCTCCACACACCGCCAGCACAGGCGGCAGCAGTGGCAGTGAGTATCCGTTAGATGTCGCTGCCAAAGCTTTTGCTGCTGATTTCATAGCTTTAGGGTTATGGTTAGGGGGTTAGGGTAAGGGTTAGGGTAATGGTTTAAGCTTGGAAATTGTATACAATCTCACCATATTTTTGGCGTCAAAAGTTATCTGAGTCCTGGAAACAAGATATTGTAATTAGTTATCTTTGTTTATGAAGTTGGCAGTCCTGCTTTATGGTTTGTAAGTAGTGTTTCTGGCAGTGTTTGTAGTGTGGATGCAATAGTCATATTTGTTACTGGCACAGTCATTCTTACATTTGTGTGCGATGAAGTAGTGCACCACGGTAGTGCCTGCAATTGCCACATAAGTGCAGCTGGAGTCCAGGGTCAACTATTGTACTATGACCTTATACAGTGATTAAGCTTGTTAATATAACGTGAAGGCACTCTAATCATGATCACCCCTCCCATGCAGTGCTGTAGGTTGGGAACTTTTTTTAAATTATTTTAATTTATATAATTTTTTTCTCTTCCCGACCGCTCCATTATTTCCCCCTTGACCCCCTTGTTTATTTCCCAGTTTTACGTGCAACCAGTGTAAGAAATGTACTAGTAGAAAACTGAACATTCAATATATATTTTTTCTTATGTAAATATAAATAAGCTGATATGAATCATGTCTTATTGTACGACCACAACAGTAGCCTTTTAAGTCTACATAAGTCTCAGAAGGTATTGGTATAGTTTGGCAACAAATATTTTAGATTATTGTTTAATCATTTTGCACGAGGGGGCATTAAGTTCTTACTCAAAATCAAAAAGAGTTGCAGGAAATAAATAATTTTATTTAAAATGGCATTGGAGAAAGGGGGAACGAGTAGCTAAGTATAATACTGGAGTTTGCTTAACAGGAGGAGGATCCACAAGACAGAGGTAGAGTGATGAGACTTTCTGTCATACTAAAGTCCAGGACTGAAAGCTATTAAAAAAAGTAATTTAGTAATAGAAAATCAGCTTTGAATTTACTACATTTTAGCTGACACTCAGCTCAACCAGACTAGTCGTATTATAAGTACCCAAATTAACTAATTACTGGAAGATTGAGTTCATTTTGCACATGGTTTCTGTGGTTTCAGTAGGGTCTGGCTGCGCACACATTGACACCTTAGAAGCCATATGCAAAAGAAAATGTATTCATCAATAATGATGTATTCTCATGGGGTGAGCGATAGTCAAAATATAATAAACTCAAAGTTTTTCTATTACTGAATGATGTTTTTTAAAATAATTTCTAATTTCCATAACTGGGATCTCTGCAGTGCCTGTTTCAAAACAGTTGATGTTTGATCTGTGGTCAAGGGCTGGTAGAAAGCAAAGTTGTGGTCACTTGCAGAAAGGTGGAATTGACCATAGAAATGATCAGATAAGTTTGAGCTATGGGTAGGCAGCAGTCAGTAGGACACTCAAAGTTACAGATGTGATCATTTCCAAAAAATCCAACACACATATGGATACACTACATTAAGAAAAACAGGATTACTCTTTTAGTTAGACTTCCCAGGTAGTTGCCTAGGGTAACTGGACATAGGAGACTCATAGGGAGGGGTACATCGATTCTGAGTGCAGATGGCCGGCATGAACTTCTCAGCAATCCTGTATCATACTTCTGTTTTACAGGTCCCCCATTTTACTTACAGTGTGGCCAGGGCCAGATCCACCTTTTTGGAGACCCTAGGCAGTGAAGTGGAGGAGCCCCTGCGAGTGAGTACACAAGGTATGCACAGACCCATTTTTGCATTTTCTGTGCATGTATATTCCTTCTTGTTCTAGGTTGTTACCCCTAGTAGCCAGACAATGAACTGCAGCATTTCATTTTTGAAGCCAGGAAAGATTTTTTTTTTTTTTTTTTAGAGTGCCGCCCCACACACGGAAATGCCCTTAGGCAGCTGCCTACTTGGCCTAATGGGTAATCCAGCCATGAGTGTGGCAAGAGATAGAATCAAAAGGACACCCCTCCCTCCTTTTCCTTCCTTAACCTGTTTCTCCTTGTTACACACAGGAGGACCAACGTGAATCTACGGAGATCAGTATGAATCTGTGTTCTTGGTGATAGAGTTAAATCTGGTAAATAATCAGTTGTGATTGTCACTATCAGAAGAAGTGGCTCTAACGATAAAACATGTCCTGCTTCAAAATTCCAGCTATCTGCTTAGGTTTTCAGCAATCCTTCATATTTAAATGTCTTAGTAAACTCTACACACATATACAATCACCTACTGTTTACTGCTGTATAATGTATCTGTGTATTGTATAGCTATTACCATACACACAATATAAAGATAGAAAGCTGAAAAAACACAAAAGAAAATGAGCATTTTCAGAGTAAATGTAATTATTTCAAAACAAAAAATAATTTTTAATTTCTCATTTTTAAATTAATATTGCAAAGAAATGTATTTAACCCATTTTTGTTAGTTAAATAATCGTTTCTCTAATTGTGTTGTGGTTAATACAATGTTACAACTATGTAATTCATATGAAGGTCAGTAGAAGACAACACACCTCTCATTATCTAGGGGTAATCTTTCTAGAGATGTTACAAAAATAATAAGATGTTGAGTAAAATTGTTATTGTTGTGTTGCAAAGTAAAACAGGGGTATGAGTAATGTCCAGATATATCTCTGTCCTTATGGAAAGGGGGGTTGTATGTAGAGGGAGAGAGATGGATTGTGACCAGGGGAGAGGGGCAGATAGAAGGAATGTGTAATGTCTTGTTAGAGAGTAAGAATACAGCGATTAGTGGACTTATTTGTTTTATAGTTGTATATCTACTAACTTTACAGTTTGTCTTTGTAATTTACTAATTATACCCACTCTACTCTATTCTATTCTGTAAATAGCGCTACGGAAATGTTAGCGCTTTATAAATAAAGAATAATAATAATTCGCATGAATCAATTAGAATGGAATGTCACAGTTCTGGGTAGAAAACAAAGATCTAAAACCACCCTAAACAATGGATCACCAGATATCTTAGATATGCAAAATATTCCTAAACAACAGTAGGTTTTATTTATACTTGTCAAACCCCAGTGATTACTAATTACAGCCATGACACACGTCAAAAGACGTCAGCATGTAGTTAGTTGCCATGGCTGTGTGTGGAGTTATTTTGAGGGGACAGCACATTTACACTGTTATACAGGCTGTACACTTACTACTTTACATTGTAGCAGAGTGTCATTTCTTCAGTGTTGTCACATGAAAATATATAATAAAATATGTACAAATATATGGGGGGTGTATTCACTTTTGTGAGATACTATATATATACTAGCGACTTGCCCGTCAAAAATGACGAGGCAATAAAATTGTAAGGCAGGTAATGCTGTTTGCCACAGACTTTAATTTTTTTGGTGGTCTGAGATCCTTTGGTGCTCATTGTGAGCTTTGCACTGAGCGCCTTCTGCTCTCATTGCGAGGCTGTTAATTGTTGTATTTTTTTCTGATAGGCACTTTTGCTGTTATTGTTTGTTTGGCGCTGATCTGCTTATTGCAAGGCTTTTTGTGCTATGAGCAGCGTTGGAGCTCGTTGTGAGGCGCGGGGTGAATGGCTTTTGTGTTCATTGCGAGTTTATTTGGACGACTCTGATTTCAAAAGATATCTTCCATTACAGCCACAAATTACCTATAGAAAAAACAAAAGTATAGGAGACCATGTTGTTAGAAGCTTCTTCAAATTTAAAGAAGAGGATAAGACAAAGACCATGTGGCTTCAACCAACAAGAGGTTTATACAGATGTGGAACATGCAAAGCATGCCCCTATGTACAGCCGGTACAGTGCTTCAAACATCCCATCACCTCTAATGAATATCCTTTGAGAAATGTTATTACGTGCAAGGTTATACGTAGGCAAAACGATAAGGCAATTACGCCGCCATATTCTTGAACACACATATTCGGTGAAAAAAGAATTGGACACGCCGGTGTCACAACATTTCCTAATGGTACACGCTAATACATTTTCAACAATGAAATTCTATGTAGTTGATCATCTCTGTAGAAAACCGAGAGGAGGTGATATTAATACACAACACTTACAGATAGAAAGCAGATGGATTTTTACTTTAAAATCACAGTATACTAATGGCCTAAATGAGGGTTTCTCATATTCAGCATTCTTATGAGTACTGGCTACTCGTTAACAACCTTAGAGGCCCTCTCATACATAGCATCTAAACAACAGTATAAAACTTAGGCTCCTTTTTTTTTAATCTCAGACCTATAATGTATATACAGCTAAATATAGGAGGTTTCCTTCTTTTACTTTTTATATGCTCATATATTTTTATTTACAATCACATTTTCACTCAAATAGTTCACTCATACTATTCATATTAACTTTGCACAAGGAACTAGTTTCTTCTCTTAGATAGTATACTTTATTATTATTGAGTAATTTCTTCACAATATTTATCTTGTCCATACCCTCTCATTATTAAGCATCACATATTCTTACACTCTCCTCAAACTCACATAAGAATATTTTACAGACTTTTATCCACCTAATTTAATGCTATAAGACATCACAACCAAACACATCATCAGCATTTCACTAACACATTTACCACTATCATTTTCAATCAAATTAGGATTGTTTTTAATGATTTCAGGTGCGCGCGGTTCGGCCGTTAAGGTCGTATTATTGCGAAGTTATAATGGTTTTTTTTTCTAAGTCCCGCGGTTCGTATTTTTTTGTATAAGTCCGTATTTAGTGATTTCGTTATAGATCTATTTTCTTAAAGTGCCGCGTGTGTGGCTGTTTGTAACCGTGTGAGAGGCGCCGTAGAGCCTCCACCTGAGCTTTCAACTCATTGCAGCCGACGTTGGAGCCTCCCGCATTTGCAGACCAAACTGCGTCCCTCGCTTTGCGAGGGACGCAGTTCTTGCGAGCTCGTTTCGTGAGCTTGCAAAGCGTGACAACTATTATATGTGATATATATGCGGTAGAGTCACATTATAGTGACCATCACCTAATTTTGACATCAGTAGCTCGTATCCAATTAAATATGGCATGTGTCGTGAACTGGCCTGGACAATATATAAGGTGACATGTAGGCATTCTGCAAACATATCAACCATCGCTGTCATAGGTAAAATGTGAGATTCATCTGACTTGGAAAAGGGGATGATCATTGGCTTTTGGCCCATGGGTGGCAGTATTTCTGAAACATTGCAGCTTGTGAAATGTTTGCGTGCTGCTGTGGCTAAAGTGTACAGTGACTGGACAAATGGCACCACTAGGAAAAACCTGGGTGGAAACTACGGCGCACCACGTGCCATTGATGTCAGAGGTGAACGCAGCTGCAAACATATGTGAGGACCAACCAACATGCTACAGATGAGCAAATCACCCTCCAAACAAACCAGGTGGCTACCAGGTGCTTAACTAACACTCTGCAACCATTGTTGGAAGAACACAAGCTGGTTACCTCTGGAAGGCACTCTCAACCAATTGGGTTATCTATCCATCCTTGCAGATTAAGTACACCAATATGTTGATGGTCTTCCCTGCAGTGGATGGGCTCTTCCAGCAGGACAATGCAACATGTCATATGGCCAGAATTGCCCGGGAGTAGTTTGAGGAGCATGACAAAGACTTCCAAGCTCTTCCCTGGCCTTCAAATTCCCTGGATGTGAACCCCATCGAGCACCTGTGGAACCACCTCGATCACCATGTTTTTTACCGTATGGATCCTGAACCACCGACTCTTCAGCATTTGTCAGATGCACTGCAGTCTGAATTGCTCCAGATACAATTACTAACCTTCTAGCATCTTACTGACTCACTACCACGCTGTCTATGCTGCACACAGCAATTATTTGGGATATTAGCTGATCATAGTCATAATAATATGACTTGACTGTGTATATGCCTGAAAATTAGAACACACAACAGCATGTCTGTAATGCCTGCACAGTGTCTTCTGTGTTTACTTTAAAGCCGGGGCATATGCACAGCCGCCATTACGCTACATTGCAATTTAACCATCAGGAGCAAGAGGGACATCCCCAGGAGCGAAAGAGAGAGGACAGAGGGAGACAGGAAAGTGCAAGAGAGACACAGGCAGAGAGAGACACACACAGGACAGAGAGAGTGAGAGAGGACAATGAGAAAGAGAGGGATAGAGAGACACAGGACAGAGGGTGCGACACACAGGACAGAGAGGGAGACACACACACACACAGGACAGAGAGAGAAAGAAAGAAAGATACACACACACAGGACAGAGAGAGGGAGAGACACAGGACAGATTGTGCGACACACAGGACAGAGAGAGTGAGAGAGGACAATGAGAAAGAGAGGGATAGAGAGACACAGGACAGAGGGTGCGACACACAGGACAGAGAGGGAGACACACACACACACAGGACAGAGAGAGAAAGAAAGAAAGATACACACACACAGGACAGAGAGAGGGAGAGACACAGGACAGAGGGTGCGACACACAGGACAGAGAGGGAGACACACACACACAGGACAGAGAGAGAAAGAAAGAAAGATACACACACACAGGACAGAGAGAGGGAGAGACACAGGACAGAGAGAAAGAACGCACACATAGACAGTCCGCACAGAGAGAGACAGCAAAGAGTGAGAAAGAACTCCATACACCACATTGCAAGTGGCGTCAAATTCAACACACCACAGGAAACGGCATAACAGCCGCCATTACACACCTCTGAGAGGGACACACAGCACAGAGACAGACAGGAGAGAGAGAGACACACAACATGCTCACTACATAATGTCACAATCTGCTACTTCAATTTGACTTGGTAAGAACCTGGTTTAAACTTATCCAGCAGAATCGTGCAGTCCTTGTACACCTCTGATAGCAGAAGATGGACCATACACAGGAACCACGCCGTAGTTTCCACCCAGGTTTTTCCCACAGGAACCCACGCCTAGGAGATTGCTTCCACAGACCAGAATATCAGGAACACCATATAATCCTTTAGAATTAGGATTAATTCACAGACTGACACTTACACATTGTTTATGTAAATACAGACACAAATGTCATTCCTTTATTAATTGTCACATTGTATATAATTTTCTGGCACACAGGCTGGCCTATCACAGAAAGCCCCATCCCTAAATAATAGGCTGCCCCCCTGCTTACTGGGAAACCCTGTACATCTGCTGAGCTTAGGGCTTTAATTTCATCCTTGTGATTATATTTAGGTGGGGCTGAGCGAGTTATCACCAGACAACAACACTGCAACATAATAGGCTGCCCCTGCCCAGTGGGAAACCCTGTACATCTGATGAGCTCAGGCTCTTAATCTCATCCTGTTGATTGTATTAACGATAACCCTTTGCTGTATTCTTGAAGTGTGTGTACAGGTATTATGTATGAGACTACGGTCTTGGGCGTTTGGCCGATTCAATAGCCTGAAGACTAGCTAACATGAAACATAATACATAAACCAACATACATACAGTATAACAGTGTAATCATATTTTAACCATAAGCACTAAGAAATACATGACCATAATAATAAAAACAGGGTAACTTCTAGCCAGTCAGGCCCAGGCCAAAGTGTAAAACAGTCCAGTCACGCCCTGGGCATGACACGTAACACAGAGAGAGAGAGCGCGCACAGATAATTCCAAGGCTTTCCTATATACTGTAGATGTTGCAGTTGTTACACCTAGATAATACATCTTTTGGAAATTTATATTTTTATAAGTTCACTGGTGGCGGGGGGGGGGGGGGGGGGTACTTAGAACCTTATAACTAAAGCTGCAGTCTTAAAAAACAGAGGGGTACACTTGACTAGCCTTACATCATTGTAGCTTAACTGTTCAATATAAACATATTGTTGACTGGGTTAAGGGTGTTAAACATTTCACTCATTTTTAGACCAAGTCTTTATTCCAAATATGCAGCTTCTCTGCTATATGCCTAACCTGACAAAGCTAGTAACGTGTTGTGATACAAAAGCCTTGCTCTAGTCAGCTTTTAAAGCCTGGCATATTAGGAAGATGCTGTGTGTGGTTTCTCAGGCTTCTCAATCTATCTCCACCTGTCCTACAACCTTGATTTCCAAAATGGCATAGTCCTATTGGGGTAACTCTAGACCTAATTTAATTAGTCTTCTTGTCTACCTCCTGTACTTAGATGTTAACATTCCCACAGATAAAAGAGACATTTGCTGCCACTCAGCAATATCATTTTCAATACCAACAAGTTTAACGTGTGTAAGCTATGTATTTGCTAGCGGCCTGGAGGTAGTTCTCCACCTTTCTCTTCCTACTGAACACTCTGTATCATCACTATATCAAATAATCAAACCTACTATGAGAATTGAGTATTACAATATAAGAATTTCCTACTGGCTTTGTCACTTTCTTGACTATACCCTAAGAGAGTGTTTCAGCTTTTCTACTCCATTCATAAAGCTCTACCTGCAACTACATTCCGAGATGAGTTATAAGTTGCTCCACTATAATTAATGATATTGTGACTGGTTTAATATTTTTCTTATTTTAGTGTATTTAATTTACTTTATTTACATCATAGCATTTTTTTTAGTTCCTGTGCTCTGTTCTATTACATGCTATGCTTTCTAAAATGGCACTATTGAAATCTAGAGCATTTCATTAAAAAAACAAAAAAACATTTTAAATATTATATATTGTTGTTCTACTCAATTATTTTTCACTTGACTGGTAGATTAATCATATTATGTGCTATTGTATATATAGGCAACTGTAAAATTACTCTAGTTCACACAATGGATGCTAGTAAGTATGGACTATAATAACTTTTTTCTTCTAAATTTAGGGATCTAGCCAGCTTTGGAGTGACAGCCTTCTGCACCTTCCAGATAGGAGGAATCCCTTGAGGAACATATAATTTACAATAGCAAGACTGTTAGCAATTAAACGATCCAGACTACTTTGAGGTACAGTTTCCTGTACCTTCCAGATAGGAGGCAACCTTTGAGATTCACAGATCTGCTTTCTACCTTGCGGATATCCAACATATTTTGATCTACCCCTGCTTTAAAGTATAATTGTGTATATATATATGTGAAGTTTATTATTTCTGCTGGTGCAAAGTTACAATTTACGTAGCGTAGTTCAGTGCATATTGCTGATGTAAAGTGGAAATTAAATCACATGCATATAGGTGGTGTTGGTTGCATAGTTTGGATTAGGAGGGTGTGCACATTGATGATAAGTTCTCTATTTAACCCAGAATTGGATTTGGACTGGTAGAACAAGGATAATAGACTTCTATTTATTCAGAAATCAGACAGAATTGGTAAAGCAAGGGAATGTATTAATTTTGGATATAGCAGCTGCTTGCTTTTTCAGGGAAACTGAATGTTTATTATCTGTTAAAAGATACATCTAGCTAGCTTATTTTGAAAGAGATATTGTTCTAATAATAAATTGTTTATTTTCCTAAAATATAATTTTGTCTCAGATTACTGTAAATTGTGAAACGCTAAGGAAAATATAATTGTCAACATCTGAAACATATTGTTTTCATACTAGATAAAATAAGACACTTTAAATGCATGATAGCAAATTTGAGACAGCAGTAGCCCCTTATCCACAGATGTGCTAAACGACATTCTTCATCAATGTATCACACCCTTATATCAGGGGTTCTCTTAATTCATATCATACACAATTATTTGACTTGCCTTGTGGATGGATTGCAACATCCAGATGACTCATCCAGAATTAGCCAGTTAAGCTGTACAGAGCGGAAGTGCTGAACCCACACAAAACATCTGGCTTATTAAACTTCCTCCTTGATGCATTTGTATGGGTTTTTTTTTCTCTGCAGTCTCTATAAACACACAATACTTGTTAATACTCAACATGGAGATCTCCAGGAATACCAACACACATGTTACATACTTCCTTTAGAGCATATCTGCTAAGAGAGACATTTAAACACATTCACTAATGCAACCCTTTTGCATATGCACAGACCCTGCAGTGTTGGGATTAGTAATGATACTTATGGTCTGATATCAGCTCTATCTGACCCAATCTGTGCACTAAATGTCAATATATGGACTTTTGGTTTTACTTTATGCCAATCTATTTTTTTGCATTAGTGTTTGCTATTCACGGTTTTAGTAATTCAGCATCTCCTTGTCTTTTGGGTATGCGTTGCTCTTAGTAGCATGGGGGGTCCTACACAGCTGCAACTGGTGAGCTTCCATTTATCAGGATTTTTTTTATATTGGTATCAATAAACATGTAAATTTTAAGCTGTGACAACACTGTTCTTATGAGGAAACTATTTTAGTGAGTGCAGTAAAACTGACACAGAAGTCACAACTGTCCTATCATGCATTTAAATAGAATATGTATTTATTTTTATTTTTTTGCATGGAAACAAAATATTTTCACCTTATTGCCAATATTTTCACTTCCAGGTAAAACTCCACGGTAGTTGTCCCCTCAGAGTATATAGTACATGATCATGCCTCCCATACCAACTCGCAGTTCCCCTTTTCACCAAGTTCAGTACTCAAATAAAATATATCACAGCAAAACCTTTTAAAGTTTGCGTGTTTTCTTGTGCCTTAGGGAAAGCACTATGTACGTTTGATTTTAAAATCAACAATAGGGCCCTCCGTTGATTTGTATATAACCCCTGTATATCGCTGCGGTGCATATGTTGCGAAGTTACAAATAAAGGATATTAATAAAAGGTGAATAATCAGAGTATTGCAGTATAAAATACCTTTTTTATTGGACAAGTGTAAAGACCCAGAGACAAGGGTCTCATTACACCCCTAATTCTCCTACTGTAGCTTATAGTAGTAATCTGCAGATTGTGACTTAATATTCATCTCCGCACCCAGCCATTCAGATCAAACAGTCATTTATGGAGAAGCAGAGAAATAAGATGAGCAACACCATTCCTTAGTTCAGAGCAGACTGGCAGTTTATTCTTGTTTGCATTTCCCAGATATAACAAACACAAGATCTCACCCACACCCCTTTTTGTATGAGTGGGTTTGAATTCTTAGTGTGACCTCCTCATCAGGCCATAAAGACCCCTCCCATCACCAGAGCCTGGGGGTTATCTGGTTAGGTCACTAATATCCCAGGCTTGTGTTCATCCTGCGCCTGCAAGGGGGCAGAGGGCATTCCAACCTCCAGGTCAGAGTCCAGATGCCTGACAAATTGCTCCATGTGGTTTTACAATATTATTTGTTTATATGTGCTATTGGGAGAGGGAAACAACATATTTCACAAACTACAATGACAAATGCACAAATGAAATAAGCAACAAGATAGTCACATGAGTTGCTTTTAATATAACATTGAATGTCCATTTTGATATCCTTGATGTTAGCAATGAGATGTGTAAGAGTCCTAGATAACAGTCATGACAACAAGCATCTGCATTCATGGAAACAAATAACTTTCAAGAGTGTACCTCTCTTTATCAAGTATTGCTTCAGACTTGATAAGGAGAGGTACATCTCTCAAAAGCTTGTTTCAATGTGTTTGGATCTGTCACCCACAAAAGGAGTGGTATAGCGCCTGCTTCAGGAGCGGTGTCCTGACTAAAGCTAGATGGAATCTAATTTTGGTTTCTATATTATAGCAATGCTAAATCTTTAAGCTCTGTTTTTTAAAGCAATTCTTGATAAGCCATCCTTGAGCAGATTAGAAAGATTAAGAAATTATAAAGCAATAAAACAGTTGCGACAAGAAAAAAAAAATATCCAAATCCCATTTTTTTTAATAGATTTATTATAGATGCAGTTACAGACAAAAGTATGTTTGTACCAATTTTGACAACAGTAAAAGTGAGAATCATAAACATTCATTATTTAAAGTACTGGCATAAAGTAATTTTACCATTAAGTTTTCTTTTACAATGTGAAAATAGGTATATGAAGCCTCAATGAGTATTAGTGCCATTACTGCCAGTACTCACATGGAAGGCCTTATTATTTTCAACATTCATTTGCATAATTAGCTAAACCGAGTAAAAAAAAGGACACTGTTACATAGTAACCTGCCAGAATTATATACACATCTAAATCCAGACTATGAATTTTAGGAGTTTGCATTATACTGCGTGCACAATTAAGTCTTTGCTGTATAAATGGATTATAGTTATGAACATGTATTAATCAGTAATTTGTCATGGCTGATGCATGCTTATGACTAACTGTATCCCTTTGTTTACCAAATTGCCCTTCTATTCTGAGAGTTATTACAAATATTGGAGCTGGTCTCTGGTGCTAATCTCGACACCATCACAAAATATAAAACACATTCAAGCACACGGATGGTCTCAAACAGGTCCGTACATCTGAATTTTATGTTCTTATTACTAAGTCACAATCTAGGAATGACCTGCATTCAGATTCACATGTCCCTTACCTGAGTTTTTATGCATGGAATGGAAAAGAGTATGAAGTGTGATTACTGCAGCCTGCAATTCAAGTGTAGAAGGAATAAGTGCAGAGTGCAGGATTGGCTGGCTGCAAATCATTTACCACCATCAGTCCCTCACATACTTTGTGCATACTACACAAGTCAAATGTCTGGAAATACAGTTTGCATTATTAAACAGCGATAAGAGTCACCATATTTATAAAATGGATGGAAGTTATACAAATGGTTCTGTATTATAGACCCACATGAAAAATATAAATACTCTAGAGCAGATGTGCTAAATATGGGATCTACCTTTTTTGTTGCACAGTGGCATTAAAATCATCCTGCAGGTTGGACATGGTGTGTAGCCCGTCACTCATAGATCTGCTTTCTACCCTGTGGATATCCCACAGATTGTGATCTACCCCTGCCTGAAAGTATAATTGTATAAATGGGAAGTGAATTGTTTCCGCTTCTGCAAAGTTACAATTTACATAGCGTCGTACAGTCATATTGCTGGTGTAAAGTAGAAGTTTATATCACATACAACAGTGTATCAAACAAATTAAATATCTACAGAATTGTGCCATGAACATTATGATCAAAAAGATATGAGCAAAAGTTTACCAAAATATTAAATATTTCTGTCTTTGGCATTGTAATGTACTAAAGAAATATACTAGTATTGCTGAAAAAAAAAACAATTATAAACTATGGTAGCTGCCAGTGCTAAAAATACAAAACACTTTAAAATTAAAATGCATGGTTGTAAAAGGGGAATACGACACTTGCAACAACTTATTTTCGCAAATATATTAGCTGGTAAATAATAATAATAATAATAATAATAATGAAACAATGGTTTCTGTCTTTGCAAACTTGTATGGTTTATCTATTTGATATATAAATTATTTATAAAATTCTCTGAATACAAATATATCATGTGTAATAAAACATGCCAACTTTTTGAATTCTCTTCATTTACAATTTATTGAATGCCAAGCATAAAAGTAAAAAAAAAAAAAAAAAAGTCAGACGATATATAAAAACCATAACATTGTACTACTGCATTTAATTTTTTTTAATGTCTCAAAGTATCAAAAGAAATGTATATTTAGGTTTTCGGCATTCTGTAGCTTTCAAAACTTGAGTCAGGAAATGGATAATCAAAAGCAACAAAAAAAGAAGGGGTCACCCCAACAAGAAGTCTGTTTCATCTTAAATAGAATGAAACTGTCTATACATTGTACTAGCCTTTTTCTGTAGTAAATAATTCCTGAGAAATACAGAATTTTTATTTGCGGCCAGGATGGAGCTCAGTATGCTAATTTGCAGGTCAGATGATGAGATAAGGGCAAGGGAGGGATTGTAATTGGATGACACTGGCTGTCATTGTCTTGGCCACCACAGGGACAAACAAGCAGACTGATGATCCTAATTAAACACATCAAAAAGAAGCTATTTATTGTTATACAAATGAGCAGCTCCAAAATACTAAAGCGTCTCAGGAATAGCTAATTTGAGACAAAATTAGGTAATAAAAATTGTACAGGCAGTTTCTCATGCACTTTAAGAATAACCTAACCCTTTACACAGATATGCATAGTAGTACATTCATCATTTACATATGAGCTCTTCATTTCAAGGTGTATCCATCAGCAAAGGCCACAGTAAAGACAGCTTGCATTCAACACCGCAGGAGTACCAGTTTTTAATTTTCACTTTCTACACTGTCCGATTGGAGTCTTACACCAATTTGCCCCATTAAATAAATCCAATTTTGAAGTTGGAAAATAGGAGAATTTGGCAATATTCTGTAGCAGTGAATGTGGAAGCATTTTACATTTCTTGTATTTTGAGTTAGTAAACTGATGAATATATTGTGTATGTCTAAATTAAATAAGTTTACTATAGTTTCAGCTATATCCATTGTTATTAGGTCACAAAAGGAATAATTATTATAAATGCAAAGTTAAAATGCCTCTGATAATGGCTGAAGTTTAAATTTAAAAAAAAAGCCAGTCACTAGGCCAAAGCTTGAGGACACAGAGCTCAGCAGTGACATAAATAATGTAAAAGACTCCTGTGTAACTGATGATCTAATGGAAAGTGTAGTGCCGGACAAAGAACAGAACCCATCTGTTCTGCGTAATGATAAAGAGCAAGTGTCAGGTTTACTTACAAGACTTGTTTATTGTAAAATGCTACCATATATAAAATGTGTTTCAGCTTTCTTGAAACAAACAGAAATTACCTTTTTTGCACAGAGCATACCAGAACATGCATGTCTCACTTGAAGACAAAGTAGGACTCATACGGATATACCACTATTCAGTTTACATGGACCAACCGCAAAGGGCACGTATTTTCAAATCAACTTCTTTAAAAAACAAAAATCCTTGCTCTACACTGAGTGGTTGATAAACATATCAAATTGATGTTTAAATGTAACTCCTGGTCTCTGCGTTCTTAAAATGCAAGAGCACCATCACAGAAATAAAACATACGCACAAAAGCATAGATGCTCTAGAGTTGTCTGTGGTACTCATATTCACAGATATTAATCCTGGCTCCCAGCAGCTCATCTCAGAACCTCTCAAATGAAATCCAATATCTTTAGGGAGAACAATTTAGACTATCACTCCTTCCCACTCATCTTGAATGTGTGGGTCCTCCTATTTTTCCATAGCCTTTATTGGTGGTGGCAGTGTGATAAAATGACTTTACTAATCCATGGTGGTTGCCATTTTCCATTTACATTAGAACTTTGTTCAGATTGTTTCTAAAATGACATACAATCCCAACCATGTTAACAAAAAATGTCACTTCAGCCTAGGATATGTATTTTATTAGTCTGTGCCAAACATGATACAAACTATTACACTGAAACTAATGTTGTTGTCTGATAAGTATAAAAATGCAAGTTTTACAAATACAGTTTAAGAAAATCATATTTTTAAAATCACTGTAATTTTTTGTGTTTACTATAAACTGTGCAGTTTTTATTTTCTACTTTTAAATTTTATTTACCCAGTTTATTTTGAATGGAATCTGAAAACCTAATTGTAAATGTACATTCTATTTGAGAATTCTTTCAAATTATATTTTCACTTGTAAAACAAATAAAGTAGTATAAATTAAATGGAACATGTCAGATGACACTACACAGACAAGTTAGATACATTGATTTACAATAAAATCTAGCTACACTTGTTTAAGGCAATGAATGTGTAACTGTGCTTAAAGTTTAGGTTTATTGCCTGGTATACGGTTACGTGCTTTATGTTTCTGTTTGTAAGAGTTTAAATGAAAGAAGAGCTACCAAATGGGTAATGTTCTCTCCCCACCTAGGCATCTACAAGTCTTAAAAAGGTAACTGTATTCATTGTTTTTATTTTAAAACCAATAAGCTTGTAAAAAAGCAATACAACTTATAAGGGACTGGCATGGTTATACTGCCCATAGAACACTAAACATACAGTTTACATTGTATCTAGTACAACGAAAGCCCCATTAGTCCAGCGATCTAGTTATTTATTCCTATTTTATTTTTTCGTTTTCTTTTGCTCACCATGTTTGCACCCCTCCATCTTTATGCAATTACTTGTGGTGGACAGGCAGCAAGTTAAATATTTAAACCCATTCCTCAAACTGACTCATTGAACACATTCTAGTGAAAGCGTCCAATACTGTTGCTCTGTACCTACATGAAGTTCCTTTTTTAAGAAAATATTTATAGAAATGTTGACTGTTTTATATTACTAAAATGAAGGACCTAATTTTAGCATATGCATGCATTCAACCATGAAAACCACTTAAATATGTATACATTTCAAAATGTCTACATTTTAGATGGTTTGGATGAGTGCTTGCACAACCAAAAACTGCAGCAAATGAAGCCCATAAGAAAATCCTCCTTGCCATGAATGGAAACTAACAGCTTCACATAAAATGTCAGTGCAGAACAGAAAGCTGGAAATGTCCGTTTTAAAGGACCACTGCAGTTTAATTTTCAGAGTTTGCTATTTTGAAGAACTTGACATAACAATGGAAACCTGGGAGGAACAAGGGAAACTGATAAGATTTTATATTCACTTGTTACAGTGATCTTCCAATAGCCCTTTGACAACGGTAGTCAGTGGCAGAATTTGGCCCCATTCAATAACCTTCCCCATCCTAGTTACAGACAGTCTGTGGGCACACCGACATTTGGGCGAAGACATGCGCAACGTCATGTGCGCACCATTAGCAAAGCCGGTGAGTAGGGACACAGAGAGTACTTGAAGCTGTGGAGAGAGTGAATACTGGGGGGGGGGGGAGCTTGAGAAGGAATGCGAGTAATGGGGGAGGAGAGGGTGAGTGCAGAGTGCTGTACTGCCTCGCTTGTGTGGGTGCGCGCATTTGTCAGGACTTTTTTGGCGCGCACGTCTTTCGCCCAAAAGTCATGCTACCCAGTCTGTGTCATGGGTGAAGCCATCTTACACGGCTAGTCACCTAAATAAGATTCTCAAATGCTTTTGGGTTCATGTCTTGCATATCTACTAATGCTATTTTGTAACTTACCAAACTACAGTGGTCACTCTCCAACTCATAGTTGGATAACACTGTGCTTATAACATGAAGCAATAGTTTTACTTTGGCTGCATGATCGATTACAATTCTATCTAGCCTTTGCTTAATAAATCACAGAATACGGTCTCTCTAATCATGCTAAGAGGCTAATACCTTTGTTTTAGCTTCAGTGCTAAAAGCCCCTTTTAAATATATAAAAATAAATTAAACAGATGTTATTCTTACTTCCAGTTCATACTCAACATGTGTTGATTATTTTTGTGCATTTGATTACTTTGACTTGCTTTTACACATCCATATTTTCCCTTCAGAATTTTATAGTAGCATGTTATGGTGGGTCATGGTGTATTACCCATTCTGCAAAACTGTGGCCATTATTCAAATAAAAACCATGTAACTGAAGCGAATGCCATGTGCCTACCAGTTCCTTACCTGTAGCAAATATAGTCAAGGCAAACATAATTAAAAGGATGCATTAAAGTAAACTAACTTTTATCCCCAGTTGCTTAACTTATATAATAAATGCAATCTTCCATGGATATTTTTCTCAATTGTGTTCTAGTAACATTTCTGACAACTTAAGGGAATCAAATGAAGAAAAAAAAAAACATTCATCTATACAAAGCTCATTTTTTTTTTTTTTTTTTTTTAGTACCAATCTTCAAAATGATTCTTCTTGAAATGTAAAGGTACAAAAATCTGATCTTTCACAGGAATGCATAGAATTTAATTTTTACAATTTGTGCAATTAGCATCTGACTAGACACAAATAAAATAAAATATTAATACTGGAAGCAAAAAAATACTTTAGCCAGTGAATAAACGGAAACATGGTGTTTAAACAAAAAAAAATTGTAATCTTAAATGACTACAATAGATGTGGAATAACTTCCTATGTTTGTTAATTTTTAAGAAATTAACATTAGCAGCTATGTAAATTCTGGCCATAAAAGCAGTTTAGTTAAATATTTTCATAAACACACTGAACGACTCCATGTTTGTGTCATCCACACTTCTTGCTGGTTTGGAGTTTGAGTGGGTGAGTTATTTTAATTGTATTACATATTATGGTGTGGATGGACAATGTGTGTGGGGGAGGATTTGTTGACCCATTGATTGATATAGATAAGATTTTAGCATCTGACACCTTCCCTCTCCTCTGCACATATTCACTAGAAAGTAGCTTGCAAGCGTTGCTCTCTAAACACCTCCTTGAGCCTTGAATAGACAGGACTCATCTCAGCTTCCATACACTAGCATAGCTGCCAAAATAAATATGCCTATTGCTAAAAAAAAAGATGTATTGACATTTTCGAAGTATGCTACAAAAAAAAACAAGGTTTTCCTTAACTACAGTGGTCTTTAAGGTGACAAAATGAATACTGAGGAATACAGTTTTAAAATACTGAGCAAAAAAAAAAAAAAAACAGTCAGTTTGGATTTTGTTTTATATTCCAATAAATTAGATCTACCAAAATCATGTAACAGAATCTGTTATTTAAAAAAAAAAAGTCTTTAATATAAAAGATTGATATTGCAACCACATAATCATTGTGGTTTATGTTTACATGTGAGCGCTACTGAATTTCTCTTATCTGGTCAAGCCATACATATAAATTTATCAGCTTAATTATGCAGCTGCATCACATTCCTAGAATAAACAGTTATTAAACAAATATGAAAAGTTTATCAGTGCAGATTGACAAAAACAAAATATACTTTTTAGTATAGTTACTGTACCTGTATATGAAGTTAGTATTCAGGATATATATATATATATATATATATATATATATATATATATATATATATATATATATATATATATAAATAAAACAACATACTTGTTAATGCAGATTTAGATAAAGCCATTATTAAGCTACTAGTGGTTTGTTACCATTATTTCAATCTTGTATTTGGCTTTCACAAATAACACTTTTACACTATCAATAAAATTCACATTGTGAAACAGACGTACCATAAATGTGTGGCCATAGGTGTTGAAGACCGTTGACAAACACTAAAGCCTAGTTACTAATATTTCCGCTCAACCTATGGTGCAGTATGTTCAATTTAAGCCATTTTATGGAAAAGTTTTATCTAGTAAGTATTTAAATCGTCCCAGATTGCGACATCCGCTGCTGTTCTTTTTTCTATTTATGGATCAGTTTACCAGTTTTCCCAGCAGAGTAAGCAACTCATTACAATGCATTACTCAAATAAAACTGTGTAACTGATAATAGTTGCAACTCAAATAATTTACATTAACTAAAAAGATTTAGCAAACTGTAAAATTAGACAAAAAATGTATTAACATGTTCGAAACAGATAAAATTCTCACATTATTATGTTGTGTATAGCTCCATAATCTGTAAAACACGCTGTTACTCCGATTCAAAAATATTCTCTTGATCAACTGCGTCACTCATTTTTTTTACATCACAGTATACATGGTAATTATGATTTTCGCAAAAGAAAGGCACAATTAAGCAATTTAATATAGTACCGTCTAAAAACATGTTTTATATTTCAGCCGAAGCTCAGCTATCTTACACTCTGCATTTCTAACTGCTATATGAATGTAATGATTTGTTTTACTGTGCATTTGGACCAGTAAAGTTTGCCCTGTGAAGCATTCAATAAATATGTTGGGCTTTAACAGGCTTCTTGCATAAAATAAATGGAGCTCCAGAACAGTAAGAAATAGTTTTAAAAAGTCTGTAAAGGAAGATATAGATAGTCTTCCCACATTCAACCTAAAACCTATTACCAACATCTGGGCTTATGAAGAAAGCCACTTCTTTTTTTTACTTTTAATAGCTTCCATCAAAGGAGACCCATCAAGGTGTACATGTAAGGAACAATACACATGGCGCCAAATCCAACCATTCCATATGTGATATAGCGATAAGGCAGCTCGACTTCCATTTGCTGTCTTGCCTTTCGGACATCATGGCAGGGAATGCAAAAAACTTTGCAAGCCAGAGGAATGGTGATCTTTTTCATAGCTGCCCGTATCAGTAATAGAATCACAACACCAATTAAAAACCTTAGCATGGCTTTTCCCAGTAGAGTCACAGTGATAGATGGAGGAATGAAAGGCATTTCTTCAGGTGATGGATCCAGCATCAGGCCCAACATGTAATTAACATGTGATCCACATGCTATTCCAGCTCCACTGCCAAGGATCTGAGCAGTGTCACCACGGGAAGTGCTCCAGGTATCAAGTGTGAAGGAGAAGATTCCCATGGCTAGGTGAAGACTGATGATAATTAGTGGGGCATACTTGTATGTTTGATTGAAGGTGTCAATTATTTCCAGAGCAGGATGGAAGACAATTAAAATAAGAATTGCATACAAAAAGCCAGCGACAACATCCTGAAAAGAAAAACAAAAAACAAACAGTTTAGAAGAGTTTAATTTTATATTGGATATCATTAAAGCAATTTCCTACAGTATCTAAGTTATCCCACAATCTGAATGCTGCAGTACTGCCCATCTTTTTCAGTCTGTAGGAGGTCTTGGAATCTACTTCCTTGCAGCTGCCCATATAATACATTGTTTTATTAGCAATTAGGGGAAAGGTGTGCTGCACATTCTGCTGCTGTCTGAAATTATACAGAAAACTAAATTGGTAATGAAAGTTTGTAATCTAGCCCTACGCAACCATTAACGCCGCTAAATTAAATGGTTTTCCATAGTTTTTACTTATAATGTAAGTAACTTTTGTGACTGTATGGGTCTCCTGCATACTTTTTGTTAATGATTATTTTGAATTAGGAACTTGCCCGTCAAAAATGACAAGATTAGATGTCAATGTTGTTTGCCACACAATGTGAGGCTTTTGCTCCTCTGAGCACCTTTGGCACTCATTGCGAGCCTTTCCTCCCAGTTACTGTATGGTCTGCTCATTGAAGGTTTCGTTAACCTGCAAGTTTTGTGCTTGGGAATGCCATGTGTCTCTTTACACCATCTCCCCCATGTCCCTTCCCTGTATTTTTGTCCTCTGTGTGTCTGCTGACTGTTACACGCTGAAGGCCGTTTGTTTTATTTTCCAAGTCCCGCGTGCCTGGATTTGCTCAGCCTTGTTTTCATGCAGTTTCAGAATTGTTTCCGTTTCTCGTCCGCCATTTCCCCCCCCCCCCCCCCCCGGCTTAGCCGATTTTAGTTTGACGAAAATCCCCAAATATTGCTAAAAAAAAAATCGCTTGTAAAAAAAAAAAAAAAAAAAAAATACACACACACACACACACACACACACACACAGTGGATATAAAAGTCAACACACCCTTGTTAAAATGTCAGGTTTCTGTGATGTCAAAAAATGAGACAAAGATAAATCATTTCAGAACTTTTTCCACCTTTAATGTGACCTATAAATTGTACAACTTAATTGAAAAACAAACTGAAATCTTTTAGGTAGAGGGAAGAAAAAATATAAAAATAAAATAATATGGTTGTATAAGTCTGCACACCCTCTTATAACTGGGGATGTAGCTGTGTTCAGAATTAAGCAATCACATTCCAAATCGTGTTAAATAGGAGTCAGCATACACCTGCCATCATTTAAAGTGCCTCTGATTAACCCCAAATAAAGTTCAGCTGCTCTAGTTGGTCTTTCCTGAAATTTTCTTAGTCGCAACCCACAGCAAAAGCCATGGTCCACAGAGAGCTTCCAAAGAATCAGAGGGATCTAATTGTTAAAAGGTATCAGTCAGGAGAAGGGTACAAAAGAATTTCCAAGTCATTAGATATACCATGGAACACAGTGAAGACAGTCATCATCAAGTGGACAAAATATGGCACAACAGTGACATTACCAAGAACTGGAGCTCCCTACAAAATTGATGAAAAGTCGAGAAGAAAACTGGTCTGGGAGGCTACCAAGAGGCCTACAGCAACATTAAAGGAGCTGCAGGAATTTCTGGCAAGCACTGGCTGTGTGGTACATGTGACAACAATCTCCTGTATTCTTCCTATGTCTGGGCTATGGGGTAGAGTGACAAGACGAAAGCCTTTTCTTACGAAGAAAAACATCCAAGCCAGGCTACATTTTGCAAAAACACATCTGAAGTCTCCCAAAAGCATGTGGGAAAATGTGTTATGGTCTGATGACCCAAGGTTGAACTTTTTGGCCATAATTCCAAAAGATATGTTTGTCGCAAAAACAACACTGCACATCACCAAAAGAACACCATACCCACAGTGAGGCATGGTGGTGGCAGCATCATGCTTTGGGCTGTTTTTCTTCAGCTGGAACTGGGGCCTTAGTTAAGATAGAGGGAATTATGACCAGTTCCAAATACCAGTCAATATTGGCACAAAACCTTCAGGCTTCTGCTAGAAAGCTGAACATGAAGAGGAACTTCATCTTTCAGCATGACAACGACCCAAAGCATACATCCAAATCAAAGGAATGGCTTCACCAGAAGAAGATTACAGTTTTGGAATGGCCCAGCCAGAGCCCAGACCTGAATCCGATTGAAAATCTGTGGGGTGATCTGAAGAGGGCTGTGCACAGGAGATGCCCCCGCAATCTGACAGATTTGGAGTGTTTTTGCAAAGAAGAGTGGGGAATTCTTGCCAAGTCAAATTGTGCCATGCTGATAGACTCATACCCAAAAAGACTGAGTGCTGTAATAAAATCAGAAAGGTGCGTCAATAAAGTATTAGTTTAAGGGTGTGCATACTTATGCAACCATATTATTTTATTTTTATATTTTTTCTTCCCTCTACCTAAAAGATTTCAGTTTGTTTTTCAATTGAGTTGAACAGTTTATAGGTCACATTAAAGGTGAAAAAAGTTCTGAAATGATTTATCTTGGTCTCATTTTTTTACAGCACACAAACCTGACATTTTAACAGGGGTGTGTAGACTTTTGATATGCACTGTATGTATGTTTTTTTTTTTTTTTTTTTTTTTTAAGGGTTTTTAGAGTTACACTCACAATGCAGCCTAAGTCACGGTTGCTTCAACGGCTCGCCTTGCGAGCCTTCGTAGATGAGCGCCTTTGGTACTCATCCAGCCCAAGTCGTTCACCGTACACGGCTCGCGGTTGCGACGTCGCAACTTCATGACAAACATCGTAAACATCACCAACATAGCAAGATCCACAACTATATATGTGATTAACCAGTTCCTATGTTAGTAATTAACCAAGACACATAGCAGTTGGGCTTAAGACAAACAAACCCGTTTACTTTTCAAATGTACGCTTCTAGAGCTACTTGTGGTCTAGGACCCCTGCACTCAAAACTGTCCCGCAAGGTTCTGGAACTAGTCAGGACCTGGATAGATCTCTACCTGAGCACAAGTAGCTCAATCTAAATGACTCTCTCACAGCTGTCTCAATGATGCCCACAAATACTGGCATGCTAGGAATCTACTGCTGTACTCACTACAGTGATAGGGTACAGTGCTTGGAAATACAGAAGACATCACAATGCTGTCAATCCCTCACAGAGAAGGGTACACACAGGACCAGTGTTAGACAAAATTGCCAGTTTTCTCGTATTTATAGAGTTTTATAGTAACTGCAGAGTAAACGTCTACTTATAAAACCACTTGTAAAAAAGGTGTGGAGATAACATGGCAGTCCAAGGTGCAGCTCTCCTAGGGGAATGTCTTGGGAATGTGAACATTAGCCCTACTCATTTTTCCAGATAGTAGTATGCACATTTGTGCATTAGAAGTGCCCAAAGTTATTTGATTTAGAGCCAAGCTACTCCACCAGACAAGTTAAGTGGTCATACATTAAGTTCATCAGTTACATATCAACAAAAGTGTGAAGCTTTCTACAAAGTGGAATGCATATAAGAACATAGTGATTGGAGAGATATGATTTCACTGACAAATGTCTAAGGATGCAAAATATGAAATAAGCTGCACTTTGACCTGTGTCCAAGCTCCATGCCAAATGTACTGATTTCTTGGAAATAGAGCAATGGTTTATTTTCTCTAAACTGATTGAGCTAAATGATGCAGAAAGCAAACAAACATTTATTAAAAATCCTAAATAAAAACAAATCTGAGATCATATGAAATTAAAAACATAGGATAATGTCAGTGCATGTAAAGTATTCAACCCCCTGGAGTTACTTATGTAAATATTCTATCCTTATATGGATCTATAACCCACTACAATAAAAGTATACCCTTGAAAGAAAATCTCACTAACAGAAATATAACTTTATTTAACAGCACTGTAGGAAATAGAAAAAAAAGCTGATCAGATATATAAATAAATTAAAAAAAAAATCAAAACCAGAGGCGCTAATATCTTATAGTCTTTTAGCTACCTGTGCCCTTCACAGGCAGACATATTCTGTAGTATATTAGTCTGGTGTCACTCAAGAGTGATCCAGCCCCGAAATACCAGGCAGTTCCACCCTGAACAAGAGAAACAGCCAACCCCAGATGTACGTTTCAGCCTTTCCTGGGCTTTGTCAGAGAGGTGTAGCTGCACTCCAAGGCACAGTGAGCAAGGAATCCACATCACCCTTAAGGAGATTATGCCCCAAAAGTTATTTGCATAATCCAGCCCAAAAAAACAGAGGTGCTCAACCTGAGAACGACTAAAAAGCTCTCTTGACCAGGCCTACAGAACAAACCTACTTAGGTGTTTTCATTCTCAGATTCAGCAACTCTATTTTTGTTGAGGTTTATGCAAATGACCCTTGGATCTTAAGCTTCCTAACAGTGATCATGGACTACAGACGTACTCCTTGCTCACTGTGTCGGCAGTGGTGCATACAACTGGGGTTTGCGGCTCAATCCAGCCCCCAAAAAATGGCTATTCTACCTTAAAGTGAGACCAGAGTGATATACTACAGGTTCTTTCTCCCTGTGAAGGGCACACATAAGCTAAGAGAGGCTGCTCTCAGAGTAGGTTTTTAGGCCTATAGCACAAACATGCTTAGGGGTTGTTAGTTCTCAGATTGAGTGCCTCCAATTTTCTTTTGATTTCCCCAACCAATCAACTGAGTCCAAGCCCACACAATCACAAGAAGCAATATAAAAATAAAATGCATGTGTATGTGATCCATGATAAACACAATGTGTAGAGAATATGGTGAATACATATCCAAATGCTGCTTCAACCATCATCTTCTAGTAATCCGAGAATGAAGGTCTAATCTGTACATCCATCCAATGTCATGCATTTAACAGCAGGTGAGTAAACAAAATGTGAAAATAAGGGCGCAAAGACCTTTCCTTGGTGTGATAATATTTAATCTCCTAAAAAACATAAAAAGCTAAAATGCAACTCACGTTTTATTATCTTTTTAACAAAAAGAACAGTTTCTCCTATAAACCAATAATGAAACTAATTTGCGTTAATGGAACTAATAAACTATTTCGTTTTACAAAGTAACAAGCAATGTTATTTCATTGCATACAATTTTAAAATTGAAATAAAATATATCTACATGGTATTCATTTGATAGTAAACTGTGCTAGATGAGTTTGATTTGGCACCACAAAGGATTTCTGACTAAATTTAGTTACAGGGTTTGATGAAGTGATTTGCCACGGAGGATGCTGGAATAGTGTCTGCGAAACATTTGGTTCTGCTCCACCAGCCTGCTTGGTCTATCCTTTGCCAATTATTTGACTTCTATCAAGCCGAGTGTATTCTTATTGCAGGGTTTGAAGAATGACAGTATTTAGGGTTGCAATGTTTGGAATGGAAAGCTTTTTATCTAAAGTGCAAGTATACCTCTTATGAAGATGTAATAAGATGCCAAGTTGCATTTTTACTTATAATTTTTTATGAAATTAAATGTTACCACACCAAGGATGGTCTTTTTGCGTTCTCCATATTTTCACAGTGTCGTCTTCTGGATCTATTCTGTGTTCACAATCCTCAATTCCCCATTATAATTGCATTGATGGTACCTTCACGATGCATGCAGTGCAATGATGTAGTGAGCTAAGGTCACCTAATCCACAGAAAGTTGATTAGAATACTAAAGGCTCCATGTAGCAAGCTCTGAATAAAATCAGTGTCAAAGAATTAGAAGCTGTGAATATTTTCTCAATTGAGGCGGCTTCAAAACACACATACATATACATACACATATACATATACGCACATACATACATATATATATATATATATATATATATATATATATATATATATATATATATATATATATATATATATATATATATAAAAAACACACTATTGATAGACTTTATTAAGTGAAAGTATTGTGATATGCCTTACCAGGATGGAATGCATTCCCATGTAAATACGACTAAGGCACACCAAGGAACACCAGATGACAGCAAGTAGCAGTCCATACACAAAAGGAAACTTAGGGAGGGAAGAAGAAAAACAAATCTATCATTAGTAACACATTAAGACAAGTGTGGTCATTAGAATACATTAATGCCATAAAGAAACTGTTTGGTCACAGAACACATTCAAACAGCTGAATTAGGTTGTTTGTTTAATCCGTATTTGCCAGAGAGAAAATACATTTAAAAAAAAAAAACACACACAAGCACAGAAAGATACACACAACATCATTTACATCAATTTTTTTTTGTTGTTGTTGAAAATCCTAACATTGTTAGAGGAAAGTAACTGCGACCTAGATGTACTATCCTCTGACTAGTGTTAATTTTGCATAGATGCATGCAGGAGGAGAGAGGACAAAATAGAAGAAAAATGCACCAGATCTTTCAATATTTGTTAGTCTAGACTTGCACAATTCTGACAAGCCTATTACATACATACAAAAAAAAAAAAAGCAACAACAGTAAATTCATGCACAAAATAAGAAATGTATAGTCTGCTCACTAGCATTATCTTATCAGTTATGGTGGAACATTGTAAATTCAACATTATGAAGGACAAGTTAGAAGATCAAAGTACTTCTTGTATTTTAATGCTGGGTGGACAAAAATAATCTTCAAAGCCAGCTTTACATTTTCTAGGAGGCAAACAGATTTTTAGGAACAAAGAAATAGGTCCATTCATAGGGATATTATACTTCAGAAAATATTCTGAACCCAGAAGTAAAAATTTAGGATCCTGGCTTCTAAGATTTACCATTGCAGATTTAATGGATATTAACAGAGGTGGTCCAGACTCTGAAAAATTTGAACTTCTGGATCCTAAACATTTTTTCTGAAGTACAATGTGCCTCTAAGAAAAAACATCCTTCCATGATCCTACAAATAATGGTCTAGCTCCTATAAAAGCTTCCTTGCTCCTAAGATGGTTAAAGGTATATGGAAGTCGACAATTTTTTAAATATTAATATCACATATATAGTTGTGAGCATGCGAGCTGTTGCCAACGCTTGCGGGCTCGCAAAGCAAGGGCCTCAGTTGCTGGCATGGAGCACCAAAGGCGCTCCTTGCCAGCAACTGCGGCCCTCGCAAAAAAGTACGAGACACGTTACAACCAATTACGACCTCGCAAAAAGCGGCCGCAACCCGCGCAACTGAAAAAATGAAAAACACAATAAATACACACAACACATACATACAGCAAGAGGGAGCATCCAGGACCTCAAAAAATTAAGTTACACCTTAATTTAACTCAAAATAAAAAAGAGTTTAGACACGAGAAAATTCTCTAAGCGAGAGAAAAAATGGCCGCCGAAACAAACGAGAACAAGGCTACAGCAGTCAAAAGACGCAGAACACCACAAAACACCTACAGAACTGCAGAAACACACATACGAGATTCGAAAACAAGGATGCAACTCGCGCGACCCCGAACACAATAAATACACACAACAAACATATAAAAAGCTTACCCACAGCAAGGTGGTGCACCCAGGACCTCTGCATCTAAAGTTACACCTCGATTTAAGTCCAAATTTCGGAGTTTAAACACCAGAAAGTCACCTAAGCGAGAGAGAAAATGGCCGCCGAACAAAACAAAAACGAGGCTACAGGACTCTAAACACGCAAAACACCACCAGAAACACCACAAAACAGCTACGGATATTCCGCCACAGCCGCATACCACACATTAGCCGCCATTTTAGAACAATAACTTATACAATGCGGAAGTACACAGCTACGCTAACAGATTTGTCTCGCGCACGCACACTATTACACTGCACACATTCATGACCCTTACACAGCAGCTCAACACCACTAATGCTGCAGCAACATAAAAACAGATTGCCAGCTCTTCAACACAATGCTTCCTGCATATATTACTTGAAAATAGGTAAAGTATATTACTTTATTAATATATTATTTTATTATTATACACCAAACAGCATTAGCTCATTTACAATTTCATTGCCGTCATTTTTTGACGGGCAATTCGCTAGTAATTATATATTCTTTCAAATGCTGGCGAGAGACAATCAGTAAAGGGCTAGTACATCTAGTACCAATAGAAACATTGTATGCTTGAGCTGTGGGGGTGGACCTTTGCAGAGACCGATTGAAAGGTTTCAGTATATGAAAACAGGGCTTTTAAGCACTTAATAAAATTAGGTCTCGATATGCAAGCAGACATTTAGGTGGTTTATTTTAATATAAAAAAACTGGGACACTTCCATTAAACTATCTGTATTGGCCCTTTTGGGGCATTCAGGATTCATTGATCCTACCATGCACCAATGTTAGCACTCCATTTGATCCTTAAAATCCTGTGGTAACAAATATAAGCCCACCACTAATGCATACTTCTATTCTGCAAAAATAATAATAAAAAAAAAAAGTTTTTTTTTTTTTTAGATATGCTTCACCATATGCAGCTCTATATGGTATCTCTTTTTTTGTGTTATAATGTTAACTCCTTTTGGACTGGATTATAGTGGATGTTAGTGCAAATGCAAGTTCCAGTTTTGACTTCCAAGATTTTCTATTGAAGGGCAATTTCACAAGGCCTTTTATTTCCATACTTCTGTGTTTATTGATAAGTAAAACCTCCCATAATCTGTGTTTTAAAGGCTTATTTTTTAGAAAATTTAAAATGAGCAAATAAAAATATTTCTAAAATCAAGCTTGTGTTATTTCTTGGTTCAGTTGCATACATTACACAACCTACTTCTATTCAGACAAAAAAAAAGGACATCACTTAAGAATAATGAAGAATTTTTTATATTAGCAATAAGAAGAAAATAGGAAAATGTAAAAATAAAAATGAATATAATGTACTGACTATTGTTTTGCACCACCAGCTTTTTGAAGGATTAAGAGATCATTCATAGAACAGGATTGTCAAACAGATAAAACTTAGGAGACAAAAATGTTTTTTTGGTTTCCTTGCAGCTTCACAGCTTTAGTTGTAAAGTGGATAAATATGCCCCTCTGATATTTAGTACAGATGAACAGTGCTGGACAAATTAAAGTTGCTACAGATTGCAAAACATTCCAACATAAAAGATAGTAGGACAACCACATCTTTCCAGTGTAAGTGTTCTCACAAAAAAGAAGAAAGAAAAAAAGTTAAACTAAAGTGAAAAAGGTTTTCCAAAAAACTGGACCATTACAGTGGTCCCTTAATAGCAGGGCCAATGAACAGAACCAATAATGGGTCATGTTCATGTAATTGCAATCACCTTTATTATACTGCACTTTAGAATGATTGTGTCTTAGTTAGAATCTGCTGTACTGAATGAATTTAAAAATTAACTGGTTTGGAAATAACGCAGGTCTAATGTGTCCCAATCAATCATCTTACTCATACTACATTTTTTCTTGTTTCTTTTACAGCAACTGTCATTCCATTATTCTTGTCTGCAGAATGCAAAAAAACATTGGCAACAAAAATGCAGAAATAGAAAAGAAAATGTGCCCTTTTTAGGGGGTGGGGATTATCCTAGATGTTCGTATCAGGTGCACAGTGAGTGAGTTAGTCCCGTTACTAACGGGTCAAAGGGATATAGGACACCCTTATTTCTATCATACATTAAAAACTCCCATAAATATCATCCTAAAATACAAACATTAAATAGTCACTATGATGCATATAAAAGTAAAGATCATAAGGTGTGTTTGTAGGGCATAGACTATAAGAAAAAAAGTATGTAGTTTAAAAAAAATAAAAAAGTTTATACTTCATAGTCCCATTTGCTTACATGCTCCATGACGAGGCAAAGCTGGCTATGCCTCTTGATAATGCACCGGGAGGTGAAGTAAAAAAGAGGGTAAACTATTATTTATGTATTTCATACCGTTTACAGTTGAATATTTTATGCCACACATATGAGTGTTACTTTTAAACACATTACAGTGTTCCTTTAAATTACCTATAACAAAGTTGCTGAAATTAAATATTTGAAGAGAGAAACCAAACCATTCACGTCCTGAACTACAAAGACAGAATATGAAATGTTTACACATACAGTAGGACTACTCCATAAGGGTCTTATAAAGAAGAAGCCAGTACAACAAAATCCTGAGGAGCACAGGTTCAACTATTTGCTTTCAGTTCCCGGCTTTTTTTGATTACCGTATTTTTCGCCGTATAAGACGCACTTTTTCTTCCCCAAAACTGGGGGAGGAAAGTTGGTGCGTCTTATACGGCGAATATACCTTTTCAAACTGCCTCTGTCCTCTTGATCTCACCCCAGCGCTTCCTACCAGCATCGCGTCGGCCGGTGCGTCCTAGTGACGTCACACACGCAACGCTGCAGTACACGAGGAGTGCTGGTAGGAAGCGCTGGGGTGAGATCAAGATGGCAGAGATCAGAAGGAAGGTGAGGATCAGGAGGGTCAGGGAGGGTCAAGGGCTCCCAAATGCTGCAGTATATGAATGTATGTGTGTGCATGTATGTGTGTGCATGTATGTGTGTGCATGTATGTGTGTGCATGTATGTGTGTGCATGTATGTGTGTGCATGTATGTGTGTGCATGTATGTGTGTGCATGTATGTGTGTGCATGTATGTGTGTGCATGTATGTGTGTGCATGTATGTGTGTGCATGTATGTGTGTGCATGTATGTGTGTGCATGTATGTATATATGTATATATATATTTATGTGTGTATGTATATGTATGTATGTGTATATATATATATATATATATATATATATATATATATATATATATATATATATTTGTGTGTAATGTAGGTGTGTATCTGTGTGTAAAGTGTATTTGTGTTTGATTCAGATTTTTTTTTCTCTTGTTTTCCTCCTCTAAAAACTAGGTGCGTCTTATCTGCCGGTGCGTCTTATAGGGCGAAAAATACGGTAATACATATTTTATCCAGGTATATACACATTCATGACAAAGTTAGGAATCAATCTGTTTGACAGCTGTAATTGAAATATGCATTATGAAGTTATGTTGTATATTTTTAAGGGGATGACTAAATGTTAACCGCCCCAAAAAAAAAAAAAGAAAATTAGGAGACACCCAAAATCATTTTCTTTTTAAAAACATTTTAAGAAAAGATGTACATATACCAATACATGTAAAACAACCAAAAGGAGGCAATAGTAAGCATGTGGCTCTATGTATCAGGGGCATTAGACATGAATTCTGAAAGGGTAACAAAAGCTATAGTTTGGGATTTTAGATCCCTGGGGTATGTGAGGTTACTGCAGTTATTCAAAATGAGACAAGGTTTAGAAAATGTGCAAATGTTACCTCTTCACAATTACTTGTCAGTAACAGCTTATCTACAAACATCAGAATAACCATAACATTTTGGCATTACTTAAGGTCAAAGGGTAGAAAACCTGTTGACTAAGGTTTGCCAAATTACAAGGAATTGCAATGCAACAGACATAATTCTAATAGAATAACAATGCGATTTGACTTGAATTTACTTTTCCTCTGAACAGAGTTTACCTTCACAAGTAAATTAAATATTACTAGTTGTCAGTGTGTAATGCTTGCATACACCTGCACGGTGCAGGCGTTACTATCCACAATTGCTGAGTAAAAAGTGCAGCAGTACATGCTGACAGTGAGAGGGGGAAAACTAAGCTGTGCTACTGCGCAATGATGAAGATATGGGGGGGGGGGAGGGACAGGAGAAGAAAAAGAACAGATCATTTATGACGGGCAAATTACTCAAATACACAGTTATACTAATTATATATAATCTTACACAGCCGCTAATGTTGTTAGTGTGTTCCATACAAGGGCCTTTTTTAGTTGAACTACAGTAATTCTTTAATGGCGGACATCATTCTTCGGCAAAAAACTCCAGTCATTAAAATAACAATATTTCTATTTTTGTCTTCAAAGAATATGATTTTTGCATGGAAAAGTGAATCAAAGTTTACAGATATTACTGTAAACAAGCAGGGCTTTGCAAGTATTACTCAAATTACACAGTTTGCAAAATAGTAATTACACATACTATTCACTGAAGTATACAAGCCCCTTCACCATGACAAGGTAGCGTTTCAGAAGGGGGTAGGCATATTACATATGTAGTAATATCCAGAAACCTTCCATATCCCTTTTAAAGTTGTTTATACTCAGTGAAAGCTTCCAAACAGTCCCTGCAAACACCTGCCTCATGTAACTAATTCATACAATGTTTTTATCGTAGTAGATGTACTTGCCAATGACAAACGGTCTCAGTATAATATTGTCGAACAGCTGCTGAGACATTGGATTGTACACCTAATACTATAAATACATGGAATATTTCAGTGAGTGAAAGCAGCACTTAGATTTTCCTGTTATCTGACCACAACTGCTGGCAGCAGCAGTTGCAGCAAGGCGCTGCTAGATGGCGCTGCCACAATTGTAAACAATTAAGTGCTCCAGAGATTGTAGAAATTTTTTAGGCTTAAAGCCTAACCCTCACCCCCTTACCCCCACCCTAATGCTAACCACCTAAATTGTAAATTGGCAGTAAGATCCAGCACCATCTAGAGGCTGCCCGCCACAACTGCTGCCACAAGCAGTTGCGGTCAGATAACAGGAAAGGTCTCAGCACTTGTTAATAAAATTATGTTTTAATACTAAAATAAATTGTTTGCATACTTAAATAGGGAACATGTCCCTTCAACCCCACACTAGCCCCATTTTTCAATAAACTAAGAAGTACGCTTGATAATGGGCAAAATAATTTTTATGGCAGTAAAGAAAGTATTTTTTTAATGATTTATGAGCAATTATTATATTGTGGGAGGCATCACTTTTGCTTTTAATCCTACAAAAAAAGGAGAGGAATTTTAATTCAGAGAAGTAGTTTGGATGTTCACTCGACATCTGGCATGCATTAATCAGGGATTTTAAATGAGACTACTAAAAAAATGTTTCCAAAGTATCTAGGTATTGGGAGATCAGCTCAAAGGAAGGCAATGGGTGGCCAAAATAAATAAATTGCATAAACTAGAGTCACAGCTGTTATTGATGCATTTATAAATATAATAGCAATAGGTTGTTAAACTTTTGAGCGGAAGTGAAAATTGAGCTTAAAAAAAAAAAAAAGTTGTATACTTTAAGTATAAAAGGTCACCTCTTCCTTCTACTCAGAAACTAACAGGTCCCAGGGATGGACTGCTGTGTGTGCTTGAAACTAATCCGTAACATGCAATACTAACAGAACACAAAAATATAACAACATGCATGGTGCAGTGGAATAAGTGTCCTGCTGGGGTTATTTCTATGGATGTGCTCCCTGTGTGCAGTGCACTGGGTATCTGTGCTGGTACCCATCCTGTCTGCTGACTGAGTGGGAGGATCACACTGTCAAATTGCTACAAAAGCTGCAAGTGCTGTAGAGTTACTGGATTGAGACTCCAAAAGAGTGGCAGAGGGGAGAAACAGCTGACAGACAGCCGGAAGCGTGAGGTAACCGGAGGCAGAACTGCGACAGCGCCAACTAGCGGCCACTTGGTATTTTCTTGCTGGCGCGTAAGTAACACGCAAGGTCCAGTTACACAAATAGTCACTCTCACTATAGTAATGGCCATCTCACATAAATCAATTATCTCCCATGTGGAGCGGGGGGGAAAGAGCATGGATTTATGGGGGAAGATAAAATGGACACAGAGACTAGTAAGTGTTAGCCTTATGTTTTACACCAATCAGACTTGCTCTTTTTACTCATCAGGTTCCACAAGAGCTACATATCAGACAACAGCTAAAAAGTGTAAACGTCAATGGAAGTTCTTAAACTCCTCCTCAAGACCCACCAGACCGGCCATGATTTAGATCAAACATGGTTTCACCAAGGAGAAGCAATACTAGCTGCCTCACCTTTCAGTGTGTGACCTAAATCATAGCCTGTCTGGTGGGTCCTGAGGAGGGGTCTGGGAACCACTGCTGTAGGATTTTTTTTTTAAAACATTAAATTCATACAGTACTTATTACCTATGATTTTAAATTAAACTATATTTGGAACCACCACTGAAGGGCAAACATTTTAAAAATGTGTTTTATTTTAATTTAAAAAGAAAAAGGCCTGGCTTGCAAAGTTCGACACAGTGTAAAGGTCCCAGTAAATATGGAAAGAAAGGTACACAAATATAGTTGTAACGGACTGCTACATGTGCAAGGCAGTGTTAAATGGTTTTCAATCTCACTTATCTATAAAAATACCCCTTCTCTCTTACCCTCATTATCAATATCCATCCATTCCTCAATACTCACAGTGCGGTGGAATAAGAAAGACAAGATTGATGTAACTATGTATGAGATGTAACCATTAGAGATATATGTAACCATTACGGTTTATACAACTGCACATGCTTATCTTCCTTATCACTCCCCACTGTTAGAGTTCATGAGAAATACCCCTTATAGATATTTTATGCTTAAAATGTGCCCAACTTTCAATGACAGTTATTTAATACCTTTACTAAAAAAAATGCTCACAGCAACCATTTACATTTATGTTTTCTTTTCAGTTGCCCAATAGCTGTAATGTTTGCTCTGTCACTTCAAATATATGACTGGCAGTTACCAGTTGGACTAAAGGGAAGTCAGGTCCTACCAGACATTTTATGTGGCTTTGCTATTTAAATAGTACGGACAAAGCACCCAAAAACAAAACAGTCTCTTAAAACACAACCATGAAGTAACAATGAGTTAACTACTTGCCCTAGCACTGAAATGTGAATGGTGGTGCCAGATATGCCATGGGTGCAAATAAAAAATCTAGCTTGGAAAGTATATGACTGGTACATTGGCATTTACCATCTTGATACAATCTTTCTAACCATGGCACAGAAAATATCTTGTGGCATCCTGGTTAACATGACAGCACAGATTGCAGTTACTGTAGCAGATTACAATTTGTTGGATGAAAGATAATTGTACATGTTGGGTATTTGAAGTGTAAATTATCTGAACAAATCATCCCAGTCTCTGAATGACCAGCTCATAAATAACCAGCTTTCTGGCTCAACACTTAAAAAAAAAAAAAATTGTGGTTGTATTTGCTTATATTTGTATGCTTAATTTCTACCATCACTGGAACATTTGTGGCGTCAATTTAAACAGGGTTCCTCATGAGCTGTGCTAAGGAAAGAAAGAGGGATGGAGCTCCCAACACTTCATACAAACCTCAGTTAGTCACAGTTAAAACAGAGTTTTCAAGTCACTGCAACAAAAGACAGATCTATCCTGTTATATGTACGCACGGGAAGCTCGTGTCCTGATGTAATAGTACACCACAACCCACTAACCCTCTTACCCTAACCCCGTAAACCTCACTTCCGAGCCCTAACCAGGCACTTAGACACAGCTAGATCGCGACGTCGGTGGCATGCTTCCCGTACGTACATATAATAGGATAGGTCCCAAAAGACTAGAAGTCGCTAAATGGGAAGTGTGTGTGGGGAAACTTCTCAGGAGCCACGTTTTTACTACATTAATACTAAAATAAACTGCCTAAGTTTTGGCTTGTATATCAGTCTGTAAGTGGTTGGTATATCTAGGGATCTCTCCTGTTTCTATGCCACCAGCTGTGGTGTGCAGCCATCACTATGTCGCAGAGCTGATGCTTTCCGTAAATTGCGGTTAGAGTGATGGTTAGAATTAGGGTTAGAGTGCAGGGTTGAGGTAGTGGCAGATGATAAGCTTTATGTAAGAGATTATCTACCACTACCCTAACCAATGAACAAAATGTTACAATGTTGCATGGGGTACCGTTGCACCACCTAGTAGCCGCCAGTGCTCTGAGCGCGCTTCAAGGTTGCCGTGCTGCACCACCTAGTGATTGGAATGTGGTAATGTGTGGTGCTGTGCGTAGCGCTGAAGCGCTCTCCTACAGATTCTTTTGTAAATGAATGAGCTTAAGCACGCATGAAGGGGGAGAAAAATACCTGTATTGAGGTATGCATGGGGAGAATGAGAGAATTAATGGAGAGAAGGGTTAGTTAGGGTGTTTAGGGTTGGAGTTATGAGCAGGGTTAGGGATTTGGGTTATTACGGTATATTAGTTCTGCTGTTGCTCTGCTACTCTCTGACATAAATTTGAAAGTGAGAGTAGCAGCAGTACAGAAATGTGCAGCAGGCTAGTGGTGTGCTGCTCGCAACCCTACTCTATCGGGAACTGCAAGGTGGCCTCCCAACAGGAAAGATCTTTTGCTGCACTCCACTGGTGGCAGGGACGCAATAGTTAAAAGGTATATGCAAGTGAGCTGAGTAATGAATGCATCTGATAGAGGAGAATTAGTAGTTTATGAAAACATGTGTTATATAGAAAAGTTCAGTTTACTTATAAAGTTATTTGCACAAAAGTCAAATCCAGCTGTTCACACCCACAGGACGCATACATAAGCAGGGTACACACAGGAAATACAGCAGGGTACATATTTTGACCTTTCTGGTACAGAGCACAGGAAGTAACTGTTGCAGTTCTTGTACTGACCACATGCCAGAAGCCACGAGGTGAAGAATGATACAATGTATTATCCTGAATTTGAATGTTAGGTGGAGTTTTCTAGGGGTGTACACAAAAAAATGCAAATGCCAAAAAATACTAGGACATTTTGCCAACTTCATGGTAAGCTAATTAATGTTTATTTTGGAATGTTTTCATGCAAAAAAAAAAAAATTTCATACACTAATTCTCTATCAGATGCATTCATAATCCAGCTCACTTACATATACCTTTAAGGTCCTACAACTTGTACCAACAGAAACATTGTATGAATGAAAGGCGGGGGGCGGACCTTTGCAGGGAATGTTTGGAAGATTTAAATGGGTAAGAACAGAGCTTTTCAGCATTTGTTAATAAACTGATATTTAGATCTGAAAACAAACACTTAGGTGGTTCATTTTAACATTAAAGACAGGGAATCTTCCATATACCTTTAAGATTAAAGCTCTAATGCATCTTAGTGAAGCGCCTAGAAACAGTGTGTCTGGCTGCTACAAAGACCCTCCTGGCTTCTAAGGGTGTGTAATGTTAGCGATTATATATATATATATATATATATATATATATATATATATATATATATATATATATATATATATATCCCTAGGTCCTAAGAAACTCTTGAGTGGCTCATCATTAGTGTGGCTCCTAGACTTGGAATAAGTCTGTAACCTTGCAATGAGTTACCTGCCATCTGTCATAGGTGAGCAGCAGTAAGGACAGGGGGATGGCGGTGCCAGACATGGCGTGTGTGGAGGGCATGCTGTACTCCGAGTTGTAGAAGACCTCCAGCTTGATCACAGGGGGTGAGGCCGGCCTGGGCCAGCGGATCAGGTCCTTGGTGCACTGTCCCAGGTACATGACCCACACCCAGATCACTATGAGCCTCCTGCTCACAAACGCGTCCACGTTCCAGATCCAGAAGGGGAAGAAGGAGATGTAGAAGAGCTCGTTGCCGAGCTCGGTACCGAAGTTGAACAGGTAATAGAGCAGTCGGTTCCGGATGACGAAATCCTGACCGGTCTCTCCTGTCAGCGAGTTCCGACGCTGTTTCCTGGGAGCCCCGGGGTGCAGCCCATTAGCCAGGCGGCGGTGCCGAGGCCCGTCCTGGGTTCCAGGCTCTTCGGTGCAGGTCCCGTTATTGTGACACTCGGAGCTTTGCACTCCGCACAGCCGCTGGAAACGAGCCACCTTCCCCGGGTCCTGCAGGTAATGGCAGAGCTGGAGCAGTCCCGAGCCGGGCCCCATGGTGGTGACACACGGAGAGGATCTGCTCCGGCTTCAGTGGTAACTATCCCGCGCCATGTACAGAGTCTGGAACATCCAATCTCAGCACCTCCTGTCACACTGCGACCAGTCACTCAGTCAGGCGCCTCATCCGGCTCCTCCCAAGGTCACGTCACCAGAAATCACACCCCGCGGGCAGGACACAGGGGCAGAATAGTAGGTCGGACTAAAGCACAGAACGCGCCCTCCTCAGCGCGTGCACCGCTGCTACAGTGTACAGTGAAGGGGCGCGAGGGCGGGGTGAGGAGAAGGCGCGTGCCATCCATTGTAAGATGGAGGCGCTAGGGCACACAGCGCGTGCAATTAGAGCAGTCTAATGGGAGAGGCTCGTGCAGCTGGGGGAGGTCACGTGAGGCACATTAAGGCGGGAAATGTGTGTGGTAACAAGCAGGAAAGCTAGTGACAAATACGAATGAGTTCAGGTCAGATTATATATATATATATATATATATATATATATATATATATATATATTTATATTTATATATACACACATATATACATATATACATAAATAAAGTCAGTTTGTGCAGGGATGTGTAATCTTGTTTCCCCTGCACAAGGAAGCAGGAGGCGCTCTGACTATGGGGATCTCTGCACTGTGCTGCTGTTGGCTTGAAGGTTAGTACAGGGGTAAAAATTGTACCCAAATGCATATTATTGAGCATTAATCACAGAAGAAGTTGGAATCTCTCAGGTCCTGAAGGAACCGCAAACTTTAACTATTTTTTTACAATATTCCATGAGATGTTTTATGATAATCTATTTTATTACTGTGTTTATTTAAAGTCAAATGTCTGTGTTCTGCTAGTAATTTTAAAAAGTTCAGTCATCCAGTTTCATTCAGCTATACTGATTATAATTATTTTTAGTGGTAAAGCAGGTTTTCAAGTATTGCTGATGAACTCAGATGTAAACTTTGTAGTTTCTATTTTGAAAATAAACACATCTACAAAACACATAGAGAGGCATGAAAATCTTGAAAGACTTTAAGGTAATATATCACATAAATTCCCAACCCATGTATCACATAAACAGTCCCTTTAATTTTGTAAACTTACTTTAGCTTGGCCCTTGCTATATTTTTTATTTCCTTCAGTAATACCGTATTGGTCCGAATATAAGCCGCACCCGTAAAGTTCAAGGGGAAAAAATAGAAAAAAGATAGTACTCAACCACCCGTAAAATTGGAGAGAAAAAGACTCTCAAAGTGATCAGCCATTGCAAGAAACAGGCTTTCTAATTAGCACTGTAGCTATTTTTGCAGGTTACAGGCTTTACAGGATGTTAGAATCACTAAAACCGGAAGGTTTTTAGTGGGATTGGAGTTGGGACAAACAGGAGATGGGGAGGCCAGCAAGGTGCGAGTTTCAGTAGTCGAGGTATGATGAGAGAATGCATTAGAAGTTTAGTTGCATCTTGGTTAAATTTGTGACGTATTTTGGAGATATCTTTTAGGTTAAAAAGGTAAGATTTTGTTAGGGATTTGATATGAGGAATGAAAGAAAGAACAGGGAAACCCAAAAGACAATGAGCCTGTGAGGTGGGAGTGATGGTGGCATAGCCACAGTAAGAGATATTTGAGGAGTGAAAGCTGTGGTCGAGGGTAAGACAACTAGGAGCTCAGTCTTTGACATGTTGAGTTTCAGGCTGTGGCCGGACATTCAAGAGGATATGCTTGAGAGGCAGTTGGAAACTCATGCTAGAAGAGAGGGGAATAGATCTGAGTGTCTACTGCATAGAGATCATACTAAAATTTAAAGAATGCCGATAATAGAATTGCAATAAAAATAAACAAAACATTACTGAAAATACAAAAAAGGTAACCTGTAGGGTAAATTAATACATTTGCCCATTTGCAGAGACCCTGCAGAGATGATCAATGATCCCCTCGTCTTCAGGCCTGAATAAGTTGCATTTCCAATCTTGATTGAAGCCATCAGTTCGCCATCTTTTGACCCTTCTGGAAACATGCCTCTTCTTTCTTGCTTTAAGTCCCTTGCATCCTCTCATCCATTACGAACCTCGTAACCATAGAGGCCAAGGTATCTACCGTTTCATGTCAAGTATTGAGTATCATCTGTGGAGAGAGAAATTAGATTTTTTGTTCATTTTGGTTTTTTTTATTTATACCCTCCTATCACATATATAGTTGTCGTATTTGTGATTTGTCAGTAACGCTCGCAAATTGCGGCCTTGCACATGTGCAATGCACGCCGAAGGCAAGCGGCAGGATTCACGAGGACTGCAATAAGGCGGAGCCGCTCATTGCGAAGCCCACGATGAGCAACGAAGGCCCACAAGTTAGAGGGGGGAAGGAGAGGCTCGCAATGAGGGTTGAAGGAGCTCATCGCGAGGCTCGCAAGAGAGGCTCCAAACGGCTTCCAAGTTACGGGCTTGGGGGGAAAAAAGCAGCCATTTTTTTTCAAGGCCATAATTCAGAAGACGTTGGGAGGCCGCCAAAAGACGCCAACTTAATAGAAAATTAGCTACCAACCTCACTTATGGGCTCCCTGCCTCCTACTGAGGCAGGGAATCCATTAGTGAGGTTGGAAGCTAATTTGCTATTCAATTGGCATCTTTTGGCGCCCTCCCAATGGCTGCCAAGTTACAGCCTTGGAAAAAAATGGCGGCGTTAAACCCGTAAATGTTTTTTCAAGCCCGAAAGGCTTGGAGCAGTAGCGATTTATGATTCAAGCCTTGCAGGCTTAAAAAAAGTTACAGGTTCAACCGCCGCCAAGCCCACAAATGTTTTAAAAGCTGTGAGAGGGAGCCAAAAAGAGACAGGAAAGGGAGAAGGTAGGAAAGAGACACAGCGGAGGGAGAGAGGGGGAAGAGACAAAGTGGAGGGAGAGGGGGGAAAGAGACACAGGAGGAGAGGCGGAGGCAAAGAGACACAGGTGAGAAAGAGAGGGGGAATGAAACACGGGAGAGAGAGGGGTAAAGAGACATGGTGAGAGCGTTTGTCTGTAGACCCGCGATGAGCGCCGAACGCGAGGACCGTAGAGTGGGGAGAGGCTCGCAATGAGCCCCGAAGGTGCTTCTTGCAAGGCTCGCGGTAAGCGCCAATAAAGACTGTGGTATAATGAAATATAGATTTAACAGTTGTCCATTACTTTACATCCTCTTCTGATGTGGAGGTTTTGCTGCGTACAGATACTGCACTGCCTCGTAAGTCGGTTTAGTTGCTGAAGGAACTGAGACCTGTTCGGTAGAATCTCTTCACTAGCTGATGCAGCTGATGTTCTTCCGTGACAATAAACTGAAAAAAATGTAATACTGTTAAGACTGGGAATTCCAGCTATTATTAAGAATGATGTACAGCAATGGCAGATCTTCAGTTCATCTCAATTGAAGAAAAAATATCATAATATCTATCCTGTACATGTCTATACCATTTCATATGTTACTGTTTATAATAAAGGTTTTGTTGTGTTTTTAACCTGGGAACCGTTGCTTTTCTTCATTTCATCATTGTTGACTTCTCCATGTATCTTGCATGACTTGAATAAAAATTGCAAGGCATCCCTTATTGAAGCAAGTTATGGTTGAGAAGAGCAGTTAATTATAATTCTCTGCACTCAAAGCAGAACAATAAAGCTTTATCTTCCAGCACAGCTTAATTCTAGAGATACAGTTCCTAAGCAGAGAGTGCTGCAGCTTTCTCAAACCATTTTGTTGAGAACTTTTAAAAATGTGAATACATTTGCTGAGACATGCTTAGTGAAATAAAATCTGAGTACCACATAATTCAACTACTACTATATAACTTCATTATGCTAAGTGTTTCTTAAAAGAATATAAGTTCTATTTTGTGAACAGCTAATTTAAAAGTTCCTCAAACACCAATGAAAAGAATGGCACTCATTGTAGGGCAGCCTTTCATTCTTTAGCTGTTAAAATGTTCAGGTAATTTAATACTATTGTGAAACTAATCTAGGAAATGAAAATGGTGGTAATTATGAATGAATTCTCTGATCTCTTAGACTTTTATTCTAGCGTTATGATTGGATATTACCCAAGGAATATAAAGAAGGGTGAAAAGAAGACAAAGGAAATCAAGTTCCTGAAAAAATATAGATTTATTTATAGTGTTTAACAGTTTGGAGGAATTGATTTACAAGAAATGGATTTGTCTGAGAAAGCCCCATACAGCTTGTAATGCCTTATATATGACTTGATGGAAGTTTAAGAGGCTGTTTTACATATTTCTTTGAAATCTATGCAGGATTTTAGGGTCTAGGAAGTAGAAAATATCTTGTAGCCTGTGCCTTTATTTCTTCCGGTACAGGCTAATCCAGAATCCTGTAACATTTGGATATAGAAGAACTGATGTATTTGCTGATAGTTGTTGGAGAGCTTTCATACCCTTTTCTTGGCCCTAATGGAGTTAAAAATAGTTTTCTTGTTTTTTGTCGGGAAGTTGATCTAGTAGCAGTGTATGAACATCTAAGTAAAAGAGTTCCTTGTCTTGTTCCGGTAAAGAAGATTTATTGCAGGGTAAAATAATCCAAGTATGGCTCGACCGTGCAAGCACAGAAATGACCCATCTGCGAATGCACAGTTGAAAGATTCCCCCAATTGCGCCATTAAGAAGATGTGAGTAATGCCTGCACAGTATGCATTGCACTGACGTTACTCACATCTACTAACTATTACAGTGATATATATATATATATATATATACATACACACACACTAGTAACATACCCGTCATAAGTTACGGTTTCATATGTTACGTTCAATTGTCTGTACTGTCTCTCTCTGTGCGCCCTCTCCCTCTTTCTTTGCACCCTCTGTCTCTCTCTGTGTGCTCCCTCTGTCTCTCTGTGCACTGTCTTTCTGTGTGCATGTCTGAGCAGCACAGTGGCGATAGTGTGGCACGGCCGTGCAAGCGCAGAAATGACCCATCTGTAAATGCACAGTTGAAATATTCCTCCAATTGCGCCACCAAGAAGATGTGAATAATGCCTGCGCAGTATGCATTGCACAGGCGTTACTCACATCTACTAAATGTTACAGTGATATATATATATATATATATATATATATATATATATATATATATATATATATATATACAGTGGATATAAAAAGTCTACACACCCCTGTTAAAATGTCAGGTTTCTGTGCTGTAAAAAAATAAGACAAAGATAAATCATTTCAGAATTTTTTCCACCTTTAATGTGACCTATAAACTGTACAACTCAATTGAAAAACAAACTGAAATCTTTTAGGTAGAGGGAAGAAAAAATATAAAAATAAAATAATATGGTTGCATAAGTATACACACCCTTAAACTAATACTTTGTTGAAGCACCTTTTGATTTTATTACAGCACTCAGTTTTTTTGGGTATGAGTCTATCAGCATGGCACATTTTCACTTGGCAAGATTTGCCCACTCTTCTTTGCAAAAACACTCCAAATCTGTCATATTGCGAGGGCATCTCCTGTGCACAGCCCTCTTTAGATCACCCCACAGATTTTCAATCGGATTCAGGTCTGGGCTCTGGCTGGGCCATTCCAAAACTTTAATCTTCTTCTGATGAAGCCATTCCTTTCGTTGTCATGCTGAAAGATGAAGTTCCTCTTCATGTTCAGCTTTCTAGCAGAAGCCTGAAGGTTTTGTGCCAATATTGACTGGTATTTGGAACTGTTCATAATTCCCTCTATCTTAAGTAAGGCCCCAGTTCCAGCTGAAGAAAAACAGCCCCAAAGCATGATGCTGCCGCTACCATGCTTCACTGTGGGTATGGTGTTCTTTTGGTGATGTGCAGTGTTCTTTTTGCTCCAAACATATCTTTTGGCCAAAAATTTCAACCTTGGTTTCATCAGACCATAACACCTTTTCCCACATGCTTTTGGGAGTCTTCAAATGTGTTTTTGCAAAATGTAGCCTGGCTTGGATGTTTTTTTTTCCGTAAGAAAAGGCTTTCGTCTTTCCACTCTACCCCATAGCCCAGACATATGAAGAATACAGGAGATTGTTGTCACATGTACCACACAGCCAGTACTTGCCAGATATTCCTGCAGCTCCTGTAATGTTGCTGTAGGCCTCTTGGTAGCCTCCCAAACCAGTTTTCTTCTCTGCTTTTTATCAATTTTGGAGGGAGCTCCAGTTCTTGGTAATGTCACTGTTGTGCCATATTTTCGCCACTTGATGATGACTGTCTTCACTGTGTTCCATGGTATATCTAATGCCTTGGAAATTCTTTTGTACCCTTCTCCTGACTGATACCTTTTAACAATGAGATCCCTCTGATGCTTTGGAAGCTCTCTGTGGACCATGGCTTTTGCTGTGGGATGCGACTAAGAAAATTTCAGGAAAGACCAACTAGAGCAGCTGAACTTTATTTGGGGTTAATCAGAGGCACTTTAAATGATGGCTGATGTATGCTGACTCCTATTTAACACGATTCGGAATGTGATTGCTTAATTCTGAACACAGCTACATCCCAAGTTATAAGAGGGTGTGCAGACTTATGCAACCACATTATTTTTATTTTTCTTCCCTCCACCTAAAAGATATCAGTTTGTCTTTCAATTGAGTTGTACAGTTTATAGGTCACATTAAAGGTGGAAAAAGTTCTGAAATTATTTATCTTTGTCTCATTTTTGTACAGCACAGAAACCTGACATTCTAACAGGGGTGTGTAGACTTTTTATATCCACTGTATATACCGTATATACTCGAGTATAAGCCGACCCGAGTATAAGCCGAGGCACCCATTTTACCAGAAAATACTGGGTAAAATGAGTGACTTGAGTATAAGCCGAGGGTGGGAAATGTGCTGCCCCCTGTGTCCCTCTTGTGCCCTCTGTGTCCCCCCTCTCTCTCCTGTGTCTCTTCTCCCCCCTCCTCATTTTCAACTTCCCTCCTCATCCTCAACCTCCGCCCTCATCCTCAACCCCCTCCTCAACCTCCCTCCTCATCCTCAACCCCCTCCTCTACCTCCCTCCTCAACCCCCCATCCTCAATCCCCCTCCTCATCCTCTCTCCTCAACCCCCCATCCTCAATCCCCCTCCTCAACCCCTCCATCCTCATCCTCTCTCCTCAACCCCCCTCCTTAACCTCCACCCCCCTCCTCAACCTCCCTCCTCAACCTCCCTCCTCAACTCCCCCATCCTCAACCTCCTCCTCAACCCCCCCATCCTCATCCTCAACCCCCCTCAACCCCAACCCCCCTCCTCAACCTCCATCCTCAAACCCCCCATCCTCATCCTCTCTCCTCAACCCCTTATCCTCAACCCCTCCTCCTCATCCTCCCTCCTCATCCTCAAACCCCTCCTCAACCTCCCTCCTCATCCTCAACCCCCTCCTCAACCTTCCTCCTTAACCCCCATCCTCATTCTCCACCTCTCTCCTCAACCTCAACCCCAACCCACCTCCTCAACCTCCCCCCTCAACCCCCCTCCTCCACCTAAACCCCCCTAAATAGGTATTTAGGGGGGTTTATGCTGAGGAGGAGGGAGGGAAAGAGACACGGGGGGAGGGAAAGAGACACGGGTGGGTAGAGAGACACACGGGGGGGGGGTTAGAGACACACGGGGGGGGTAGAGACACAGAGACACACGGGGGGTTAGAGACACAGAGACACACAGGGGGGGTTTGAGACACACGGGGGGGGGGGTTAGAGAGACACAGGGAGGGAGAGTGACTCGAGTATAAGCCGAGGGGGCCCTTTTTTGCCTTAAAAAAGGGCTGAAAAACTCGGCTTATACTCGAGTATATACAGTAATCTCAAGAAGGCTTTTTTGAGATGAATTATTATGCAGCCGCAATATGACATGAGGTAGGCAAGCACATTTCTGGCTGGGTACTCTACAAGATCTTTTGGGGATGTGCAGTGTTCTTTTTGCGCCAAACATATGTTTTGGCCAAAAAGTTCAACCTTGGTTTCATCAGACCATAACACCTTTTCCCACATTGTGGTTATTCATGAAGAGAATGTGACAATTAAAAAGTGTCATAAAAATAAATTAGGAAGTTGATCTGTTTACAGCAAATACATTCCTGCAATTATTGCTCAGTATTTAATAAGCCTGACCAAACCTACTGTAAACATGTACCAGAAGATGCAATTTATATTGAACAGATGCAAAACAGTCTTCCAGAACTTGCTCTATCCAAGTTCAACAACAGGTCAGTAAGAAATACACAAAATCCATAGCACATACACCATGCCACTATGATCTATTTTTCTATATGTTCATTTATACATCTTATATTGAAAATTGGCAAATGTTTTTAGAAAGCAAAAGACATTACACACAGCCTTTAAAATGTATATTCTTTACTGCAGGGATCTTTTTTCTTACAGGAGGACGTGTCATTGTAAACTAATGAGCTTTCCATTCATCGAACAAAAGCACTAGCATTTGTAGGTGCATTTTTTCATTGTGCAAATGGACAGTTCCTCTGCAATTTATTCTTCCACTCAAAGAAGTGAAGCCAGATGGAAGATTCCACAGCAGTATAATTGTTATATTATTGATATAGTTTGCCCGTTATCAAGTGTATTTCTCCAAAAATAGTATGACCACAGTTGTTCTTTACTATTAACCAAAGCTCGGAAACAACTGAACGACACAAAAAAATGTGTATATATATATATATATATATATATATATATATTGTAATTATTGAAAAAATATGATTATTGCAATATTTATGCCCTTTTTATTAGACAAACTTATCATTTAAAGCTTTTAATAAATACAATTTGTGACTAAATATAATGTTTATCCAACAAAACAGGTATCACTATACTGTATAATGGAATATTATAATTTTCCAACTGTATTACTAGAAATACATGATTCTGCTAATCATAAACATGTGACATATTTGTTATACGGCACTAAAGCATTGAATGGTATAAACAATGAAGTCAATGTATCTGAAATGGAATACAATTACTAAAACAATGGTTTATTGTGTTTTACATGAATAGAAATGGTTTAAATAAGACGTACTCCTAGAAGAAAATAAATGATTATAAAACAAAATAACAGAAAAAGTATCTTTATCTTCTTCTCTTGTGACCATGTGCAGGGTTCATCATCCAAAGATATACAGCAGGCTATAAAATATGGCTTTAAGAGATTATTGGTGTAATCTTGTTTTATTGCAGAAGGTTCTTAAAGGAGTAGTAATAGTTGATGTTTCATGACCATGTACAACTTAAGTGTGACTAATATAATAATAAAAATATATTGCTTTTTAATTTCATTATTACTCCCCCTTTCTTTCTAGCCACCCTGTTTCTATAATATTTCAAAATACTAAACAGATTAAAGTGAATTTCAATTTTAAGGCACTTCCACTTAGAATTTTAATTGCAACCAACTGCAATTATATTCATTTTTATGTTAATATTCTATTTCTTCAATAAATATAACGTTTTCAGTGTCACTTTAAACTTTTGTAGAATATGTTACTATGTTGTGCCAGGATTTCATAAAAAAATTAATTTATGGATAAAATACATTAACTTCAAACTCATTTATTTCACACTTCCAGTCAAAAAATGTAAATGTTAAGTTCCACCTAAGTTGCTGTTAAAACACAGAGATCACTTATAGATATTCAACTATGAATGTAAACATTTATTGGTATAAGATCCCTGTATGTTGGGTCATATGAACTGAAGAGTACGGAAAAAATAACATATGGTCACACCTTAGAACTGAGCTCTTGACCAAATCAGCACACCGTTTTTTATCTCAGTGACAAAGATGGAGTTTAAAGGCATATCAAAGTTTCCTGGATTATGAATGCATCTGATAGAGGAGAATTAATAGTGTATGCAAACAATTTTTGCATGAAAAAATAGCAAAATAAATATTTAAAAAGATCCCTTGATGTCAGCAAATGTCTAGTTGAAGATTAGAGTAAACATCCCCTCCCTACCCAGGCTAAATTAGCATAACATTCATAATTCTTTTTAGCCAATCAGGAGGAAGACTAGGCAGCTGAAACATTTGTATCAAAGTATGGGGTTTCTGTCTGTGCTGCAAAGCACTCTGGGATATATAGTGTGGCACCATGTTAGAATGTGCTATGTATTTTCATATAAAATTCCCTCTGTGCAGCACATTAACGCATGATTACATACCTGCAGATTATCCATTCCCTGCTGCTGCTGTTTTTTTGGGGGGTTTCTTCCTCTCTTGCTTCTGAGCTAGTTAAGGGGAATAGATGTGTTGACGATTTTGAACTTATCCAACTATCTTACAAAGCCTTTGGTTTTCTCCTTATTCCCTCCTCCTCACCCTTTATCCACTAATAATTACCCCCCCCCCCCATCAACCAACTCTCATGATCTGATGTAACAAACACAACATTGATTTCTGAGTTCTCAAAAATTCTAATTTTCCCCCCCAAAAAATTATGTCCATTTTTTACACAGCTGCTAGTGTTAATTTGGTACATACTTGATAAACAAGTGCCTTTTTTCATGAATCTCAGTGCTCGTTTGACTTTGGATGCACAACTGGTAAAAGTTACTCAGTAATAAATAATAATGCTTTAAACGCTTCTATAACAGCTCTTACAGATAAGTCTGAGTAATATATATGCAAATATATGACTGCAAGTCTGTGCTAATCAATGCTTGTCTGTAAATGTCTGACAGACCCAGATAGTAATGAGTGGAATTTTAGAGTGTGCTTCCTACTTGCTGATAAGATGAACAGCACACCCTGCCCATAAGAGGATTTCAAGTATTCTAACTGTATATTGTCTAATCACAAAACAATGTGTGGGAAATCCTTCAGACACAAGTGTTTGAGTCATTGCTGAATACCCCGCTGTATTTTGCTATAGTAGAACATTTGTCCAACACATTGTTAATTTGAGGGAGGGGGTGTCCAGATTATCTCTGGCCTGTTTTCTTACAAGATATAATGACCAAAGACACATGCTAGCAAAGGTCCCAGCTCTTGCACAAATTAAAAATACACTAATAACTATAGGCCATATTCTATTAGATGCTCGCAAACGCCTCAAACTCACAAATTTGGCTGTGGGTGTTTTTTTAAAATAAATGTTTAGATGTATTCTATTGACTCCAGTTAGCAAATTCCAACCGCAAGGCTGAACTCGTAAACCCTGCCTTATTAAGTCGGATTTCAGGGGGTGTGATCATATGATCTGACAATATTTAAGCAAGTCTGCAGGTAACTTCTTAAACACTCACAATACTTCTTAGAGACAGCCAATAGTAAATGAGACTGCCATCATGAAGTCAGTAAAACATGGAGTTTCTACTTAAGCTTCACTACAAATGAATTAGTGTTGAGAAGTAAATTTAGCGATCAAACTAGAAATCCAGCAATGTAGAAATCAATAAAATTAATTAAAGCAACTGGTCTTGTCCATGCGGGTTCCATGATATGTATTAACCCCTTAAGTTGCGGCATCCATTTCACACAAAAAAAAACATAAAAAAAAAATATTTTGTATTTGTGTATTTGAGACTGTTTTGCAATAAATTCTAATGTATTTCTATGCTTTCCCATATTTTTAAATTACAGTATTGCATGTTTAATAGCTGTTAAGGCTCTGATAATTGATTGCAAAAATGCCTTGCAAGTTCTCTTGAGTACTTGTAATATTTTTGACAAAAACAATACTTTCTTCACTTGCAAGTTTTAAAATATTTGCGAATTAGATTTGCAAGTCTAATAGAATATAGATTTTGTGTAACCGTAATTGGGTAGCACTTAAAAATCTTGAGCTTTGCTAAAATCAATGGAGTTTTCAGCTAGGATTTGGTAGTTTGATTCATCAGTAGTGGTTGTGGGTAGCTAATAGAATATGTGGCAATTGCAAACTAAGGCCCTCATTCAATTTCGATTTGGCCAATTGAATAGGGCTCTAAATAAGCACATAGCATATTTTTTTTAAATAAGTTTTTAGTTAGTGAAAACCTTGCTTTTGGATAGATGCTTACTAACTAAAAACTTCTTAAAAAAATATGTTATGTGCTTATTTAGAGCCCTATTCAAATGGCCAAATTGCAATTGAATGAGGGCCTAACTATTTGTAGCAGACATTTTTATTACGGGTGCAATAGAACAGTCCCTATAATTGCAATTGGTTGTTATTAAACATTTATACAGGGAGTATTAGATAATTAAGCTTAAAAATGTATGGAAGGTTTGTGGATTTTACTAGGTATGTAATATATGTGTGTATGTACTGGTATGTATTTTATTTTATTAAGAAGTGCTTATAAACTCTGTTGTTACTGCACAAAATCAAACAAATAGTCCCTGCAATAGTCCATTTAAGGGCAGAATGTGCAGTTCAGTATGCTAGTCTGTCAGAAACCATGGCCCTCATTCAATTGCGATTTGGCCAATTGAATAGGGCTCTAAATAACCACATAACATATATTTTTTAAATACGTTTTTAGTTAGTGAAAACCTTGCTTTTGGATAGATGTTTACTCACTAAAAACTTCTTTAAAAAAATATGTTATGTGCTTATTTAGAGCCTTATTCAATTGGCCAAATCGCAATTGAATGAGGCCCCATGTCTGCATGTTACAGAAGAGAGATGGTCACTGATTGGTTAGTATGAGACACTGCACAGCAAGTACTACAGAGTCTGTGCCTTTGTGAGCTACAGAGGGCAGACACAAGCAGGTAATATTTGATTTTAGACAGTTAAACAGATCTTTTAAGGACTACTTAACAAAATAAAGTACATAACAGTAAATCGATACACAGGGATATTATATTCCTGGTGAAATCCAGAAACCTTCCATATTCCTATGAATATATTTATAAATTATATTATCTTCACAGTATTTCTCTATTTCAAAATCTGCTTATCTATGGCCCTTTATATAGAACTTAAGGTTAAAATAACTAACCGTCAAGCTCAATTCATTTGTTTAAAGCAGCCAACTGATATTATATATCGCATAAATAGTTGTGAGCATACGAGCCGTTGCTCACGCTTGCGGGCTCGCGCCTCACATGCGGTTAAAAACACAAGACTTAGAAAAAAAACTACCTCGGAACCAACCTTAACGGAACAAACACCCACACACACGAAAAATATGACCATAACGGCCGAACCGCGCGCACCTAAAAACAGTCAAAACACACCAAATACTCACAAAAAATACATAAAAAGCTTACCCATAGCAAGTGGGGGCATCCAGGACCTCTGAAAGTGAACTTACACCTCCATTTAAGTCCAAATTCCCGAGTTCAGACACACGAAAATCCCCTAAGCGAGAGAAAAAATGGCCGCCGAAAAAAATGAAAACGAGGCTCAAATCCCAGCCACGTACAACTTGCCCAAGAAGGGATCCAAGATAAGCTCGGAAACCTGCATTAACCCCACGGGATCCGAGATAAGCTCGGAGACCTGCATTAACCCCACATTAACCATTGCAGTGGGGGTCCCGATCGCACGCGATCGGAGACCCTGGCTGCAATGAAAATTCAAAATTCCCACGTTACGGGTCCTTAAAGGACCATAAAGGTCCTTAAAGGACTTGTTATAAAAGAAAACAAATATACACTATCACCCTGTCACTCATGGGGGTCAATATAGACCCCCATAAGTCCTTCAGTAACCCTGTCACTCATGGGGGTCAATATAGACCCCCATAAGTCCTTCAGTAACCCTGTCACTCATGGGGGTCAATAAAGATCCCCATAAGCACTTAATTAACCCCCTCAATCATGGGGGTCAATACAGACCCTCATAAACCCCTAATTAACCCCCTCACTCATGGGGGTCAATATAGACCCCCACAAGCCCTTCATTAACCCTGTCACTCATGGGGGTCAATACAGGCCCCCATAAGCACTTCATTAACCCTGTCACTCATGGGGTTAAATATAGACCCCATAAGCCATTCATTAACCCTGTCACTCATGGGGGTCAATACAGACCCCCATAAACCCTTCATTAACCATGTCACTCATGGGGGTCAATACAGACCCCCATAAGCACTTCAAAAAACCCCTCACTCATGGGGGTCAATATAGACCCCCATAAGCCCTTCTTTTACCCTGTCACTCATGGGGGTCAATACAGACCCCCATAAGCACTTCAATAACCCCCTCACTCATGGGGGTCAATATAGACCCCCATAAGCCCTTCTTTCACCCTGTCACTCATGGGGGTCAATACAGACCCCCATAAGCACCTAATTAACCCCCTCACTCATGGGGGTCAATACAGACCCCATAAACCCCTAATTAACCCTGTCATTCATGGGGGTCAATATAGACCCCCATAAGCCCTTCATTAACCCTGTCACTCATGGGGGTCAATACAGACCCCCATAAGCCCTTCATTAACTGTGTCACTCATGGGGGTCAATACAGACCCCTATAAGCACTTCATTAACCCCCTCACTCATGGGGGTCAATACAGACCCCCATAAGCACTTCAATAACCCCCTCACTCATGGGGGTCAATATAGTCCCCCATAAGCCCTTCTTTCACCCTGTCACTCATGGGGGTCAATACAGACCCCATAAGCACTTCAATAACCCCCTCACTCATGGGGGTCAATATAGTCCCCCATAAGCCCTTCTTTTACCCTGTCACTCATGGGGGTCAATACAGACCCACATAAACCCCTAATTAACCCTGTTATTCATGGGGGTCAATATAGACCCCCATAAGCCCTTCATTAACCCTGTCACTCATGGGGGTCAATACAGACCCCCATAAGCCCTTCATTAACCCTGTCACTCATGGGGGTCAATACAGACCCCTATAAGCACTTAATTAACCCCCTCACTCATGGGGGTCAATACAGACCCCCATAAAACCCTAATTAACCCTGTCACTCATGGGGTTCAATATAGACCCCCATAAGCCCTTCTTTCACCCTGTCACTCATGGGGGTCAATACAGACCCCCATAAGCACTTCAATAACCCCCTCACTCATGGGGGTCAATATAGTCCCCCATAAGCCCCTTCTTTCACCCTGTTACTCATGGGGGTCAATACAGACCCCCATATGCACTTCAATAACCCCCTCACTCATGGGGGTCAATATAGTCCCCCATAAGCCCTTCTTTTACCCTGTCACTCATGGGGGTCAATACAGACCCCCATAAACCCCTAATTAACCCTGTCACTCATGGGGGTCAATACAGACCCCCATAAGCACTTAATTAACCCCCTCACTCATGGGGGTCAATACAGACCCCCATAAACCCCTAATTAACCATGTCACTCATGGGGGTCAATATAGACCCCCATAAGCCCTTCATTAACCCTATCATTAATGGGGGTCAATATAGACCCCCATAAGCCCTTCATTAACCCTGTCACTCATGGGGGTCAATACAGACCCCCATAGGCACTTAATTAACCCCATCACTCATGGGGGTCAATACAGACCCCCATAAAACCCTAATTAACCCTGTCACTCATGGGGTTCAATATAGACCCCCATAAGCCCACTTCTTTCACCCTGTCACTCATGGGGGTCAATAGAGACCCCCATAAGCACTTAATTAACCCCCTCACTCATGGGGGTCAATACAGACCCCCATAAACCCTTAATTAACCCCATTATGGGCCTGTTACAACCCAACATTAACCACATAAGTGCCATGACGGTCCTCAAGGACCATCATGACACTAAGTATAAACACTACACTGCACTATACCCCCCCAATAAAACATTAAATATCAACAGCCTCTACACTAACCTATTAACACCTACACTACCTACCTACCCCCTAATAACCCCCACCACTCTAATTACAGAAAATAAAAAAGCCTAAAGTCACAACAACAAAAAATCTACATTACATAAAATAAAAAACCTAAGTCACAAAAAATAAAAAATCTACATTACATAAAATAAAAAAACCTAAGTCACAAAAAATAAAAAAGGAACATTACAGAAAATAAAAAAACACATTACAACCCCCTTCACTACATAAAAAAAAATTACACACCTGAAAAGGAAATACATATAATACATACAATATAATACAACTAGCGACTTGCCCGTCAAAAATGACGGCAATAAAAACTGAAGCCTGGCAATGCTGTTTGCCACACAATGTAAGCCTCTCCCCCTCTACTTTACTGGCCTTGTGATGAGCGCCTTTGGCGCTCATCACAGGCCTTGCAATGAGCCCCTTTGGAGCTCATTGCGAGTCTCTCCCTCTGTCTACTTCCTCCCTCGTGTCTTATTTCCCCCCTCCTCTCCCTCCCTTGTGTCTCCTTCCACCTCGTCTACCTCCTTTGTATCTCCTGCCCCCCTGTGTTTTTACCTCCCTCTCCCTCCCGTGTCTCTAAACCCCTCCCCTGTGTCTCTTTCCCCCTTCTCCCTCCCATGCATCTCTTCCCCCCCCTGTGTCTCCCCCAACCCTCCCCTGTGTCTGTTCCCCCCTGGCCTGTGTCTCTTTCCGCCTCCCCCTGTGTCTGTTACGGCCTTCCTCGTGTCTCCATTTCCCTCCCTTGTGTATCTTCCCCCCTGCACTCTCTCCCCTGTGTCTCTTCCCCCTCCTCTCACTCCCCTGTGTCTCTTCCCCCTCCTCTTTCTGTGCCTCTTCCTCCCTGTCTCTTCCCCCTCACCCTCTGTGTCTCTCCCCACTCTGTGTCTTCCACCCTCTCCCTCTGTGCCACTTCCCCCGCCTCTCTCTGTGTGTCTCGCCACTGTGTCTCTTCACCCCTTCCTCTTTCCCCCCCCTGTGCCTCTTTCCCCCTCTCTCTGTACCTCTTCCCCCCCTTCCCTCTGTGTCTCTTCCTCGCTCACCCTCTGTATCTCTCCCCCCTGTGTCTCTTCCCCCCTCTCCCTCTGTGCCTCTTCCCCCCTCTCACTCTGTGCCTGTTCCCCCCTGGCCTGTGTCTCTTTCCCCCTTCCCCCTGTGTCTGTTCCCCTCTCCCCCCCCCCCATTTCCCTCCCATGTGTATCTTCCCCCTGTTCTCCCTCCCATGTGTCTTTTCCCCCTCCTCTACCTCCCCTGTGTCTCTTTCCCACCTATCCCTCTGTGTCTCTCCCCCCCTCCCTCTGTGTCTCTTCCCCACTTTCCCTCTGTGCCTCTCCCCCCCTCTTCCCCACTCTCCCTCCCCTCTTCCCCACTCTCCCTCTGTGCCTCTACCCCCCCTCTTCCCCACTCTTTCATCTGCTCTCAGGCCGCGCAAGCGCGGCTCGCGCTCTGCGCATGCGCGGCTCGCGCCGCGCTCTGCGCAATGCGCAGCAGTTTATAATTGTCTAACTGCGATTCGTCTGAAGCGTGACGACGAATCGCAGTTAGACAATTATAATATGTGATACAATACAAATACATACAATATAATACAATACAATTAAATACAATACAATACACCCCTATCTAATATACAATACATCCTATATATCTAATATACATCCCCCAATCTATCTAAATAAATAACACAATCTAATATACAATAAAAAAACACATTACAACCCCCTCCACTACATAAAAAAAAATTACACACCTGAAAAGGAAATACATATAATACATACAATATAATACAATACAATACAAATACATACAATATAATACAATACAATTAAATACAATACAATACACCCCTATCTAATATACAATACATCCTATATATCTAATATACATCCCCCAATCTATCTAAATAAATAACACAATCTAATATACAATACATGCTATGCTATATATATAAAACACATACCCCTAGCTAACATACAATAAATGCTATCTATATATAAAATAATCTAATTCTAAGCTAAAATAAAATAATTAAGACCACCTACCTTTGCAGATGTCAGATCAGTCACCTAGGGAAAAAAAAATAAAAAAATTAGTGCAACACATTTACAGTACATAAATAAACATTCTAAACATTCTAAATATTCTACTCACCTTTCCGGCATGTCCCGTCCTTATTCTTTTACCCTTCTCGGGCGCGGCACCTGTTAAAAAAAACATAACATTAATATACATACATAAACATAAAAATAAAATAAACATAATCTACATTGTACTTACCTCCCCGCGATGTCTCTGGCCTCCTTCTCCTCTTCTGCCACGCCCTGTAAAAAAAAAATAATAAAAAAAAAAAAAAGGACTCGCATCCGAACTCACAGACATCCCCGACGCTGATGAGGCTCCCAGAGACTTTTCCGGAAGAAAATAGGCAATGGCGCCTTCTGATTGGTTGAAAACACTGTCTATCAAATTCACCCAATCAGGAGGTGCCAATGTGTGAGCCAATCACAAAGGGATACACCCTAAAATCCCACTCTGATTGGATAATGCACATGTCAATCTTTATTTAAACCAATCCCAAGGTGCAGATGCCTTCAGCCAATCACAATGGAATACACCCCCACAGGGTGATTGGCTGGAGGCATCTGCGCATTCTGATTGGTTGCACTGACAATAGCCAATCACAATGGAATACACCCCCACATACTGATTGGTGAAGGCATTTGCGCCTTCTCATTGGCTATTATCAATGTCAATCAGTATTACAGCTAATGGGAAGGCGCAGATGTCTTCACCAATCAGTACGTGGGGGTGTATCCCATTGTGATTAGCTGATGACAATAAAGGCTTCAGATTGGTTCAAATAAAGATTGACAGGTGCATTATCCAATCAGCGTGGGATTTTGGGGTGTATCCCTTTCTCATTGGTTCACAATTGGCATCTTCTCATTGGATGAATTTGATAGACAGCGTTTTCAGCCAATCAGAAGCCGCCATTGCCAATTTTTTTCTGGAACACTCCGTAGGAAGCTCATTAGCGTCGGGGACATGCGGCCAGGGCGGATGTGTGTTGTTTTTTTTGTTTTTGTTTTTTTAAAGAGCGCGGATGCTTCCGGGGCAGAACACGAGGAAGCCGGAGACATCGCGGGGAGGTAAGTACAATGTAGATTGTGTTTATTTTACTTGGTTTCATATTTATGTATGTGAACTAATGTAATGTTTTTTTTTAACAGGGGCCGCGCCGCAGAAGCAAAGATGGAGGACGTGACATGCTGGAAAGGTGAGTAGAATAATTAGAATATTTAGAATGTTTAGTTATTTTATGTAAACGTGTTGTTAATTTTTTTTAATCTTTTTTACCCTAGGTTGGTGATCTGAAGAAACATCTCAAAGGTAAGTGGTCTTAATTATTTTATTGTAGCTTAGAATTAGGGTTGCTATATAGAGATAGCATGTATTGTATATTAGATAGATAGGGGGATGTATAATACATAGATAGGGCCTCATTCTATTAACGGCCGTAGGAGATACAGGGCCGCAAGGACCGGCCGCAAGCTATTCGGCTATTCTATTCCCCTCCGGCCGGGGCTTCCGGCAGGCTTGCAGCCGGCGCCTTGCTATCCCTTGCGGCCGCACGTGCCGGAGGAAAGCCTTTGATCTAAAATGGCCGCAAGAGTTTCGGCCGCAAGAAAAGCCCGGTTGCTATTCTTTTGCTCCGGGAACCCTCTCTGCAGGGCTAAAAGCGAGCCGAAGCTTACTTGCAGGAAAAAGGTCCCGCTAGCACCAATTAAGCACCTTATAAAGCAGAAATAAAGGCATCCTGCACTCTGAGGAGACTATAAAGTGAGTGTAGGTGTTAGCAAAAATAGCACAACATTCCCCTATACTCAAATCCGTAAAAAAATTTTTTTTATATATATATGTCAAATATCCATGTAAAAAAGCCAGAGTGCTTGGAGCACCTCAGACCCGGCCACGCTGCGGCCGGAAAATAAACAGTTAATGTAAACTCGGATTTGGGCTGATGTGCAAGCTTGAGAGTGGGTTACTATTAATCCTCATGTCCCCCAATATGATCCCTAGCATTTACATAGCTTTACAGTGCTGTCTTGAATTTATTTTTGACTTTAAAGATTTCTGAGCTTACGGCCGGTTGCAAGATATACGGCCGGCCGTAAGAGGAGATCCTTGCGGGGCCGTTTAATAGAATTGCGAGGTAACGGAACCCCTGCAAGGAATCGCAGCCTTGCGGCCGTTTTACGGCCGATAATAGAATGAGGCCCATAGTATTTATTGTATATTAGATAGATAGGGGGATGTACAGTTGCAAGCAAAAGTATGTGAACCCTTTGGAATGATATGGATTTCTGCACAAATTGGTCATAAAATGTGATCTGATCTTCATCTAAGTCACAACAATAGTCAATCACACTCTGCTTAAACTAATAACACACAAATAATTAAATGTTACCATGTTGTTATTGAATACACCATGTAAATATTCACAGTGCAGGTGGAAAAAGTATGTGAACCCTTGGATTTAATAACTGGTTGAACCTCCTTTGGCAACAATAACTTCAATTAAACGTTTCCTGTAGTTGCAGATCAGACGTGCACAACGGTCAGGAGTAATTCTTGACCATTCCTATTTACAGAACTGTTTCAGTTCAGCAATATTCTTGGGATGTCTGGTGTGAATCGCTTTCTTGAGGTCATGCCACAGCATCTCAATCGGGTTGAGGTCAGGACTCTGACTGGTCCACTTCAGAAGGCATATTTTCTTCTGTTTCAGCCATTCTGTTGTTGATTTACTTCTATGCTTTGGGTCATTGTCCGGTTGCAACACCCATCTTCTGTTGATCTTCAGCTGGTGGAAATATGGCCTTAAGTTCTCCTTCAAAATGTCTTGATAAACTTTGGAATTCATTTTTCCTTCAATGATAGCAATCCGTCCAGGCCCTGACGCAGCAAAGCAGCCCCAAACCATGATGCCCCCACCACCGTACTTCACAGTTGGGATGAGGTTTTGATGTTGGTGTGCTGTGCCTCTTTTTCTCCACACATAGTGTTGTGTGTTTCTTCCAAACAACTCAACTTTGGTTTCAACTGTCCACAGAATATTTTGCCAGTTCTGCTGTGGAACATCCAGGTGCTCTTGTGCAAACTGTAAATGTGCAGCAATGTTTTGTTTGGACAGCAGTGGCTTCCTGTGTGGTATCCAATTTGTGTAGAAATCCATATCATTCCAAAGGGTTCACATACTTTTGCTTGCAACTGTATATTAGATAGATAGTATTGTATATTAGATAGGGGTATGTATATTAGATAGGGGGATGTATATTAGATAGGGGTGTATTGTATTGTATTTAATTGTATTGTATTGTATTGTATTTAATTGTATTGTATGTATTATATGTATTTCCTTTTCAGGTGTGTAATTTTTTTTTTCTGTAGTGGGGGGGGGTGTAATGTATTTTTTTATTTTCTGTAATGTTCTTTTTTTGTTTTTTTTTGTGACAGGTTATTTTTTTCTGTAATGTACACTTTTTATTTTTGGTGTTTTTTTTATTTTTTTATTTTATGTAATGTAGATTTTTGACTTTAGTTTTTTTGATTTCTGTAATTACAGTGATGGGGAGGGGGTTATTAGGGGGTAGGTAGGTAGGTAGGTAGTGTAGGTGTTAATAGGTTAGTGTAGAGGGTGTTTAGTTGATATTTAATGTTTTATTGGGGGGGTATAGTGCAGTGTAGTGTTTATACGTAGTGTCATGATGGGGTTAAATAGAGGCTTATGAGGGTCTGGATAGACCCCCATAAGTGACCAGGTTAAAATGGTGTAGTGCTTACACTTTGGGTCATGAGGGTCCTGGATGACCCTCATGGTACTTATAGTGTTATTACATGCGTTCATTAGTGTGTTAGAGGGGTCTATATAGTTCATCACTTTCTTTTATTGACCGTCATTTTTTGACGGGCAAGTCGCTAGTATATATATATTTAACATTTCAGCAAATACCTGGAAACTTAACATATTGAGATAAATCCCATAAACTATCACAGAGGCCGTCTGGGCAGCATTTTCTGCCATGGCAAATAGACACAACAGCCCTCGCTTAGAATCCCGTGCAGTGTGCAATGAAAAGATAAATGTTTGAAAGTTCTGAATTTGACTAAGAGCATGATCAGGGAAGGAAAAAGTAACAAAGCTAGTTTTTAATTATAACATTTTTTTTATGCTTCTTCTGGTTTATGGATGCATACAAGGGTACTTTGGTGAAGGCTTTGTGTAAGACGTGTGCTTACATTTCAGCAGGAGCAAAGCTTACATTTATTGTTGAAAGCTGCCTATTTTTGTGCATATGTGGGGGAGAAGGTAGGTATGAAATTGAATGAAATACAATTATATCCCCTCCCCCATTGATAGATTATATCATCACGCTCTTCTGGTTTCACAGTATCAGAAAGTGATGAAACTAGACAAAATAGAACATTATAAATATAAAGTCTTAAAATACTGATTGCTTTTTTAAAAAAAAAGTGTTTTAAAATGAATGCTTAAAACACAACTGCTAATGCTTTTAGAGTATAACGTATTTCTCATACAGTTTTTCTTGAACTACACTAGTCCTCTAGTGTATTTAGAGGACTGACTATTTGAGTTTACACATAACAAAACCTGTTGGGCAAACAATCCATAATCTCGTATAGCTTGAATTTTTTATTTTTACTTTGTATTTCTAAACATTTTTACAAAAGTCTGGTGTTCCTGTACTTAAATCATTGTTTTCACTAAACCTATAATTTGTCCTTGTCATTCAAGTAGAGACAGCATGAATAATTGGATTTGAGATCACCAGCTGGATTCATTGACCTGCTGCTACCTACACATGGCGACCCTTGTAAGAAATATAATACCTATCCAGAAGATTAGAGACGAGGGATTAAATGAAGCTACAATGAGAAGTCCCCATTGATGTTACAAACTGTGCTTTGAATGTCTACTCCCAGGAGAGCAGAGAGATGCAGGTGCTTCAGTGTATTTTCTCCATATAACTACACCCTTGTGTCCATGTTTCTTTTTCAGGACACATATATTTAATTTCAAGCTCAGGAATATAATAATATACTTTTTTACTTTAAAAACTGTTCAAATATTGACATTTTACCAGTGTTTTACATGAAGTTATGAATACTGGGAAAAATAAAAATAACCTGTTTAAAAGTAATTAAGAAATGGGAAAAGTATCAGGGTCTTGCTGGTGTATATATAGTAAAAATGCACAAATGTATCATTCACATCAAACAGAAAATATGAAATATAGGCAATAAAAATAATGTACAAAGGATACATAGAACATGTCAGAGAACCTGTCTCCAGATCAAAATCTCAGAATATGCAAGTTTCCAAAGGAATGGAAGAGTTTGGGTGTGGACATGCAAATATGCCCACTCTTTAATTTGAATATTGTCCCTTTACATCTTTTGTCTGCTAACACAACTTTTAAAGAGCCACTGTAGTTTTTGACAACTTTCTGTCATGCATTTAAAAGAGCATGAATAATACATAACAAATACATTATATAAATTGAAGACAATTTACTCTAAGCAACAGATAAAAAAACAATATGTTTGTTCCGTCTTTATCTTACCAGTGGAACAGGGAGTGTAAACAAGGAGCATGGAGACTCTGTTAATTGTGTTTTATCTGATTTACATTAAAACCAGTGGTTACAAAAGCACAATATGTTGCAGCTCAGACATTCATAAGTCTCACTGCTTATCAGGACAATCCCATAATGAATATAATTTAATTTGATTGTGTTCACCATAGAATATAAATATATATATATATATATTCTACATCTGTGTTGATTTTTATTTAACTATATCAGTTATCTAAGCTACACAATAATAACTTAATGTTTCATATAACAACAGCATTATCATTTTGCAATACATTTCAACTGACAAAATCATACTAAGCTAAATCACTTGAGGTAAGAATAGGTCTTAAAGACACTTCTCTAGTTGCAGATCCTGTGTTATCCTTTGGGGACAAACTCACCTTTGTGGCTAGAGGACCACTGATGTCCCACTAAATTTTTTGGAATGTAAAATAAATAAAAAAGCAAATACAGTCATTAATATATTACTAGTGTACATGAAATACATATTTTAATAAGTATTTACTGTACTGTGGGAAGGCATTGTTTGTTTTAGCTGATGGACTGAACATTAGTCATATTGAAAGCACTGGTAGTTAGGATTGACACATCTCAACTTTTTAATCAAACATGTTGCCTCCCATAACGGAATAAATGCAGGTAATAGATAATAAATAAAAAGCTGGATTTTGTGTGTATTTTGTCACCTAGTGTTATTGTATTTATTAGTAAGTTATTTAAAAGAGCATATTGTGAACATGAGACTGCAATAGTTCTTAAAATGGTCACCACTATTAAAGGTATATGGAAATGTTCTGGATCTTACTAGGTGTATAATATCCCTGTGTATCTATTTACTTTTATGTAATTTATTTTATTAAGAAGTGTTTATAATCTCAGCTTTTACTGCCTATAATCAAACAAATGGTCCCTGTATGGGTTTATCATCAGTAGCGTATGCAGACACAGTCTCTGTAGCGTGCTAGTCTATCAGGTACCAGGTTTCAGCAGCACTTTGCAAAATGTTGCTGAGAGATGGTCACTGATTGGTTAATATGAGACATAGTACAGCAAGCATAGCTGTATCTTCATGAGCTGCAGAGGGCTGACCCAAGCAGGTAATATATGTTTGATTTTATGCATAAAAACAGACCTTTAAACACAGGGATTCATCAATGTTTAGATTTAACTGGCAACTACATGAAAATTACATAATGCATTGACAACATATACTTGTTGCTCCATTTTAAAGACATTTCAGATGCCTTGTCCCCGGTTGATATGCTGCAGTTGTTTCTCCTGGAGCTTACATATAATGTATTTCTATTAAGCAATCAGTCGATAAACTCCCTGCACTCAGATAAGTTAAATCGCTCACATGCCCTGCAACTTCAGATAAAGAGCAATACTATGTCCAGACTGTATTGGTTGTCCTTCCAGATAGTAGTTATGCATTTTTCTTCTATGACTCATAAGCTTCTACATATTATGAAATATATAATAATGCTTTATAGGTTAAGGTTGATTGATTTTTAATAATTATACAGCTAATGGTTATTTTTTATTTTTGCATAGGTTCCTAATATTTTGCAATTTGTTTATGAATTCAAACAAATGCAGTAGACTCTCAGTTATCCAACACTCATGGGGATTGTTAGATGTTGGATAAATTGTCATTTCTGGTTGCTTTAGAATTACTATTAAAAGAGGCCTAGATTAGCTGCACATAGGATGCTCTGCTAAGTATATTTGTCAGTGAACGCTGTTCTAGCAGCAGCAGCTTTCACTCCTCACTTACACATAAGTAGGTTTGGCTGGAGGGTGTGGTGCTGGCCCCAGGAAATGTAACGCCAACACTGCACTGGCTCAGTTACTCATGCCTGTCTGCTTCCAGGTAACATTGAATTGCAGAGACATACAGTAGATGACATCTAGGTGCCTGTAAGCATGTTGTGGCTGAGCCCTGTAAATTTACATTTTTATTTAAAAAACAGTATTCAGTTTTTTTTTTTTTTTGGTTGCTTGAGTTCCAGTTAAATGAGAGTCTACTGTAATACTCTTATTTTTGTATATAAGCACTCTGCAATATACTTATTTTCCAATTCTAGCTCACTTTTTTTCTACCTTAAATGTATTTAAAAGCTGTCTAAAAATACTTTCCTTTACAGTGTCACCAAAGCCTAGCAGCGAACAGGGGCTCAACACTCTCCCATAGCTGATGCTTGGAGCTCAGGTCTAGAGATGGTAGGAAAAAAACTATTGTTTTCAGTGTAAACTTCACAACTTAAACTTTTCACATTTTTTAATCACAATTAACTGATTTTTTTATATTATACTGATATTTTCTACTTAAAAATCATGAAAGCTGGGCAATTAGAGTGGCGCTTGAAGTCCACAATCTAATCATAAATGTAAACTGTCTAAAAAAGACACTGTGAGTACATTTTGCTAGAAATATGAATATTAATTATTAATAAAAAAATATGTTAATAATACAAATTAAAAAGTCTCTATCACAACCCAAATCGTACGATACAACATACAATGTAAATTTTAAGCTACCCAAAAAGCAGGTTTCTGTGAGATAGGAGCAGTCAGTTTCAAGGAAACACTAGTTTTCAAAAGGTTTAGCAGGATGAATATGATTTTAGCCCCCTCTACTGGTTATAAGTGATAATACAGAATATATTAATCATATTTTGCTTGTAAACCTGGAAGGAGTGCTGAAGAGAAGTCTAATCAGTTAAGTCTAATTTAGTAAAATTGGGCTTTCCTTTGGAGAATTTTAGAGAATTCCTCCCTGTGGAATAACTTATTATAAAAAATAAAAACAAACAGATTTTCTCTAAATGTAATTATATCTTGAATCTTGAAAATGGCTGACGAAGAGTATAAGACCAGAAATGTTGTAATTATTAAGAAAACGTCCCTGTGTGTATCATATAGTGGGCTATATTTTTTAGAAGTAGTTCAACGATGACACTTAGCACCAGTAAATAAAAGTGTGAAGTGTGAAGATTGCTGGCGAGGTTGTATGGAGAGAGGCACTCTCTTCCATATGTGGTGGCAATGTAAATATATGCAGAAGTTCTGGCAAGATCGTATCAATAAGATTCATGATATTACTAAAACAAAAATGTTATGTTCTCCAGAATCTATTTTACTCCATATTTCATTGGACCTATTATCGATAAAGTCTAGACTTTTGATTTCACATATATTACTGGTAGCTAAGTGGCATTCTGTGAGAGTCTGGAAATTAAAGACACTTCCATGTTGATCAGAAATTGAGAGAACTGTTCATAGAGACTGTAGGCTGGAAACAGATATAAAGAACTTAATGAACTTAAAAATAAATTTTGTTAATAAATGGTCACTATGGGATAATTACTTTTCTCCTATAGCATTAATTCTCTTATAAACAAATGCTTCATATTTTTATATTATTTAAATATATGTATTTAGATGTTTTCCTCTTTGTACCTTTTTGTATGTATGTTGTGTATATGATTGTTTTATATATGTATATAATTCTGTACTTTAAAACTTCAATAAAAAGATAAATGAGAAAAATATTTTAATAATACAACTTAAAGAGTCTCTATTACACCAAAATCTTATGATACAACATGAAAGGTAACTTGTAAGCTACCCAAAAAGCAGGTTTCTGTGAGATAGAAGCAGTCAGTTTCAAGGAAACAATAGTTTTCAAAAGGTGCAGCAGGATTAATATGCTTTTAGCCCCCTCTTCTTGTTATGAGTAATAATACATAATATGTTTTGCTTGTAATCCTGGAAGAAGGAGTGGTGAGAGAGAAATTAACACTTTTAAGATCTTGTAAACTATTGCTATGTAAGGTCTTCTACATATTATTATCCCAGAGATACACAAACAACATCCTTGCCCTTGTTGTATCAGTCCTGGTCACTTCCAGCATCCTGTGGATCACTTCAAGATGGTACACTGTGTTATAGGGGTGCAGGGGCTGTGGTGGGGTAGCATGGGTTTATCCCACTGATGGATGAGAAGGCACCCAACAGTGACACAGCCTGCTTCAGTTTTGGAACAAAACCTAATGGCTACTAAAGGAGCATCAGTCAAACATTTAATTTGCTTACTGACCTCTTGGATTCAACTTTCAATTTTGACCCTGATAACCCAATTGTTGTTCCCATTGGCACTCCCAGTGCTATAGAAGCTATACTTAAAATATGTTTTTATGTTTGCACAAATCTAAGTAGATTTTCACTATATCAGTTCTAGTTCTACAAAAGTCATATTTTAAACATAAAACTTCAGTATCCCTTCAGCTCTGACTGATATTAAAAAATGTTTTTTAGTTAATTTAGAAATATTTTGAGATATTGCAAAAGTAATCTGCAATATAGTGAGTATACATGCAGAACAGAGCTTCTCCACAACCATTCATCAGCAGTGCAGATACTGATCAACTGGAAACAAGAGACACAATTATAGGTAACAGTTAACTCTGTGTGTGTATATATATATATATATATATATATATATATATATATGTATATATATATATATGTATATATATATATCTATATATATATATATATATATATATATATATATATATATATATATATATATTTTACGGTAATTTACAAAGATGTGTTTATGCTGACGTCTGCCCACCATGAAACATAATCCTCTGCCAGTTTATTTGAATTACTTTCTCCTTTTTTTATTATCGCTACCCCATTTTTTTATTCAATTTTTGTTCTTAAAGGCACACTGGACCATGTGTGCCCCAAACCCTCCTGCTTTCAGCTGCAGGAAAACCCCTAGATTGTCAGGGTTTTGGTAATCTCAGTGCTCAGCTACCTTTGTCAGGTATCAGGATAAATGCACAGAAAGCAGGCTTAACTGTGGTACTCTCAGACGTTAAGTTCCAGGCAGAGTCCATAGTAATAATTTCAATGATAACAATTTTTATATTATCTCCAAGTAAAATATACACTCTGCCTATGTACATTTAAACTGAGAACGCTTTATTGAGGTACACACAGCATATTTATCAATAACACTACCCAATCACGTGGAAGGCCTGTCCCCCCCTCTAATCAGGTCAGGGGTGGAGACATTCTGTCTGAAGGGGTATGTGACTCGTACAAAAGTTCAGTGGGCCTACCTGGGCGTCACAATGGCCCTTTAAATGTATGTTATTCACTGAAAATTCTTTAAACCTAACTTATGAATTATTACTACTTTGTAATACCCCTGGCTCATCTCTAGGAGTTTGCTATGTTGCTCACTCCTTCAGATCGTGAAATTGTATAAGGTTGTTGGGAATTGCTACATTGCATTTTCTAATGTAAACACGGCATTGCCTGCAGCTCTCTGTTGGTCCGCCTGGTCATGTACTGTAGATGAACCAGCACCACACGATGAAGTGGGCCATTTGGAAGCAACAGGACCTACTGAGTTTGGATTGCCCTTTATAGTTTATTTTTTTTGCTCTGGTAAAAAATTTATGTAGAGTATTCACCTGTGTCACTGAGCAGGTTTCAGCAAACGAATGTTAAAATATGTCAAGGATCCCCACTAGGCCTGTGCGGCCGATAGAGTCTTCTGGGAATACGTACTAGGCACATAGAGCCCTTTTAAATTCCCCTAACGTGTAAAACCTCAGCCCGCAATGTAGCCCATAAGACTTACGGCTATTAAATTGGCCCCGTAACGCAAGCCGCTGCCGATCTGCGGGTTTGGAGTGAAAAAAGCCTACGGGATGTGGAACATGGAACTTCGCAGCCGCAAATCATTTGTTTTGTCAAGCCCGTAACTGCTACGTTCCAATTCAGCTATTAAATTGCAGCAATTTTCCAAAAACTCCATGGAATTCAAGCCCGTAACCTGCAAGTGGAGGCCAAGACATTACGGGCTCCAAATAGGACCCGCAAAGGGTTTACAGACAACATTTAAAAACTGTAAAGGCCAATATAAACACACATAGGGAAAGCATGCAAAGGCCCAACAATCCCCAAAAACATATACCCTATATACTCGAGTATAAGCCGAGTTTTTCAGCCATTTTTTTAAGGCTAAAACGGGCCCCCTCGAGTCACTCTCCCCCCCCGACCCGTGTTTCTCTAACCTCCCCCATTGTCTCTCTCCCCCCCGTGTCTCTCTAACCCCCCCGTGTCTCTCTACCCCCCCATGTCTCTCTAACCCCCCTGTGTCTCTTTCCCTCCCCCTTCTCATCCTCAACCCCCCCTCATTCTACCCCTCTAAATAAAGTACTGAGGATGAGGAGGGGGCCTGAGGATGAGGAGGGGGGCTGAGGATGAGGAGGGGTGCTGAGCATGAGGAGGGTGGTTGAGGATGAGGAGGGGGGTTGAGGATAGGGGGGTTGAGGATGGGGGGTTGAGGTTGAGGAGGGAGGTTGAGGATGGGGGGTTGAGGTTGAGAAGGGGGTTGAGGATGAGGAGGGAGGTTGAGGAGGGGGTTGAGGATGAGGAGGGAGGTTGAGGATGGGGTTGAGGATGGGGTATTTGAGGTTGAGGGGTTGAGGATGAGGAGGGAGGTTGAGGAGGGGGTTGAGGATGAGGAGTGGGATTGAGGTTGAGGAGGGGGTTAAGGATGAGGAGGAGGGTTGAGGTTGAGGAGGGGGTTGAGGAGAAGGATGGGGGTTGAGGATGATGAGGGAGGTTGAGGATGAGGAGTGGAATTGAGAATGAGGAGGGGGAAGAGACACAGGGAATGGAGAGGAGGGGAAGAGACACAGGGAATAGAGAGGGGGGAAGAGACACAGGGAAGGGAGAGGGGAGAAGAGACACGGGAGAAAGAGGGGTACACAGAAGGTACAAAAGGGACACAGGGGGCAGCACATTTCCCACCCTCGGCTTATACTCAAATCACTCATTTTACCCAGTATTTTGTGGTAAAATAGGTGCCTCGGCTTATACTCGGGTCTGCTTATACTCGAGTATATACCGTACATCTCGCTCATTACATCTACATTTTGGAACACAAATTGTGACCCTATTTCACCTCCACATCACATATATCAAGTACCTGGGGAACACTTTATTATTTGTTGTTCTTTTGGTTATGTCCGACTCTCTGTGACCCTATGGACTTCAGCACATGTAGCTAGGTTTCTGCCTGTGCTTTTCTACAAGGTTTGCATGCCAAAGATGCTGGAGTGGGTTGCCAGTTCCTTATCTAGTGGACTGGGATTTATCTGATCTCTCTGCTATCACATGCCCACCTACAGTGGCCCTACATGGTATAGCTCACAGCTTCATTCTGGTACGCAAGCCCCTTCACCACCAGCACTTAGCAATCCACACTTATATAAATTGATGAATAGCAGAACAGCAATGGCGTGGGACTTACCAGGATGGGCTTAGCGGAGTTGGAGGTGAGTTGTCTGTTGATCCACGTGCCTCTGCAAAGCCTCCATGTGTTTCTGCAGCCCCTCCTGATGGGTTAGAGTAGATTAGTGTGGTGTATGTTCCCCTAGTCCCCTTCAGCATTGCTAAGTGGTGGTGGCGAAGGGGCTTGTGTACTCGATTGAAGCTGTGAGCTATACCATTTAGGGCCACTGTAGGCGGGCACATCATAGCAGAGAAGTCAGACAAATCACACTCCTAGAGAAGGAACTGGCAACCCACTTCAGTATCACATGTCATATTATTTTTAGGCCATCAAGGGAATGTTCATACTCCACAGTATCACTAAGTGGACTTGGCCTGTATATTAACCATTTGTTATTATTATATATCATATTTAGTATTATGATATTTTGATATCTGATTCTATTATGACCTTTTATTCTTTTTATATCTATTGCATGTTAATTAGGGCTCATTAGTTTACATCTATAGGAATGTGACACTAATGTGATGCATGTGGATGTCCCATAACCCCAACCATTGAAAACATACTGACACGGTTAGAACGGTAAATCAAAGCTTTATTTTATACACAGACCACAATTACAATTGGTCAAGACTGTGCATTAATATCATGGATGTGTTGTTGGCGTTTCCCGGGAGAGCAAGAGGCTTGTGGGAAATAGGGGCTATCTACAGGGGGCAATGTGATAGTCTAGAATAAGCATGAAGCATAGCACCTACCAGGTTCACATGTGGTCACTGCACATCTGCAACCGGAATCTGATGAAAAAAATGTATCATCCTCAATCACTCCATTTAATTGAAGAAACCATTAATGTGCATAGCACTTATAACTTGTCTGTATCTGCTCATTAAGACAGATGATTCAACCTCTGGGATATATAATCCAATCAAGTTTCACACATACAATATCATGACAAAAAAATAAAAAAGTGGTCAAATAAAAAAAGTCGGAGGAGGATTAAAAAACTGTACAGTACAGTGCTAAATACTGTAACTGTAACAATATACCAACTCACCTGATTCCCATCTGCAAGCATTACTAACCATTAGCTAGGTCTCTGAATAATCAGTAATATGGGAAGATACCCATTAATATGGAGAGGACACAGAGGTCAGCAGCCAGATTCAATGTCATTTACTTCAGACCCAAGGATCTGTTCTTAGACCGATATTGAGGTCAGGATCACAGGCTTCACTAGTACATATATTAATGCTGGCTGTCAATAACATGCCATTGTGAAACTTTGCAAGTCCACCGCCATAGCGGTATTAGTCTACATTTCAGCTAAAAACAATCATGTCTGAGATATCTGACTATATTATAGCTTTAAGATTGTGGGAGCTACATTCATTGAAGGAAAGTCTACCTGAGAGGCACTGGGAAAACCTTGCACCTCATAAATTTCCTACACAATGCTTGCAGATGCAGAAGTTGCCTTCATTGACCAGAATCATACCTAAAACAAAAAAGAGAATAACAAAAATAATAAAAATAGACAACCTACAAAATAATGCCTGAAAAAATCATAGGGACTGCTTCATCTCTTCTCAACAGCATTCCTCAGTGACCATCGATTGGTGACATGTTAAACAGAACCATACATGTCCACAGAGAAGAGGATCATGGACCATGTGATGGGAGGTAGCCATCTGCATACAGAATATCACTATCACATAGGCCAAGATTAGGGGTGATGCAGGCGGTGGTGTCGATGCACCCGGTGGTGGTGATGGCCAGGCCGGCGCACTGCTGTGTGGGGAAGTAGGTGGTGGCTGGCTGGACGGCAAGATTGAGGGCCCTGGCGAAATCTGCAGCCTTTCAAGGAGGGGGATAGTCGGGTCAAATCCCAGCGGTGTGGCTGGAGATGCGGTGGGTGACCCCACCACCCAAATAACCTCCCCCTTCTCCGAGCCAGGGCCCTCTGATCCTCTTCCTTACTCCTCCCCCTTGCGCTGGTTTTTGCTGTATAACACTCCAAAGTTAATATTGAAATAATCCAAATTACATTATTCAATTTATTGGCTACATCCTTATGATTGCATAGAGTGCCTTGCAAAAGTATTCACCCCTTGACTTTTTACCTATTTTGTTACATTACAGTCTTAAATTCAATATTTTGTTAATCTGAATTCTGTGTGATGGATCAGAACACAATAGTCTAAGTTGGTAAAGTTAAATGAGAAAAATATATACATAAAATTATTTTTTAGAAATAGAAAACAGAAAATTGGCATGTGTGTATGTATTCACCCCCGTTATGAAGCCCATAAAAAGCTCTGGTGCAACCTATTACCTTCAGAAGTCACATAATTAGTGAAATGATGTCCACCTGTGTGCAAACTAAGTGTCCCATGATCTGTCATTAAACATGCACACCTTTTCTGAAAGGCCCCAGAGGCTGCAACACCTAAGCAAGAGGCGCCACTAACCAAACACTACCATGAAGACCAAGGAACTCTCCAAACAAGTAAGGGATAATGATGTTGAGAAGTACAAGTCAGGGTTAACCCTGGAGGAGCTGCAGAGCTCCACAGCAGAGACTGGAGTATCTGTACATAGGACGACAATAAGCCGTACGCTCCATAGAGTTGGGCTTTATGGCAGAGTTGTCAGAAGAAAGCCATTACTTTCAGCAAAAAAAAAACAAAATGGCACTTTTTGAGTTTGCAAAAAGCCATGTGGGAGACTCCCAAAATGTATGGAGGAAGGTGCTCTGATATCTGATGAGACTAAAATTAAACTTTTCGGCCATCAAAAAAAACGCTATGTCTGGCACAAACCCATAGCATCACCCAAAGAACACCATCCCCACAGTGAAACATGGTGGTGGCAGCATCATGCTGGGGATGTTTTTCAGCAGCCCGGATTGGGAAACTGGCCAGAGTTGAGGGAAAGATGTTGCTAAATATAGGGATATTCTTGAGGAAAACCTGTACCTCTCTGTACGTGATCTGAGGCTTGGACGGAGGTTCACCTTACAGCAGGACAATGACCGCAAACACACTGCTAAAGCAACACTTGAGTAGTTTAAGGGGAAACATGTAAATGTGTTGGAATGGCTAGTCAAAGCCCAGACCTCAATCCAATAGAATATCTGTGGTCAGACTTAAAGAGTGATGTTCACAAGCTCAAACCATCCAACTTGAAGGAGCTGGAGTAGTTTTGCAAAGAGGAATGGGTAAAAATCCCAGTGGTAAGATGTGGCAAGCTCATAGAGACTTATCCAAAGCGACTTGGAGCTGTGCTTGCCGCAAAAGGTGGCACTACAAAGTATTGACTTTAGAGGGGTGAATAGTTATGCACATTGACTTTTTCTGTTATCTTGCCCTATTTGTTGTTTGCTTCACAATAAAAAAAAATACAAAGTTGTGGGCATGTTCTGTAAATCACATGATGCAAATCCTCGAACAATCCATGTTAATTCCAGGTTGTGACGCAACAAAACACAAAAAATGCCAAGGGGGGTGAATACTTTTTCAAGGCACTGTACATATACACTTGTTAAATATCAAAACAAAAGGAAAAAAAGAAAAAGAAAAAAAGAAAAAAAATCACATATAAGGTAGTGGGGTGGGGAAACATCTCCATAGCTCAACACCTATTGCTGCAATTTAGCGTCCCAGACTTTCCATTTTTTATCATCTATTGGTAACTGGACAAATTCTCTTTGATCTCTTTCTAAGATCCTGTTTTTGTTTATCTCTTCCCAGACTTGGTTCCATGTAGGAATGGAGCCTTTTTTCCATCTGATCGAGATCTGCCTCTTGACAGTCATAAATATTTGAATCAAAAAAGCTTTTTCTGTTAAGTTTATGGAGCTTGGGAAAATATGAAAAAGAGTCATTTCTATGGAGGGCTTCATATGTTTATTTAAGATACCAGAAAGCTGGTTATAGCATTCTTTCCAGAATATTTGTAGGTCTGGTCAATCCTATAGGGACCCCTGCAGCCCCCCCCCCACATTAACCCCTTGCAGCGGGGGTCCCCGATCGGCATAGATCAGGCCCCTTTTGCATTTAAAACTTTCCCTTCCGTAGCTCCTTAAAGGGCCCGCTGCACACTATTAACAATCCCTGCCGCTGCAAAAAAAAAAATGAACCCCCCTCTATGCTGGGGGTCCCCATCGGGACCCCGAAGTGTCCCCACATTAAGCCCTTGTAGTGGGGGTCCCCGATCTGCATAGATCAGGCCCCTGCTGCATTTAAAAATTTTAAATCCCCCCCCCACGGCTCCTTAAAGGGCCTGCGGCACACTATTAACAATCCCGGCCGCGGCACCTAAAATGAACCCCACTCTATAAAAAGAGTCATTTCTCTGGAGGGCTTCATATATAAGATACCAGAAAGCTGCATAGATCAGGCCCCTGCGGCATTTAAAAATGTAAAATTCCCCCCCGCGGCTCCTTATAGGGCCTGCAGCACACTATTAACAATCCCGGCCGCGGCACCTAAAATGAACCCCACTCTATACTGGGGGTCCCCATCGGGACACCCAAAGTGTCCCCACATTAACCCCTTGCTGCAGGGGTCCATAGGGACCCCTGCAGCCCCCCACATTAACCCCATGCAGCGGGGGTCCCCAGTCGGCACCGATCGTGACCCCGCTGCATTGACATTTTTAAATTTCCCTCCTCGCAGGTCCTTAAAGGACCGTAAAGGTCCTGAAAGGACTCACACTAAAAAAGATTATCCCCAGGCAACTAAAAATAACCCCATAACTCATGGGGGGTCAATACAGACCCCCATAAGCTAATAATTAACCCTATAACTCATGGAGTCAAAAAATAACCCCATAACTCATGGGGGTCAATACAGACCCCATAAGCCAATAATTAACTTTATAACTCATGGGGGTCAATACAGACCCCCATAAGGCCAATAATTAACCCTGTCACTCATGTGGATTCAATACAGACCCCATAAGCCAATAATTAGCCCTATAACTCATGGGGGTCAATACAGACTACCATAAGGCCAATAATTAACCCTGTCACTCATGGGGGTCAATACAGACCCCCATAAGCCAATAATTAACCCTGTCACTCGTTGGGGTCAATACAGACCACCATAAGGCCTTAATTAACCCCATAACTCAATCGGGTCAATACAGATCCCCATAAGCACTAAAATAACCCTGTCACTCATGAGGTTTAATACAGACCCCCATAAGCCAGTAATTAACCATATAACTCATGGGGGTCAATACAGACCCCCATAAGCACTTAACCCTATAACTCATGGGGGTCAATACAGACACCCATACGCCTCTATTTAACCCCATCAGTCCCATAAGGGTATATTATTACCCTTATGGGTCTGTTAAAACCCTAACATTAACCACAAAAGTGCCATGACGGCCCTCAAGGACCATCATGACACTAACTACAAACACTACACTATAACCCCCATTAAACCATTAAATCTAAACTAATCCCCCTCTACACTAATCTATTAACACTTACACTACCTACCTACACTACCTACCCCCTAATAATCCCCCCACCACTCTAATTACAAAAAATAAAAAAACTTACCTTACAGAAAATAAAAAAACCTAAGTCACAAAAAATAAAAAAAAACTACCTTACAGAAAATAAGAAAACCGAAAGTCTCCAAAAAAATCTACATTAGAGAAAGTAAAAAAGCCTATGCCCCCCAAAAATGTATACATTACAGAAAATAAAAAAATACATTACAAACCCCCCCCCCCCCCACTACAGAAAAAAAATTACACACCTGAAAAGGAAAGACATACACAATACAATACATACATACAATACAGTACAATACATACAATACATTACATACAATACATTACATACAAAACAAATAAAATACCCCCTATCTATCTAACATACAATCTATTTAATATACAATAAATCCTAACTACATACACAAACCCTAATTTGAAGCTACAATAAAATAATTAAGACCACTTACCTTTGTACATGTCCCTTCAGTTCACCAACCTAGGAGTAAAACAAAAAAAAATTAGTACAACACATTAATATAAAATTAATAAACATTATACACATTCTAAATATTCTACTTACCTTTCCAGCATGTCCCCGTCCTTCTTTTCTTCCCCGGCCTGGCCCCTGTTAAAAAAAAACACATTACATTAGTACAACATAGAGACACAAAATAAAATAAAATAAAAATATAAACATATAAATATACATTCAACTTACCTCCCCGCGATGTCCCCGGCCTCCTCCTCTTCAGCCCTGGCTGGGCCCTGGAACAGTCCGCGCTCTAAAAAATAAAAAAAACTAACGGAGGTCTGCACTCCCAGACCTCCCTAATGCTAATGAGCCTCCATGAGCCTTTTCCGGAAGGAAATTGGCAATGGCGGGTTCTGATTGGCTGAAAAGGCTGTCTATCAAATTTCAGCCAATCAGAAGGCGTCAATGTGTGAGCCAATCAGGATGGGATACACCCCAAAATCCCACCCTGATTGGCTAACGCACCTGTCAATCTTTATTTAAACTAATCACAAGGCACAAATGCCTTCAGCCAATCACAATGGGATACACCCACACGGAGTGATTGGCTGAAGACATCTGCGCCTTCTCATTGGCTGTTGTCAATGTCAGTCAGTATTACAGCTAATGAGAAGGCGCAGATGTCTTCAGCCAATCACTCCATGGGGGTGTATCCCATTGTGATTGTATGTATGTTGTATGTAATCTATTGTATTGTATGTATTGTATTGTATTGTATGTAATGTATTGCATGTAATGTGTTGTATGTATTGTATGTATGTATTGTATTGTGTATGTCTTTCCTTTTCAGGTGTGTAATTTTTTTTTTCTGTAGTGGGAGGGGGGTTGTAATGTATTTTTTATTTTCTGTAATGTAGTTTTTCTTATTTTTTGTGACTTAGGTATTTTTTATTTTCTGTAAGGTCGTTTTTTTTATTTTTTGTAATTAGAGTGGTGGGGTGGTTTATTAAGTGGTAGGTAGTGTAAGTGTTAATAGATTAGTGTAGAGGGGGGTTAGTTTAGATTTAATGGTTTATTGGGGGTTATAGTGTATTGTTTGTAGTTAGTGTCATGATGGTCCTTGAGTACCATCATGGCACTTATGTGGTTAATGCTAGGGTTTTAACAGCCCCATAAGGGTCAGAATATACCCTTATGGGACTGATTGGGTTAAATAGAGGATTATGGTGGTCTGTATTGACCCCCATGAGTTATAGGGTTATGTGCTTATGGGGGTCTGTATTGACCCCCATGAGTTATAGGGTTTATTATTGACTTATGGGGGTCTTTATTGACCCTCATGAGTGACAGGGTTAATTAAGTGCTTATGGGGGTCGGTATTGACCCCCATGAGTTATAGGGTTATTTATTGGCTTATGGGGCCCTGTATTGACCCTCATGAGTAATAGGGTTAATTATTGGCTTATGGTGGTCTGTATCGACCTTCATGAGAGATGGTGTTAATTAAGTGCTTATGGGGGTCTGTATTGACCCTCATGAGTGATAGGGTTAATTAAGTGCTTATGGGGGTCTGTATTGACCCCCATGAGTGACAGGGTTAATTAAGGCCTTATGGGGGTCTGTATTGACCCCCATGAGTTATAGGGTTAATTATTGGCCTTATGGGGGTCTGTATTAACCCCCATGAGTTATAGGGTTAATTAAGTGATTATGGGGGTCTGTATTGACCCCCATGAGTTAGGGGGTTAATTTTAGTTGGCCGGGGTTAATATTTTTTAGCGCCAGTCCTTTTAGGACCTTTATGGTCCTTTAAGGACCCGCGAGGCAGGAAATGTAAACATTTAAATGCAGCGGGGTCACAATCGGTGCCGATTGGGGACCCCTGCTGCAAGGGGTTAATGTGGGGGGACTGCAGAGGTCCCTATGGATCCCTGCAGCAAGGGGTTAATGTGGGGACACTTCGGGGGTCCCGATGATGACCCCCAGCATAGAGGGGAGTTAATTTTAGGTGCCGTGGCGGGATTGTTAATAGCGTACCGCGAGCCCTTTAAGGAGCCGTGGCAGGGAATTTAAAACTTTTAATTGTGGATTAGTTGCAGTACCCCCCACGGCAGGGCTTATATGTGGGACTGCCGCAAAGGTCCCGTTTAGGACCCCTACACTAATTGATGAGGAGTGGGAGCCTGCAAGATCATCTCGCAGGCTGTCACTCCTCATGTAGATTTTTGCAGTGTTGATACGGACGGCCCTGCTGCGTAGCTCACATGGTGGTCGCAGCAAGGCTAATTTAATAGCGTTGTAACTTTGAGAAATTTTGCAGTACGTAGGGTTTAAGTAGAAGCCTCTTATCTACGAGGCTGGAATTTAATAAGACTGAAGATGTCTCTCTCCGTCTCTTCTACAGATTAACTCGAATTTAGTTAAATCTCTATTTACGAATTATTATATTTATCTGGGAGAGGTTCTTACTTGATTTCCGATCTGTTAAAGGGTCCAAGCGCATATTAAAACCCTGTATACGATCACCTGTCCTATTTTTAATTTCTGAACCCATTTCAAACTGTTTTGTCGATTATTGGGGGAATAAAGGTTAACAATAGTGTGTTTCTGTTCATTTTGTTTGCATACCCGAATTATGTATCTCCCTTCTTGATCTATTTCACTATATTGTTCCACAACATGACAATTATTATTGAAGATAATTGATACTCCCCTGGCCTTGTTGTTATATGTGGCATGTAGCTAATATGAAAAGGCTCCATTCAAAAAACTAATTGAATTCCCTGTTCTCAAGTGACTCTCTTGGATAGATATTAAATATTAAATATTCTTTGATATCATATGTCTCTTATAAGATGTATTCAAGCCTTGTACATTCTGGGACAAAACTATTAAGCCAGTATTAAGTTGGGTGTCCATAAGAGATGGCACATCTGAAGTAATTGTCTCCCCCCCCCCCCCCCCTCCTTCTCACTGCCATAGAAAGAAAAAACTTTTTTTTTTTTTTTAAACAGCATCTTGGTACAGTCACCAAGATATGAAATGTAATCCTTCTTGTAGCCAGAAAACAAAACAAAGAAACAAATTCTGGCAACCCAAAAAGATGCTTGTGGTAGGGTTACTATAGTGTATTTGATATATCTCCTATGATCCTAAGCTATCAAATTATAACTTTAAAGAGAGTAGGGAGGAAGTATTGCTTGCTTCATCCCTTGCCATAGGAAACTTTATAATGATATAATTGTGTATATATAAAAAGGGAATTTTAATAGAGTCTATAATTACTAAATCCAAGTTGGGTCGGGGGATAAAGTTAATTTCCTTTCTAAGTGAGGTTTAAATGAGGGATCATTCTCGACCCGTTTGTGAACATTGTGTGTAAAGTTATATAAAGTTATATAAGTATATAATTAACATAAAATTAATATTCTACCTCTAATTTAGAGCTCTCCTCGTGTTCCATTTCATAAAAATAGAACGTGATCAAAATTCTTCAAATTTATAACATTTTTATAAAAATACAAAGTGACTTATATTATTCTGTGTTTCACACTAGAGGGTCCTCTCGGACTAATCTTTTGAGGATCCTCACTTTAAAGTGCATATACAGTGCCTTGCAAAAATATTTACCCACTTGGCATTTTTCGTGTTTTGTTGCCTCACAACCAGGAAATAACATGGATTGTTTGAGGATTTGCATCATTTAATTTACAGAACATACCAACAACTTTGAAGATGTTTTTTTTTTTTTATTGTGAAGCAGACAACAAATAGGCCAAAATAACAGAAAAAATCAATGTGCATAACTATTCACCCCCCTAAAGTCAATACTTTGTAGAGCCACCTTTTGCGGTAATCACAGCTCCAAGTCGTTTTGGATAAGTCTCTATGAGCTTGCCACATCTTACCACTGGGATTTTTGCCAATTCCTCCTTGTAAAACTGCTCCAGTTCCTTCAAGTTGGATGGTTTGCGCTTATGAACAGCAATCTTTAAGTCTGACCACAGATTTTCTATTGGATTGAGGTCTGGGCCATTCCAACACATTTACATGTTTCACCTTAAACCACTCAAGTGTTGCTTTAGCAGTGTCATTGTCCTGCTGGGAGGTGAACCTCCATCCTAGCCTCAAATCACGCACAGAGTGTTACAGGTTTTGCTCAAGAATATCCCTGTAGTTAGCACCATCTTTCAACTCTGACCAGTTTCCCAGTCCCGGCTGCTGAAAAATATCCCCACAGCATGAAGCTGCCATCACCATGTTTCACGGTGGGGATGGTGTTCTTTGGGTGATGTGATGTGTTGGGTTTGCGCCAGACATAGCGTTTTCTTTGATGGCTGAAAAGTTAAATTTTAGTCTCATCAGACCTGATTACCTTCCGCCATACATTTTGGTAGTCTCCCACTTGCCTTTTCGCAAACTCATAATGTCCCATTTTATTTTTGGCTGAAAGCAATGGCTTTCTTCTGGCCACTCGGCCATAAAGCCCAACTCTATTGAGCGTACGGCTTATTGTCGTCCTGTGTACAGATACTCCAGTGTCTGCTGTGCAACTCTGAGGCTCCTCCAGGATTACCTTAGGTCTCTGTACTGCCTCTCTAATTAATGCCCTCCTTGCCCGGTCCGTGAGTTTTGGTTGGCGGCCATCAGGTTTGATGTTGTGCCATGTTCTTTCCATTTGGTTATGATAGAATTTATGGTGCTCCTGGGGATAATTAAAGATTTGGATATTTTTTTTTAACCTAACCCTGACTTGTACTTCTCAACAACATTGTCCCTTACTTGTTTGGAGAGTTCCTTGGTCTTCATGGCAGTGTTTGGTTAGTGGTGCCTCTTGCTTAGGTGTTGCAGCCTCTGGGGCCTTTCAAAAAAGGTGTGTATATGTAATTACAAATCATGTGACACTTAGATTGCACACAGGTGGACATCATTTCACTAATTATGTGACTTCTGAAGGTAATTGGTTGCACCAGAGCTTTTTATGGGCTTCATAACAAAGGGGTGGATAAATGTACGCACATGCCAATTTTCTGTCTTCTATTTCAAAAAAATAGTTTTATGTATATATTTTTCTCATTTCACTTCAACAACTTAGACTATTTTGTTCTGATCCATCACTTAAGGCTGTAATGTAACAAAATAGGTAAAAAGTCAAGGGGGGTGAATACTTTTGCAAGGCACTGTATCTGACATCTAGGCTCCTAATTAAAACTCAGATTAGCTATCACATGCTAGATATGATCTATTATTTGATTTATGGTCTTGATCTTTCTTGGCTCCTATCGCTATCTTGATTCTGGCTGCGGTCTGTAACTGCATAGGCTGCAGTGGGCACACCAATAAGTGTACTCTCTATAACTTTATTACTGTTGTTATGCCCAGGAATGACAGTGATTTTTTCCGGTTCATGGATTTAATGACGCACCCATTTATCCCTTGTTAATTTCATGGAGCTGACATGTCAGTGTTCTTGTTGGTCATCATGTACATGTGTAGTGTGTGTGATGCACATGTGGTGGCATGTTAGTGTATGTCATATTCACCTGACATGGAGGCTGGGTCCTGCTGGGCCACCGGGCCTGAAGTTCCAGCAGCAGGCATCGGTCTCAGAAGGTCCCTGGTGACCCTCTTCCACTCATTAAAGGTCATGATGCGTCCATGGTCCTCCTTATCCATCATCCTCTTCACCTTGGCCCTGATGTCATCAAATCTGTGCTTGACAGACCTCACATCACTTGACGCTGTGCCTACCGCCGTAACCGCTGCCTCTGCCTCCTGCAAAGCCTGAGCTCTAGGCCCAGGCTTAACTTCCCTCCCCCTGCAAGAATGACTGGATGGCCACGGATAGCACTGAGAAGGACCACATTCTCCCGGTACATATAATTGTGGGCCCGGTGCTTGCCCTTTAGCCTCCTGCCCTCTCGACTGTGGACGAGGACCCTTGCCTCCATGACCTGCCCCATGAGGCCTGTCCCTTCCCCGAACTACCACCCCCGCCCTGTGATCAGGCTCCTTCCTCTCTGGCCGTCTTTTATGTGTGCCTGGCGCTCTGGCCCCCCTTCCACCACCCACCTCTGCACTCCCCTCCCTCCTCCTCCTCTCCCTCCTCACCCTCCTCTCCTCCCTCCTCTCCTCGCCCTCTTCTCCTTCCTCCTATCCCTCATTAAGTAAGTCACCAAACACATTTTTTCCACCAATAGTCCTTGACATTTGTGTAGTGTTGGTGCTACCCAGATTATAGATCTGAAGATATTCCCCACAAATTTCGATTTTTTTTAAAACAACCAATATATGTGTATATGTTTTTATTTCTACCATTAATCAAACCTTTGCTGTGTCCCCTTAAACGGACACTGTAATCTAATATGTTGCCAATGTATAAATTTAGATGTTTGAATGGGCAAAAGGTAATAAAATAAAAACAACCTTTACATGTATTACTTGTTTATGCAATTGTATGATATCCAGGTCACCTATAGTGTTCTCTTACTAGCCCACCTTCCCCATCTTGTGAGTGTATGTATCTTGTGAGTGTATGTATATTGTCAGGTAGGTGAGAACATTGTAGCAGAAATAAGCTAATTCCTACACAATGAATTGCCATTTGCACTTTTATAACAGACTACTGACTTTGCTTATCTGCACCTCAAACGGGAACCAGCCTTGATAAGACTACAATGGACACAACCAAAGGCGCTCATCGCGAGCCCTGCAAGTAAGAGGGAGGGGGGAGAGCCTTGCATTTTGTGGCAAACAGCATTGCAAGGCTTCAAATTGTATTGCCGTAATTTTTGACGGGCAAGTCGCTAGTTGCATATATTAGTTGATAAATTAAAGATTGTTTTTATTTTTTAACTTTCTAAAAAAACATTTTGCAAGTCGTTACATGTAGTTCTTTTCATTAGAGTACTGAAAACATAAAACTACAATGTCCATTTAAGCAAAAAAAGTCATTAACTGATAAGGTAACTGATAAGGTCTGGCTCATTTGAAAAGTTTGTCACCATACAGGTTAGTCCTGATTTATTCACATACAATGCTCACTTTCATTATTCCTTCTAGAAAAATATTTTCGCTACATGATTTATGTAGATCCTTGACTTTCTAAATTAACTTAATTGAGTCCTGTCAGTAATTTAAATTGCTTGTACAAAATAAAATGTCTTTTGTTTGTTTTAGATTTTAATGTATATTTTTCCTTCACCCACACAGGGGCGTGGAAACCGGGGGAATGAGTGAGACAAATCCCCCCAGATTATGCAGTTCCCCATTAGCTTCCCCTCACCTCCTGTCCCTTTGGATTTTTCTGATACCCGAATCTCACAAGATCAAGCAGGGTACTGCTGGGGAAGGAGAGAAAGACCAGGGATATGGTATATACGTATTTATCTGTCTCTATGCCGTCTCTCTCTGTGCTGTGTCTCTCTGTGCTCTATATGTGCTGTCTCTGTCTGTGCTGTTTGTCTGTGTGCTATCTCTCTCTCTGAGGGGTGTAATGACAGCTGTTATGCCGCTTCCTGTGTTATGTGATGTTTGATGGTACTTGCAATGTGGTGTAGGGAGTCATCTCTCACTCTTTGCTATCTCTCTCTTTGCAATCTGTCTCTCTCTCTGTGCTGTCTGTCTTCGTGCGGTCCATCTGTGTGTTGTCTATCTGTGTATAGTCTCTCTCGGTACTGTGTCTCTCTCCCTCTCAGCTCTGTAATGGCGGCTGTCATGGCGCTTTCTGAGTTTTGTGACATGTGACAGCAGTTATTCGCTTCCCTCTCTGTCTCCCTCTCTCTTTGCTCTGTATCTCTATGGTGTATTTCTATCTCCCTTTATGCTATGTCTCACTGTTCTGTCTCTTTCCCTCTCAGCTCTAGAATGCCACCGGTTATGGTGCATTCTGAGCATGTGACATATACATAAACAGCCTTATTAAATTGTGATTCAGTAAATGTAAAAGGGCTCTATTTAAGCACATAGCATATTATTTTTACAGAAGTTTTTAGTTGGTGAACTTCTATCCAAAAGCAAGGTCTTCACTAACTACAAACTTCTGTAAAAATAATATGCTATGATTTTATAAAGGTAAAATTATCATGTATCGCCTTAGTACATTTAGATATGATTTTGGAGTCGTCTCCTTTAATTGCAAGAGTCTCTAAATTATAAAGATTATCCTTGTTGACAGTTGCTGAATCTACAATGAAATAATATATTTTTTAATGATTGAGCCAGGTCATTGTACTTAAGTTATATTTATTTCGTATTGTATCCAGATCCATCAATTGTCCCTCTGAGTATATATTCCCTATACATTTAATACCCTTGCTTTTCATATGAGCCAGGATATGTTGATTATCTTTGGTTTTTAAGATTTCTATGGGGGAAGCCAAAGAAGGGATATGTATTAAATGATTTTTAAATCTGGTTGTATACCAGAATTTCAACATGGCTCTCAACCCTCTTGGAAGGTTTTTGAGAGGGAGTATATCGATATTTGTATACCATAAGATTATATGAATTGGAACATCTCCCATTAGATTTTCTTATATTTTTTTCCAAATAGCTTTGTTGCATTGGAAATTCAGAATCATCAGGTTAGCAATTAATATTTTATAATGGATGTCCTTAATTAGAGGTGTACCTAAGCCTCCCTTTTCACATTTTCTGCTGGATACCATCTTCTTAATTCTCGCTTTTTTGCCCATGTAGATACATTTATCTATTATGGATTGAATTAAGTTCAAGGAGGTGTTGGGGACCCTTTCCGGGATGCATCTAAACAGATAGCTTAGTTTTGGAATAATGCACATGTTTATAGCGGCGATTCTTGGTTTCCAGTCATTAATTATAGTTTTTATAGCTTTTAAAAGAATGTTTAAGTTATCTTGCATATGACTGTTTGTATGAAAAGAAAACTTTAATCCCAGATGTGTTATTGATCTGGAATTCCAGTTATACATATATTGTTGCTCTGGTAATAGCTTTGATTCCCAATTTAATTTAATTTCTTTGAATTATATCTGTTTTTAGTAAATTTATTTTAAAATAAGCAAGTCTACCAAATTCATTATAAGAGTTTGATGTAGGCTGGCATTTGAGCTTATAGGATTGGTAAGTGTTAATAGGATGTTGTTTGCAAAAAGCATGATCTTATACGACTCCTCCCCTATCTCTATACCCTCTATCTCTAAGTTGTTCCTTATGGAAGCTGCAAGAGGCTCCATAATTAAGATAAACACAAGGGGATTCGGGGCAACCCTGGCGGGTGCCATTACTGTTGGTAAATCTCTGAGATACAAAACCTGGTCCTGTTATCAAGACTGTTGGATATGTAAAGAGAGCTTTGATGGTTTTAGAGGCAAATTCGCTCATGCTATATTTCTCCAAGACCGCATACAAGAAATCCCAACTGACCCTGTTGAATGCTTTTTCAGCGTCAAGCGACAGGGTCAGTATGGGTAGATCTTTTCCTTTCGCAAATTACATGATATCCACTAAATGTCTTATATTGTCTGAAGCTTGTCATCCTTTCACAAAACATGATTGGTCTAAATGTATTAGTTTAGGTATTATAAGATTTAGTCTATTTGCAAATTGTTTTGCATATATTTTGAAATCTACGTTAATCAGGGATATTGGGATAACTAGTGCAAAGTTCTGGGTTTTTGCCATGTTTTAAAATGGTTATTATTTTAGCTTCAGATAATTCTGGTCTTAAACTGTTGCTTTGTTGCCTGCTGTTTTTATCTTGTTATATATGTTGTGTAGATAATCACAGATCTCGTTGGAAAATATTTGATAGTATAATTGGTCAAACCCATCGGGACCTGGGGCCTTATTTTCTCATTCAGCGTGTATAATTCTTACGAATTAATAATAGTCAATTTAATTTGATGTAGAAAGAGTTTGATATCACCAATATCGGGTTTAATAAATAATGAAGTTATATAATGTTTCATAAAAATCCATGAACATTTTCACAATTTTATCTGGGTGGGAATATATGTTATTATCCGATCCCTTTAGCCTCATAATTCTGTTTTGGAGCTTTTTTTTTTTTTTAATTTATTGGTTAAAAAATGTCCAGATTTATTGCCCTATACGAATTGTAGAGTTTATCTACTTGAAGCTGTAATATTTTTTTGATCTGTGTAAAGAATCTTTAAAGAATTGATAAGTTTTTTTATTTTCTTTATTAAGGGTAATCTTACTTTGAGCTTGGGTTTTCTCAAATTTGATGTATAAGAGCCTTAGAGGTTTACCTCTTGATTTTTTTATTTTGGCTGCTCTAGAAATTAACAGCCCTCGTACATAGGCCTTGTAGGCACATCAGAGAACAGAAGAAGATTCTACTGAATTTTTATTCAGCTTAATTTTTTTTTATTTATCTACTTTTAATTTGGAGATAAAGGTCTGCAGCCCTATTAAATTCTAGCCTCGTAGATACAAGGTTTGTACTTAAGCCCTACGTGCTTCAAATTCTGAAAAGTTACGACGCTATTAAAATTAGCCCTGCTGCGAGCAACGTATGAGCTACGCAGCACGGCCGTCCGTATCAAACACGGAGAAACTGTGCATCACTTGCCGCGGGGCTCCTGAACTGGACCTCCGCGGCAGTCCTACATACAAGCCCTCCAAGTACCCCCCCCCCCCCCCCCGGCACCTAAATTTAAACCCCCTCTATAGTGGAGGTCCTTATCGGTACCCCCGAAGTGACACCACATTAACCACTTGCTGCAGGGGTCCATAGGGACCTCCGCAGCCGCCCCACATTACTTCCTTGCAGCGGGGGTCCCCGATCGGCATAGATCAGGCTCCAGCTGCATTTAAAAATTCAAATGTCCTGCCTCGCGAAATCTTAAAGGACCGTAAAGGTCCTGAAAGGACCCGTGCTAAAAAAATGAAAACCCCTGCCGTCGGGGACTATAAGTACCCGCCCCCCCCAGGCACCTAAAATTAACCCTATAACTCATGGGGCTCTATACAGAGCCCCATGAGCACTTATTAATCATATAACTCATGGGGCTCTATACGGAGCCCCATGAGACTAAAATTAACCCCATCACTCATGGGGGTCAATACTGACCCCCATAAGACCTTAACCTGTCTGGCGGTATGATTATGTCAGTATTTAGAATGTTAAAGCGGTACATTAAAAAATACTGACATGGTAGGCGTGTCCAGCTTGCAGAGAGAGCAGACGTGCTTTGTTGGTGCTCTGCTCTAACACATTAATTTAAAAGAAAAAAATATTCTTTACTGTCCCAAATTGGTGGCAATTTAGCCAAAGGGGTCAACAGCTATCTTTGGGAGTCGCCAGGGTCTGGCTAGAAACGAATTGTGCTCCAAAAAAGACCTCCTAATAACCATTGTGGGGTTAAGGCCTATCCCATCTGGCCTCCCCCATTGGGAGATCCCTGCTATCCCCCCTGAGCAGGCTCCGGAGGACAGGAGACGAAGACAGAAGATTGGGGCACCTCAAGAGGAGCCCGCAGCACCAGTCTCATCAGGGCCCAGAGTGAGAAGAAGGCTTATCAGGTACGCCGCGGCAAAGCAGGAGAGCGGGACCACCTGCATTGATCGCCGCTGGTGGAGGTGGTGAGGCGGCGGGCCCGGTACAGGGACAACGGAGGAACCCTGGTGCTGTCTGGCGGAGCCTAGGAGGTGAGGAGCACAGAGGACGGGGCCTAGAGCCCGCCATTGCAGAGAGGAAAAGCCAGCGAAAACGCGGCCGCCATTTTGTGGCGCAATAGAGAAGGGGCAGCTCAGAGAGAGACTAGAAGCTGCCAGTGCCTGGAGTAAGGTACGGTGGTGGATCCAGTGAGGGGAGGCAAGGCCAGGAGAATCCTTCTGCACCTAAGTTGGATAAAGCCCTGAACCTCCCATGCCATTACCCCCGTGGGCAAGCTGACACTAGGGCAGAATCCAGAATAGGCCTGAAAACCAGGACAGCAGAACGGGATGCCACCATCTTGGAAAAGGGCAAAGCAGGCATAATTCCAAGAGTCTGCTTGCCCTGCTACTGCAGAGGCCCTCATACATACATACATACATACATAAATAAATAAATAAATAATATAATCTACCTGACCGGTGCCTGAACCGCCTGACATGTAACTGGGCTGGAAACGACAGAGCTGCATAAATCAGAACTATTGATAAGAATAATAAGCAATTTAATGTTGTTTCTCTATAAGATCTTCCAGTATTAAGAGTACCAGAGGGGCACTGCTGCCATCCAGTGGATAACATTTGTACTGCCTGCACTTCTACTGGCCTGCTTACAACCATCATAATATTTGACTGCTACGGGAATACACAATATACCAAAATAGTAATTTTCCTCATTACTCTTGTTCGGGACTATATCCTGTTACACTGCCACTGAAGAGCCTGATTGGCCGCTTCCTCAACATCTTGTATACTACGCATTTATCTATATCAAGGGCATGCGTCCATCGAGGCCAATGCCTAAAGCAATGCGCACTTGGGACTAAAACTCATTTTGAGGGGGTACCCTAATGGATCACTAGCACAGCAACACAGAAAGCCATAGCTGGTAACCGCACTATCATTAGACAGCCAACTTACTAAAAGATTCTGACCGCCTGCCAGGACTTCCCGAAATACGACGGCAAGAGACGGGGAGAAACAAGAGAGCCCTACCAACAATGAGAATAACAGATTTTTGCAAACCTCCAGGGGCAACGAAGGAGGTGGCATCAGACCCTTTGGGAGAATCGGGGGATGAGGGCCATGTAGACCCGCCTCATCCCGTCATGAACCTTTCTAAAATCTCTGACCAAAACTGTTGATGCCATCAAGAAAGATATTCATGACCTGGGCCAAAGGACCCACTTGCATGAGGAGACCACCGATAAGATCGTTGAGGCACAATATCGGTATAGGCTGGATATTCATCAGAACTCCTCTCGCATATCGGCCTTGGAATATAAGTACGAAGACCTGGAGAACCGCTCGAGATGCCACAACATAAGAATTAGAGGTATTCCCAGAGCGGTGCAGAATCTAGGCAATATGTCTCAGAGACACTGACCACTATCCTACCGGAGGTCCCGGCCTCGCGGCTGGAAATTGAAAGGGCCCATAGTGCCCTAGGGGCGACAAGAAACTTGGAGGTGCCCAAAGATGTTATCATCCGATTTCCTTGGCAACAAACAAGAGACTTGGTGTTAGCAGCATCCCGAAAATCCCCATATATCAAGGGGCCTGATAATGAGCCACTTCTCGTCTTTGGGGACCTCTCCCCCATCACGCTGGCTAAGCGCAGAGACATAAAACCGGTCTTGGGAGTGCTGATTCAACACAGCATTCAATATCGGTGGGGCTTTCCCTTTGCCCTGGTATTCCATTACAAGGGCAAATCAAACTCTGCCCGCTCACTTAAAGACGGCTGGGCAATCCTCCAATCTCTTCACATGGTCCCGGAGGAAGGGGACAGAGGATCAGAGCTCTGGTGGGAAGGGCCAAGTCTTAACCCCAAGCAGCAATGGTCTACTGTCCCTTACAAAGCTCGGATACAGACTACTGAGATTACAGCTTCAGGCAACACATCCTCACCCCGGACCCGGCCTATCCAGGCACGGGACGAGGTAGCCTCAGAGGGCCCAGATGCAAGCGGCTGTGACAGAGTGAAAGCCAAGAAAGACAAGAGTGCGGCTGTGTTGAGTCTTGCTCCCTTTTTAACTATAGACTGTTTTCTACCAAGTTTTTGAGACAGAATATCAAGTTTTATGACATATTTTTAAACACCAATGCTTTATTTCTCTCATTGGTGATGTGGTTGTTGGTTCTACTGTTCTTACTAAACAATGATTTCTAGATCCGGTGATACTCCCCCACATCTGCTGATTTGTTTGTTTTCTTGTCCCTCACCTGAAATTTGTCAACCCCTTCCTATTGGGGTTCTTGGGAAGAGTTGCAGGTCCACTCATCCTTCCCCTAGGTGCCAGGATAGACGACTGGTGTAGGAATATGTGTTCGAAGGATTCATTGTGTTACTATGAATGTTTAGTTTTTCTAATTGTAAAGACTTACAAAGTTGTTATTATTTATTTAATTTGTGTCCCTTTTTTTCCCTTCTCCCCCTGGTGTACTCTCTCCATCTCTGCTCCAGTGTGGGCCTTGCTTGGCTTTCAAGTGTGGTCTTGGCTCCCTCCCGGCCGCTCTCTCCTTGTTTGGTCCTCTACAGGACAAGGTAAGATGACTGGACAATACAGCCTCACACTATTCATTAGCAATTGCTAGACCAGCTTACGCAAACTTTACCTTCGTGTCACACAACGTTAAGGGCTTTAATTCCCAGTTCAAGAGAAAGAAGGCCTTTATGTATTACGAAGATATTAAGCCATCGATTATATTTATGCAAGAAACACATTTTGCCGCAAACAAATACTGACTTATCTTAGTAGAGATTATCCCACCTGTTACTCCTCTACCCAAGTTACCAGGAAAGCGGGAGCCTCTATACTGATTCATCGCAACTTCCCCTTTCAGGTAGAGTGTAAAGTAGTGGATAAAGATCGACACTATGTAATACTCCATGGAACAGTTCTGGAGACTAAAATATCCCTCATTTCCTTTTACGCTCCTACCAATGCACCACATAAATCACTACTGCATATCCTGAGGCTTTTAGAGGGATTTCAACCTTACCTTTGATCAAGACCTGGACCGTTCGTGTACTCAGGTCACAGACCGGTATTCTAACAAATTTAGACAAATTAAGAAGGCACTAGACGGTCTTGGCCTGGTGGACGCCTGGAGAGGGCATCACCCACATAGACGGAACTATACGTATTATTCCCACACCCACGGATCTTATTCGCGTATCGATACCTTCTTGATCGCTTCGTCATTGTTCGATTGATCAAAGAGGGCGGAAATTCGGGTGTGCCCCTGGTCGGATCACGTGGCGGTGAGCATAGACATTGATTTAGGGTTGGAAATAACCACACCGTATGCTTGGAAACTAATTGAGCTTTTACATGCTAATCCAGAGCTGTCGGAACAAATTGAAAAAGATCTCCACCCTTACTTTGAGTGTAAGAGGCCTGGTAACTCGAGCATAGGCTGGGTATGGATGGCCCACAAGGCCTTTATTCGGGGCTCCTGCATTAAGCTGGCTTCTGCTTTAAAAAAAAAAAAAATGTAAATTTAAAGAGCACAAGCTTTACCACTAAGCTTCAGGACTTAGAGTTTAGGTACCAATTATGCTCCTCTTCCAGACTTCGCCGGCTGATAGATCAGTGTCGGCTAGAGTTACACGATGTACTCTCCCACAAAACGGAAAAAGCCCTCATACGAACCAGTCATCTTTTTTACTACTTCGGTCTAAGATAGCGGAGTCTAAGATCTTGCAGATTAAAACTACAATGGGACAAACAACGGTTAGCCAAAATATCATCAAGCGAACGTTTGATGACTTTTATAGCTCGATTCACTCCACGAAGCTGCAACCGAACACGGATCTTCTTCGGTCTTACTTAGATTCCCGCGACCTCCCCAACGTCTCAGATCAGATGGCGGCTTGTTGTAAGAGTTGGTAAAGCCGTCAGGGCCGGGGGCCTTCCATGATTTCAAGCCATCAAGAGCTTGAAATCATGGAAGGCCCCCGGCCCTGACGGCTTTACCAACTCTTACTACAAGTCTTTTACGCATTTTCTGGCACCATACCTCTGCCAATTGTTTACCTCCATCCTAAACGGGGAATCGATGCCCCCGGAGCTAAAGAGGGCGGACTTAATTGTTTTTCCCAAAGAAGGCATGGACCCACTAGACCCGAAGAACTATCGGCCTATATGCCTTATAAATGGGGATCTTAAACTGCTAGCCAAAATTATTGCAGATAGGATCTCGGGATTCCTTCCAGATCTGATTCACAAGGATCAAACAGGTTTTGTCCAACATCGGCAGACAGCTGATAACATCAGGAGGACTATGAATGTCATCCACTTGCCCTCCCAGAGCAAAAAAAACTTTTTTATGCTGGCTCTCGATATGGAAAAAGCCTTTAGACACACTGGAGTGGTCTAATCTGTACGCAGTGCTGGCTAAATTTGGGTTTGAAGGGAGATTCATATAACTAATCAGAACACTGTATAACTATCCGCAGGCCTGTCTCAAACTCCCGGGATCGGAAAACATCCAGAGGAGAACCCGGCAGGGATGCCCACTGTCTCCCCTGCTATTTGCTCTGGCAATCGAGCATTTGGCTCAAAAGATTAGATGTAAAACAGAGATAGCAGGGATTGCAGGTGGGTCTTTACCACTTGAAATGCTCGTTCTTTGAGGACGACCTTCTCTGCACGCTAACGGAATCAGCACGTCGATTCCCGCCTTGCTGTCAACCCTAGGCGGATTCAGCGCCCTGTCGGGCCTACAGAACAATGTTGAAAAGACAAGAGGCCTTGGGAGTTGGCATACCACATGCGGTCCTGGGGACTTTGAAAGCGGAGTATAGATTTCAATGGCCCAAAAATTCTATTAAATACTTAGGAGTTAGAATCACCAGGAAGCTGTCGGACATATACAAGGACAACTTCCCGCCCTTATTTAAATAACTAATTGAAGAAATGCGACGTTGGTCGAAATACCACATCTCATGGTCAGGGCGGATAACTTAGGTAAAAATTATGGTTTTGCCAAGAATACTGTATGTAACAGAGTTGGAACACGAATCCAATATCTCCGCTGGTATACGGTAAAATACCCAAGAGGCACTACAGTCTCACCATTCCCAACCTCCCATATTGGACAATTCTCAATAGGGAGTTCAAGACTACTGACTTTATTTTGTTATATGCAGAAATATATATACACATCTCTTTGGCCACAGGTAATACACATGCCCATATTTGGCCACACAATACACATAGAGAGAACAATAGGTAGGTCACACCTCCCTGAGGCTACCTGGCAACGTTGATACAATCAGACATTGATTAGATCATCCTTCTTTGTTCTTATGTCTGAGAATGAAAACACTTTATACAATAGACTTCCTTATCTTATGAGGAGTCTCTGTAATAGGATTATCTATTATGCCAAGGTCTGCAATAGTCTGGGCTAATATTCTGCAGAGCATAAACCAACATACATACAGTATAACAGTGGGATCATATTTTAACCATAACCATAAAACAGGGTAAAACAGTGATGGGTTCCGTTACACACCTCCCCCGTGACCATAAGCCGGCATACACGGTCTGATCCCAACGGATCGGCCTGGGGATGTCCGGACAAAAGTATTTGTTGGTCAATTCTCTAGTTTGACAACCCATCAGCATTACTGCAATTCACATTTACTCACATTTCACATATCCCCAGATAGCTGGGATCTGAGCACACAAAACTGCTGAATAGCGCTCAGATCCTATTCACACAGTTCAATTGCCATGTAGCTAAAGTCTTTCCCATATTCTTTCATTATATAAATGGGCTCCATGGCATAGCTATCTGGGGTGTCACCGCTCCCACAGGGCAAGTACCAAATGACCCCCCTGTATTTAAAGGGCCAGAATGAGTGACATACACTCTGGTATGGCCGAATACTGTTTTTAAAGGGCAATATGTCCCAGGGCCATAGTCGCAGGGCAGGAGGCTGGCAATAAGTCCTCTCCAGGACAAAGTGGCAAAAGGCACTTCGTCACCCATCTCCCCTTTGGGGGAAGTCTAACCAGGCACCTGGATATTTTGCTGTGGTGATGGGGCAACACGCTGAGGGGACTTGAGGGGCAGAAGCCAGCGGCACTCTGCCCTGATGCCAGCTCTTCTGCTGGTATAACCTGCAGGACATTCTGCGCTGTACAAGGGACAGAGGGAGGGCAGAGGCCGACTGCACTCTGCCCCGCTGTCAGCTCTTCTGCTGGGGTACTTGGGACATATTCCGGCTCAGTAGCCAGGGAAAGGTGGGGGTCAGTGGGGGTTAACATTTCCTCTGTTAACCCTGGGGAGGGGAATTTGTACTTACCCCCTCCTCCGGTTTTCCCAGTGAGGGTAGTTGGGGATCTGGACAGGCTGTCCAGCATCGCGGTAGGTCAGGCACAGAGACCACGGTCCCATCTGCGCCGTCTGGGAGATTGGTGTCTCCCCTTGTTAGGGTAAGCTGTCGCTGGGGGGAGAGGGCGACACCTTCAGCTCCCTGGCGTTCACACTGCCGCTGGGGGGGAAGGACGCCACCTTCGGCCCCCTGGGGTACACACTGCCGCTGGAAAGGGGGAAGGATGACACCTTCGGCCTCCTGGGGTACACACTGCCGCTGGGGAGGAAGGACGGCCCCTTCTGCTCCCTGGGGTACACACTGCCGCTGGGGGGGAAGGACGACACCTTCGGCCCCCTGGGGTACACACTGCCGCTGGGGAGGAAGGACGGCACCTTCTGCTCCCTGGGGTACACACTGTCGCTGGGGAGGAAGGACGGCCCCTTCTGCTCCCTCGGGTACACACTGCCGCTGGGGGGGAAGGACGACACCTTTGGCCCCCTGGGGTACACACTGCCGCTGGGGAGGAAGGACGGCACCTTCTGCTCCCTGGGGTACACACTGCCGCTGGGGAGGAAGGACGACACCTTCAGCTCCCTGGGGTACACACTGCCGCTGGGGAGGAAGGACGCCCCCTTCTGCTCCCTGGGGTACACACTGCCGCTGGGGGGGAAGGACGACACCTTCGGCCCCCTGGGGTACACACTGCCGCTGGGGAGGAAGGACGGCACCTTCTGCTCCCTGGGGTACACACTGTCGCTGGGGAGGAAGGACGGCCCCTTCTGCTCCCTCGGGTACACACTGCCGCTGGGGGGGAAGGACGACACCTTCGGCCCCCTGGGGTACACACTGCCGCTGGGGAGAAAGGACGGCACCTTCTGCTCCCTGGGGTACACACTGTCGCTGGGGAGGAAGGATGGCACCTTCAGCTCCCTGGGGTACACACTGCCACTGGGGTGGAAGGACGGCACCTTCTGCTCCCTGGGGTACACACTGTCGCTGGGGAGGAAGGACGACACCTTCTGCTCCCTGGGGTACACCCTGTCGCTGGGGAGGGGAATTAGTTGGAGTATTCCTCGTGGAGCGGTTTCTGTTTCTGGGACAGTCTTTCTGCATGTGGTCCTGCTGGTTACACGTGTGGCACCTGATGTACCGTGGAGGGGTTTGGTAGTTCCCACCACCCGGACGCAGTGCTGGGGGGGGGGTTAATGGTGGGAGGTGGGTTAGCAGCTCCCAAGATGGACCGTCCCCGTGCCCGCTGCTTTTCCATTATGTATTTGTGGACATCTGTCATTAACCATTCCAAGGTTCTTATGGGAAGCGTACCTGGGAAAAAGGCCAGTCTGCTTTGGAGTTCTCTTCCAAACTCAGTCTGTGTGCTGTCCGTAAGAGGTACTGTAGCCGCTGCCCGGTCTCCTTTCATGAGTTCCTTTCTGTCTGCATCCCTGTAGTCCGCGGCCGCCTCCTCCTCCTCATCATGGAACGCTGTCCGAAAACTAGCCGGTTCCATCCTGCTGTAGCCAGGGGCGCTGTACGGACTAGCGTTGCCCTCAATTTGTAACTCCACGGAATAGTGTCTCCAGTAGCTGTCCTTCTGACCGTGGGAACAATTCCGCCACTTGCCACCAAATGTAACAGAGTTGGAACACGAATCCAATATCTCCGCTGGTATACGGTAAAATACCCAAGAGGCACTACAGTCTCACCATTCCCAACCTCCCATATTGGACGACACTCAATAGGGAGTTCAAGACTACTGACTTTATCTTGTTATATGCAGAAATATATATACACATCTCTTTGGCCACAGGTAATACACATGCCCATATTTGGCCACACAATACACATATAGAGAACAATAGGTAGGTCACACCTCCTTGAGGCTACCTGGCAACTTTGATACAATCAGACATTGATTAGATCATCCTTCTTTGTTCTTATGTCTGAGAATGAAAACACTTTATACAATAGACTTCCTTATCTTATGAGGAGTCTCTGTAATAGGATTATCTATTATGCCAAGGTCTGCAATAGTCTGGGCTAATATTCTGCAGAGCATAAACCAACATACATACAGTATAACAGTAGGATCATATTTTAACCATAACCATAAAACAGGGTAAAACAGTGATGGGTTCCGTTACACTGTACTTATTTAGAACTCTCCCAGTCCCGCTAGATATGAAGGAATTAGATAAACTCCAGGCTTCTATCTTCAAATTTATTTGGAGAGGTAGGCCGCTGCGTATAGCAAGAAACACTATGTTCTGGCAGAGGTCTCAGGGGGGACTCTCATGTCTGAACCTAAGACTTTATTTGAGAGCGGCGCAGCTTGCGTTTATTCCATTGGCTCATTCGGGTAAGCTACAACCGCTGTGGAGCTTTGTGGAAAATTCGAAAATGAGACCCCACTCTTGGGAAACCATAGTCTGGGATGTGCGCACCTCAGGCATCAGGCAACGACACTCTAATCCCATAATATCTTCAACTTTAGCAACTTTGGCTCGGTTCGGGGGTGGTCGGCTCCCCTCCTATCTCCATTCTTGTCCATAAGATCCTTCCCAGAGATTTAGCTTCACCTCTAGACAATGATGGCTTAGCAGCCCACTGGAAAGAGCAGGAGCCTGGTTTTCAGAGGACTCTCTACTATCCCACACCTCCCTTATCACTAAGTATCATATTCCAGAGAGCGAACTCTGGAATTACAGAAAAATTAGACATTGGATGTCCTCACTAGCCCGGGTACATGGGACCCCTAAACATTCTTGGGGGTAGACTATATGTGCATAAAAGAGTTTTGTTGTGGGAATGTCTGTAAAGCGCACAATCATAAGTGTATTTAACACAACATTTCCGGCTGATGTTCTCTGTTTAAGTATATGACGTATATGTTGGTGTTACTCCATGGTACTTGAGTCCGTGTGGGGCGGTGATATTATTTAGTCTGAAGCTGTGTACTTTTCGAGTGTGCGTGTCGGGGTTCCCCAAAGTACAAGTACTTCAGACCATTTTCATGGATAAAAATATATTTATTTGGTAAAAATTCCGGTTTGATTCTGGTACAGAAATCCAGTGATAAAAATGGTAAAATCAATAGATAGTAAAACAAGTGCCAGACGCGTTTCGCTGCTGTGATCTGCAGCTTCCTCAGTGACAAATAAATTCCTACAGGAGGAGATTGATAGGAGTATGCATAAGTATACATGGTCCTTAGTGTACAAATTTATAAAAAACAATACATTTGTAACAGTACAATATATTGGATAGGGATGGATGGGTTGTGGGTACAGGATTATATACATTTGTACTAATAAATTATGGCCCTTGATGAGTGGTGAAGTACTTCAGTATGTCTAGAGGAAGGATGTATGAAATCATCCTACAGGGGTATATTGACATGATTGGGCATAATTGTTTTGTACTGTGGTAATCCGACTATGGCTACATTTGACGGAAAAAATGCATTTATAGATACACATAAAGTAAAAAGTATAAATGTCTATGCATAAAATCATATATACAGGGGTGGGAAAGCAGATATAGAAAAATATTCCCTTGTGAGGCATAAGATATAAAAGTATGAAATATAAAAAATAAAAGCAACACCCATATTGTTAAGCGAATAAAAATACCTGCCCTGATGTTTGTAAAATAACATAAATATGTAAATGTGTGTACACACAAACATGCCCGCACATATATATATACATACACACATAAACATACACACATATGCACATATATACATATATACACACACACCCGGAAACATTTAAGCACACACGTAGAATATTTTATATGTGCAAACTTGCCCTCTATCAAAAGCCTTCTTGGGTCTCTCTATTATTTTCTGAATGACTCTCTAAACAAACAGAAGCAGAAATATATGCTCCAATGGGAGAAAGACATAGGCAGGGAGCTAGATGAAGCAACTTGGAGAGAAATTTGTACCAACTTAACAAGAGGATTACCGTATATACTCGAGTATAAGCCGACCCGATTATAAGCCGAGGCACCTATTTTACCACAAAATACTGGGTAAAATGAGTGACTCGAGTATAAGCTGAGGGTGGGAAATATGCTGCCCCCTGTGTCCCTCTTGTGCCCTCCGTGTCCCCCTCATGTGTCCCTCTCTCTCTTCCGTGTCTCTTCTCCCCTCTCCCTTCCCTGTGTCTCTTCCCCCCTCTCCCTTCCCTGTGTCTCTTCCCTCATTCTCAACCTTCCTTCTCAACACGGGGGGGGGGGGGGGGGGGGGGGTTAGAGAGACACGGGGGGTTAGAGAGACACGGTTGGGGAGAGTGACTCGAGTATTGTAGCCTTAAAAAAAGGTCTGAAAAACGCGGCTTATACTCGAGTATATACGGTATTTACATATAGCCTACTAGAGACCTCAGTCAAAGTTTTGCACAGGACCTATTATACTCCCTACCTAATGTTCAGGCTTAATAATAGTCTTAGCGAGGACTGTTTTAGAAGGTGTAAAGCCAGTGGAGACTTTCTACAGAGATGGTGGACGTGTCCATCAGTGCAGAAGGTGTGGAAGGAGATTACTGACTTATTCTCGCAAGTGACAGAAACCAAGCTGGGGCCGGAGATGGAGACCTGTCTTCTGGGGGTCCATGGACCCAGTCTCTCTAAAGGCCAAAATACATAATGGCAATTTATGGCTCTCGCCACCAAAAGTTGTATTGCAAAAAACTGGAAAGCCGCAACATTGACCTCCACAGAGATCATTTTGAAAATGAACTATATCATGGTAAACGAGAGACTGTCCCATATCCTGCAGAACACGGTTCCCCTATTCCAAAATATTTGGACTCCATGGCTGACCTCGGCTTATAGTATTAAGTTGGGGATGTGACCAGGACAGTGGGGAATGAGGCTCTTGCCGGGAGATGGAGGTCGTGGGGGAGCCCGGACGATCATACATACCAATAGATTCTCATCGGGTGCGGCACTGGAAGAGTATACCAGGTATTTCCTACTCCCCTTTTTTTTTTGTGTGTGTGTTTCCCCCTACCCATTTCAGTTGACATAGTTGATGTGATTATTTCTCAGCTTCTTTACACCTATCTCTTGATAAGAAGTAGACAATAAAAGAAATAGAAAATGTAAAAAATACCATGTTTGAAGACATAGAGGGTTAGACAGGGCACAGGATAACAATGCAGTAATGTACCAGTATGACTATTATGAAAACTGCATGTGGTCTCTTTGTTAAGATGTTGGGGAATTGTGTTGCTGTATAACCTGGCTGCCCTGTTGTCCTCTTCTTTCTTCTCTTATTCTATGCAATGCTATATTGTTAACTTGTCTTCAATAAAAAAAAGAATGGATAAAAAAAAAATACTGTCATAATCATACTGCCCTTTCCCCTTTATCCTCCTCCCTTTCCCCCTTCCCCCTTATCCTCCTCCCTTTCCCCCTTCCTCCTTATCCTCCTCCTCACCCCTTTCCCCCTTCCCTCCTCCTCCTCCTCCCTATACTCCTCCTCACTGCCCTCCTCTCCAATCACCTCCATTTCTCTCTTCCTCTTTTCCTTTTCTCCCTTATCCTCCTCCCTCCCTATCATCCTCCTCCTCCCTCCTTCCCCCTTTATCATCCTCCCTTTCCCCCCTTATCATCCTCCCTTGCCTTCCCTTCCCCTCTTATCATCCTCCCTTGCCCTCCCTTATCTTCCTCCTCTTCCCCCATCATACTCCTCCTTCCCCCTGACCTCCTCCTCTCTTCCCCCTCTCCAGTCCCTATCCCCCCTCTCTCCTTACTTGATATTGTGATCAAATGAGCGTCACATCATTAGCATATTCCGGTCACTTTACTGCCGAAGACATGCTGCGTGGGAAGAGATGAGCAGGGAGCTCATCTGATCACAATAACAAGTAAATAGAGAGGGTGGATAGGAACTGGAGAGGGGGAAGTGAGGAGGAGGTTAGAGGGAAGGAAGCGTATGCTCAGGGAGGGAGGAGGAGAAAGATGATCAGGGAGGAGGAGGATGATAACGGGGAAAGGAGGAGGATGGAGGAGGAGGAGGAATGTTGTGCTGAGGGGGCCCAGACAATTTTGGCAGCAGTGGGCCCCCTGCAGTAACCCTGAACGTGGCTCGGTGTTACCGATGTAGAAACAGTAAATTAACCCTGAGCCACACTCGGGATTACCGATTAAGTGTATAATTAACCCCGTCACTCATAGGGCTCTATACAGTGCCCCATGAGAACTTAATAAACCCTATAACTCATGAGGGTCTATACAGAGCCCCATGAGACTAAAATAAACCCCATCACTCATGGGGGTCAATACAGACCTCCATAAGCCCTTAATTAACCAGGTCATTCATGGTGCTCTATACAGTGCCCCATGAGAACTTAATAAACCCTATAACTCATGGGGCTCTATACAGAGCCCCATGAGACTAAAATTAGCCCCATCACTCATGGGGGTCAGTACAGACCCCCATAAGCCCTTAATTAACCCCGTCACTCTAGGGGCTCTGTACAGAGCCCCATGAGACTAAAATGAACCCCATCACTCATGGGGGTCAATACAGACACCCATAAGCCCTTAATTAACCCTGTCACTCATGGGGATCAATACAGACGCCCATGAGACTATAATTAACATCCTCAGTCCAATAGGGGTCTATATAGACCCCTATAGGACACTATTAACCCCTAGGTTAACCCTACAAGTGCCATGAGGGTCCTCCAGGACCCTCATGACAAAGTCTAAACAGTACACTATTAACCCTAACTAAACACCATTAACCCATACTAAACCCTATCTAACCCTAACTGGGCCGATCTAACCCTTACTGGGCCAATCTAACCCTAATTGGGCCTATTTAAACTTATCTGGACCTAATAACCCTAACTGGGCCTATTTAACCCTATCTAGCCCTATTTAATCCCATCCCTTATGGGGGTCTATACAGACCCCTGTAAGCCTCTATATAACCCTCTATCTAAACATAATCCCCTAAATCTAAGCTGAAATAGAATAAATAAAACCACTTACCTTTGCAGATGTCCCTTCAGATCGCACCCCCTAGGAAAAAAAGAAACATCAGATTAGTACACAATTCAACATTACATATAATAAATAAATAGTACAAATACAGTATTAAACGTACCTTTCCAGCATGTCCCCGTCCATCTTCTTCTGTTCTTTGGCTCCACCCCTAGAAAAAAGATACATAACATGAGTTTAACATATAAAACACAAAACAGAAATAAACAATATAAATTGAAAATGTACCTGTCCGTGATGTCCCCGGTCTTCTCCTCTACTGCCCCGGCTGGGCCCTTGATGAATCTGTGCTCTAAAAAAAATAATAAAAAAAAATAAAAATAACGAAGCTCTGCACTCGTGGAGCTCCCCGACGCTAATGAGGTCTCCAGAGCCTCTTCCAGGAGGAAATTGGCAATGGCGCCTACTGATTGTCTGAAAAGGATGTAAATCAAATTTTGCACTATTGCCTTCAGCTAATCACAATGGGATACACCCCCATGGGGTGATTGGCTGAAGGCATCTGCGCCTTCTTATTGGCTGCAGTCTGATTGACAGTGACGATAGCGAATCAGAAGGCGCAGATGCCTTCAGCCAATCACCCCATGGGGGTGTATCCCATTGTGATTGGTTGAAGGCAATAGTGCCTTCTGATTGGTTTAAAAAAGATTGACAGGTCCTTCAGCCAATCAGAATGGGATATAGGGGTGTATGCCATTCTGATTGTCTCACACCTTGGCGCCATCTGATTAGCTTAAATTTGATTGACAGCCTTTTCAGAAGGCGCCATTGCCAATTTCCTCCCGGAAGAGGCTCTGGAGGCCTCATTAGCGTCGGGTAGATACGTGAGTGCAGAGCTCCGTTATTTTTTTTTATTTTTTTGAAAGCGTTGATTCAAGGTCCCAGCCTGGGCAGAAGAGGAAAAGGCTGGGGAGATCACGGACAGGTAAGTTTTCAATTTATATTGTTTTCTATATGTTTTATATTTCTGTTTTGTGTTTTATGTGTTAAACTCATGTTATGTATCTTTTTTCTATGGGCCGAGCCGGAGAACAGAAGAAGATGGACGGGGACATCCTGGAAAGGTAAGTTTAATACTGTATTTGTACTATTTATTTATTATATGCAATGTTGAATTGTGTACTAATCTGATGTTTTTTTTTTTTTCCATTTTAGCTTTTTTCTATTTTAGCTTAGATTTAGGGGGTTATGCCTACATAGGGGGTTATATATTGTAGTTAGGGGTATATTTATAATGTATTTATTACTGTACTGTTATGTATATTTGTGTATGGTTTGTGATGTTTTTTTATTTTTTGTAGTGAGGGGTGGTTTGTAATTTTATTATATTTTTTGTGTACCTTAGTTTTTTTTATTTTTTGTACCTAGTTTTTTTTTTTTGTACCTTGGATTTTTTTTTTTGGGTGACATAGGGTTCTTTATTTTGTGTAATTTGTGGGATGGGGGTTTAATAGGGGATTAGGTAGGTAGTGTTAGGTTGGTAGGGGTTAATAGGTTAGGGTAGAGGAGGGTTAGTTTAGATTTAGTGGTTTATTGGGGTGGAATAGTGTAGTGTAGTGTTTGTACTTAGTGTCATTCGGGTACTGGAGGACCCTCATGGCACTTATGTGGTTAATAATAGGCTTCTCATTGTCCTATGAGGGTCTTCATAGACCCTTATGGGACTGATTGGGTTAAATAGAGGCTTACGGGGGTCTGTATAGACCCCCATAAGGGATGGGGTTAGATGGAGGCTTATGGGGTCTGTATAGACCCCCATAAGTGATGGGATTAAATAGGGCTAGATGGGGTTAAATAGGCCCAATTAGGGTTAGATTGGCTTAGTAAGGGTTAGATAGGCCAAGTTAGCATTAGATAGGGTTTAGTATGGGTTAATGGGGTATAGGTATTGTTAACAGTGTAGTGTAGTGTTTAGTCTTTGTCATGAGGGTCCTGAAGGACCTCATGGCACTTGTAGGGTTAATCTAGGGGTCTATATAGACCCTTATTGGACTGAGGCTGTTAATTATAGTCTCTAGGGGCTCTGTATAGGGCCCTATGAGTGACGGGGTTAATTAAGGGCTTAGGGGGGTCTGTATTGATCTCCATGAGTTATGGGGTTAATTAAGGGCTTATGGGGGGTATGTTTCGACCCTCATGAGTGACAGGGTTAATTAAGGGCTTATGGGGCTCTATATTGACCCCCATGAGTGACGGGGTAATTAAGTGCTTATGGGGATCTGTATTGACCCCATGAGTGACAGGGTAATTAAGGGGTTATGGGGGTCTGTATTGATCCACATGATTGACAGGGTTAATTAAGGGCTTATGGAGGTCTGTATTGATCACCATGAGTGACAGGGTTAATTAAGGGCTTATGGGGGTCTGTATTGACCCCATGAGTGACAGCGTTAATTAAAGGCTTATGGGGGTCTGTATTGACCCCCATGAGTGATGGGGTTAATTTTATGTCTCATGGTGCTCTGTACAGAGCCCCATGAGTTATAGGGTTGATTACGTGCTTATGGGGCTCTGTATACAGCCCCATAAGTTATAGGGTTGATTAAGTGCCCATGGGGCTCTGTATAGAGCCCCAAGAATTTTAGGGTTAATTAAGTTTGTTCTCTAAACTTTCAAGTTAAGTATGTGCATCAGATATTGAGTTTGTATTTGCTGTTATTTGTTTTGATAATTCTAAGGTTAAATTAGTTTGGAATTCACCCAGGATTTCTCTTAATTTGGAACAAGTTAATTTTTCATCTTTCAAAGGAAGACTGTGAGATCTTGTCCACTGATTGATTGACAGTTTGATCTAGTAACGTGGACTCACTTTTAGAAGTATTCAAAACTTCAAATTTATTTTTTGGGGCAAAAAAATCAGAGCTTTTTGTCTTGTCTCCTTTTTTGTCTTTATCTTTGTTTTGGGAGGCACATTTGCTTTCTTGTTTGAAATTACTTAGTTTTCTGCGTATTTACCCCTGTTGTTCTTCCCCCTTTTTTTTTTGTATGTAGCTTTATCTTTTATCTTGGCCCACTGTAGATGATATTTCAAATGAGTCTCTTTTGGAATCAGGTTAAATACTTCACTTGAAGTCAGCCAAGATGGTAGAATTGCTATCGATGTTAAAAGCAAAAACAAGGCAGCCCCTTAGTGGACTCCTGTTCTGTTTGTTTTGAGGTATAATGTAATCTTGCTGTAATACCAGAATGCACTGATTTTTAAGTAATTTAATTGGTAAGAGACTGTGTAGATATCTGACAATTTGTCTGATGATACTGCACTTTTATATACTTGTTGGTCATATCTGTAAGTATATTATTTCATTTAAAAACTTCTCTAGGATAACTTGATTGTAAAGATCTAAGTTTCTTAAAGGGCAAGTTTATAGTTCATATTGGCCCTTCAGCCCTCTCCATTTCCCTTATATTCTTGTATATTTTAAGGCAATGTCGGTGCAATGTGAATTTTAGGAGTAATGGTGAGAGTTATCAAGAGGAGTACTTATGTTTATGGCTGATACTGGCACAGCACAATTCTTGTCTCTCTTGTGTTCCTCCTCAACTCCTTGGCGTAGTTGCTGGCATCATTATGTGGATAACTGAGGGAGTTCTTGGGGAGGAAAAGTAACCTACAACCCAAACTTTGCACCAGAGCCTTTTCTGTATAGTGAGGTGGAGCCAGTAGACTTCTGAGGTTCTTTGTAGCTTGACATGAGATCTCCAGGTCGGCTTTCTGCAGCTGCCATGCAGCTCTATGTACACACGCTGCTCCCCTCAGGATAGTGTCCTGCTCTGTACTCTGTACTTCGGGGCTGCATCCACTGTAATCTTGTGGTATATCCCACCCGACTGGCCCTCCAAGACAGGGCTCTCGATCCTTGTTATAAGAACGGTGTGCAGCCAGTGACTCCACAAGGTTTCTAGGTACAACTCCTTTGCATGTTAACCGCACCAACAAACCTCCTGTCAGCGTTCAAGGAAAGGCAGTATGCCCCCCCCCCCCCCCCCCCCCAAATTGGATCTCTTCTGATCGTCAAAGGGTTGCCTTCTTAGATAGGTCACATTTTCTGATCCATCGACTGGTCAGACATTGGAGTGTCAGGTGCAAAACCTCAGAGAACAAACACTCTGCAACCATTGTTGAGAAACACAAGCTGGTGGCGGGAGCGTTATGGTCCGGGGAATGTTTTCTTGGTATTGTCTGGGTCCACTCATACCTCTGGAAGGCACTCTCAACCGATTGGGTTATCTATCCATCATTGCAGATCAAGTACACCCATACATGTTAACTGTCTTCCCTGGAGTGGATGGGATCTTCCAGCAGGGCAATACAACATGTCATACGGCCAGAATTGTGTGGAAGTGGTTGGAGGAGCATGACAAAGACTCCCAAGTACTTCCCTGGCCTCCAAATTACCCAGACTTGAACCCCATAGAGCACCTCTTGGACCACCTCAATCGCCATGTTTGCCATATGGATCCTCCACTGTGCACTCCTCAGCAGCTGTCAGTTGCACTGCAGTCTACATGGCTCCAAATACCCTTGCCAACTTTCCAGCATCTTATCAACTCACTATCACGCTGTCTAGCTGCTGTTAGTGGTGCACATGGTGGTTATTCAGAATATTAGCTGGTGGTCATTATAATGATACTCAATTGTGCATATATATTGTTGTTGTTGAGTCGTTCAGTAGTGTCTGACTCTCCATGACCCTATGAACTTAGCACGCCTGGCACATCTTGTGCCTGGTTGTGTGACCTGTCTACCCTACATGGTTTGATTCACAACTTCATTGAAGTACACCCCCCCTTACCTCTATAGATTATATGGATCTATATATTTATGTACATATATCTATATATATATATATAGAGAGAGAGAGATTGTTTTTTGGCAGTTGTCTCCCCGGTATCCCCTCCCAGATTTTCTGTAAACAAATTAAATCCCTCTTCTCATGGCCTGCATCTCTAATCCAAAAGGGGGCTTACTGCCCGGTCCTCATGAATAAAGAGGGAAGAATGAGTCAAACATACAACTGTCATCAGTAATAGTTAAATATAGATTATAGAGGAACTGAACATGAGAAAAATGTTGATAAACCATACCAACATTCTCAAAGAGCAACCCCCATAAGCACTGGAAGGTAACTAGCAGGTGCCCATATCAAAAGGTTTGAGAGCGCCTATCCACAGGATTGTTTGTAGGCACTTCTGACCCACTCTGACTGTTTTAAAAGCTCACCGAAAAATAAATAATAAAAAAACATATCACCCAAACCATTACTGTTAGATCTCGGGTCACCATTAAAGATCTTAGTTCGTTATTAATGGGATCCAAAATACTTCAGTCTTTAGCATGTGTTTATTAGTTATAAGTACAAAACTTTGTTACATTAGCAATTTCAGACATGTCATGTGTGAATGAATGTCTACCTATAATTCTTAGAATGCAGTAAGTCACAAAATGCCAACTTCTTATAGACTTTCCAAGGAATGTGATGACATCACACAAACTAAACATTCAAACTCCACATCCATTACACATTCATTCAATCTTAATTAGCAATTCTCCAGTATCTCCATTTCATTCTGGTTCACCTTTAGTTCCATCACTCAGTCTGTATAAAAAACGTTCAATCTCCATTTGGTCCTTTATGTCCAAATCATTCAATTTGCAGAGACTTTTTATTGTTCATAGCATCTTAGTCTGTTTTGGTATGTGTGTCCAGCACAAGGTTTATCCAATATTGCCATTTAACCCTGCTGGCGGTATGATTATGTCAGTATTTAGAATGTTAAAGCGGTACATTATCTAGGGAGGTTAATGTGTGGCTAAAGATGTGGTGCACTAAGGAGGGGTTTGGGTTTTTAGAGCACTGGGCTGACTTCTCACTTGGGTACAATCCCTATAGCAGGGATGTATTGCACCTTAGTGATGAGGGAGCTTTTGTGCTAGGGAAAGGATGTTAGAACGGCTGAGGGAGTTTTTAAACTAATAGGTGGGGGGGGGGACTAGATAGAAGTAATGGGGTAGAAAGTGTAGAGGGGATAAGGGATGAATTAACTACTCATGGGGGAGGAGATGGGGGGAGGGTTAGTATAGTCAATAGGAAGGTATTACTAAGTAATTCAAGTACAGAGGCAGGCACCTCAAAACTACAAACTCATAACATAAGATGTATGCTTACTAATGCCAGAAGCTTGCCAGGAAAAATGGGAGAGCTAGAATTATTGGCAATAAACAAAAAATAGGATTTAATAGGCATTACCGAAACATGGTGGGGTGAATCTCATGACTGGACTGTTAATCTGGATGGTTATAACCTATTTAGGAAAGATAGGGGCATTGGGAAAAGGGGAGGAGGGATTTGTCTGTATGTTAAGCTATAGAAGCATTACAATGTGAAACAGGCCGTCTGACAATTAGTGACGAGGAAAAGGCAGATGAGCTAAGTAGGTTTTTTTCTTCTGTTTATACAAGGGAGGTACCAGTGGTTTGGACACTGCACCATAATGGGGCTACGCTACCTTCACCAAATAATTGGTTAACGCAGGAAGAAATCCAAAAGGGGTTGGAAAAAATAAATGTCAATAAAGCCCCTGGTCCTGATGGAATACATCCATAGGTACTGAGGCAACTGGGTTCTGTAATAGCCAAACCATATATGGAAATTTTTCAAGATTCACTCAACACTGGGTCACTACCAGATGACTGGAGAAAAGAGGAGGCGATACCTATATTTAAGAAGGGGGCAAGAGCAAATCCAGGGGAATTATAGAGCTGTAAGCCTCAGTTCTGTATTAGGAAAGCTTTTAGAAGGGTTAATAAGGGATAAAATACAAGAGTATGTCTGTTCAAACAGCATTACAAGTAGGAGCCAACATGGATTTATGAGGGATAAGTTGTGTCAAACAAATCTAATTAGTTTTTATGAGGTGGTTAGTTGGAACCTGGATCAAGGCAACTCAGTGGATGTAGTCTTTTTAGATTTTGCAAAGGCTTTTGATACAGTGCCACATGGGAGACTATTGTGCAAACTAAGGGATACAGGAATTGCAGTAACTATATGCTCATGGATTGAGAGCAGGCTAAAAGACAGGAAACAAAGGGTTGTTGAAAATGGAACATACTCGGATTGGGCTAATGTTGTAAGTGGGGTTCCTCAGGGCTCAGTATTAGGTCCTCTCCTTTTTAACATATTTATAAATGACATAGAAGTAGGATTGGAAAGTAGTGTCTCCATTTTTGCTGATGATACAACGTTGTGCAAGTTAATTAAATCTGAAAATGTACTTTCACTCCAAAGGGATTTGCATATATTAGAAAAATTGGAAATTAAATGGCAGATGAGATTTAATATGAATGAATGTAAGGTTATGCATCCAGGAAGGAAAAATATCCATGCAATCTATCAACTTAATGAAGCAAATCTAGGGGTATCTGATATTGAAATGGATTTGGGAGTTGCTTGTGGACAACCACCTAGGTAACTGTTCTCAATGCCAAGCAGCAGCTGCAAAGGCAAATAAACTATTAGCACGTATTAAGAAGGGTATTGAAGCAAGGGAGGCATATATAATTCTACTACTATACAAATCCCTAGTACGCCATGATTTGGAATATGGAGTACAGTTTTGGGCACCAATTCATAAAAAAGACATTTTTAGGACTGGAAAAAGTACAGAGAAGGGCAACAAAACTAATAAGGGGAATGGAGGGGCTAAGTTATGAAGAAAGGCTAACTAAATTAAACTTATTTTCTCTAGAAAAAAGATGTATTACAGGGATTATGATTACCCTACAGTATACAAATACATCCAGGGTCAGTATTAAGATTTGTCAAGGGAGCTTTTTAAGCCAAGAGGTTTTCAGCTGACAAGAGGAGATGTTAGAACTAAAAATATTCTACCTTAAAGAAAGAAAAGGGTTCTTCACAGTAAGGGTGGTTAATCTGTGGAATTCTCTGCCAAGGGAGGTGGTGACAGCGGATTCGATAGATAACTTTAAAAAGGGATTGGATATAGTTTTAATTAAAAAGGGCATTCAGGGTTATCCTGGTTAATTGAAGAGGGAGTATTGATCCAGGGACGAATCTGATCGCCAGTATCTGCGGTCAGGAAGGAATTCATTTTTTTCCCTTTTGAGACAATTGGCGTATTACTGGTTTTTTTTTGTTTGCCTTCCCCTGGATTAATAAACAACTAATCTGCATATTGCAGACCAGAGGAGATCATAAAAGGTTGAACTTGATCGGCTAAAAGTCTTTTTTCAACCTCAATTACTATGTAACTATGTAACATACTAAAATACTGACATAATCATACCGCCTTTAGACATCATATCCTCCTCCTCATCCCTTTTCCCCCTCCCTCCTTATCCTCCTCTACCCTCATCCTCCTCCTCCCACACCCTCCTCCTACCCCTCTCATCCTCCTCCTTTCACCCTCATCCTCCTCCTTTTCCCGCCTCATCCTCCTTTTCCCCTCATCCTCCTCCTTTTCCCACCTCATCCTCCTTTTCCTTATCATCCTTTTTTTCCCTCTCATCCTCCTTTTCTTCCCTCATCCATCCTTTTCCCCCTCATCCTCCTTTTCCCCCTCATCCTCCTTTTCCCCCCTCATTCTCCTGTCCCCTCATCATTCTTCTTTCCCCCCTCATCCTCCTTTCCCCCCTCATTCTCTTTTTCCTCCCTCCTTCCCATCCTCCTCCGCCCTCCTCCCCATCCTCCTCCTTCCTCTCTTCCCATTCCCCTCCTTCCCTCCCCATCCCCCTCCTTCCTCCTCCTTCCCCCCTCTCCAATAACATCCCTTTCCCCCCTCTTCTATATTATCAGCATCAGATCAGCTCCTGTTGCTGATACTTCCCCCGCCGCGCGTCTTATGCCATTCACCGGAACCTGTATATGCTAATGATGTGACGTGCGTGTGGCGTCACGTCATTCGCACGTACCGGTTCCGGTGAATGGCATAAGACGCGCCTCGGGGGAACTATCAGCAGCAGGAGCTGATCTGATGCTGGTAAGAGAGAAGAGGGGGAAAGGGATGTTATTGGAGACGGGGAAAGGAGGAGGATGGGGGGAGGAAGGAGGGGGATGGGGTCGAGGAAGGAGGTAGGAGAGGATCGGAAGGAGGAGGATCAGTAGGAGGAGGAATGTGTGCTGAGGGGGCCCAGGCAAATTAAGCAGCATTAGCCCCCCTCCAAAATCTCCCTGTAACCTCGCTCTGGGTTACCGCTTTAGGATGCAAAAATAAAACCCGAGCCATGCTCAGGATAACCGCTTGGAGGGTTAAGGTTATATGCACGAGGTCAGTAAATTCTATTCTAGCCAATATTGACCCTTTTGTGTAATCTCTTGCTTGACAGGTTAAGTCTAACACATTTGATAGGATTTAATTCTTTGGTCATTTGTTCATTTAGATAATACTTTATTGGTAATGAATATTGTTTATGTATGATCAATTCAGTACCAATAATTACCCTGCACAATCTGCACATCTTCTGTATGCCACCTCCAACATACAGAGCCTATCGACCTGATCAGTGTTCATCATGTATCTGTTACCCTTCCATTTTCCACTCCCATACACACCCTCAAGATCAGTGGTGGGTCACTCTGTCCTACGAGGGATGGCAACAGTTCAGGATTTCATTATCTATTTTCTTGTGTACTCTCATGATATCTCTAACTGAGCTCAGCTGAGTTACTCAGTCCTATTGATTCTGACCAGTGCACCTGGGCTCAATGTGAGAGATTGAAATCCTGGATTTCATAGGGCTGAGTAGCCCAGCCGGTCTTCACACTCCTCCTTCTTGCCTCCCTCGCCCACTCTGGCTCTTTGTGGCTCTCTATGTCCTCATATGGCCCTCTCTGGCCCTGATGACTCTCTGTGACCCTCTCTGGCCACCAGTGACCCTTCTATGGTCATTGGCAGTCCCCATGGCCCTCATTGTCTCTTCTTTGGGCCTCTGTTTCTCCCGACAGACCTTTTTGGCCTCAGTAGCCCCTTCAGGTCCTCCCTCTAACACAATTTCACCCTATCGCTCTAAGTCCCCTTTTCCTCTCTTCTTCTCCTTTTCCTCTATCTCCCAATTTCTTTCTACCTGTCATTTTCTCTGTCTCTCTTCACACTACCCTATACTATTTCCTCTCCTATCTCTCCTCAACTTCTTCCCTCCCTGTGACCTGCTTTCTTCAGTTGGGCTTGATAAGGCTGTTGTGGCCAAACCTACCCAGCAGACCTTTCATGTTCTTTTGATCCCTTCACCAACACAGCTGATGTCTCTAAAATCCCCTTGCATTAATAGAGCATTTAAAAATATGAACACTGGTTTGGCATATAAAAAAGAATCAGGAACTGCTTTTATTGCTGTTGAAATTCATAACGGATACAATAGATGTATATTTAAACTTGAACTGATAACATTCTGCAATGTGAGTCTGTGGGTCTTCTGTATTTTGTATAAACTATTAATACAATAATTTTTGAATATTGCCTCTGCAAGACATCATAACATCTTAACATCCACTTCAATAGTTGCATAGAACCAATGCAGCTCTTATCTTCTGTAAGGATCTTAATACATATATAGATGTCTTCTACTAGATATCTTGTTTCTTTCGCATATTCACCTAGTCAGAGGCTGTGATATCTGCTACCCTCACTTTATGAACTTCATGAACCGAACATGCAACATACAGAATCCAACATCACAAGTCAAACACACATATTATTATTATAGTTTATTTATAACGTGCTGACATATTCCGTAGCGCTGTACATAAATTAGGTCCAGACAATGATAAATCCAATTAACATTTAGCAAAGGAAGGAGGGCCCTGTCTTTGAGCTGGGAATCCAATGTCCATGGTGAATTCCCAAAGTACTTAGGATAGAAACTCGCAGACTTACAATCTAAGGTATAGTGAGCGGTAAAAGAGGGAGAGAGAGGTGATAAGCGTGTTAGGGTGGAAGGTGATACGCTTCATTAAAAAGATGCGTTTTAAGTGAAGTTTAAAATGTTTTGAGGCAAGAGGATAATCTGGTGGAGCGAGGCAAGGACGTCCAGAGACTAGGGGCAGCACGAGAAAAGTCTTGGAGGCGGGAGTGAGAGGAGGCGACAAGAGTTGTAGAAAGAAGAAGGTCATTAGCAGAATGAAGAGGGCGGATGGGGGAATATTTGGATATGAGAGCAGAGATGTAAGGGGGAGTGTTATTGTTGAGGGCTTTGTAAGTTAGGGTCAAGATTTTAAATGTTATTCTTGAGGCTATGGGAAGCCAGTGGAGTGATTGACAGGGAGGTGATGCCGACACTGAACGTTGTGTATGGAAGATGAGTCTAGCAGAGGCATTCATAATGGATTGAAGTGGAGATAGTCGGGTGGTGGGTAGGCCAACAAGAAGCAAGTTGCAGTAGTCTAGTCGAGAGATGATGAGAGAGTGTATAAGGATTTTAGTTGTGTCTTGTGTAAGATAGTGACGAATTCTGGAGATGTTTTTTAGATGGAGAAGACAAGATTTAGTTAGTGATTGTATGTGAGGGATGAAAGACAGAGCGGGGTCCAGTAGAACTCCAAGACAACGGGCTTGGGAGGAGGGGGTGATGAAGTCTTTGCTGACAGTGAGAGAGATGTGAGGAATTGACACTGTGGGAGAGGGAGGGAAGATTAGGAGTTCAGTTTTAGACATGTTAAGTTTGAGATGGTGGGTGGACATCCAAGAGGATATACTAGAGAGACAGTTGGAGACGTGTGTTAGAAGAGAGAAGCAACGCAACATACAGTACTTAACATACACAGGGTAATCAACATAACATATTAAATAACTATAAAACATACTGTAAATCTACTGAGCCCAGCCCCACAATTACATAAATAAGAGTCCAAAGTGGGAGGTGTTCAGGGGATCATGACACTCCCCTTTCTCCTCCGCTCTCCTTCCCTCCCTGTTTCTGCCCTCCTTCTTTTTTCCTTTCCCCTCCGTTCTACTTTTTTCTCTCCCCTTCAGTGTCTCCTCCTCTCACTCTTGCCCCTTTTTCCCACTCTTCTCTCTAGCCCTTTTTCTGATTCTTTCACCCATTCTCTCACTCCCATAATTTCTCTCCTCTCCTCTCTATTCCATTATCCATCGATCTTCTCCGCTTTCTCCCTCCTCCCCTTCTCCATCCTTTTCTTTCACCCCTACTCTCTCCCAATCATCTCTTACCTGTCCTTTTTTCTCATCCTTTCACGCTTCCGTCTCTAGTTCCCTTCCCTCTATTTCTCTCCCTTCTCTCATCCCCTTTCCCCTCTAAGGCTTCTTTTTCCCATCTCATATCTTTCCACCATTTACTCCCCTCTCCATTGATGTACCTGTCTCTACCTCTTTACACTCCCTTCTCTCTCCCTTCTATCTCTTTCATTTCTCTCCTCCCCTCACTCTCCCCATTTCCTCTCTCCTCCTTTTCTCTCCCTCTCCTCTTTCCCATTTTGTTTCTCCCTCCTCTCCATCTTCTTCCTTCTCTCTACCTTTTCTCTCTTCCTTCAGTTTATCTCTTCTTCCTTTTCTCTTCCCCCTCCTCTCCATATACACTCTCCCCATCCTTTCTCTCTCTATATATATCTCTCTTCTATGTCTCTACCTCACCCCCTACCCTCGTGTGCTGAAGGGGGGCCCCAATTTTTTTTTATTTGCACACGGGTCCTCCATTCACTAGCTCCACCAAAGGTTAAAATCTTTTTTGAATATTTTAAATGGAAATTTTTTAGCTATTGTTAGTCCTATCTTGTTTTCTGTTCACCGATGTTGCGCGCCACCGCCTATTTTTGGAACAAGCGAGTGCTCGCGTCACCTAGTGGTGTAAATGAGGTACTACACCCACGCCATCTGTTAATGTAAGTGGTTAAGTGTTTAGGGTTAGTGGGTTAGTGGGTTAGGGGGTTGGGGTTCATTTGGATGTGTTTTTACTCTACAGGAGCAGATTACCAGATAATGTACTACCTAATTTCACTACTAGATGGTGACGCGAGCGCACCCGTATTCCCAGAGTCTGTGTCGCTGTGCTTTACCAGCGGCGATTATCTTATTTTAAAGATTTCAGTCTTTCAACACTACCTCGAACTCCTCAGTGCTAACGTTAAGGGGGCATGGCTCTTTAGCCAATCAGAATAGAGATTTGTTTCCTGTCTGCCTGCTTTATTTACTTAAGGTGGATTAACACAGTTCCTACTCAGACTACAGCAACACATGAGAAATGTATTGTAATACTGTACAATATACACTTACTGTTAATATAGATAGATAGATAGATAGATAGATAGATAGATAGATAGATAAATAGATAGATAGATACATACATAGATAGATAGATAGATAGATAGATAGATAGATAGATAGATAGATAGATAGATAGATAGATAGATGGATGGGTGGGGTGTGTGTGTGTGTGTGCTAGTGTGTAGAAGCTTACAATCCAAGGGTTTTATTTACTTTTTTAAATTGCTGTCAATTCTGGGCTGCAGATACTAGGGCCCTCATTCAATTGCAATTTGGCCAATTGAATAGGGGTCTAAATAAGCACATAACATATTTTTTTAAAGAAGTTTTTAGTTACTAAACATCTATCCAAAAACAAGGTTTTCACTAACTAAAAACTTATTTTAAAAAAATATGTTATGTGCTTATTTAGAGCACTATTCAATTGCCCAAATCACAATTGAATGAGGGCCTAGGCAAGCAGCAGCACACATTTTTGCTCTGTGGATTGTAAAACATATATATAATGTGCGTATGAAAAGCACACAATTGAATAAACATAATTGCAGTTGGTTGCAATTAAAAAATCAAATTGTAGGTGGGTTAAAGTTTCTGTAGAATGTAGATTTTTTATGTATAAATGAATTCAAGATCCACTGTTTGAGGTAATATCTTTATCAGCAGCAAATAATTAGCAGTGGGAGTAATAAAGAAGATAAACACGTACAGTTGATAAATGGTAATAGTCACAAGGCATTTGTTACATCTGTCATTGTACATATTTATACACACTGAACATGCTTATCTTCTATCCTCTCCTACTGCTAATATTAATAAGACCATTACTCCTTTTATTTATTAATATATAAAATAAGTCTAAATAATTAACTAATCTGCATATTGCAGAGATCAAAAAAGGTTGAACTTGGACTAAAAGTCTTTTTTCAACCTTAATTAGCTGTGTAGCAATATAGAAGTCATATGCTTGTTATTTTCATTGATTTATTCATATAATAAGGCAAAGTTCTATAGACCTTTTAATTGATGTATTCATAAAAAATGTGTAAGCTCTGTAGCTATTTAAAGGCACTTCCATTTGTAATTTGTAAATACAACCAATTGCAGTTATGTGTATTTTCATTTCTTCAATATATGGTACCTTTTCTGAGTCACTTTAAGATTATTGTTAAGAAGTCTAGTTTCGGTATCCTACCCAGATGTTTGATAGCCAAGAATATAGCAGTTGGCAGCTAGGGGGGAGTACAGCTCTGCAGATGACTAGGTATTAGTAGGGATCACAGGAGGCAGGCAGTGTGGGTGGGATAAACAGGGAGGGGGGAGGGACAGAAGTGAGTAGGGAAATATTAGGAAAGGGTGGAGGATGAAAGAATTGTGAGATAGTAAGGGAGGAGATACAACGAGGAAGGGAGGGAGAGGATAAAGTGGAAGAAGACATTGAGGAGGGAATTGTCACTGGTGCTCCAGAGGACCCTCCATTCCTATGCAATTCATCCCCTTCTGCTAAGTAAGAGTCACATGTGAGTACAGTGATTTGAGGAGTGGGGGATTCTTATATGCTAATCTCTGGTGGTCTCAGATCAGGGTCACACCTATATAGTACTGGGATCTAGTTAATGTTACATAGAGACTCCAGTTTTTGCATCCATTGTACCCCTGCTGTGTGCCCCTTCCTATCCCGGTGTTGAGGGGGCTGACCCCTGAACTCCCACATGTGTGTTAATAAGAGACATGTGGGGCTAACGAGCGCCAAACTGTATGACACTCGCGCTAAATTAGAAGAAAACTTTTTTTATGATAAACTACTGTACTTGGATTACAGATTTGCATTATTTAAAATGCCATAGAAACGTCCCAGTACTGTATTGCATGTTATGGGGACTGTGCTGCGTGTTGTGTGGACTGTACTGCATGTTATGGGGGCTTCCTGACTCATTGTGCATTAGAAATAGAGTAAGCACAAAATCACCATTCTGATTTTCTGAAAGAATAAACATATTTTTAAATGCACGTTTCTATTTACATAATAAAATCAATGTTCAGACTAACAAGTTGTGACTTGCTGCCTATAAAACACATTAATGCCCTGACAAAAGCTCAGTCTTATTATACAGCTTTGTCATGACAGCTTTTGAACATGGGGTTATTTCTGTGAATATCCCTGGCACAGAATGCAATGCAGTTACAGACATGACTAAGTCATATTATGTGCAACATTTTCAAACTGCTTTGGCCACGAAAGGGTTAGTCATGTTGCTTTTGTAATGTCTAAGAGAAGTGTAATTTGAATCAGTTGAGTCTTGGCAGCCCATAGGGCCAGATGTTGTTTGTTTTGTCTGTTATTAGGCAATGTGAACTCAAATAATGATCTACTGTAAAAGAACACAGTTCTGGTTTTTAGTTGTCCATTACTTTCTATGTTATTCATCTTCTGTTGGTTTATTTCCTCATGTCAATAATATCTATAATTGTAGGGCTATGTCTGAGTATTGTATTATTGGCACAATCTACAAACAAAACCAATGTTTTCATTAAATGGCACTGTAATCCAGTAATTGTATTATGCTGTATAATAATATGGCATTGATGATAATAAATGTGGAAAATGTTTTAGTAAGTGAACAAAGGAAATCATCCTTTAAATGTATTAACTATTTTTCCAAATGTATGATGTCCTTTCATTAATCCTGTTTTCTTATATATGCCCTTATCTCTGAGTATATGTTTCTTGTCAAGTAGGTGAGAACAGTGAAGGTTGAGATTGGCTCACTGACACTCAGAGGATTGCTAGTTGTACTTTTATATCTGACATCAGGCCTTGCTTATCTGCACTTCAAGCAGGAAGGAGACTTGGAATCTAAGACATAACAGAGGGTAGTTACTAATATAGTAATATTATTGTAAAATAAAGTTTGTTCTTTTTTTTTTATATATATTTTTTATTGTGAGAAACAAGGTATGCATTGAAAAGATAACACACAAAAAATAAAACTTGTTACATTGATACATCATGACCTGACAAACATATTGTCTTCAAACCTTTCTTAATTTTATATATGTATATATATATATTATTACTATATATATATATATATATATATATATATATATATATATATATATATATATATATATCACATATATAGTTGTCAGCATGCGGGTTGTTGCTAACGCTTGCGAGCTCGCGTAGCGAGGGCCGTAGTTGCTGGGAAGGAGCACCTTTTGCGGAGGTGGATGCTCCCACGTTGGCTGCAATGAGCTGCAGGCTCTACGGCGCCTCACAACCCCTTACAAACGACCACACAAGCGGGACTTTGAAAAAAAACATGCAATGACTAACTACGGACTTACAGAAAAAATTACGAGCCGCAGGACTTAGAACATAAAAAATTGGGGACTTACACAAAAACAATTACGACCCGCGGGACTTATAAAAAAATCATTACGGACTCGCAAAAAAAAAAGACGACTTTAACGGACAACCCGCAAACAGCGGCAAACATTAAAACACACAAAAATAAAATAAAAACCTTACCCACAGCAAGGGGGGACACCCAAGACCTCTGCAACACAGCTTTAACCTCTATTTTACTCAAATTTACAAAGTTTAGACACTCGAAAATCCCCTAAGCAAGAGAAAAAATGGCAGCCGAAAAAAACGAAGACGAGGCTACACGACCCCTAAAGCTGCTAAATACCACAAAACAAATACAGCTTTTACAAAAACCTGTACGACCTACAACATACACCATTAGCAAGGACGCTACATCATACAAACCCGCCTACCACATACACATTCGCCGCCCTTTTACAACACTAACTTACAGAATGCAGCAGTACCCAGCTACACAAACGGCTTCTTCTTGTACACGCAGCCTATTTACACTACAAACTGCACACATTGCTGACACCTCAGCTCAAGAACACTGCAAATCTACATTATATGCTGCAGGAATATCAAAACAGATTGTTAGCAGCAACATTCATTGCTGCATATATTAATTACAAAGAGGTAAAGTATATTAATTTATGATTTCATTAATTAATTAATTAGCAGAAATAAAATTAAAGAGACACACAAAAAAAAATGAACACCACACTACCGCAAACAACCACAAACACCTTCATCGCGCCACCCACAAGGAGCGCCAACGCTCCTCATAGGAGACCAGGGGAGAGCCTTGCAATAAGTCACAAAACGAGATCACTGCGGACCTTACAATAAATCATAACAACAAATACACCAACCCAAAGGCGCTCAGCGCCAGCCTCGCAATGAGTGCACAAGCATCTTAGACCACCAAAACACTTCGCAATTCGCTATTATATATATATTATTACTATCTATCTATATATATATATATATATATATATATATATATATATATATATATATTTTTTTTTTTTTTTTTTTTTTAACTATGTTCTCTCATATCTTTTCCAAGACTACCTTTAGTAGCCGCTAAATAAGAAAAGTAAAACTGAAAATGTGCATGGTTAGTACTGAATTGGAAGAGGGAGAATTGGTTCCTGAGGAGGTAGAAGAGTGTTTGTTGGCCCCTCAATATCATGCAATGTTACTTAGCATGTTTTATCTCATGGCGTATGGTGCTCATTTATACGTAATCTCAGGAATGGGAGTGGTAGTGTCGGTAAGCATGTCGTCTGACAGCACCGACTATGATCTGATCTCTGACAGCTTCTTATGATTGTGCCTTAGGCTTTAACTATTGGATTGTAAGCTATGCTGGACTCAGTGGACTATTTTGATTTTCCATTCCACTGAGGGGAGATATCTCCCAATCCTCACTTCTTACAAATGAGATTGGATATTTCCAGGCCTGCATATTATTATCCATATTATTATGATGTGAAGAGATCTCTTCAACTAGATAGATTGTCTTCCTATAATAATTTGTTTGTTGGAGAAGTCTCCCCTATTATTAAACCACTCACCTTCGGAAATAAAGGCTGAAGTGTACAGCACTTCATGCACTGTTACTGCTATGTACCATTATATGTGTAAGTATGAAAGCTATTTCTGAAAGTCCCAAAGAGTGCATATCATATGTATAAATAAAATCTGACAGCACATCGGAATCACACATGCAAGTTGGCAGTACTTTTTATATGATACCTTACCTACCTGACTATTCAAAAGAGCCTTTACTTATACCAAAACGTCTTACTGCTGAAGTAAATACATTCCGCTTTAGGGGTCTCCCATATGAGCCAACTGGCAAAAGTTTCAGTTTTATTATGTGTTTCTGGATAAGCGCACATAAAACAAGATAGAAAGGTTGTATTTATTTTTTATTCACCTTTAACTACTATGTAATGTCTACCAGCAGGTCAGACAATGTATCTACCACTCATAATCCCCCCTGACACTAGACCGAGAACAGTAGCTTGAGTCCTTTGTCCTGCAATCCTTTTTTTTTCTCAGAACAATGGTTTGTTTATCTCATTCTTTAGGGTAAAATAAAAGGAGATGCAACAGAGTGATGAGTTGCATTGATATTTTCTGTTGTTTGTATATTTTAACAAGGTTGCTTACTAGCGATCATTATGCAATATTTATTTCATATGTGTAATATAATATATGCTATTTAAAGCAGGTCTGATATGTTGAAGGAAACCTGAAACCTTCAAAATATTAGGGGTATTTTGAAAAGCCATTGTTTTTTGGAACTGAACCAGCATTTCAGCCCTGTGGGGGAGATAAACAATGGCCAAATCAGGTGTCCACTAACCTGGCTACCTCCCAATAGTCCTGTCATGCTCACTTTGTAATTTAGGGTTACTTGCCTTTACTATTTCTGTAATCCAGAAATATCATAATTGTTAGCCCTGCAGGAGCTAAGTACAATTGGTATAGAGTTAATTGGACCCCAGTAGTTGCCAGACTTGTTTTATGGCCACCCCCTGCCCTAGTGCACCACGGGATGGTCTGTCTCAGTATATACAGTAGGCTTCTATGTTTGTGTTTGGAAGATGTTCAGATTAGCTTGGATACAAGGGAACCTATAATTATTTCACGATGACTCAATGTTTAAGCCTCAATTTTATTTTGAAGACGCATTGTTGTTAGTGCACCCACAGTATCAGTTATATGTATGATAAACCTAACATCCAGAAATTATGCTTTATTTTTCATTTGGTATCAAAACTACAGAATATGATTTTTTTTATGGAAACACTGTGTCCAGGCTACCAGGATATCTCAAGCCACAGTGTTAATTGGTTAAAAGATCACTGCAGTTCAAGAAAAGAGACACATATTTGTCAAATATATACCTTGTTGTTGTTCAGTCGTGTCCGACTCTCCGTGACCCTATGGACCGGAGCACGCCAGCTACATCTGTCAGTCACCTCCTCTCTGAGCTCGATTAAGTTCATGTTCACCGTTTCGATGATCTCATCTATCCATCTCCGCCTCGGTCGTCCCCTTATTCTTGTGCCTTCAATCGTTACCAGCCTTTTCTAAGGAATCCTGTCTTCTCACGATATGTCCAAAATATATGAGCTTCAGCCTTATGATCATAGCTACCAGTGAACAGTTTGTCTTGATTTCCTGAAGTACTGATTTATTGGATCTTCTCGCAGTCCAAGGTTTTCTAAGCAGTTTTCGCCAATTCAACACCACAATTCAACACCACAATTCAAAGGCATCAATTCTATGCCGCTCAGCCTTCTTTATGGTCCAGCTCTCACATCTGTATGTAACTACTGGGAATACCATAGTTCTAACTATGCAGACCTTTGATGATAGTGTAATATATTTACTTTTTACTAGCTTTTCCAATCTTGCAATAGCTTTCCTCTTCAGAAGCAAAAGTATTTTCATTTCATGGCTACAGTCTCCACCTGAAGAGATCTTGGATCCCAGGAAAATAAAATCTATCACTGCCTCAACTTCTTTCACATCTATTTTCCAGGAACTGGTATTGCCATTTGCCATGATCTTTGTCTTTTTAACGTTGAGCAGCAGGCCAACTTGTGCACTTTCTTCTTTTACCTGCATTAATAGGTCCTTTAGTTCCTCCTCTCTTTCATCCATCAGAGTAGTATTATCATCAGCGTATCTGAGGTTCTTGGTGTTTCTTCCAGCAAGATTGATTCTGGCTTTGGACTCATCCAGCCCTGCTTTATGCATGATTAATTCTGCATATAAGTTGAATAAATAAGGATATAATATACAACCTTGTTGCACACCTTTTTCTATCTTGAACCATTCTGTTCCCCTATGTTTGGTTCTGACAGTAGCTTCTTGGTCCAGATACAAATTCCTCAAGAGGTGGATGAGATGATCTGGTACTCCCATCTCCTTAAGAACTTAACACATTTTGTTGTGATCCATACAGTCAAATGCTTTAGAGTAGTCTATGAAGCAGAAGTATGTTGTTTTGGAACTCTCTTGCCTTCTCTATTATACAACTGACACTGGCAATTTGATCTCTTGTGCCTCTTCCCCTGTGGAACTTGCACATCTGATAGTTCCTGGTCCATATATTGTTGGAGCCTGGCTTGTAAAATCTTAAGCATTACCTTGCTGGGATATGAAATGAGTGCAATTGTTTGATAATTGGAGCACTCTTTGGCACTGCCTTTTTGGGGGATTGCGATGTAGACTGACCTTTTCCACTGTTGAGTTTTCCAAATTTGTTGGCATAAGGCAAGCAGTACTTTCACAGCATATTACTATAACATTTTGAATAGTTAAATTGGGATTCCATCAACTCCTGCAGTCTTGTTATTAGCAAGGCATCCCAGGGACCACTTCACTTCACTCTCCAAGATGTCTGGCTCCTGCTCATTGGACAAACTATTGAGGTCATCACTGCTGTAAAGTTCCTTCTATTCTTCAGTGTGGTCTTGCCACCTCTTTTATTTTTAATCTGCTTCTGTTAAGTCCCTACCATTTTGGTATTTTATCACGCCCACTTTGGCATGAAAGGTTCCTTTGAAATCTCCAATTTTCTTGAAGAAATCTCTCTACTTTCCGATTCTGTTATCTTCTTCTTCTATCTCTTTACACCGCTCACTGTAGAAAGTCTCCTTGTCTCTTCATGCAATCCTCTGGAATTCTGCATTCAGTTGGAGAAATATTTCCCTATCACCACCACCTTTCACTTTCCTTCTTTCCTGGGCTACTTTCAAAGTCTTATCAGATGCCAGTTTCCCTTTTAGTTTTCTTTTTTTGGGGGATATTCTTTGTTGCTGTTTCCTGGATAATGCAAAAAGAGTAGAAGTGCTCATCTGAGAGAGAGCCACTGGGCTATTTTTCATTCTCAGATGAGCACCTCCACTCTTTTTGTTTCCTGGATTATGTTGCAAACTTCGGTCCAAAGTTCTTCAGGCATTCTATCTTCCATGTATAGTTCCTTAAATCTATTCTTTACTTCCACTGTACATTCACAGGAGATATTATTTAATTTGTATCTGCTTGGTCTGATGGTTTTCCCTCTTTTCTCCAGTTCAATTTTGAGCTTTGCAATAAGAAGCTCATGGTCTGAGCCGCAGTCAGCTCCAGGTCTTGTTTTTGCTGACTGTATAGAGCTCCTCAATCTTTAGCTACAAAGTATATCGTCAATCTGATTTCTATGTTGTCCATCTAGTGATGTTCATGTGGAGAGTTGTCTCGGAGGAAGTTCGGAGGAGGGTGTTTTCTACGACCAGAGAATTATCTTGACAGAATTCTACTAATCCCTGACCTGCTTCATTTTGTACTCCAAGGCCAAACTTGCCAGTTATTCCAGGTGTTTTTTGGTTTTCTACTTTAGCATTACAATCTCCTAGGATGATAGTAACATCTTTTCTTGGTGTTATATCTTTGACGTGTTGAATGTCTTTGTAGAACTGGGCAACTTTAGCCTCTTCGATTTCCATAGTTGGATCATAGACTTGGATCACTGTGATGTTAAATGGCTTGCCTTGAATCCAAGTAATAACACAACAAAGTAACAGGTGGCTCAGGTGTAAAGGGAACTGGGTACAGTGGGGTGCTACTAGGGATAAAAATTATATGACAATAGAAAAAAGGAGAAAAAGTAAACGGTATCCCTTTTACATAATGCACACCCAGGGGCCTAATTGTAATATAGAGAATAGTACATACTAAAACTTAACGTTTAATAATATGGTTAAAACTTAAAATTAAAATCTTAATACTCTGACTTCATGTGAGATTGGATAAGGAGTGGAAAGGACTCAATATGTCACTATATATATTAGATGAATAATCCCATGAGACCACTGAAAATGTGATCCAGCTATAAAGTGCTAAGTGCTATTAACAACTGTGAAGTAATTACTGTGATAAATATTGCACAAAAGTAAAAAAGTGAACAGTGCTAAGTGCAAATAATGATTATGCTAAATCACATAATCATAGATATGATGTATATTAAATATGATGTATATAAAAATGCTAAATATCCAAAGAGCAAATATACCCAACGAATGGATATATCAAGGTGCTCAGTATTAAATAATAAAGTCCAGTAAAATAACAATCAATGCTGGTAGTAATTGCACAAGGTCCTTTGAGTTATATTAGACCACTCCACATTATTCATCTAATATATATAGTGACATATTGAGTCCTTTCCACTCCTTATCCAATCTCACATGACGTTAGAGTATTAAGATTTTAATTTTAAGTTTTAACCATAATATTAAACGTTAAGTTTTAGTATGTACAATTCTCTATATTACAATTAGGCCCCTGGTTGTGCACCATGTAAAAGGGATACCACTTACATATTCTCCTTTTTTCTATTGCCTTGAATTCAAATTGAAATAATTCTGTCATTTTTTGGGTTGTAACTGAGCACTGCTTTGGACACTGTTTGATTGACTAGGATGGGTACTCCATTTCTTCTGCGGGATTCATGACCTCAGTAGAAGATATGGTGGTTGTCTGATGTGAAATGTCCCATTCCAGTCCATTTAAGTTCACAGTTACCAGGATATTAATGTTTAACCTTGTCATCTCATGTTTGCCCATGTCCAGTTTACCTTGATTCATAGTTCTAACATTTCAGGTTCCTATGCTAAATTGGTATTTGCATCAGAATTTCCACTCCAGACACATCCACCGCTGGGTGTCCTTTTCGGCTTTGGCCCAACCACTTAATTAGATTTGATGTTACTTGTACTTATAAAGTATTGTAAATTGAATTGTGCTTAATAAACTATTAGCTTTTATTTATTTGAGTTTGAGTATCAAAAAATTCCATATTGCCTACATAAACTATGGAGGTTATATTGGTGTGGATATATAGGTGTTCTTTTTTCTTTGTTTTGTTTGGCTAATATATCCACACTTTTCCACACCAATAGGTCTATATAATATGTATAATTAAGTACTTACCAGTGATCCTACATTTAATTTAAATAGTACCGCTGCCTCTCTGTATACTGTTTTTCATTTATATACATAGTTACTTGTACTTGCCCTCTGCTCTTCCTCAGTAATGTGGTAGGCACCTTCTTACCTGTGGTACTCATCTTCCAGTCCCATATCGTTATGTCTCTGGTTGTGCTTGTCCATAGAGTTTTCTTAGCAAAATTACTGGAGTGGGTTGCCAGTTCCTTCTCCAGTGGCCGCAATTTGTCTGACCTCTCTGCTATGACCTGCCCATCTTGGGTGACCTTTCATGGTATAGCTCACAGCTTCATTGAGGTACACAAGCCCTTCACCACGACAATGTAGTGATCCAGAAGGGGAATATATACCTAGTTAATAATATTAACAGCTGTGGGCATCAATTTTCAATACAAATCTGATTTTTTTTAAAGACTTTATGAATAAAGTAATCCATTTTGTGTTTTATTACATCAGAGAGCTGGATTATGGATGTGTGTGTGTTTTTAATTATCAGTGGAATGAAGGATGGAGCATGGGAGAACAGGCAGAAGTCCAGAGCCTTTGTTTGAACAGCAGATAAAATTTAAATCAACACCACACCCTTTCCCTCACTAACCCTGAAGCAGACTCCTTGCATCATTCAATGCAACCACAACTTCCATAAATTATCATGGATCCCTCCAGGGTCCAGCAAATACATCACATTTTATTTTTTCTAATTAAAAATTAGCTTCCAATGTTATTACTTTTTATGATTAATTATGCTCGAAGTCAAACTAAAAGTTTTCAAACTTAGCATATTCCCTAATATAGCTTGGTAAATCTAACCCAAATCAGGTTATAAAAACAATCAATATTTATTAGTATTTCTTTTTTTAGATGTAGCAAGTACCCCTTAAAACAAATATTTTCCTAATGGTGCAATGTCTGAGAGTGTAATCCAAGTGGACACCAATGGAACGTGCATCAGCCTCGCAGGGGGGTGTTTTTTGTACCAAGATTATTAATCAGCAAACTTTTTATTGGAAGTGCCAGGTAGAGAGAAATTTATGTACACACAATCATCAAAGAAAAGCAAAGATTTGTACGGTTCAATGCCTTTTATACCACTCCAGGTTTATCAGTTTGCAATGGACCTTCAAGGTGAATGGCAATAAAAATAATAGGTAGGCTTTTTGTAAAAAAAGATTTCAAATAATAAAAGATAATTAGATGGCTTTAGTTCACCAAGTGCATAAGTACAGAGGTCTACCCCATTTGTCCTTGTTAGATCTCTTCTCAAGTGTATTCTATATTGGGTCCTTTAAGTCCTTTAAAGTGAGAATGTCTCAGCTATTGTAGAAATGGAAACTACTCATAAATAAATATAATTCAAATCTAGCTTTATTGTTCATTAATTATCAAAAACAGAAGAAGAGCATGCACAGTTGGTTTAGATTAGAATAACAAGACACAATCTCTATGAGTATTGCTATTTATTTAACTGTGCATGTTCGTCTTTTTCAGTCCTCACTGTGAGACCTTAGATAAAGGTGTATTTTATATGTCGATTATGCTTAATATACCAAACTTTCAACATCAGTTATCTCATTCCATTAAAAATTTTAACAGCCATTCATAATTATATTTATTTACAAGTGCACTTTAATTTCTGCAATAACTGCAACTTTTACATTGACAAATGAAGTTAAGAAGTGGCTGCTACACACAGAATCAGGGTAATCCTAATGTAACTAATGAAATTATATTATCTTTAAATAATTTATTTTTTTATTTAGGTTATTCTGAAAATATGAATCTTCCTTTTATTTTTTTTGTTATACATGTCTTAGTGTCCCTTTAAGTTTTACGAAGTATGAAAAAGCACAGCTAGCAGTACTATAATAAAAAATCCCTCCTAGAAATGTCAGTTACGTATCTGATTTCCAGTGCTAGTAGATATGCTTGTTCTGGACTGGAGCTGGTTTGTATTAGATTGCATTACCATTGTAACAGGCCAGCCTTCAAGATAGATAAGAGTACTGTATAGTGCTTTGTGTTATCTGGTGCTTTTATAGTTTCCTAAGTCTCTTGGCTGAGCCCTCACATGCAGCAATGGTTTATATTATAGCTTTTTAATATTACAAACACTACAGATTGCCTTCTAGGGTAAAAGCCGTCTATTTATGTTATGTAATGAATATTAATATTTTTTTTTCTATATAGTAAAGTTTATCTCCTTTTTATCCCCAAGGTTTTATATTTAAAGGACCACTGTAGTGGAAAAAAAAAATGGCACTTGCTACAAACTAACAACATTAGCAGCTGTGCAAGCCAGGAGCATAAACATATTTTAGAGAAAAACAAAATGATCAGAATGTTTATCTATAGAAGATTCCATCTTGTATTTGTTTAATCTTTTCTTGATAGCTTGAACATGAGAGGTTTGTTTTTTATCTGGATGAAGGAATTGGTTAGATAATTGTAATTTTTACACAAACCTCCTTTTCCACAAACAGATGAACAGAGTCAGGCAAAAAATAAAAACACACATATACAGTGTGTGTTTTGTGTTAAGTCGTATCGGACTCTTCTGGACCTCATGGACTGCATAACACCATGCTGATCCACTTGGTATTCATGGCAGAGATACGGGAATGTGTTGTCAGTTCCTTCTCCAGTGGGCCACAGCATACAGCTCCCTGTATTCCTAGGTAATCTCCCACCCAAGTGCTGACCAGGCTCAACCCTGCTTGGCTTCAGGGTGGCGTGACCTCTTGGTGCCCTCACTGGAATCAAACTCGGGTCTCAGTGGTGAAAGCACCGAATCCTAACCACTGGACCACCAGGGAACGCTACACATACAGTATAGAAATGTAATTAGAATTGGTTAAGTATCAATTTGAGTTATTATTATTATTATTATCCTTTTTTCATAATGCATTAACATATTCTGTAGCGCTGTACAGGGCTTAATTACAATTTTTGTTTAACACATTGCAAAAGAAAGGAGGGTCCTGTTATTGGGCTTAACATCCACATACAAAGACCTTTTCCAAAAGTACCAAAACAATTGAAAACTCACAATCTTACAGTATAAAGGGTGCAGGTGAAGTAAAGCGGTGGTAGCTGCATTGTGCATATTAATGCTGAAGATAATGTGCTTATTTAATAGGAGGAACATCTAGTGGAGCGAGGCAAGGAGTTCCAAAGTAAAGAGAATGCACAAGAAAAGTTCTGAAGGTGGGAATGAGTGGAGGTGATAAGAGAGAAGAAAAGAAAAAGGTCATTAGCAGAGGGAAGGGGGCAGTTGGGAGAGTATTTTGAGATGAGATGTAAGAGGGGGCATTGTTTTTGAGAGCTATATATGTTAGGGTCCTAATTTAAACTTTTATTCAGAGGCCATTGGAAGACAATGGAGTGACACAGAGGTCCTGCAAACAGTGAGCGTTTAGTATGGTTGATGAGTCTAGCAGAAACGTTCATTATTGATTGGATTGGAGAGACGTGATTGATCAGGCGAGGAAGGAGAGAGTTGCAGTAGTTGAGGTGAGATATAGTAGTCTAGTTGAAGTTTTAGATAATTACATTTGAATATTGGGTATTTTCATCATATATTTCATAATTCTCTCTATTAATAACTTTCTCATATAGTTAATTATCTCTCATCGAGCGAGAAACCACAGGAACATGCCCAATTGGTTTAATTTAGAATAATGATGACACTTTTACTAAATATCTAATTATTATTATTATTATTTATTGTAGTAGACATTTTGTTGGGTTTACAATCTCCTACTGTGAAAGATAATGAACCACTTGAGATAAAGTCATTTGGAGAGGTAGGAACGTTTTTATATCATTTATGTTCAAAGAACCTTTGCAGTATAATATCTCTAGTTTGCATTTGACGGGCTTTTATTTAATAATTATACAAAAATGTGTTTACACAGTTTAAATTATTACGGCCTTCAATTTTTAGCTATTGAATTCAGTTTTACTTTCATGTTTGTTTGTGAAAGAATCAGAGACCTTGGAGGAGTGAAAGGAACTGTAGATGTAGACAAGATCTGTATTTGCTTCTGTTACAAAAGCCCCTTAACAATAGTACTCATTTGCAAAATAAGACTCCATAGGGTAACCCCCCACCCTCATGTTACAGACAGACTAGCAGTCTAAGGTGGATCTAATCATGACACAGAGTCATCTAAATATAAGGATTTCTCAAAATATGCATTTATGTTCTTCCCTTGTATATCTGGTAATAGTGTTATTTTGTTAAATATTTGACAAGTATGTAAAGTTTTTACCAAACTACAGTGGTCCTTAAAATCAGAGGTTGGCAAATGTATCTGAAATTTAGGTGCTGTCCTGTTAAGTTTGGAGCCAGCCAAACAGTTTTTAGGAACCAGTTTATGGAATAAGGAACCAGCAGAATTATGTTCAGGCGCTATGGCTCCCGGGATTTGCCAAACACTGCAAAGCTTTCAAGCTCCATTATCTAACACTTGATTGGATAATTATCTAAAAATGATCTCTCCACTATCTATACTAGAGCACGGTTTTAATGTTGGATTCAGTCTTTCTTTAAGAGTCACTTAAAGAACCACTGTTTTTTTTCCTTAGGCAATGCGCTTGTTCCTTTCAAACATGTAATTACAGAGTTGGTTTAATATATGTAACCAATTTACAGCTCATGTAACTTTCCCTCTTAATCACATTAAAAAGACATGGGAGGTTCCTGGATTTTACTAGGAATATAATATACCTGTGTATCTATTTACTTTTATGTACTTTATTTTATTAAGAAGTGCTTAAAACTCTATTTTTGCTTTTGCCCTCTGTCGCTCATGAATACAGACTGTGTAGTGCAATGTTTCGAATTAGCCAGTACCTCTCACAAGTAGCATGTTGCAGAAGATTGCCACTGATTGGCTACTATGTAACGCGGTAACCCCTGTACTTTAAGGTACAATGTCTTCATGAACTGCAGAGAAGAGAACCCAGTTAGAAACTATTTAGAATATTTTTTTGTCAACAGTTCTTAATAAAATAAGGAACACAAAAGTAAATAGACACACAAGTATATTATATACCTAGTAAAATCCATAAACCTTCAATGTCCCTTTAAGTACTGCTAAAGTCATAAATAAATAAGACATTTCACCCAGTGAAGTGTTTGCATGCCAGCAGACCTTGGTAAAAATAATAGTTTATAGAGATGTAGCACAGGTCATCCAACTAAAGCACTGATGGACAAATATTGAAAAAAAAGGAAAAATTCCTATGGGTGAGAGGTAAAGGTTACATAGGGAAAGAGATAATGAGAGGAAGTGCTTCACAGTGCAATGGGGTGTGATAAAGTATATGCGGAGAATACAAATGGACACGCTCCAGAGAAACCTCCAGACTTCACATTGCTAACCAATGACTAACCAACATCAATTCTGTAGTAATAACACACATCACAGATAATAGTTGTCAAACTACGAAATGTCACGCTTTGCGAGCTCGCAAGAACTTGCCAGGGACGCAGTTCGGGCTGCAAATGCGGACCCTCGCAAAGTGAGGTCACACCTCAATTTCAGTCCAAATTACTCTATTAGTTTAGACACTCGAAAATCCCCTAAGCGAGAGAAAAAATGGCCGCCGAAAAAAAACGAAAACAAGGCTATACGTCCCCTAAAGACGCAAAACGCCACCAAGCACATACGACTTTTACAAAAAGCTGTACGAGGTACAAGATACACTATTAGCAAGGACGCTAAATCATCCACACTCGCGTACCACATACACATTCGCCGCCATTTTACAACACTAACTTACAGAATGCGGAAGTACACAGCTACACTAACGGTTTCCCCTCGCGCACGCAGCCTATTTACACTGCACACATTGCTGACACACCTCAGCTCCACAACAGTGCAAACCTACATTGTATGCTGCAGGAACATCAAAACAGATTGTTAGCTCTTCAGCACATTGCTTGCTGCATATATTAATTACAAATAGGTAAAGTATATTAATTTATGAGTTCATTAATTAATTAATTATCGTGAAAAACTACATATACACAAAAAAAATAAAACAGCACAGTATTGCAATAAACGGCAAAGCCCTTCACCGCGCGCCTCACAAGGAGCACCAACGGTGCTCATAGGACACAAACTACACCAGGGGAGAGGCTTGCAATAAGCGCAAAAAGGAGATCAGAGCGGACCTTACAATGACAGCAAAAGCGCCTCTGATAACAATAAATACACCAACCGAGAGGCTCGCAATGAGCGCCGAAGGGTCTCAGACGACCAAAACACTTACTGTCTGTGGCAAACAGCATTACCTGTCTTACAATTTTTTTCCCCCGTCATTTTTGACGGGCAAGTCGCTAATTATATATAATAACTAGGTAAGATAAAAATCTTTTTTTGTGAGATTGGCTAAAGAAATGTTTTTGTTTAGTCATTCAGTCGTGTCCAACTCTTGGTGACCGTAGTGATGCCGCATGCCAGGCAAATGTTATCTGGTTGTGAATTTGTATACGTTTTTCTTGGCAAAGGAACTGGAGTGGGTTACCAGTCCCTTCTCCAGTGAACCGTGATTAGTCTGACCTCTCTGCTGTGACCTACCCATCTTGGGTGACCCTACATGGTTTAACACAAGCTTCATTGAAGTACACAAACCCCTTCATCACAACAAGATACAGATCCAAAAAAAATCTAGGAACATGTGTTTATGGACACAAATAGGCCCCTCAAAAATAAAAATAATAAACAACAGAGGATTAAATGTAATAAACATACATAGTTTTAATATAATTCTCCCTATTAGGAAGGTGATTAATAACCTCTGTCTTATCAAAATGGCTTATATTCCCTCCACCCTAGAAAAGGCTTCTGGCTAATTCTACCCTATCTCTCTCATTAATCAGAATGATTCTAAAATATTTTATTCATTTGGAACTTGTAACTTAAGCATGTTTTGACAAGAAAAGTATTATGGTACAACATAGATAAACTATGGAAAATTCAGCGGCTAACTACTGCAATGCGATTACATTTGATGGTGCCACAAAAACAAGAAACCAGAGTGTTTTAGTTATATAAGGTTTTCTAAAGAACATGCATTATAATTCATTAGTCAAGTATGTATTCTTGGCACTTCATTAAAACAATTATTTACAAAAAAATTAAACTGTTTATTTATCGGTAGACAAAGCGTTGACAGAACCCCAAAATGGAAAGAATGAAATACCACAATGCTTCCCCATAATATGATCTCAGTGATGGCATTGCTTGTGCTGCTGTCAATAATATACATAAACCAAGCCAATATTGTGAGACTAGACAAGAGTGAATCAGTGCTTAAAACACAGACTTGGTAACAAGTAAGACTTATAGACTTAATTTTTTTCCCATAATGAAATTTATTTTGTTAATGGTGAAAATAGCACCCTATGTCCATAGCAAATGTGCTCCAAGTTGCAGTAGAAAATTGGAAGGAGAGGAGTCAATAGGTTGGTTGGGTTGAGACCATGTAATATAGTCTCAGTGAGTTGGGCCGTGGGTTATGGGAAAACTTAGGAGAATGTTGTTGTGGAGAGTTTAAAGATCAAAGGGTGATAACTGTAAGGTCAATAATAGAGGAATGAAAAGGAGTGGATAAAACATTTTATTTTTACCTTACGACATAAAGAAGGCTGAGCACCGTAGAATTGTTGAAGAAAACTTCTGGAAGATCCAGTCAATCAATACTACAGGATATCAAGCCAGATTGCTCACTGGAAGGTTTGATCATGAGGCTGAAGCTCAAATATTTTGGCCATATCATGAGAAGACAGGACTCCTTAGAGAAGACTCTGATGCTGGGATAAATTGAAGGCACACAACGAAGGGAATTGCAGAGGTTATTGAATCAATGAACATGAGCTTGATGTATCTCAGAGGGACAGTGGCTGACAGATGTGCCTGGCGTCTTGCACTCCTTATGCTCACAGAAAGTCAGACAACGACTGAACAACAACAAACACAACAGCAATTTGTATTCACCAGTAGACTTAAAGGCAGATATGCCTTAAAAGTATGTGGGTTTAATGTAATGTTTTACCCAAGTATAATGGTGATCAGTGCAATCGAGCTAAATTGAGAACAGGCAAGTGGTGACTTTTTACAGAATTTACCAACTGTAGTCTGCACCATCAAAAAGAGGAAGTGAAGGGGGCTAAGCTAGCTTCCTAACATGGCGAACGCATCCTAGATAGGCTCCGTGGCCAGGCCGGGCAAAAGCCCCAAACTGCTGCCTGAGCGGACCCCAATCGGGGGGAACACAGGGGAGACCAGCCAGAACCCAGGAATTGGGTCCTCAGGCACGGAATTATGCGCACAGACTGCGGGACGGCTGAGACTCGTGGCGGTGTGGGCCCTAGGGGACAGAACATCCAGAGCTGCTGGACGGCGGACCCCTGCAGCCCCCCAACAGAGGTGTTCTTAAGTGTTCCAGTCTAACTCCTCCGATTCTCCAGGGAGCGGTGCCGGGGCTCCCGCAGTTGCTTGGCGGCTGACTCGTCTCGGAACCTACTAGGGTAATAGCACATTTGTGGTCCTTGCTGACATATTCACTTCCTAATGGCTAGTTCTCAATATACTTTTATCACATACACAATGTTGGGTTTCAATTCGCCTAATAAAAGGAGGAAAGCCTTTATCTCATATAAGAAAGACAAACCCTCTGTACTCTTCCTCCAAGAGATCCATTTTGCACAAAACAAAACACCCACATTTCTGCATAAAGACTTCTTCTTGCATAAAAACCTTCTATAACTCTAATCAGAAAACCAAAAGTGCGGCATCAACTACACTGATCCACAAAAATTTCCCTTTTAATGTAACCCATAAAAGAATAGATAAGGAGGGTAACTTCGTTATTCTTACCGGAACCCTACTAAACACTAAGCTTACCCTTGTATCTATTTATGCCCCTGCTACAGCTTCACATAAGGCCCTCATAAATCTACTGGAGACATTAGATTCTCAGAGAGAAAATCGATTTTCAGACAAAACTAAACAAATTAGGAATCTGTTGTTTAAATTGGGCTAAGTGGATGCCTGGAGGGGGCTCCACCCACAGGAGAGGGAGTACACGTTTTACACGCGAAACACACAAATCCTATTCTAGGATTGACACACTTATAATAGACGCCACATTGCTAAAAAACAAACAAATCTTCAGATATTATCCCTTGCCCCTGGGCAGATCACAGTCTAGTGTCATTGGTTCTGAATCTAAATCCCAACTTAGATGTGCCTTATGCGTGGCGTATTAATGATAGGCTCCTATCTAACCCTATTATACAAGACCAAATTATAAAGGAACTGAAGGATTACTTTCAAACAAACACTTACCCCTGCACCAGCATAGGCTGGCTTTGGGTGGCACACAAGGCGTTTATTAGGGGTACATATATACGTTTAGCCTCCTCTTATAAGAAAAACATGAGAGAGCGCAAAAACACATTGTTGAAAGAACTCAAAACCAACAACATCAATCAGATTTAAAACGCTAGCGGATTGACACTATTAGATTAGATTAGATAGTATTCTTTCCGTCCAAGCCGAGAAGGCCTTGAGGAAAACCCACAGCAAATTCTTTGCCCAAGCAAATAAGCCAGGCCCCCTTTTAGCTAATAAGTTGAACGCCAGATATCAGCAATCTAAAGTCACTCAGATTAAAACAACGTCTGGCTCAGTTACAATGAACCAGGCGAAGAAGATTCAGGACACTTTCCGTGCATTTTATCAGGATATTTATACCTCCCATGCACAGATAGATAAAGACTTCCTAGCTAACTTTCTAGATAAACTGAACCTCCCCACTTTGGAAAATGCTGATCCGGATTTGCTTAACTCTGACGTGACACTAGAAGAAGTCAAAGACACTATTAAATCTCTCAAATTGGGCAAATCGCCTGGGCCGGATGGCTTTTCTAATTTATATTATAAACAATTTGTAGATGTCTTGACTCCTCATTTGGTAACATTAAGTAATGCTATTTTATGAGGGGAACAGATGCCACCGGAGCTAAATCAAGCGAATCTGGTCTTTTTTCCCAAGGCGGGGAGAGATCCACTAGAGGTTAAAAACTATCGCCCAATCTCCTTGCTAAATGGAGATATTAAATTATTAGCTAAAATAATGGTCGAATAGGATTTCCAGATTCTTGCCTAAGCTTGTCCATAAGGATCAAACAGGCTTTATCCCACACAGGCAGACTTTGGACAACATTAGAAGAGTGCTGAATGTACGTCATCTTGCCCATACTCAAAAGCCTTTGATTCTCTGGAATGGCCATATCTTTATGCTATTTTAGCGAAATTTGGTTTCAAAGGTAACTTCTTAAATCTCTTCAAAACTTATTATAATTCTCCTAAGGCCACTCTAAAATTACGAGGCCCTGAGAAAGCACTTTTAAACATTCAAAGGGACTTTAGGCAGGGATGCCCCCTATGCCCCCTACTTTTTGCTCTTGCAATGGAACCATTGGCACAGACTATTAGGACCTCCCCTGAGATTCAGGGTTTGACATTGGGTAATCAAAATTACAAGTGTTGTCTCTTTGCGGACAATCTATTATGTACTTTAACACGCCCCTCCACCTCTATCACGGCTCTTATGGATGTATTAAATAGGTTTAAAACAATTTCAGGCTTACAAGTCAATGAGGATAAAACAGAAGCTCTAGGGTCTCATCTCCCACACTCTAAACGGGAATTCTTAAAGAATTCTTTGAATTTTTCTGGCCCAAAACTTATTTAAAATATTTAAGAATAAAAATCACCCCTAATTTCTCAGATCTGTATAGGGTTAATTATCTGTCTCTTTTTAAAGAACTATCAACCGATCTAGAGAAATGGAACAAGTTCCCAATCTCATGGTCCGGCCGAATACATACGGTCAATATGAACTTCTTCCCTATAATCTTATACTATTTTAGATCTTTACCTATCAAAGTTCCCATTAAAGATCTAGACAACTTTCAAAAGCAAATTATGAGATTTATTTGGCATAATCAACCCCCCAGAATGACAAAATCTACAATGTTTAGACATAAAGATAAATGTGGTCTTTCATGCACGCACCTTAAGCTCTACTACAGAGTAGCGCAGATTTCATTTCTACCCCAAGCTCACTCCTTAGAACATCAACCTATTTGGGTTCTGATTGAGAACCGTCAGTTACAACCCTTAGGGTGGGATACGATAATATGGCTTCCTAAATCTCAGTGCCCCCAAATAATTACCTCAACCCCATGATTAGATTGTCCTTGGGATGTTGGTCCTGGGCAAACTCCAAGCGTCAATTGACTCCTGATCTCTCCCCCCTTCTCTCCATTACTACCTCTCCCCCCTTTTTCAAAGGACCTTTCCACAAACTCAAAGGCTTGGTGGAATACACATGGTCTTGACAGAATAGATGCATGGATAATAGACAATTAAATTATCAATTTTGATTACCCAAGGGATAACTTTGATCTCCCGCTGAAGGAACACTTCATTTTCTGCAAGTTTAGACACTTTATTTTGACCCTAAAGAGGACATTTGGTTACCCCAAGGTTAATTGGATAACTCGCATCTGCAAAGATGCTCCACTAACAAAGGGTATTCTAGGACAAATCTACGAGAAATTAAAAAAAAACCTCAATAATCATAAACCTAAGCCTTTGATTAGATGGGAAGAAGACCTGGGTCAGACCTGGGATATGGAAAAATGGGGGCGAATTAGACGGAGACTAGCTAAGAGCTCTTATAATTATAGCTTAAACTTCACTAAAGGTTTTCCATAGAACCTATATCACCCCAGAGAGACTTCATAAGATGCACCCCCAGGAACCCGCTACCTGTTTTAGGGGATGTTTAGAAATAGGGACCTTTGCACACACTTGGTGGACTTTCCCAAAAGCTCAAACAATATGGTCTGAAATAATTCAATTGGCCTCAAATCTTTTTCATACTCAGATAATATCTTCCATTGAAGTTTGTCTTTTGGGACACCATTCACCTCTACTGACTAAACCCCTGGATAGACTACTCCAATATATTCGTCTAGCTGTCATAAATCATATTGCCAGTAGGTGGAAGAATGCCAATCTGTGCTTAAAAGAAATATTCAATAAGATAAACTTTATAATGATCAATGAAAAACTCATACATATAGTCTCCGACACTTATTCTAATTTCCTGACCATTTGGGAACCTTGGATATCTTCGACCCATAGTATAGAGCCAGAATAAGAAAATATTAGGCTTACATGTGTGGGTCCGAGATGGGCTGGTCAGGAGACGCAGGGCCTGGCGTCCTTACTGGAGACCGGACTGAGATGTGAGTTGACATGCTCTGCATTTATTGAATCCGCTTTAAGAAGTTGGATAAGGGGAAAATTAAAAAGGGGGAACTGAAAATTAATATATTGAAGGTTAAACCAACTCTCATTTCTTCCCTTTCCCTCACCTACTTACTCTTGGTTTTGTTTCAATTTGTGTTGAAGTTGGCTCCAACTGACATAGAGGAGATTTCTGCCAGGGATCTGACAAACTAACCCACGTATCAGAAATGATTGGTGTATAGAAGCAACATGCCATGGGGACTCTCTCTGACCCTCATAAGTCTTTGATAGGCACCCTTACAGACCTCCCCTCAGTAATTGGTGGTTAACTTGAGGTTAGATGCTTCAGAAGAGAAGACACTGAAAGCCACAACTCTAAACCCTTGGTCAAAATGTGGAACAAAAAGCGTGAATAGAGGATACTGCATTAAGAAAAATACTGTATATGTTTGAAAAAATTGTAGTGTAAAATGTCATAAAGCTTGTTTTAATTATAAATAAATGGATGCCTCTACTTTACCTTGGAGATATCCATGACATCTTGGTTGGATCTGTGAGAGGGGAATTTACATTCATACATGGCAAAGCTTGCATTAATTGATGCAAGCTGCCTGCTTATAAGCCCATGCGGGGTAGGCAGTAATTATCACATACTGAGTAGCCCAATGATTTAACAAATCACTCTCGCCCCACCCATCCCTCCACTATTCAGCAAATACGAATTGTAAACAAACTCAAAGCTATAAGGACGTGCTCAAGGCAGACAAGATGGAAATATTATGTATGCAAACAGAATCTTAAAAATGAATATTTTCCCTAAAAGTGTCTCTTATAGCTGCTGATATTGTTAGTTTGTTACAAACTTTACAAATGTGAGGTTTGCTCATAAAACACAGTAGTCTTTTAGAGGCATTCATAAAACAATATGTTCAATTATCTGAAATCAGTGCCTATTACTGCCCCTGAACATGTTCCCTTATTTTGTTTATGAGACTAATCATAGCCCTACATTTGATTCTATTCCTAATTCAAGCCCTAGTTTAACCTTATCATGACAAATACCGAAACCTGAGAGCCATTGACTTTTAAAGGACCACTGCTTAATGAAAAAAGTATGTGTTTGATAATCAAACCTTAATCCTAACTCAAATCCTATTTGTAAAGAACTCTCAAAGTTTACACAATTGATTCTGGATAAAAAAAATAATCCATGTTGTCTGGGAGAGTGTCAAATTGTATCCATGTGTTTATTATTTATTTCATTAAAAATTGTTTTTTCTTACTGAAAGCTTACATTGAGGTTTGTCATTTTAATCAACATTTCTAATACACACCAAGCATAGTCTGTTATCTCATTCCTATGCGTGATAAATACCAAAACCTTCCAATTTCTCCCTGCGAATCTGGCTGTATTGTTTTCTGTCTAAATCTATATAAAGTTAAGAAGAATGATAACATGCAGAAACTACGCTGATTAGACTAATTGCTTCCAGTGGCCTGCACATGCTCAATCTTATGAATATCATATGGCTTTAGACTGAAAACAACACTAAGATCCTCAGGGGGTGTGAATGTTTGGAAATTATATTTGTAAAACAATAACCTACCAATAAAACTAGATACGATTACAAAATAAGCTAAGCTAATTAAAAGGGATATGGAAAGTTCCTGGATGTTACTAGGTATATAATATACCTGTGTATCTATTTACGTTTATGTAATTAATACAATAAATAAATGCTCATGAAGACACAGACTCTGCTGTACTTACTGTGCTGTGTCTCATACTAACCAATCAGCGACCATTTCTCTGCAATATTCTGTAACATGCTGCTTAGACATGGTCCCTAATAGGCTAGGATACTACACTGCACACCAAACCCTACAGAACCATACAGGGACTATTTGCTTGATTATTATGCAGTAAAAGCAAAGCTTATAAGCACTTCTTAATAAAGTAAATAGATACACACACATATATATATATATATTTATATATATATATATATATATATATATATATATATATTATACCTAATAATATCCAGAAGCCTTCCATATCCCATTAATAAAGCAGTGGAGGTCTGGAGTAACGAGAGAGGAGGTTCCAATTCACATCCAGGGTGACTTATTTACTATCATTTCTGTATTTCATCAGCACCTAATATCAAGTGATTGCACTAATCCTTTTTTACATGTAGTCTAGTATATACCTCTTCATAAATGGCAATTATTGTCCACTTAATCATGTTAATGTGGACAAATATTTCAACAGTTGATGCTTAACTCCACTTTATTCTGAGTTAGTTATTATGTGTTGTGCAACATTTCTGATTTGCATGCTAAACACAATTTGTTAGGTCTGTACTTCCATAAATGCAATATATATTTAAATATCTAATTGCCAGTATGATTGATGGAGATTTTATTGTGACCAATAGCTATTGTTCAATATAACAGAAGTGATTCCAGCTTATCTTTGTTTGCTCACTTCCTAATAGCTGGAACATGGATGAGTGAGGAGGGAATAAGGAAAGGGGAGTGAAATTGTTACCGGCACCCAGTTTCTAGTTGCTTGAAAGCTGCTGGTAAAATAGGCCTAGATGAGCTGCGCAGCTAAGTATATTTGTCAGTGAGGGCTGTTCTAGCAGCAGCAGCTTTCACTCCTTCCTTACACACAGGTACATTCGCCTGGAGGGTGCGGTGCTGACCCCGGGCATTTGTTGAGCCCTATACATTTTTATTTAAAGTGCAGTATTCCATGTTTTTCTGGTTGCTTGAGTTCTGGTTAACTAAGAGTCTATAATAGTTCTCATTAAATTTGACACTAACCGCCTTCCTCTTCACATACCCAGAAATCATCAGCTTGCATAAATTAATGCAAGACCAGTTCTCCAGAAATGTATCACCCCTCTCATACCCACAACATTCAATAAAGTAACATGGATAGCTCTGGGGACATGCAAATGAGACCACAATGCACGCTCAATCATATGAATCCAATGACCATTTTAAGCTTATGTTCACTGTATTTCACAGCTTTTAAGCACAACACTGGAATGGATTATGCACAAACTAGCACACTGATTACTGTAGTGAACTGCTCTCTAAAAAAATCTACTAATATTCCAAACAGTATATTGCCCTTTTGTATTGCATTTGTCCTTACATTTAGAATTTGTTTAAAACGTTGTAGTTTGCCGTTTGTATTTTATTCTATATTGTAAATATCCCAATGAAAAATGCTTAAGATTGATTATGAAATAATAATAATAATGACAAATTAGTCCATGGGACTCTGTGTATTGTTTTCAGTCTAATTGTGCCTGTCCTGATATATCTGTACAAGTGCAGACCTAATTACTTGCCAACTTTAGGTTCTCTAAGGAAAGCCTCGACCAGTGTCGGGAACCAGGGAAGCAAAGCACTTAAAAAATTGACGTCTGTCACCTTTTTTTTTTTGTGTGTGTGTGTTTTGTACGTCTGTCTATAATATACCTACAGCACTTTCTAGCTCCCAAGAAAGGTTTGGCTGGCTCCTCAGATGTCTGACCTGCCCTGACGTTTGGTATAATTCCTTCTATGGGATTTAGCAAGGTCAAATGGTACTTGGCAAGAAGTTGCTTTGGGACACCTACTTTAGACAAAGTGGCAACTACAATGAATACCCATAAACATAATTCCAATATGTTGTAATTAAAAATTCTTACGTGATAGTGCCTTAAAATTGAGTTATATTATTTTATGTATAAATGTAACTGACATCCACTGCTTTGCTGGCGTTATCAGCAACAACTGGTTGAGATTAGCATTAGAATTAGGGGTGAGAAAAAGAAAACCATGCCCAACTGAAAAATTATAATAGTGACAGAGTTATAATCTATACCAATGACAAGGTTTTTATCAATTACAAGTCTGTCACTTTTACTTGTTTTCACTGGGTATGCTCCTTAGGGATAGTCTTAATCAATTGCTGTATATTACCTTAGTTGGAGGGGGGGGGGCTTTCAGTTAATTAAAAACATACATTTTTCAGGACTTCCATTTGCTATTTTAATTAAAAGCAAATACTGTGTGTTTATGTTTATGTGCAATAAATGGGAACATTTCTATGTATCTTTAATGCACTTTACAAAGTGATTCAAAGTTATGATTGGCACATTCAGGTCAAAAGCTAAGGGTCCCTTATCATGATGAGAAGCCCATAGTTTGGAGGAAAGTATTATTTGGGTGAACTATAGTAATGATATGCCATGATCTGAAGTGGGAGTTTAGGCCAGTGGCACGGGACAAGGAAAGAGAAGATATTCACATGCCCACTGTTTATTTTTGGAATGGAACCTATTCTCAGTACATTTATATTTTGCAATTTTCCTAAATTCACATGAAATTACGTGACTGCCAGAGAAATGACACAAAATATCTACATTCTTTGGCAACATTAATGTTTATGAACAATTAGAAAACAAATAGCCAAGCTCTAGGCTGAGTGGGAGAAATTACCATACACTATATTTAGTCTCAGTTTTAATAAACACTCCATTGTGCAGTAGATGTTTATTTAACTATTCGCGGTACTTTGAGGTGAACAAAAACAGTGCTGTGTTTTCTTTCTGATCCCTGGTCTATTCTTTGTGGCCTGCAATTAATCAATATGACACTGGCTGTCTGGAGGTAATTAGTAATCTTAAAGGTTCCCAGTTATTAATAGTTTTCAGTACCAGTGTAATAATTGAGTTTTAAAGTTGGATATCTTAAAAGGTTATGGAAGGTTTCTGGATTTTACTAGGTATATAATATACCTGTGTATCTTTAGTTTTATGTAGTTTGTTTTATTAAGAAGTGCTTCTAAGCTAGGACATTACACATCCAGTTCTATATAGTCTGTGTCTTCATACAATACAGTGGGCAGACCTATAAAGGGATTATTTGTTTGAAGTTAGGCAGTAAAAACAGAGTTTTTAAGCACTTCTTAATAAAACAAAGTGCATAAAAGTAAATAAATACACAGGTTACACAGAAAAGTCCTCCCACCTCCTAATACATTTATCGTACATGACTCATTATTATTGCAATATACCAGTTGGTATGGATCAAAATAATAAGACTTAATTGCACATTTCCCCGTAAGGAAATATATCAGCCCCTTCAGGAATACAGGACATAGTGTGCCCATGAGATATTTGGCAACACTAAATGTTTTTATAATAGGGATATTTTTATATATATAAATATATATATATATACCAAAACTTTTCTATGTCAATAAAATATATGACAGGCCTCCTGTTTATTCACTGCCTTGGATCTCTGCAGTTACAAGTACTTGCATGGACCTTTTTTCCAGTGTTTTACAAGACCAGGGTGGGTCTGGACAGAAGAAACTAGCAACTCACTGTGTGATGAGGTCATGGTGTTTAACAGAGCTACGGAGCTGTCCTGTCACTGACACTTAGTGAGTTTGGGGAGGATAAAAGTCTTGGAGAAGCCTCAGGACCTGGGGAGTGGTTTATGAGCCTAGAGAAATCAAAACAAGCTCCTCCTGGAAGTTGCCAAGAGGCTTCACAGTGGAAAATACATCTTAGCGGATAAACATAAAAGAGAGGTATTCGCTAAGGCAATGACATTTTTTATTGCCATTTTTTTCTCTTGGGCCTCTTTTTCAAGTTACTGAGGTATTTACATATTTTATGTACAGGTCTCATAGAATAACAGAGGAACTAGAGCGATTTCAGCTCAGCTTAGTCAATATAGCCCTGTGGGAAAATATTATGTAAGTAAAATGTAAAAGCTCAAAGACAGGGCACTCCATTTTTGTCCATGTAACAAATACAGGGTAATAATAATATAGCCCAAAAGAGAGAACCACATCCCATACAGGAGCACAACAGCCTATTATTAGTAAAATGCTTTGCCATGTGTGAGAGGAGATCTCCCCAAATCCTATGTTAATCTTCTGTGTGTCTTAACCTTTTACCTATTAATTAAACAAGTGGATATTCAGTATTATTAAAGTGAAGTTGTAATCCCACATCTTATATCATGCATCAAAAGAGCATATTTTAAATATCACAAAAAATAGTTTTTGCATTTAAAAATATGCATGTGGCAAAGATACCGGAATGGGTTGCCAATTCCTTCTTCAGTGGATCTCTCTGCTATGATCTGCCCATCTTGGGTAACCCTACATGGTATAGCTCACAGCTTCATTGAGGTAACAAGCCCCTTCACCATGACAAGGTAGTGGTCAAAATTATATATATATATATATATATATATATATATATATATATATATATATATATATATATATATTATAATATTAGTACAGTGGGTCCTGACATAATTCAGACCTTTGTTGCTATACCAGATATATTTTAATCTAACAATATTGGCTTGGGGGGAAAAAGATATTCCAGCCCATTAGGCTCTTTCTTCTTTAACTTTCATAGGAAGGTGTGTTCCTTTTGTAGTGCTCTGGAGATTAGCATGTTTTCTGGCATTGCAAACAAAGTTTATATTTTAACAAAAGCTTGCTGAATATCCTTTAAGCTAATGTGATTAAAAATGAATGACCAACAGTGTTCATATTTAAGCAGATTCATATTAAAATTGTATTAACCCTTTTGTAATTGAAGGGTTTGCTTCCTTAAAGGGAAATTCATTGGGGACTCCTATTTTTTTAATACACATTCTAAAAAGATCACAGAAGGCTGCTTGAACTAATCGTCCTACAAAGGTTTACAAACTTGCGTTTGAAGTTGTAAGGTCTCTTAAAATAGATTTTCTATATTACTAGCTTATCAAGATTAAACATATTTTTAATGCTCTTATTAAATAATTATATTTAATATTTTGATTTTAGTGATTAGTTATGATTATTATTAACCTTTATTTGTAATGTGCCGACATATATTCTGTAGCACTAAACAGGGTAGATACAAGTCAAAAACAATTTAAAAATTACAAAAGAATGGAAGGTCCATGTTATTGAGCTTAAAATCAAACAAAGGGCTTCTGCTAAAGCACCCAATAAGATTGAAAACTCACAAACTTACAGTCTAGAGGGTATGGGGGAGGTAAAGAAGGTACAATATATTGTGCATATTAAGGCTGAAGGAGATATGCTGAGTTTTTAGTGAGGTTTTTGAGGCAGGAGAATAGTCTAACCCTAGTAAAGCAATGGAGTTCCAAAGAATGGGGTTATTATGAGAAGTTCTGAAGATGGGAATGAGAGGGCGTGATAAGAGAGGAGGAAAGAAGAAGGCTGTTAGCAGAGACAAGAGGACGGTTGGGAGAGTATTTAGAGACAAGAGCAGAGATACAAGAGGGTTTTTTTATTATTGAGGGCTTTATACATTAGGGTCAAGATTTTACATTTTATTCTGGTGGCTGTGGGAAGTTAGTGGAGTTACTGACAAAGATGTGCTGGAGACACTGAGTGATAAGTATGGTAAATGAGTCAAGTGGAGCCATTCGTTGTGGACTGAAGTGCATTGAGACAGGTGATGGGGAGGCCAGCAAAGAGAGAGTTGCCAGTAGTAGAGGCAAGATATGATGAGAGTGTATTAGAATTTTGATTGTGTCTTGTAAGAGAAAGTGACGTATTTTGGAAATGCTTTTTAGATGAAAATGACAAGATTTAGTGATGGATTGTATGTAAGGAATGAAAGAGAGGGCAGGATCCAGTAGAACCCCAAGACAATGGGCCTGGGAGGTGGGCGTGATGATGGCATTGTTAACAGTGAGGTATGTGAGGAGTGAAAGCTGTGGAAGAGGGTGGAAAGATAAGGAGCTCAGTCTTTGACATGTTGAGTTTGAATTGATGGGTGGACATCCAGGACTATATGCTAGAGAGGCAGTTGGCAACAAGAGCTAGAAGAGAGGCGGATAGTTCTGGTGCAGAGAGGGAGATTTGGGTGTCATCTGCATATAGATGGAATTGAAATCCAAAAGTATTTATTAGGGTACCATGGGAGAAAGTATAGATGGAGAAAATGAGGAGACCTAGGACATAACCCTGAGGTATGCCAACAGTCAGAGGGCAAGGCGATGAAGAGGAACAAGAGAAGGATACACTAAATGCTTGTAGATTCTACTTTCAAGTAGATTAAAAACCAGTGGAAGCAGAGAGATTGTGAGGTAAATATATGGAGAAGCTGGATCAGATAAAGGTTTCTTAACTATGGGTGTAATGATGGTGTGTTTTCAAGGTGATGGAAACTTACCAGTGTTTAGAAAAGGTTGAAAGATTGAATAGGTATGTGAGAGCTGGGATAAGTGTGGTAGAGAGGGAGGGGTCAGCTGTGATGGAATAGGATCATGTGGACAATTTGTAGGATGAGAGGTTGATAAAAGACTATAGACTTCATCCTCAGTTACAGCATCTAAGGCGTCCATTATGGATGAGGGAATGAGTAAAGATAAAGGCTTGGTGTTGTCGGTTTGTTGAGAGGAGAGTGAGTTAGGGTTACACTGAGAGGAAAGTTTGTTACGGAAATGTTAAATATTATTATTATTTAAGTGGCTATCAAGGTCTTCAGCCGTGAGACGGGAAGGGGCAGGAAGTGGTGTATGGCAGAGGGGAGAGTTGAATGTGGAGAACATGTTTTTGGGATTGGAGGCCAAATTGGATATTAGTGTAGAGATGTGGCTCTGTTTGGCAAGATTGAGGGCATAGTGATAGGAGCATACAATAAACTTGTAGTGGAGGAAGTCTGCTGAAGTGCTAGACTTCCTCCATAGTCATTCAGCAGTGTGGCAGCACTGCCTGTGGTTATGGGAGCAAGAGTATCAAGGGTGGATGTTAGTGTCAAATTGTAGCGTGTAGCGGTTGCAGCATAGTGGAAAGATATTGTGGGTCAAGTGCTTGCAGGTTTCTGTGGGTTCTGATGGCCAGGTGTGAAAAGGGACAAAAAGTGGAAGGTGTGGTGAGGCCGAAGATTAAGAAATGGTGGTCAGAATGAGGGAGCGGGGAGATGAAAAGGTTGGATATAATGCAGAGATTTGTAAAAATTAAGTCAAGTAGTTTTGCCGCTGCAAGGGAGGAAGGGTGATGATAACCTCAAAATATGTAGCTCTTTACATACAAAATGTATTTAACAATATATTACTGAGTGTATATTGATAGTTATCACAACAGTAGTCAGTTGTCCAGTGATGGGCTGGCAAGTTCAGCATGCAGTGAAGCATCCCACTGAGGGTCATTTAAGTGATGCCAGTACCCATAATGCATTTATAATAAGGTGCAATAGAAAATAATTATGAGATGACATATGTCAGTACAAATATGTTGGTGAATACTGTGGGATTTACTGGTGACTAGTAGGGATGACCTTTGAAGACGTGAACTTCTGACTTCATTAAAAGACCAGTGTATGAAATGCCTTTTGAGTATATAGAATGAGAATTGAGCATATTATTATAAATAAAAAAACAACTTCAACTTACTTATTTCAACATTAAATTTTTATTCTACATGACTCAATTTACAGCTGTGATCAAGCAGTAATGTCCCCTATTGCTGCAGTTATTATAGGAGGATTCTATGTACATTATGGGGGGTACCCAGAACTGCTTCTGGAATCGCTCACAGATTCTGGAGCAGCAGTATTCACTAACCCAACCCCCCATCATTTACTTAGAATCCTCCTAAAGTCATTCAGCAGCAAAGCAGGGCATGTAGTGCTTAATCATTGCTTCAAATTCTTATATTTTGGCACAGTGTATTTGTGGGCAGCATGTTTAAAAAAAACAAAAAAATGTTTTCCTATAGTGGGCTTTTAAGTTACATTCGCAAACTGATCATTACCTGTTTCTATGTTAATCATGATGTAGTCCTGCTTCATGTAAAGCAGCCTATTGTTCCATCACTCTAAACAGTGATCGCTGGACCAGAAACTATGTAGTTTTAGTGAACCAACCTGAATAATGTTTGACAGTGGGGTGCCTATACCTTTAAAGAAACCTAATATATATATATATATATATATATATATATATATATATATATATATATATATTAGCGACTTAAAAATGACGGCATGATAACGTTTGATAAATTGTGTCTCTCCCCGCCTCTCCCTCCCTTGTGTCTCTCGCCCCCTCCCCATGTCTCTTCCCTCCCGTGTTTCTCCCCCCTCCCGTCTCTTTCCCCCTTTTCCCTCCCCTGTGTCTCTTCCCCCCCCCCTGTGTCTCTTCCCCCCCCCCTGTGTCTCTTCCCCCCCCCCTGTGTCTCTTCCCCCCCCCCCCTGTGTCTCTTCCCCCCCCTGTGTCTCTTCCCCCCCTGTGTCTCTTCCCCCCCTGTGTCTCTTCCCCCCCTGTGTCTCTTCCCCCCCTGTGTCTCTTCCCCCCCTGTGTCTCTTCCCCCCCCTGTGTCTCTTCCCCCCCCTGTGTCTCTTCCCCCCCCCTGTGTCTCTTCCCCCCCCCTGTGTCTCTTCCCCCCCCCCTGTGTCTCTTCCCCCCCCCCTGTGTCTCTTCCCCCCCCCCTGTGTCTCTTCCCCCCCCCTGTGTCTCTTCCCCCCCCCTGTGTCTCTTCCCCCCCTGTGTCTCTTCTCCCCTGTGTCTCTTCCCCCTGTGTCTCTTCCCCCCTGTGTCTCTTCCCCCCTGTGTCTCTTCCCCCCTGTGTCTCTTCCCTCTCATCTCTTCCACCCCCCTCTCCCTCCCTGTGTCTCCCCCACCCCTGTGTCTCTTCCCTCTCATCTCTTCCACCCCCCTCTCCCTCCCTGTCTACAACCCCCTCTCCTTCCCCTGTGTCTCTTCTCCCCTCTCCCTCCACTGTGTCTCTTTCCCCCCTGTGTCTCTTTCCCCCCTGTGTCTCTTCCCCTGATCGTCTTCCCCCCCTCTCCCTCCTTGTCTCCATCCCACCCTTTCCCTGTGTCTCTTCTCCCCTCTCCCTCCCCTGTGTCTCTTCCCCCTCTCTCCCATGTGTCTCTTCCCCCATCTCCCTCCCCTGTGTCTCTTCCCCCATCTCCCTCCCCTGTGTCTCTTCCCCCATCTCCCTCCCCTATGTCTCTTTCCCCCCTGTGTCTCTTCCCCTGATCTTCTTCCCCCCTCTCCCTCCTTGTCTCCATCCCCCCCTTTCCCTGTGTCTCTTCTCCCCTCTCCCTCCCCTGTGTCTCTTCCCCCTCTCTCCCATGTGTCTCTTCCCCCATCTCCCCCCACTGTGTCTCTTCCCCCCGTGTCTCTTCCCCCCCCCCGTGTCTCTTCCCCCCATCGTCTTTTCCAACCCCTCTCCCTCCCTGTCTCCATCCCCCCTTTCCCTGTGTATCTTCTCACCTCTCCTTCACCTGTGACTCTTCCCCCCTCTCCCTCCCCTGTGTCTCCCTCCCATGTGTCTCTTTCCCCCCTCTCCCTCCCCTGTGTCTCTTTCCACCCTCTCCCTCCCCTGTGTCTCTTTCCACCCTCTCCCTCCCCTGTGTCTCGTTCCCCCCTCCCCGTGTCTCCTTCCTCCCTCCTGTGTCTCCTTCCCCCCTCTCCCTCTCCTGTGCCTCCTTTCCCCCTCTCCCTCTCCCCCACTTCCTCCCCTGTGTCTCTTCACCCTTTCCCTCCTCTGTGTCTCTTCACCCTTTCCCTCCTCTGTGTCTCTTAACCCTTTCCCTCCACTGTGTCTCCTTTCCGTCCTGTGTCTCCCTCCCCCCTCACACCCCTGTGCCCTCCCCTGTGTCTCCTTCCAACCCCCAACTTTCGGGCCTCACAATGAGCGCCTCTCGCCACTCTCTCACCCCTGTGTCTCTTTCCCCCTCTCCCTCCCCTGTGGCTGTTACCCCCTCTCTCCCTCCCCTGTGTCTCTTCCCCCTTCTCCCTCCCCTGAGTCTTTCCCCCTCTCCCTCTCCTGTGTCTCCTCCCCTGTGTCTTCTTCCTCCCTCCTGTGTGTCCTTTCCCCCTCTCCCTTTACTGTGCCTCTTTCCCCCTCCCTTTACTGTGCCTCCTTTCCCCCACTCCCTCCCATGTGTCTCTTCACCCACTCCCTCCCATGTGTCTCTTCACCCACTCCCTCCCATGTGTCTCTTCACCCTCTCCCTCCCATGTGTCTATTCACCCTCTCCCTCCCCTGTGTCTCTTCCCCCCTCTCCCTCCCCTGAGTCTTTCCCCCTCTCCCTCTCCTGTGTCTTCTTCCTCCCTCCTGTGTCTCCTTTCCCCCTCTCCCTTTACTGTGCCTCTTTCCCCCTACCTTTACTGTGCCTCCTTTCCCCCACTCCCTCCCATGTGTCTCTTCACCCTCTCCCTCCCCTGTGTCTCTTCCCCCTTTCCCTCCTCTGTGTCTCATTTCCCCCTCTCCTCTGCCTCCTTTCCCCCTCTACCTCCTCTGTGTCTCCTTTCCCCCTCTCCTGTGCCTCCTTTCCCCCCTGTGCCTCCTTTCCCCCTCCCTTTACTGTGCCTCCTTACCCCCTCCCTTTACTGTGCCTCCTTTCCCCCTCTCCCTCTCCTGTGTCTCCTCCCCTGTGTCTTCTTCCTCCCTCCTGTGTCTCCTTTCCCCCTCTCCCTTTACTGTGCCTCTTTCCCCATCCCTTTACTGTGCCTCCTTTCCCCCACTCCCTCCCCTGTGTCTCTTCCCCTCTCTCCCTCCCCTGAGTCTTTCCCCCTCTCCCTCTCCTGTGTCTCTTCCCCTGTGTCTTCTTCCTCCCTCCTGTGTCTCCTTTCCCCCTCTCCCTTTACTGTGCCTCTTTCTCCCTCCCTTTACTGTGCCTCCTTTCCCCCACTCCCTCCCATGTGTCTCTTCACCCTCTCCCTCCCCTGTGTCTCTTCCCCCTTTCCCTCCTCTGTGTCTCATTTCCCTCTCTCCTCTGCCTCCTTTCCCCCTCTCCCTCCTCTGTGTCTCCTTTCCCCCCTCTCCTGTGCCTTCTTTCCCCCCTGTGCCTCCTTTCCCCCTCCCTTTACTGTGCCTCCTTTCCCCCTCCCTTTACTGTGCCTCCTCCCCCCTCTCCCTCCCATGTGTCTCTTCACCCTCTCCCTCCCCAGTGTCTCTTCCCCCTTTCCCTCCTCTGTGTCTCCTTTACCCATCTCCTCTGCCTCCTTTCCCCCTCTCCCTCTCGTGTCTCCTTTCCCCCTCTCCCTCTCGTGTCTCCTTTCCCCCTCTCCCTCTCGTGTCTCCTTTCCCCCTCTCCCTCTTCTGTGCCTCCTTTCCCCCTCTCCCTCCTGTGACTCCTTTCCCCCCTCTCCCTCCACTGTATCTCCTTCCCCCTCTCCCTTTCCCCATCTCCCTCCTCTGTGCCTACTTTCTCCCTTTCCCCTCTCCTGTGCCTACTTTCCCCTCTCCCTCTCCTGTGTCTCCACCCCCTCCCCTGTGTCTTCTTCCTCCCTCCTGTGTCTCCTTTCGCCCTCCCTTTACTGTGCCTCCTTTCCCTCTCTCCCTTTCTTCGGGTCTCCTTTCCTCCTCTCCCTCACTTGGGTTTCCCCCCTCATCCTCTCCCTCCATTGGGTCTTCTTTCCCCCTCACCCCCTCCCGTTGGAAGCTCCCGCAGTGCAATGCGCGGCTCATGCCGCCCATTGCGCATCCCGCAGGCCAATGTGCATGCCCAATCCGCACGCCTAGCTGTCGGAATTGCGAGTTTGCCGGTCACGCTATTGCGCATGCACAAGCCCGTAATTTCATGACCGACAAACTCGCAATTAGGACAATTATATATGTGATGCACATTGCAATTTATTGTAAATCATAATTATAATATGTATTTCGTACATCATTAAATCCAAGATGTATATTCGCATACTATCCACAAGGAATATATATACTGAATCCCGTTATTCTGAGTCATCTTGTAAATTCTATTATAATAAAAATGGATGTCTGAATGATGTTTGAACATAAGAAATTTTTGTAAATATCTAAATTTAAGCATCACTACTGAAGAGCTACCATTCATATGTATCATTACTGTGAGATAATCTTAGTGAATGCAGTGAAGCTTGCTGCAGTGATAAGCACTAATGGAGAAATTAATTATCTATCTCAGGAGCTGTGAAGGAATTTTTCCCATACATTGCAGTCTATACAATACTCCCCCAAAGCCTCTCACTCACGTCTCAACACCATTTAGTTAATATGACATTTCACACCATTTTAAATCTGGGCTATTGTGCCAGTGCAGAACCTTGGAAGGATAGAAACTCTGTATCATAGTGTGCAATATAAATGTATTCGCTAAAACAAACAGTACTAAGCCACCGTGTTTCTATAATGTGTACATTTGTATATTATACCAGATTACTCCCATGAGAACAATGAATATAATTCTATGGAATGCTTCTTCTTTTAGATAATGTTGCTACTGCAAACCTTACTGGAGCAGCCTTGGTGCTTTCTCTGTGGGATATTTAAAAATAACGTAGCAGTTCACATTAAAAAAAATACAAGCTAAAAAGGAAAAAGGAAAAAAATACTGCATATATTTAAATATAAACTAGATTGATTTGAAATGTTTTCATCTAGTGGTATATTTAGATAATATTTAGTTTATGGAAAAATATGTGTTTTTGGACACAAGTCAAAACCAAAAGTATTTTAATGTTCTATTTCCCTGTCTTACAGGAATATAACATGTTTACTTATGTTATTGGGTACTCCTGATCATCCTGTAATAAATCCTGCACCATTCACATGTTTTCCAGCTTAATTCAGTTTGCTGTGTTCTCACACCAGAATATTGTTGATAATCTTACAGGACATGTTTCCAGAGCAAAATTAGGAGCTTATTACACGAATATGGACCTCTCTTTTTTGTCTACCAGTCTTTAAACCATTCTAACATTCAGTACATCACCACTGATTTGGCAGCTTATTTCGTGTTTTTTGGAGGGGGCATAATCCAACATTGTCCTGCAGAGACCAAAAATAAGTAGATTGTATATTATTACTTTAAGCTTTGTTTGTAGAAGGGTGATTTAAGTTATGTTTGTGTGCACACAAAGCAAGTTATGATACTCTAGGGCAGGGATGGGCAGCAGGCCCGGGAGCCCTGATTCATGTTGCCTTCTGCAAGTTTTGGATGCACATATTTGCTATTATTGCTCCTCATTGCACAATGAGCTATTCTTGCATTAAATGATGCAAGGTGTCTACTTTTGGGCCAGTAAGGAGGAATGGATCTTGTGTCTATTTCAAACTTAATAATAGCTATTTCAATCTTATCAATAGTTCTTCTCAATTCTCTCTCCTTCTCCATCGATGCCCCTTGAAATTCTAAAAAGCTGCATGGATTTTTCCCCAATATCACTGTCTCAAATGCCAAGTGTCCAACTGATACAAATAAAATATCTTTTTTATTCAGCTGTGAATTTGTTATTTTTTTTTTTGCTTCAATAAACAATTTTCTCCTGGATCCAGCAGAGGTGTATATATGTGTATATATATATATATATATATATATATATATATATATATATATATATATATATATATATATATATACAGTCAGGTCCATAAATATTGGGTCATCGACACAATTCTAATCTTTTTGGCTCTATACACCACCACAATGGATTTGAAATGAAACGAACAAGATGTGCTTTAACTGCAAACTTTCAGCTTTAATTTGAGGGTATTTACATCCAAATCAGGTGAACGGTGTAGGAATTACAATAGTTTGTATATGTGCCTCCAACTTTTTAAGGGACCAAAAGTAATGGGACAATTGGCTGCTCAGCTGTTCCATGGCCAGGTGTGTGTTATTCCCTCATTATCCCATTTACAAAGAGCAGATACAAGCTCCAGTGTTCATTTCAAGTGTGCTATTTGCATTTGTTGCTGTTAACTCTCAATATGAGATCCAAAGAGCTGTCACTATCAGTGAAGCAAGCCATCATTAGGCTGAAAAAACAAAACAAACCCATCAGAGAGATAGCAAAAACATTAGGTGTGGCCAAATCAACTGTTTGGAACATACTTAAAAAGAAAGAATGCACCGGTGAGCTCAGCAACACCAAAAGACACTATCTAATCTTTGCCTGGCTGAGTCTGCCATAGATTTTTTTCCCAAAGATAAGATTCACTGTAGGCATCTGTGAAACACTTTGCAACTACCGTGAAGCTTAGTGAATCTAGGGAAATATTAGGTTTCTGTCATTATGGATTCACCAATATGCACCAGTTGGTGCTATTTTGCAGTTTATCTGTATTTGTATTCAGGCTTTGTGCTTACCCATATATGTAAAAGGAGGTAACCGTAAAATCATTTGGTTTTATCTTGTTCACGTGACATTTTCAGAGACTGAGTTTGTATCAGCGTATGTAATATAGCTAAAGGGCACAAAGGGTGGAGATTGCTGAGCATATTGCAGATAAAGCACTTTTCCTTGTCTCTTAGAATAAGATAGAAAGCTAAACAGAAGGTGTTTTATTTTTCTTGCAGACAGTCCTGAGCTCCATACCTATGAGTTCTGAAGGATGTCCTCCGATACAAGCTCCTCTGTGTCTGCGGATGAGGAGAAGCAAATTCTCGCTATAGACGATCGACACCATATCCTACAAGGTATGTACAGAGTCTGGCTTTGGATTAGCAGTACCTTTATCTGATAAAGCATTTTATGGTATTCTGGATTTTACTAGGAATATAATATACTTCTGTATCTATTTAACTTTACGTATTTTATTATAAATTCTTATAAGCCTGACCTTCTAAAATTAAACCACTTGCAGCTCACACAGACTACTATACTTGTGGTGCTGTGTCTCATACTAACCAATCAGTGACCATTTCTCAACAACGTTCTGCAACATCCCTGATAGGCTAGGACACTTCACTGCACATCCAGTCCTGCAGAGTCTGTGTCCGCATTCACTGCAGAGAGCAGACTACTTGTATGATTTTATTCAGAAATACGGAACTTCAGCCTTATTAAATTGCGATTCTGGCAATTGAAAAGGGCTCTTTATAAGCACAGAACATATTTATTTTACAGAAGTTTTTAGTTAGTGAACTTCTATTCAAAAGCAAGGTCTTCACTAACTAAAAACTTCTGTAAAAAAAATATGCTCTGTGCTTTTTATAGGCCGAATCACAATTTAAAAAGGCTGCTTATAAGCACTTCTTAAGAAAACAAAGTACATAAAAGTAAATTGATACACAGGTATATTATATTCCTAGCAAAATCCTCTAACCTTGCATATGCCTTTAAATGGCCCATGGAACGCTATTCTTTTTTCATGTGTTTAATAGAGCAGCTTTAAACATTACCAAAGTGGTGGTTTGCATGAAAAAAAAGGAGAACTGGTTTAACCTTCATTGATACTAACAGGAAATGCATAGAGTATACATAGGTGTGGAGATTTCATTGGCAGACACGTATGACTCCTACAGCTATACTACTGCTCATTGGCTAATAGAGACAAGCCCCCAGATCATTTAGTTTAGATTTTTTTAATCCTATGTTTTTCTGCTTTTAGATCATCATTTGAAAAGAAAATACAAAGAGGTACATTATCAAATACCCTCTTACCAACGTAGCAAAGAAAAAAATGCTTTCAATGTTATTTATATGTTTTTCAGACATATACAACATGAAATCTGCATATAATTGCTTGAAATAGCTAGGTATTAGGGTGCAGGACTGATGGGCCACCAAATTCAGTCTGTTTACATTCATTCCTGAAATCTCTGCCAGTAAGGTTAAATATTGTAATATTATTCCCTGTACATATATTTGTAGGGGGAACACATTATATTATGTTTATGTATTTGTTTACATTATAAGAATATGAATGCACTATTTTAAAATGTTAAATGACCAAGAGCATAATTAGGCTGGAAAAAGTCATAAACCTAGTTTTTAAATAAAAAAAAAAATCAATTTGGGCATTCACAGTGATTTGGTGAAGGTTGTGTGTATGTGTGTACAAACTACTTACCAAGGGCCCCATTCAATTGCGATTTGGCCAATTGAATAGGGCTCTAAATAAGCACATAGCATATTTTTTTTAAAGAAGTTTTTACTTAGTGAAGACCTTGCTTTTGGATAGATGTTTACTAACTAAAAACTTCTTTCAAAAAAATATGCTATGTGCTTATTTAGAGCCCTATTCAATTGGCCAAATTGCAATTGAATGAGGGCCCAAATCTCTGTCATCTCTCCCTCTTGCCTCTTCTACCATCTGCCTCTCCACTAATAAATAAAAAACACCCCTTAAGCCTCCAGCTCTGAAAAAGTGATGACACCAGAGAAGATGAAATCTTCTATACATAAACAAAATCTTTACAAAATATGATTTTCGTTAAAATGATTTTTTTATGTTTAGTTACTTGCTAGTCTCATTTTGAGATCTACACTATTATGTGGCTCAGCATACCATGTGACACGGTATATTAATTAATTGTGTGCTATGCTAATTTCTGGTGGTGTGGTAGTTTGTTACTGTGATGAAAAATATGAACTGCTCTGTTTTGCAGTTCGGACATCCAACAATAGTCAAGCACAATGTCCTTCTAATTACCATACTCACACCCTAGAACAATTAGCTGCACATCAAGAGAGGCAACCATTCACATTTCAATACTGATTTACAGTGTTAAAAAGGACTATTAAAATATAAAGCCAGTTTTCAGTGTTCTCTGCAAGTTATTGGGGAGAATTTGTAACTTTAACGTTAATTTTGTTGTCTTTTCTTGCACTTTTATTTGGATGTGGTTGCCACTGTGGGACCTCAAACAAATGTCACAAAATAAAATGATACTATCTTTTGGCTGTAGTCTTATTTAAGGGACATGGAAGGTGTCTGGATTTTACTATATAATATATGTATCACTATATATGACATATATATTTCACTATATAATATAATATCCATGTTTTTGTTATTACTTTTGTGTACAGTATTGTACAGAGGTGCTTATAAGCTCTATTTTTACTGCCTAAAATTTTACAAATAGTTCTAATTGATTTCTCCCCTCTGCAGCTCATGAAGACAATGTACTTCTAAATACAGGTTGTGCAATGTCTCAGAATAACCGATCAGTGGCAACATGCCGCTTGAGAAAGGTCACTAACAGGATCATTTGAAACACTGCACTTCAGTCTGTGTAATTATGATCTTTGTGTGCTAGAGAAGGCAGACCCAAACAGGTACACATGCCACTCCTTTTATGATTTTAGGCAAAACAAACAATCTTTTAGACACTTTTACTAAAATAAAGTCCATAAAACTAAATACACACAAGGGGGTAGATTACATTCCCAGTGATATCCAGAAATGTTTCATGTCTCTTTAAGCATCTAAAAGGATTGGAGAAATGTTATTATTTAGAATCTTACAGATCCCCACAAAACCCCTTTACTTTAGCATTTTACTGTATCAATAGCAGAGGGAAAATGTGGTAAAATATGTATCACAGTCATTTATTTTCTTGCAAACCATTTTTTTAAAAATGGGACACTTTTTAAATATTTGATGTAGATTTGATTTAAAATGACCTAGTAAAGATCTCCTAATGCTAGTTTTTAACTAATATATATATATATATATATATATATATATATATTTTTTTTTTTTTTTTTTTTTTTTTAAAGAAACTAGGCAGGGAAGTTTTCAAAATGTAGTCTTTTTTTTTTTTTTTTTTTTTTTTAAATAAGAAAAGAAAAAGTTGATGCCTCCCCTGGACCCTGGAATTATCCCTGATATTTTGGTGTGTGTCAAATTCAGTGAGTTTCAATTATCTCACAAATCCTCCTTACCTTTCCCATTTCTCTCCTGTCCCAGCTCTCCCTCCACGAATAGATTTTAACACCCTTATGCTTTCAGGATGTGATGAAAGCCAATATGGATTCTATACATGAAAATGTTGTCAGGCTCATGGCTTACATAACTGTTTATTATATATGTCAGAAACAAGGGCAGCTTTTCTTGAACTACAGTGCACCTTTAAAGTTTCTCATCCACTTAAAATAATTTCAATTACTCTTGTATCTATACAATTATAGTTTATGCATTGTAGCAGTCTGTGTATTAGATTTATATATAGTACTTCTATTGAATACTGAAGCCAACCCGTATAGGTTACAGTATAAATATGTAGACATAGCTGGAATTCTTATGGAGACCTGAATTAACGGCTGGTACATTATTGCCACTCCTTATTTATTTAGGAAGCACACCTCTTGATAAAACACTGCAAATAATAAATACAGATTTAATTGACACTTTTCCTTTGACGTAGGGTATGAATCACATACCCCCCACCCAGCTCATAGCCCTAATGAAAAATATTTTTCTGTTACAGAGATTACATTGTAACATTATTTTTTTTAAATTACAAAAAAAAATTAAATGTCCTTGCAAAAAAAGTATATATCTTCCAGGCTGCTAATACACAGTGAGAGATTTGAAAACATGCAAGAAAGCCTTACGTCTTAATGAATTATGCTATTTTTACTTGGTTGGCTCTAGGATATGAAACCTGTTCTAACACATTAAAGAGAACACGCCACTGGAGGTATGCATGCTAAAAAAAATGTTTAGTTACTAAATCACCAAAAATTATCCTATGCTATACTGTACTGAAAGACAATTTCATAAGGTTTCTGAAGTCATTAAAACTGCTCTTTACCACCATGTAGAGCAATCAAAATCAAGTAAAAGATAAGCAAACAGTTTTGTAAATTGTTTAATAATATACAGCCTTATTAAATTGTGATTCAGTAAATTTAAAAGGGCTCTAATTAAGCACACAGCATTTTTTTTTTTACAGAAGTTTTTAGTTAGTGAACTTCTATTCAAAAGCAAGGTCTTCACTAACTAAAAACTTCTGTAAAAAAACTTTTGAGTTTGCATGCTGAGGATTTTGTTAGTTGACACCCCTGAAAATCCCTGCTAATATTAGCATAAAATTCATAATTCGTTTTGGTCAATCAGGAGAAAACAGAGGTTAGCTGATACATTTGTATCATACTCTGAGGTTCCTGTGTTGCAATGCAGCCTGGGATATGTAGTCTTTCACTATATATCTATCATTGTGCTCTGATTCAGCTGTGAGCTCAGACCCCACCCAACCATGTGATTCCATCCTGCAGCAAGTACTTCCTTTGAAAGGTCAAACTCTGTACCTGACTGCTTTCCGTTGTGTACCTGGTTATGTAAGGTCCCTGTGAGTGTGAAAGCTGGATTTTACTTTACTGCATATAACTTTGTAATTACAGTGAACATCTATATAACACATATTTTTCTGCTAATCACTGTCTGTTTCTTAGCAGAAATTTTAAACCTAGGAAACGTATATATACCCTCAAGCTCAATAAAATATTCTCTCAGATCCTGACAGGTCCATGAATTACAAGCCTCAAAAATGTCTTTATACTGTCTTCACTGCCTTAATACATTTTACATTTTCAACTTTGAGATTAGAATGTCTAAATGATCCAAAATAAACATTTTTTTTGTTTGTTTTTTTTAGCAGCGGAAAGGAGAATTTAGCACCATTTTAAGGATGCTTCTGATTTTTTAGTCATTGTAGAACCTGCAGAGTCTCCAGGTTTATGCGTCCATTAGATAGTTTGTGGATTCAGTGGGTTGTATGCCAAATCTTATAAAACTGGTATCTGCCTGAATTTTATAAATTGCTTTTTGAGGTTATGTTTGATGCACACAAATTTGGTGTCCCTTTCATTAACTGCTGCGGGGTTACAAAAATGCTATGAGCTTCTTATAAATATAAAAAACTGTCATCAACTATTTAGTAACACATTCAAGAATCACTGTGTTTGAGAAAAATAACTCACAAGTTTGTGAAGTTGAAACAAAGAAAGTGTTTCTCTCTTTGCATACAAAAAGTGCCTTTCTTGTCTGACTTGAGCACTTGCTGATAGTTTGAAGTCATGTTTTTATCTACTAAACAAGAAGCGGGCAAGGGAGAATGGATGGGAAATGTTGTTCCAAGAGAAATATAAACACTTCTCTCACACATGCAATTGTCTCTAAAGTATTATTGATGACACCAGAGATCAGTGGATGCATACAAATTTTGTTTATATAATTAAGTTTGCTTATTCATGTATACATACATACAGTATACACGTATACAGTACTGTCTACCTCAATTGTTTTCTTATAATATATAGTTACATAGTTACAGTGGATATAAAAAGTCTACACACCCCTGTTATATGTATGTATGTATGTATATATATATATATATATATATATATATATATATATATATATGTATATATGTATATACAGTGGATATAAAAAGTCTACACACCCCTGTTAAAATGTCAGGTTTCTGTGCTGTAAAAAAATGAGACAAAGATAAATCATTTCAGAACTTTTTCCACCTTTAATGTGACCTGTAAACTGTACAACTCAATTGAAAAACAAACTGAAATCTTTTAGGTAGAGGGAAGAAAAAATATAAAAATAAAATAATATGGTTGCATAAGTATGCACACCCTTAAACTAATACTTTGTTGAAGCACCTTTTGATTTTATTACAGCACTCAGTCTTTTTGGGTATGAGTCTATCAGCATGACACATTTTGACTTGGCAAGATTTGCCCACTCTTCTTTGCAAAAACACTCCAAATCTGTCAGATTTCGAGGGCATCTCTTGTGCACAGCCCTCTTTAGATCACCCCACAGACTTTCAATCGTATTCAGGTCTGGGCTCTGGCTGGGCCATTCCAAAACTTTAATCTTCTTCTGGTGAAGCCATTTCTTTGTTGATTTGGATGTATGCTTTGGGTCGTTGTCATGCTGAAAGATGAAGTTCCTCTTCATGTTCAGCTTTCTAGCAGAAGCCTGAAGGTTTTGTGCCAATATTGACTGGTATTTGGAACTGTTCATAATTCCCTCTATCTTAACTAAGGCCCCAGTTCCAGCTGAAGAAAAACAGCCCCAAAGCATGATGCTGCCACCACCATGCTTCACTGTGGGTATGGTGTTCTTTTGGTGACGTGCAGTGTTATTTTTGCGCCAAACATATCTTTTAGAATTATGGCCAAAAGGTTCAACCTTGGTTTCATCAGACCATAACACCTTTTCCCACATGCTTTTGGGAGACTTCAGATGTGTTTTTGCAATATGTAGCCTGGCTTGGATGTTTTTCTTTGTAAGAAAAGGCTTTCGTCTTGCCACTCTAGACCATAGTCCAGACATATGAAGAATACGGGAGATTGTTGTCACATGTAGCACACAGCCAGTACTTGCCAGATATTCCTGTAGCTCCTTTAATGTTGCTGTAGGCCTCTTGGTAGCCTCCCAGACCAGTTTTCTTCTCGTCTTTTCATCAATTTTGGAGGGAGCTTCAGTTCTTGTTAATGACACTGTTGTGCCATATTTTCTCCACTTGATGAGGACTGTCTTCACTGTGTTCCATGGTATATCTAATGCCTTGGAAATTATTTTGTACACTTTTTTTGACTGATACCTTTTTACAATTAGATCCCTCTGATGCTTTGGAAGCTCTCTGTGGACCATGGCTTTTGCTGTGGCATGCAACTAAGAGATTTTCAGGAAAGACCAACTAGAGCCGCTGAATTTTATTTGGGGTTAATCAAAGGCACTTTAAATGATGGCAGGTGTATACTGACTCCTTTAACACGATTTGGAATGTGAGTGCTTAGTTCTGAACACAGCTACATCCCCAGTTATTAAAGGGTGTGCAGACTTATGCAACCACATTATTTTTCTTTCTTTTTTTTTTCTTCCCTCCACCTAGAAGATTTCAGTTTGTTTTTCAATTGAGTTGTACAGTTTATAGGTCACATTAAGGGTGGAAAAAGTTCTGAAATGATTTATCTTTGTCTCGTTTTTTTTCAGCACAGAAACCTGACATTTTAACAGGGGTGTGTAGACTTTTTATATCCACTGTACATAGTACCGGTAATTAAGGTTGAAAAAAGACTTTCACTCCGTCAAGGTAAACCTTTTAAGATCTCCTCTGATCTGCAATATACAAATTAAATATTAATTAATTAGTTGTTAATTAATTATTAATCAATTATTTTTTTTAAAAATAATTAATTATCAATTAATCCAGAGCAAGGCAAACAGAAAATAAAAAACAAGTGAGACTTAGCCAATCGTCTCAAATGAAAAACAATAAAAAATTAATTTCTTCCTGACCCCAGATACTGGCGATCGGATTTCTTCCTTGATCAATACTGTCTCTCTAATTATCCATGATAATCCTGAATTCCCTTTTTAATTTGAAATAAATCCAGTCCCCTTTTAAAATGATCTATCAAATCCGCTGTCACCACCTCTTCTGGTAGAGAATTCCACAGATTGTATTCCATCAGGACCCGGGCTTTATTAACATTTATTTTTTCCAACCTCTTTTGGATTACTTCCTGTGTTAACCAATTATTTGGCAAGGGTAGTGTAGCCCCATTATGTTGCAGTGTCCCAACCACTGGTACCTCCCTTGTATATACCGAAGAAAATAGTCTATTTAGTTCATCTGTCTTTTCCTGGTCACCAATTTTCAGATGGCCTATGTCACATTGTAATGTTTCTATAGCTTCCGTCCTCACCTTCTTCCAATTAATATACTTAAAAAATATTTTAGGGTTAGTCTTACTCTCTTTTGCAATTAATTTTTCATTTTCTATTTTAGCCAGTCTAATAGCACTTTTGCAAGCCTTGTTGATTTCCTTGTACTCCTGTAAAGCAGTCTCTGTCCTCTCTTGTTTGTATAATTTAAATGCCTGTTTTTTATTCCATATCTTGATCTTTAAATCATTGTTAAGCCACATTGGATGGGATTTACTCCTTTTACTTTTATTCCCACATGGTATATGCCGATGTGTATGTATATTTAGTAAGGATTTAAATGTTGTCCATTTATGTTCAGTGTTTATACCTATCAGTTATCTGTCCCAGTGTATACTTTGTATTGCTGACCTTAGACCGGTAAAATCTGCCCTTTTAAAATTAAGAGTTTTTGTTGGCCCCTTAAAATTTTGTTTTTTTTAATTCAATCTCAAATGAGACTGTGTTGTGATCACTGTTTCCCAAAGGTTGCCCTATTCCAACATTTGATATTATATCAATATTATTTGTGATGACTAAATCTAAGATAGCTTAATTTCTAGTAGGCTCTTGTAGAACCTGGGCCAGATAATGATCCCTGAGTGTACTCAATAACCTGCTCCCCTTAGTTGAACTGCTGGTCTCATTTATGCAGTTTATTTCAGAGTAATTAAAATATACCATTATTAGAACTAGCTGCATTTCCAATATGTAACAATAATTGTATTTCCTCACTTTCAGCTATATTTGGGGGTTTATAGCATACTACTACTAATATTCTTTTGGAATTTGCTGCTCAGCTATTTACCTCTAACCACAAACATTCAACTTTATCACTTGGTCCACCATAAATATCTTCTCTGACTATAGGCTTAAATTCAGGCTTAACATACAGACAAATCCCTCCTCCTCTTTTACCATTGCCCCAATCTTACCTAAATAAGTTATAACCATCCAGATTAACAGTCCAGTCATGAGATTCATGCCACCATGTTTCGGTAATGCCTATTAAATCCCATTTTTCATTAATTGCTAATAATTCTAACTCTCCCATTTTTCCTGGCAAGCTTCTGGCATTAGCAAGCATAAACCTTATGTTATGAGTCTGTAGTTCTGAAGTGCCTGCCACTATACTCGAGTTACTTGGTAATACCTCCCTATTGACTATACTACCCCTCCCCTATGAGTTTTTAATTCATCCCTTATACCCTCTACACTTTCTACCCTCTAACTATCTTTCTCAAATCTTTATTGTAAAATACTGTGGGTGGGAAACTTATATGACCGCTGCAGCTGTGTAAGTAAGGGGCATAAAGCATTTTGGGGGGAAAAGCTAAATGTTTTTTACCTCACTTCCCCAGGGTTGAATCATGAGAGAGTGTGTGTGTGTGTGTGCAGAGAGAGGACAAAGATTAATTGTAAACATATTTGGATAAGACTGAAATAGACACAATGCCCATTACATTTCACTAGTCCAGAAGCAGGCTCCTTGCATCATTCACTGCAACCATAGCTCTCCAGAAATGTAAATTCCCCTCTCACATGCACACAACTTCCATCATGGATATCTCCGGGGTCATGCAGAGGCATCCAAATTTGTATTTCTAATTTAAAATTAGTTGTATGACTATTTTGCTCTAAGAAAGAGAAAGTTTTATTTTATCATTGTGCTGTGGTCCTTTTAATTACCCCAGTAGATCTGAAACAAGTAACAAAGAGCCACATTAAATTACAAGCCCATATGTTCAACGTGGGTACCGCAATGACTGCAGGCTTGAAATTTTGCTGAGTTACGGAGCTATTAAATTAGAGCAGGGCGCGAGCTACGGGACAGAGAGGCAACCACGTAAACCATTTGTCGACTGGATGCGAGGCTGTGAACATGATCAATTAGTCAAACCTGCAGTTACAGGTTTAGATGGAGCCAATGGCTACAGAGATCGTCATTGTAACGGATCTCCTGGCACCCCGACCGGGTACCTCCGTTGATGGACGCGTCCTAGCTTGCGCCGAGGACTACAAGCACCGCACCGGACACCACAGACTCCACAGACTCCACAACCGCCGTAGCTTAACTGGAGCCGCGCCGTCTTCCTTCCACCCTGTATGAATCTCCAGCATCCAGGATCGTGTGGGGAAGACCACTCCTCCAAGGAGAGTACATCAGGAACAAGGGTTCAGTAGTTTAAAGCTCAAGGGAGTATGCAGCGCATAGCAATCCCCAGTATGATATAGCAATCCCCTCCAAGAACGAGACGAGGCTACGTTTTGAAGGGTCAAGTAGAACTCTCTTGCTGGCACACCCAGCCTGGTTTTTATTACAGTCAGGTAAACAGAACACACCCAGGGGAAGGTATAAACAACCAATAACACAATAGTAACGCCCACAGTTTCCCTCCCCTCCTGCTTGGGAAATAATTGAGTTTATTACTGTATCTACTCAATTATCTCCCAGCTAAAATTTACACATTTTTATCCATTTTTATAACTTTATGATTTTACATAGTACATAAATAAATCTTACATTTTTATGAACAACATAAATTGTGGAACAACATATTAAAAAATGGCATGAATCAGACCAGGGGTTCAAAAGTTAGTAAAAGTATCTGGCAGCATGGCAATCTGGCTCCAACAGGTTTTACAGAGGCCTCTGTGCTGGAGACAATGGGGAAAGTAATCCAATTATCCAGGGATAGAGGCAGACTCCATTGAGCACATGGTTGCAAAAAGGCATAAACCAATTTAAAATACATAAAGTCACCTTTTACCCATAACACACAGACATTTCACAGGCAATACACATCGCTCATAGTTGGCCACACAATACACATAGAGGGACAATAGGTGGGTCACACCTCCCTGAGGCTACCTGGCAACTTTGATACAATCAGACATGGATTAGATCATCCTTCTTTGTTTTTATGGCTGAGAATGAAAACACTTTAAACAATGGACTTCCTTATCTTATGAGGAGTCTCTGTAATAGGATTATCTTTTATGCCCAGGTCTGCAATAGTCTGGGCTAATATTCTGCAGAGCATAAACCAACATACATACAGTATAATAGTAGGATCATATTTTAACCATAATAATAACCATGAAACAGGGTAAAAAAGTGATGGGTTCCGTTACAGTCATAATTACGTCACTGAAAAATGGAGGTTGGATTTCAAAGCCTTACGGGTTTCAGTTACGAGTTACAATTGTAACCGGCATTCTAGATATAATGCAATATTGATAAAGCTGTAAATATGATGTTCCATTATATGTATTAACACATTGATTGCCGGGATCGAAAAGTATTGCAGATTTGCAAGCTTGAGAATGTTGTGCTATTAATTCTAAGACCTAACATCACTTTCCCTTTTATTATTAGTACAGAAGTGTGTGTATATTTGCTTTTACAGTGCTACGGACTGGACTTTTAGACTCTTGCGGGTCATTTCTAGCACACATTGGCTTCTTGGCTCCATTTGTGGGTTACGGGTTTGAACGAACAAAGGATTTGAGGGCTCAAAAGTCGAATTCTCACGTCCCGTAGGGTTTTCTCGCCTCTACCCCGCAGGTCATTGGCGGTTTGCTTTACAAGGCCAATTTAATAACCGTAAGTCTTGCAGACTACGGTTTTCAAAGTAGATGGAATTTAATGTGGCTGAAAATGTTGTTATCGAAATTTGTAATACTCTGCTAATGCCTGGACTTTTCAAGTTAGCACCTTTACATCTCCATTTGTTTGCAGTAGCCTGAGAGAGAGGATGGTTCTACTAGAGTCTATTGTTTAGTGGCAATATATAGTCTCATTCTTTCAGTCAAACTAATTTGAGATCTAATCTACATCTGAGGTCTCTCTCAAGTGTCAGGACAAAAGCAAATGGTTTCTCCCTCCCACTAAAGCAAAAACTGTATGCAGTAGTTAAAAATGAATTATTTTAAATTATTTCTAAACTTTCTAAAACAATTTTGTCCACTATTAAGTGAAGTTATTAAAAATAGCAAGCTATAAACATGATGCTTCAGTGATTCAATAAAGAAACTTGCAGCTTTTAGTGCAGTGTTCAGTATCTCATCACCCGATGAGATAATAGGATGCAGTTTATTGTCCACTAAAAGATGCAATATGGATATTCACAGTTTGCTACCTGCCCACATCACAAAGTGACACACTTTCAAGAACTGGGGGAGAGGCTAATACAATAGCAAGAATAGGGAAATTACTTATTTTACCACTACAGTGTCCCTTTAACTTTCTGGTCTAGAACAGGGGTGGTCAAGTTCAGTCCTGGCGGGCCTCACACAGGTCTGAATTTGTGTATATGCCTGCTGCACACAGATGCTTGACTCACCTGTGCACAGAAAGGAAATCCTTAAATCTAGGCATTTTTGTGGCTCTCTAGGACTGAATTGAAAGAGCAGAAATGCTGCAATGCCTGTGTTTTGCACAATATTTTAATATGAGCCCCCTTACCATAGCAAGACATTACTATATGGACGTGCATTAAAAACACCAGCCGCCATCCAGCTTGTGAATTATCACTGAGCACCTGAGATTTGACACAAATCCTGCTGTTTGATGGCAAAGGGCCACCCCCATAGTTATAACCAACCTATATATTCTGTTGGTGTTATAAAATGAATCACTGGCTAAAACATGTCATCTAATTATAGTTGCCATTCATCCTCTGATTTGTGTTTTTTGTAAAAGGAAGTCAGGTGGGAAAACATTTGAAATTAATATATAAATAGAATATAATCAAGTAATTTTAATTATAATACAAGGCAGTTTTTACCTTTATTAACACAATCAAAAGTGTGAATTGCACACCTGAAAACAAGCGCTTATAAGATGCTTGTTGGATGGTGCGAAACAAGGGTCCAGTCTCTTGAGTTTTTGCTTACTTGGGCCATTACAGAGGAAAAAATCTGCTGCAGATCTGACTGTACATTCCCCTAAGGGCAAAGTAGAACAGAAATGTAAGGCAAGTATACTCTGCATTGAGAAAACTACATACTATATATAAATATATAATCTTATGTGTTAATGTAAGAACAGACTTACTACAAGTAAGTGGGAATTACGGTATTAATACGAATGTGATTGATTCAAATATTGCAGCGTAGTTGAGACTTGTTTGTAAGCATATGCATTGTAGTAAGTACTCTATAATATGTATTCTACAGTGTATTCCAATGATTTTTTACCCTAATGTGTGTGTGTGTATATGTGTACATTATTATGATGGTGAGGCTGTATTACTGGTTCGGTATCAAATCTGAGATTGACGAGTGAGACAGTGTCCTCTTCCTGCAAACCTGGTTGGAAGGAACTGTGGGTAACATGTGCAACTGAACCCCTTCCTCCCACCTTTGCCAAATCAAAGAGTCCCTGCAGTATTGTTCTACATCAGCAATGTCCAGACTGATGCTACCAGGTAGCTACCCCTCAAAGAATATCATGCCAGGCAGCTGTCTTATATGCCTTATTCAAAGACCAGCCCTACTGACAGATGTTTGCCCTGACAATAGATTTATTGAGCCAGAGAAAGTGATATTCAAGTTGTGGAGAAGGATAAAGACAGTGCTGTTTGGAAGAGAGAGATCTGCTCTTTCGCTCTAGAAACAGCCTAGCCACCAGTTAAAAAGTCTTAAAGAGTGGCATGCTGTCCCAATGCCTAATTTAGTAGGCAAAAACCTAAACTGATCTTGCTTTATGTCTGTGAATCAGCCTCATAGATTCCATCTCCCACACCGAGGGCCTCATTCAAATGCGATTTGGCCAATTGAATAGGGCTCTATATAAGCACATAGCACATTTTTATAGAAGTTTTTAGTTAGTGAAGACCTTGCTTTTGGATTGAAGTGCACTAAATAAAAACTTCTGGAAAAAAAATCCTGTGTGCTTATATAGAGCCCTATTCAATTGACCAAATCTCATTTGACTGAGGCCCCAACTCTGTGTTTTATCTATTTCTGGTAAGTGGAGGTTGCAACCTTAGAACCTTTTTTATGTTCCTTTATATCCTAGCCATGATTGCTGTCATTGCCAGTCCCTGGTTTAGTATTAGTGCGAAAACATAGATTAATGGCTTGCTGTTGCTCACATCATTTTAGTAAAACTGTTGCAGTTATAATTGTTCATAAATCTGTACAAATGATACTGATACTTAAAGAAACACTGTATTGCCTAAACAACCAGAGCTAGATGTTTAAATGAAGCATAGGTGATAAATAAAATAAATATGTAATGATTACAAAAAGATATTCAGTATTTAACCTGGTCTGCTGATGGTAGTCCCACTCACAATAAGGTTAATAGAGGAGGTAACTGTTTTTTTTCCTAGCCAGCAGTGCTAAATGTTCAGGCACAAAGTAAAACTTAATTAAAGTAATTTACCTTGGCAACAAGTGTTTGCTGTGAGGGTAGCCTATGGAAGTTTGTCTATCTAATTACATTGTTCTTAAAGCCCTTTAGACTCGTCAATCAGCTTAACAAGACCTCCCATAACCTTATCAGAGTGAAGGCAGTCACTCTAAACTAGAGTCTAAAATTCTACTTGTATTCATGTTCAGTGCAATATTAAAATAGGTTCCTCCTTTTGTTAGGGCATTCCAGTTATCCTTTAAATATTCTTCTTAGAAATGAGGATATCTTAAAATAAAATGTCTTATGTTATTCAACATGAGCAGCAAAATACAAGTAGAGAAAAAAGCAAAATCATTGATTGTTGTGGAGTCCAAACAAAAAGAGCATATTGTACATTTTTTCTTAATAAAAAACAGTTATGTACCAGAATGAGGTCAATTTTTATGCAATACACCTTGTCTCTCACGTATTGGAGTATGCTGCTGAGCCTGTTCTCACTGCCGAGAGCAAGACTATTTAAAAGCTGGCTAATGTGGTATATGCTGAGTGTATGATATTTATATGAAAACGGACAGCACTAAGGTGTGGTTTTGCTCCTGTTCCCACTTGCAACTACAGACTTGGACATATTTTGTTTTTATTAAATATTTCAGAATTATTCTGTGTCTGCCATGAACCATACTGGTGGCAGTACCTTCTATTACTAATGTGGACCAGGTTTGAGACCCCAAACTTTTTAACATAGTGGCACATCAAACTGTCAATTAGTTTTGCACTGATTTGAATAGATCGATTCAACTACAGATAGGACAATCAAGTGTGCCTGATGTTAGTGATTATGTTTAAAATGTTAGACTCTGCTTGTTACTCTATCAGTGAGGACCAACAGATAAGGATTTGGATCGCCTGAAGGTCACTGAGGTACCTGCAGCATGTTATTTTGGATAGATAGAATTGATAAGGGCCAGAATCTTAAAATGGATCTTATTTTATTTCATGTTATACACAGCTCCCCTGCTGTCTTGTAAGACACCCATGATTGCCTCCCTCTTGACAGGACACAGAAAACCTCAGATAGGGCATATCAGAGCCATGCCAATTATTAACATTGCTATAATTGCAAGGAAATATATAATATTCAATATTCTTAATTAATCTGGTTCTTTATCTTGACAAAACAAGTAGGACATTGAAGTCTAAAATGTATAGTTTTAGAGAACGAAAATAAATAATGGCCAAGTCTTTTTGGATAGTTAACCAGCTTATAAATACATGCTTTGCAAGGTAGCGCCATTACTGTGTGTAAGAATTTCACTAGTAGTGTGTTTAAGATGTGACACAGAGAAGGGGACTTAAGAAATGTCACCAATGTTCCCATAAAATGTAGTTCCTATTTCTACGACTCCATCCAGATTAAAAGGCAGATACTAGACTATATTTACAAGGTAATTGATTGGTCACCATTGTAATTAATCACAAAAAAATAAAAGCTGCTTTGGTTAAGTTATGGCTCATATTCTTCATTTCTGGTTACATAAATCATATGACCCTAGCTATGTATCACCTTGCACTTACTAGATAGATATGCGGTCCTGTCTGCTGTCCCTAGCTATGTATTACACTGTACTTACTAGATAGTGACCCGGTCCTGACTGTTGTCCCTAGGCTCTCTCACCAGCTCTCCAACCAAGCGTGGTGCTGCGGGCCTCCGCCGTGTGACGTCACTCGTCAGCGACCCACCATGAAAGCTTGAATCGCCCACATGTGGGTGGTAAAGACCAGGTTGACTACTACTGAGTAAGATTGAGTTTATTAAATAGATAGGTGATGTGATTTACAGAGAGCAGATAAAATTAAAAACAAACTGTCACTAGTGTGAATTCACAGAATCAAAAGACCAGAACCAAATATCCTCACTTCCTTTCTATGGAGCAGAAGTATAAATATGTGCTGCCTATAAATGATCTTTTATGGACCAGAGTAATGTGTACATTTTTTTTGTAGAGCAAAATGATGCAATTTCTTCAAATCAAATGATTGCAGCCTTCTACCAATCTTAGACTCAGTTGTAATGGTGAACACGTAGCTCAGATTATTGCATGTTTAATAAAGACAGAGCACTATGGGCCTATTTTATTTTCAGCTGATTTTTCAGCACTTCAAGTCTTCAGTTTTTAGTGACCTTGCTGTCACATCTAAATGATCCTTGACCTGTTTGAGAAGACATACACCTTTGACATGCTTTCCAACTACCTGGAGCTAAATTACAGGTGGTACAAGCATGTCCTGCTGGAGGTGTTCTGGGGCAGTGTTGTTGATCAGTTTCATTTTACAGAATAATGGTATCTAAGAGTAAAGGACACTGAAAAACATGTGCTGACGTCATATTATACCTACCAACAGTTTGATATATGTTATTAATCTTGTGCATGGCAAGTAGGTAGGTGTCAAATTCCCAAAGATCCAATTACATACCAATTCTACCTCCCTGTCTCTCGCCCCCACCTTTCCCTTTATTTGTAAAGCTTAACATACACCCAAGCTTCAAGGAATTTGAAACAAGACAATACAGAACATTCTACATCTTCAAAAAGTATGGTTTACTCTAAAAATATTGTTTAAATTATTTAATTTATCCTCCTAATATAATTATGATATAACATTTACACTTCACTTACTACTAAGAAGCCCCTCTAGGGGATGCTCCAGATGGTTAGAATCTGTGGATACTTAGAAGTAAATGAAGTGTAAATTGTGCATCATAATTGTGTTAAGGGGGTGAAATTAACTGTATATTTTCATGTGTAGACCAGCAAACTGTTTTTTATGTTTTTTTGTTTTGATGCTTTTCGGCAGAAAATGTGTATTTTGCTAAATTTCATGATGATATTATCACTAAATATAATATTTTGAAAAAATAAGCTGCAGTGTAGTTTTAGGTGTTGTTGCATAATGAGCTAAGGTACTAATTTTCTAATCACTTTTCAACTGAAAATAGGCATATCTGCCTCTTTAAAACGTAAGAGAAGTATAGTGAATCTGATGCTATCATTTGGTTAGGTCCTTGTATCTTGATGATACATTTAATGGGACATTGTAATATAAGTTCTTCTCAACCTGAATGTAATGTATTGTTAATAAAAAAATAAAATAAACCACATTTGCTCCCACAGAAATTTATATTTTGCTCTCTTTGATTTGTTCATTTGCAAAGCTCTTAGGGCATTTCATTTTCAGCGTCTCGGTCTGTTACATTTTGGGCCCTCTTTACGTACCCATATCTGTTGCACTGTTTATTTGAGGGTGACAAAAACAGTCGGAGGTGCTCAATCTGAGAATGACCAGCACCTAAGTAGGCTTGTTCTATAGGCCAGGTTACCTACTTAGAGCTCAGCCTCTTTTAGCTCACTTGTGCCCTTCATAGGGAGAAATATCCTGTAGTATATCAGTCTGGTCTCAATACCAGGCAATTCTACCCTGAGCAGGAGAAACGGCAAACTCCAGACATACGTTTCTGCCTCTCTTGGGAGTCGCTGGTGAGGTGCACCTGCTCTCCCTAAGGCACAAGTGAGTTAAAAGAGGCTGCTCTCTGAGTAGGTGACCAGGCCTATAGCAAATCTACTTAGGTGTTGTTCGTTCTCAGATTGAGTTCCTCTGTTTTTCCTTTTACTTGTGGGTGCTATCAACAATGCTTTGATCCAGAACTTTTTAATTCATAAAAGAGTCACTTATTGAAGTTTAGGTAAATGTTTAAAGTTGTTTTTGCACTTACAAACACTTAATATAAAACAAACCTTTATTTTGGTGGTCCTTGCCTTTTAAAAGTTATCAACTTATATAATGGCCTTACTTTTCATAAAATACAGAAATTGAGGATCCAGTTCTGATGTCTTCTTTACTGAGGATAAGGAAAGTATATCTCTAAGAGATACAAAGCAAACACTTAATTTATGGAACTCCAAATCTGTCTTGTAATGAAACCTAAAAACAAACAGAAAGTGCTGTAATAAATTAGAAGTCACATAAAAAGCAATTTAAATAGTAATAAACAGGAAGATAATAGTCAAACCTTTTGCAAACACATTTTCATGACGTGCATTCCCAGAATAAATAGCTCAAGAAGCACTTCACATCAGCGAGAAAATAGAGACGAAGTTTGATAGATACTGGAGTAGGAAAAATCATGTAGCCCTAGATTCACTAAACTGCACTGTGGCTATGAGGTCTTGCAATGAAAGGACAACTGTATTGCCCAGCAAGAGGAGGTCAATGTTTTAATTAAGCATTGATCATTAATACATTCCTACATTATAATAGCTTGGGGAGGAAGTTTCCTTGAAGCTGGCATTCAGAAATATGTACTCCCGGCCTACAAATTTGAATGCATTTCCTTAAAGTGCTTCTTTTCCGGGTCCTAAAAACAGTCTGGGTCCTTTAAAATGTTCCTGACTCCTAAGTGCTAGATATTTTTGGCCAGCTCTGTGAATAAGAATATTGAATATTATGTTATCTTTTAAAGATTAGAGTCTCCAGTTGAGGGAGAGGGGGAGACAGAACTAGAATGTTTTAAGTTCATTTTAGATAAGGCCAGTCAATCTTGGCTGTTCCCACAGCAAAAGCACATTGCCATGGGAAACCACTTTCACACAGCAATTTCCTAGCCAATGTTGAGCATTGTGTTAATAAAATTTACTAGACAAAGCCACCTCTTCCCATTGAGCGTTTAGTGGGCCGAGATCAACATCAGCTGAGTTGGTTCTTTAAAAATAATTTTAATATTGTTTTATGAAATACTTGAATATATCTATTATAAAAATGGATAAAATAAGAATAATTAAATAATATTTTTAAAACAACAAAAAATATTTATAGTAATTATTTATATAAGAAGAATAAAAAATGAGGCAGTGGAAGATATAATATTTATATAAAGTTAATATGTTGTATTTATTTTAATTAAACACTCCCCCCCCCCCATTTTTTATTATATTACTCCATGTAATTATAATTATATGTACTGTATATATAATAGGTTATTTCCAATGAGGGGATATAATATACTAACACCTTTAAGATATCTAAAAGAGAACCTTTAAGTTCACATTTGAATTGTTTTCTTTTAAAAGGGAAAGCCATGGATCTGATATAAAAAATATATAACTTTTTCATTCCACTAAGGAAGTTATTGGTCAAAGACATTTCCTGCATGTCCCAGGTTTGGGCTCTAATGGCCCTAAAAGGTAGCCGTGGACAGAGGAATTTGACACCTACTTAGCCATGGTCTTGGAGAGTAAGAAATAGCTGATAAAGAAGGACACAATCAGTAACATATACTAGATAAAAGGGCATAGCAAAGGTCCCAGTGAGTTCTGAAATAAAAAACATACTGAGCTTTTCAGCACTTTTTTATTTTTGTTATTATTGTATAGCACTATACAAACACTGGAGGACCCTGTCTTTGAGCTTAGACTCCGGTGTCCACAGTTCTTTTCCCAAAGCACCTTGCACAATTGAAAACTCGCAAATTTATAATCTAAATATAGCTTAATAAAATACACAACAGTAAATAGATACATAGGTATTATATTCCTAGTAAAATCCAGAAACCTTCCATGTCCATTTAAACATGATACATTTAATAATGCAGTGTAGTCCAGAGGCCCTGACTTGGATCCAGGTCCGGCTGCCGCGGTATGGATGACTATTGTGAACCTTACTGCAGCCCCTCAAGATAAACGCTTCTTAAGCATTCACACTATTATTATGAAGAAATTATAATGATTAGACACGTTGTGGATTTGTGCATGATTCCGTCAGTGAAATACAATATATTTGACAGAGTTTAATCCTGAGACAAGGTATATGCGAAATCCGCAGAATCTGAAGGGCTACAATAACTATCACCATGAGTTGCACCAATGCTGTGTGCAATGTTGTAGGATGTTGTATTTAATCCTTTTTATACAAGAATAATATCAGATTTCCATTTTCTCCATGTGAGCTCAGATGGAAAGTACCTGGGTATGTTCATGAGGTATTTGAATCTCTGCTGTGTCACTCTAAAGGGGCAATCATTGCACATAGTACACATATACCTTAAGGACTTGATGAGGATCTGCAAAGAGGAGTGGGACAAAATCCCTCCTGAGATGTGTGCAAACCTGGTGGCCAACTACAAAAAACGTTTGGCCTCTGTGATTGCCAACAAGGTTTTTGCCATCAAGTTCTAAGACGAAGGGGTCAAATACTTATTTCCCTCATTGACCTGTAAATCAATTTATAACTTTTTTGACATGCGTTTTTTCTTGTTTTTGTTTGTTATTCTGTCTCTCACTGTTAAAATACACCTACCATTAAAATTATAGACTGATCATTTGTTTGTCAGTGGATAAACGTTCAGAATCAGCAAGGGATCAAATAATTTCTTCCCCCCCCCCCACTGTAATTAAATCTAATTGCAGTTTATTGTTATCAAATATTTTGAAGTGTTGGACTGAGCTAAAATTGTGGGTATTTGAAGTATAAATTATCGGAACAATTTATCCCATTCTATATATGATATTATCTCACATGATTAATTATCTCTTACAGTGAGTAGATGAGAATATCCTGCTGGATAAATAACACTTGTCAGTGAGCCATTAAGTGTTAAAGTCTTATTATTGTAATCAGTTTATCGCCACCCACTGTGAGAGATAATTAATCACGTGAGATAATGTCATTAAGTGAGTGGAAGGAATTTTTCATCTAATAATGTATGCTTAAAATACCAATCTTTCAAAATCAATTACCTAACACTTCTACTCAAAATTGTTATTTGCTACCAGTTATATTTATTCATATGTGTATTTTTAATGTGTTTTTAATGCTCAGGGCTGCTCTTTATTTTGGTATATCTGGTACTGTAGTGTTACGGAGTGTGCATACTTTTTCTTTGGTTGTTACAGGGACTCACAGTATAATAATAATTATAATAAGCAATGCATGTAGTGCAGTACATAGTCTCCTCCGTCCCTTTTCTCCATCCATATTTCTCTTTCTCTGAAGTGCCAGCACATTTGTTACTCACGCGTGCCATGTAACATTACCAGCTGGGCACAGATGTTGTTTCTGACTCAGGGCTCTTACAGAGGTCTCATTGTTCCTGGGACTCCACCTTATAAACACAAGTATTACGTACACCATGAAAGGATCTATATGGATTACCCAGGATAGTCTAAATCACAGATTAACCTAAACAATGAGTATTTGTGCATTTTTAAGCTGCATCACAGTACGAGTCGCCCCTATAACACAATCACAAGTGATTTGCAACCATGTATATTGTACGGGGGTGCAAAAGGGTGTTTCAGCAAAATGTTATTCATTATTAAAAGGTATCCACAGGGCTGATGTAATAACAATAGGATATTTTTTTATTACCTATGACTGCGGGACTTGTGAATTTGAAATAAAAACCTTGAGTGTGGTTGTGGAATTCACTACCAAAGGAGGTTGTGATAACAGATCCAATAGATAACTTATATATTTTTTTATTAAAAAAGTCATACAAGGAGAAATTAGTATGATATTGATCCATAGTACAAAATGGATTCAGGAAAGAATTTGTTTTCCACAATGAGAAAATTCTCAGGTTTTCATTCAAAGTTGATTTATTTACCTTTCTCTGGAGCTATTGATAAAGGCATGGGCTTAGGAAATGGTGGGGACGAGGGGGACAAAGCCCACCCCCCAGATGTGTGTGTTTATGTGTAGAGAAGCAGTTATGTGGTATTTTATACCATAAGCTGTACCCCTCCTTTTAAGATTTTATTTGACTCCTACACCCATGATCTGAGGAGATCTGAAAAGGTTGAATTTGTTCTAAAATTAGACTTTTTAATCTAAATTACTGTGATACTGTGTAACAACATTCACATCTGTGTAAGCTATAAACATGAAATCAGTTTGTACATAAAATCAGAAGATTGTTTATGTATAGAGCATTCCTTCTGGTTTCAATACTTCCTGATAGCTGGGGCATGAAGAGCGTGGAGGGAAATAGAGGTGAGGGGGATTTGGTATATAACTGGATCTTATTGAATTTGACACTTATCCCTTCCCTCCTCAAATAGGCAGTGTCACTTTAAAGCCCCGCTTTCCAGAATGTAACCACACCTCTTCTAAATGCTGCAAAGTATCATGGATAACATCAAAATTTATTTTGTTTTCAAATTACAAAATGGTTGTAGTCATTTTATATATATATATATATATATATATATATATATATATATATATATATATATATATATATATTTTTTTTTTTTTTTTTTTTTTTTTTTTTATTGATGCACCATTATACTTGCAGTTACCAAAAGGAATGATGATGAAACGTAATAATGTATTTGTTCATTGTACAGTGTCCAAAACCATGTCACAATGCTTAGTACAGGGTATCTTTATTAAATGACTGGCTCTTTGGCTCTTACATGCCTTTCGTAGTGCAGTGGTGGGCAACTCAGTCCCTTGGTGGCTGCCAGCATTCCAGGATTTCTGCACCTCTCTGCCTGGGTATTTAGGTACTCTCTGCTTTAGCACCCGTGACTTACTTGGGTACATTCATTCTGATTCATCCTCTGTGCTCATGCAGAGAGGTGCAGAAATCCTGGGCTGTTGGCTGCTCCCATATGACCAAGTTGCCCATCACTGCTGTAGAGTATGGCTTCTTTTCATGTCTGCAATAAAATGACTTTTGCAGTGTCCCTTTCATTACCAGGTCTTGTGTAATAGTTGGATTTATTAATCACATTTCCTAATGCAGTCCTTAAATAAAAAGCAAAATACCTGAATTGTATCAAGTCCTTTGTCATTACACAAAAGCATTTTGTAAACTATGTCTCTCCTTTCTTGACCTACAGCTGAGAAGGAAGGAACACAGAAAAGGACCTTCACTAACTGGATTAATTCACAATTATCAAAGGTAAGAGTCTTTCATGCACAACCATTCCTGTAGTACTAGATACATTTACTGCATATTTCAAACAGGTGTTTATGAGCGTCTTATTATGAGAAATTAATAATTCAGTTAAAAAAGCTGGATTAATCTAATAATGTGATTTTACTATAAACATCACTGACTTTGTGCTGAGTCTTCAATGAAAAATTACACGAATGACACACAAGACCTTGATTTTAAATGATGGTTGTGGCCTCCTAAATATTTGGCTTCCTCTCTGTAAGACAATAAAGGTTAACAATTACCCTATAATTATGCAGATTATTGCTCATTACACTCTAGGGATCTGACAGTATTACTTTCAGTCTAAAGCTGTATGACATTGAGAATAATGAGCATGGGTTTACCACAGGGAGCAACCAAGTTAATTACTACCTGGGGTCTGCATATGCCCACATGGCTTCAAACTGAGAACAATACAGCCAGATCTTCAGGAGGTCATTTGCAAATATTGGCAGTGATCACCAAAAATAATTAGATTTCAGACAATGCTTGGTTTATGGACCATAAAGTCTTTATTACTATATGAGAAACCACATGTTATTACTTATGTTTTTTACTTATACCATATTTGGAGACTCCTTTGTGTCACTTTAGCAAACTCCATTTTTAAATATCTGTTTTGGAAGTGCTGATCTGCTCCGATTGCTGGTAGGAAATATTTTCCTGGCTTTTTCGGGAGGAAGGAGCAGTGGAAGAGAACAGATAACAGTGATGACTATACTTGCAGAAAAATAACCCCCAGACTAGCTCACTTTTCCTGCTCCCAAAATCTAGTCTATCAGCAAAGCTTTTATTATGCAGAACATTTTGCTTGAGCACAACCAGGCAAATATGAGACCTTGTTGGATGTTACTATTATTATTATTAATTTCTCTTTGAGCAGCTGTTGCAGTTTCCATATCTTTAAGCCCAGTCTATTTTCAGTACACTGAGGTCTCCATATTAAACAATTAAATAATCTCACTACACGGAGCAGAGCAATAGGAGCAGTAATGTGCTATAAATGGAGGAGCAGAGGTATGTGTTTGTCCTCTAGAAATAGTAACCCTGTAGTTAAAGAAACCACCCACCCTTGTCTGTGAAGTATATAAGAAACTAAAAACATAAGCTGTGACATAGAAGACATTTTTAAAAAAATAATATCCGGCTTTTTGAAAACTCTTTGTATACAGAAAATTCCATCTTGTCCTTATTACAACACTTACTGATAGCTGGAGTGTGACGTTTGTGTTATTTTATGGTAAGGTTGGGTGAGGAGGGGAGATTTGAAAATAGTTTGTTAGATAATTAGATCTCACTGAATTTGACAACAACTTTCTTCCCCCACACAGACTTAGATACAAGCCCTTCACCACGGTATCTTTGATGCCACTAAGGTTCAGCATAGGCATCATTTTTTTCTGATTATAAACTAAACTAGAGTCTGACTCTTTAAAGGATCACTAGTTTTTCATTATAAATTAGTAATTAACATTTTTAGGTGTGTGAAGATCAGCTAGGATACATTTGAAAACATAGGAAAATCCTATTGATTGATCATGATAAGCTTTAATTCATTTCCTATATTAGCTACCAGTGGTAGATTGATCGCCATCCTTAAAAGGCCATCAAGGTTGGGGAAAAAGTCTAAAGACAGATCTAATGGGTTAAAGAAAAATCTGATAAGTAAAAGGCAGAGTTTTATCTAGATCACTTTTCATTGGCTGGCTTCCAGGCACAACTTGTAGGCCAAGAGAAACCACTCTAACAAAGCAAATCCGCATCCAATGATGTATTAATATAATCTTGTGCCAGACAATATAATGCTTCCTGTTAGCCAAAGCTTCCTCTCACAATTGACCTTAAAGTGCAGTGGTTCCCAAACCTCTCTTTCAGGACCTTCAGGCAGCCCCTAGTTTCTCACATATATTTAACCTAAATCCTGGCATATTTGGGGGTCCTAAGGAGAGATTTAGGAATTTCTGTTATAAAGAGAGGAACCCTCTCGAAAGCTCGTCATGAAACCTATGAATATGTTTGTCCAATAAAAAAGGTATCACTATATACTGCAATACTCTGATTATTCATCTGTTATAATGGATGAAGACGAGATGTAGCTGGTATTTGAAAGTAAGTACATTTTTTTATATTAAATATTGTTTTTTTTTAAATAATTGAATATAAATTGTATTAAAGGACATGGAAATATTTGTTTTTCTATGTTGCATCACAGCGTTTCTTTCTTTAAATAAAGGTTTCAGAGCACAAAACGTATTCAGAGTTTAACTTGCTCTCTCTGTCAACAAATGAGATCCATAAACTGAAGTATGCTCTATGCATTTCATATCAGTTTCAATATTTTACTTAATATTTTTGTCTTGCAAAAAGGTAGTTTTCCATGTCCTTTTAATGATCAATTTTCTTAAATTCACTAAAATGATCCTTTAAATGGACATTGACACAAATTCTGCATGACTATCTGAATCTGATGCTTAAACTCTTGTCTACGGCAAACATGTATTAGAGGTCTATGTGAGATGAGATACCCAGATGCGATGTTATCACCTCCACCTGCTCAGCTTGGCTTCTCCAGCACAGTAGCACTGCATAGACCCTTATGGAACACATTATGTTGCCATTACAATATTCTGAGCTCCTCTCTTTCTCCTATCAGACATTCCTTTCGAAGAGAACACACTATTATAGAGTAAAATGCAACCTGCTGTGGCTTGTGAGGGGGATGACAAGTTCAAATGTTTATTAGATTTAAGGTAAAGGGGCTTGAAGGGAGAAAATGGGACATAATACTCTAATTAGTGGGACAAAAATAACTAATTATTATAAATTATTATAAAACTAGCAACTTGCCCGTCAAAAATGACAGCAATAAAATGTAAAGCCTGGCAATACTGTTTGCCACACAATGCAAGGCTCTCCCCCCCTCTAACTTTCTGACCTCCACCCCCCCCCCCGCCCCTCTATTTTACTCAGGAGGAGGCAGGGAGCCCATTAGTGAGGTTGGTAGCCAAATTTCTATTCAATTGGCATCCTTTGGCGGCCTCCCAACGGCTTACGAGTTACAGGCTTTTTTTTTTTTCCAAGCCTGTAACTCAGATTCCTGTGGGAGCCTCTTTTGTGAGCCTTGCGATGAGCCTTCGGCGCTCATTACGGGCCTCGCGATGAGCACCTACGCCGCTCATTGAGAGCCTCTTCCCCCTCCTCTACTTTACAGGCCTCGCAACGAGCCGCTCATAGCTGGCGTTGGCAAACCCGCAGCTTTCGGCCCTCACAATGAGCGCCTCTCCCCACTCTCTCACCTCTGTGTCCCTTTCCCCCTCTCCCTCCCCTGTGGCTGTTACCCCCTCTCTCCCTCCCGTGTATCTTTGCCCCCTCTCCCTCCCCTAATTTTTTCCTTTATCTTCCTCCCCTGTGTCTCCCCCCCCCCCCTCTCTCAACCCTGTTTCTCCCACCCTTCCTCTCACGCCTTTGTCTCTTTCTCCCCACTCCCTTCCCTGTGCCTTTTTCCACCCTCTCCCTCCCCTGTGCTCCTGTTTCTATTTACGGGTGTAAAACCATTTGCGGCTTGGGAAATTGATCATTTTCCCTAACCCCTAAATGGGTTTCCAATTTAAGGGCTTTACGGACACCATTTCCCTCTTCCCCCCTGCCTCTCCCCCTGTGCTGTGTGTGAGTTTGTAAGCTAATTTTCTAATCAGTTGGCTTTTTTTGACGGCCCCCGAATGGCTCTTGAGTTACGGTCTTGAAAAAGAGGGTGGCCGGTAAACCATAAATGTTTTGAAGCCTGTAACTCCTAAGCCGTTCTGAGCCTCCCCCCCTCTCCATTGCGGGCCTCATGATGAGCGCCTTCGGTGCTTATCGCAGGCCTTGCAACGAGCTCCTTCGGCACTCATTGCAGCCCCGTCAGGCCCAACACGTACGGACCTTGTGAGGAAAGCCTTTGTCACTCATTGCAAGCCCCAGAATGAGCTCCTTTGGCGTTTATTGCAGCCCCCGTCAAACCCGTAACTTTCGGGCCTTTCGATGAGCGCCTTCAACATTATATTTTAAACAAATGCTAGACAATGTGGTACTATAGTGTTTTCAGCAGCTTAATTTAGTGCAAGTCACAATGGCCTATACCCTATACTGCAGTATATAAACTGAATGATGGTCTCTATTTTATGTTTTTCAGCATCGTAATAAATCTGTTATCACCGATCTCTTTACTGATATCCAAGATGGACATGCAATTCTGGACTTGCTGGAAGTTCTGTCCGGTGAAGAACTGGTAATACACAGCATTAGTCCCATCTCTGAATATACTTCCAGTAAATAAAGTCAGTTTTGTTAAATAGTTAATTTGTGTCTTACAGCCGCGAGAGAAGGGCAAGAATTTATTCAAGGCAAGAAGCAACATAGATGCAGCACTTAGCTTTCTAGGAAAATTATCCGTGAGTATCTCTCTTGTTACAACACCAATAATGAATGCTGACTTTACCCTGATGAAATGTGTCCAGAAATAATAACTGGATATATTATTTTTTTTCAGATCAAGCTCATAAATATTCATGTTGAGGACATCATTAGTGGAAAACCATCCATTGTCCTTGGCCTCATTTGGAAAATCATTTTGCATTTTCAAGTAAGCTGGTAACATCACATGACATAAAAAACAATTACTTGAGATAATGGTTGTGTGATTGGACTGTTTTACTGGCTCCTTCATATAAAATATGGTATTGGAGATACTTTGAATATTTTGTAACTTTTAGTTTAGGGTGACTAAAATCAATAATTTTGCTCTGCACAACCAGAGGGTTGAAAGACATAAGGAAAATATGTTTTCATTTTTGAAATTGCTGCTAAATTTGATAGTTATAGATATTTTATTTAAGGTTGAAATGTGTTTGAATAACTGCTTTTCTTGTTGTGTATATATAACGAGGCTGCATCCTAGGAACATTATTTGTTGCTATTTAATGTTTCTATATGAGTCATCTGCTTTGATAGCACAGTGGATAGCACATCAGACTGCAATGTAACAGTCCCAGGGATAAAAGAACAGATACAATTTCTATTAGACAGCAATGGCCTCTTTGTTGCAGTCTGTCCCTCATGTCTGTGCTAAAATCCTTAAAAGGACCCTGTCACCCCAAAATCAAGTTGGCTATATGTTATCCTTCGTGAATCAGGACTTTAAAATTCCTTGTTGTTGCTGTTGTTGTTGCATGTATATGCAAATGAGCATAATAATTATATGTTTTCATGTGCTTATTAGGATTACAGTCTGTGTGTCTCTGTAGTGTGCCACATAAAGGCCTTAAATGTTCTCTGTGAATTAGATGGCTCTCCTACCTTTTATCAAGCACATCAGCGTACTGAGTCGCACATTAGCATACAGGAACTGCACAATCAATGCTAAATATTAAAAAAAATATTTACTATTGAAAAAAAAAACAGCTAAAACAATATACAGCCAGTTTTTAATGGTCTTAAAAATAAAATCAACTTGCTGTATGGGGTGACAGAGAAAGGTCTGTCTACTGGACTCTGCAGACTGCATCTCCCAGAGACTATCTCAGCTTAGTTCACTTCACCGACTGGCCATGTGAAGCAGCTCAATGGCCAAGCCTCCATCCTCATTATCTATACAGCTTCTTGTTGGAGGGCTTCAAATAGCTCTACCAGCCTATAACTGGATCAATACCTGATCAATTCAAAAAATTCAAACAACTTTTCATAATAATTTACAAACCTCTTTCTAATGGTGCACAGCACTTTTGGCGATGACCATGACATTTGTATTCTGTTTCGATTATACAACCCTGCTGATGATTGTATGTATTTTCATGGCAGATTGAAGGTCTTGCTGACATTGTAGCCACTGCACAAACACAAACAGTTAAAAGTGAAAGCAAAAATGCAGTATCACCAACCGCAAGCCCACCACCTAAAAAGAGTGCCAAGGATCGATGGAAGGGGTCTGCAAAGAATGTTCTACTGCAGTGGGCAAAGGATCAGTGTGCTGCGTAAGTAAAAAGTAGCAGAGTACCAGCTGATTCTGATATGGTAAAACATTAAAAAGTTGACACTTGTCATCATTTAATTACTATTATATATTGTATAATGAAATCATCAGAGGCTTCCCATCTAGCCTCCAACCTGGGAAAGTATGTCTCTTAGTTCACATTTAATTTATAACTATACAATGTTACAGCTCCAACTTTTCTTTTGTTATTCTACATCTATTTTTGTGTGTAATTCCCTACCCTGACTTCTAAGAAAGGTTTGGCTGTCACTCTAAGTTACAGATAAATATGTCACCTTTGATCTAAAATTACATTAATTTAAGAAAATGAACACTAAAACAAGTAACAAACAATGAAACAAAGAAACAGAAAAACAATGTGTTCGATCCTCCTTTGTCTTATTAGTGGATTCTTATTCTTATTACCTATTTTTTTTATAGCTCCAACATATTCCATAGTGCTTGTTTGCAGTAAATTATGGGTACAACAATGATTAAATTGACAGAGGGATGCAAAGAAGTTGACACCCCTGCCATGGAACTAACAATCATACATGTGACTCTTTTATACCAAGTGCTTTGCAAGACTAAGATTAATGAAACAAAAGATGAAGGATTTAACAGGGAGAAACAAGGGTTTGGTAGGTGATTGAAAAAAAGAGAGTAGTGAGTTTATTAGTGACTAAGTCTTTGCGTTTAGCGTCTGTGAAAGATGGAAGTGATGCAAAAAACGGTATTATAAAGTAACAGAAATCGTGGGTGGGTGAGTGTGGACAATGTAGGTGGGCAGGCATATTAGATGGGTTTTCTGTTGCTTAGTGCTTCTGTTTAGGTGAATGATATGGGGCCCAGTCTCACTGGTTCAACCCCTGCAAATGTGGCTGCCTCTGTCCTGATGGTAAATGGGGAATTTAGAGGAATTGTACACATGGCTCATGCATAGCCTATTAATTGTGTTTTTTTGTGTGATTTACATTCAAGAGAATTGGAATAAAAGCACAATGTTGTTGTAGTCAATACATGCAGAGGGCTAACCACCTCTCTTTTTCCTATAACATGTCAGTACAGAGAAAACAATGCCACACCAATCTTATTTTAATGGCATTTTGCTACACCACAGACCATTTATGTTTTATATATAATCTATTTTTGGACTACATTGGCCTTTAAATTGAATCACAGGTGAATTTGTGACCATGATAATAATAGTTCTGTTAGACCTAAGGAATGTTTTTCCAATAGGTTCTTTATTATGTTTTCTAGATATGGATCAGTTAACGTAAAAGATTTCAAATCAAGCTGGAAAAATGGACTGGCCTTCTTGGCAATCATTCATTCACTGAGACCAGATCTTGTTGATATGGATAAAATGAAGGGAAGGTCCGATGATGAAAACTTGAGGGAAGCCTTCATGCTCGCTGAAACCGAATTAAAGATTCCCAGACTTCTTGAACCTGAAGGTATACGCTATTGTATCGCTTTAAGAAACAATGCTTTATTTTAGAGGAGTGTGTTCAATTATTATTAAATTAAAAAAAAAAAAATCTGCTATTATGAATGTTTTTTAATTTAATAGCAAAAATTGCGATACATTTTCAAGGAAACTCAAAAAATGTTGTATTGCTGCATTTATGTTACAGTATTTATGTCAAACACGCACTAAACTTTTTAAATTTTCCTACAGATGTAAATGTTGTAAATCCGGATGAAAAATCAATCATGACGTATGTTGCACAATTTCTGCCATATTCAAAAATGGCAGCAGAACCTAAACCTGCTATGCCTGTAAGTAATGAGTTACAACTTGAAACTTAAAGTTAAATGGACTCTGACACATGAATGCTACTTTACTTCATATTAAGACCAAACAGATTTATGGCTCAGATCATAATTTTCCCACTCCAAGAGGTAGAAACAGAGCTATCCCATCCATGTGTTGATTTATATGGCTGCTTGGCCAGTTCTGGAGATTATTATGGATTTTTTATGGATTATGGATTTTTTCAAGTCCCAAAGCAGTTCAGGTTCAAGATAGAATCAAGTAGGTTTATAGTATCAGCCTTTAAAAGATCGCTGAAGCTTTTTCCAAAGACTAGTGTTGATAATGGGAAAAATGTATTTTGAAATATAAAATATAAAAACGAAATAAACGCTTACTGTTATATGCAATTTTACTTTATTTGTTAATGCCTTTATTTTATTTGATCTCCTGATTTATCACCTTGGAGGGTCATTATATTGTATTTTCCACAGCTCACCCTTTGGTAGCTGATGAGATCCTGCAGCTACTTGTCTCCGCTCGCGAAACGAGGTCCGCGGCTCGGCGCTCCTTGCCAGCAACTGCGACCCTTGCACAATTTACGTCGTAACACAAACAAAATACGAGACACGTTACGACCCATTACATCCTCGCAAAAAACGCCTGCAACACGCGCACATCAAAACATGAAAAATACAACAAATACACACAACAAGTATATAAAAAGCTTACTTACAGGAAGAGGGAGCATCCAAGACCTCGAAAACTAAAGTTACACCTCAATTTAACTCAAATTAAAAGAGTTTAGACACTAAAAAATTCTCTAAGCAAGAGAAAAAATGGCCGCCGAAAAAACCCGAAAACGAGGCTACAGCAGTCTAAAGACGCAAAACACCACCAAACACCTACGGATTTGCCGAAAAACACCTACGAGATTAGAAAACAAGGACGCAACCCGGGCAAACCCCAAAAACATTACAAACACAACAAATACAAACAACAAACACATAAAAAGGTTACTCATAGCAAGGGGGGGGGGCATCGAGGGCCTCTGCATGTGAAGTTTCACCTCCATTTAACCACAAATTTCGGAGTTTAGAGACCCGAAAATCACCTAAGCGAGAGAAAAAATGGCCACCGAACAAAACGAAAACGAGGCTAAAGGTCCCTAAACACGCAAAAACACTACCATAAACATGCAAAACACCACCAAACAGCTATGGATATTCCGAAAAACTTGCACGACATAGAAAACGAATATTACGAAAAACTTGCATGACATAGAAAACGAACGACGCTACATCAGCCACATTATATACACCAAACACCCTTAGCTCACTTACAATTTCATTGCCGTAATTTGTTTTATTATCAACATGTTGCAGCATGTTGATGAGAGATGACCACTGATTGGTTAGTATGAGACACAGCACAGCAAGTACAGCAGAGTTTTTGTCTCGTGTGCTGCAGAGACCAGTTCCACGCAGTAACTATTTGTTTGATTTTAGGCGGTAAAAATTTAGCTTTTAAGCACTTCTTAACAAAATAAAGTACATAAAAGTATATAGATACAGAGGTATATTATATACCTAATAAAATCCATAAAAAATACATATCCCTTTAATTCAGTACTATAAATAATTATCTATGATATTTTTTTGATTGCATGGTTTCGAAGATCTATCTGTATTTATCAATTATCTTAATAGATACATGTTTTCCTTTTACAGAACCAACTAAAAAAGACCCTGGAATGGTTGAATTCAGAAGAAGAGAGGTTAAAAAAATTGTTTGCTGAAATGAAGGGTGAAACCTATACAAAAAAATACCAAGTACGTATCTGAAATAGCTGTCTGACTTTCTGTGGGGATTAAATGTATAATTTTGAGCTTTTCTGTTCTCATAAATTATTTTATTAATTTGGCAATGCTTCTAGGCTTTAGTAACACAGTTATGATAACAATGCAAAGCTTTATTTTTGTATTCCATTTATTTTTTTGAATGATATGATATTTATTTTTTATTATAAAAATAAACACAATTTCTGAAAAATTATCTTTTATTTTTATTTTTAATGATATTGTAAATATAATTTTAAATATATTATGACCCTATAACATTTTCTTTATTGAAACCAATGTATAGTTATTGATATTTTGTGTCAATTTCCTAAATATAATAATAAATAATATATAAATATATAATAATAATAATAATTATTATATTTTTTATTAGGATAAAATATTTATTTTTATTTTATAGTGTCATACTTGGGTGATATTGTTTAGTAAGGAAATAAACTAATTAAAATTACAATTGCAAGATACATGTTTTCCATATTTCATTTATATGCATATTAATTTAATTTTATTTGTCTTTATAGATTTCCAGCTCTGCAAAAATATGTCTTGCAATATTGTACTGATATACCACAATCTTTAATGACGTGTCACAGAAAAAATATAGTTTTTTTTTTGCTCAATTAATATTCAATTATCTGTTTGTCTATATGTTTTTATATCAAATATAAAGGATTTTGTCTGAATTAACTAATTATTTTTTCTATTAGGAAATCCTTTTATTTATGCGAAAGTTTAATGAACAAAAGCGGGTTTTCATGTCTGACTTGGCAATGAAATCTCTGCCTGTCAGTGAACAGCATCTTATAAGGCAATCTTTGGAAAACATAACTACCCAGGTGAAGTTGTGAATTTTAATTTAATTTGTTAAAGGGCATCATAAGTGTGCAAGGCTGAAAGTAAATGTGATAAACAGATGTTGATACATTCAGGAAAAATATGTGAATATTCTAAATAGGCTATAGATCTTATAAAAAATGATTGTACGGAAATGAATTGTTGTTAAAGGGACATTAAAAAATAACACTTAATATGGTTAAGGACCCATCTTGGGCAACTTTAGAATATTTTGCACAAGGTACTGCTACAGTACTGCAAAAGCCAAGGTATAAAGATTTTAAATATAAAAAATGATATGAACAAATGTTCCTTAGTATTAAGTGTAGCATTCTTTTCCACGTATTGGTCATGGTGAGGTATCCCTTTAGTGTAGTTTTAAAAAGACAATTAATTTGCATGATACCTTATGAAATAGGTTACACCTGTAGTTGTATGAATTATTTAATAAGCTATTGTCTATAAACGATTCAAGATTCATTATAGAGCCAAATTGTGATGATTCCTCTGTGTGGATAGCAAGTTAGTGTCTCAATCATGTTGGTTACTAACCCACCATTAAAGGGGAACAAGAAGTATTGGTCTCTTAATTAGTTCGAAACAATTGAGTTTTCACACTTGTGTCTGTGTGAAATTAAAGTTGCCAAGTATCAACTCCAATATAGCTCCTAGTCTAATATATGATAAAAATATCATATCTCAGTTTTTAAGCTACATGGAACAAATTTGTATGCCTTTATGTTGAGAATTATATGTATTCAATTAAAAGGTGCAAAATATGCAGTAACACATGCACTAAAATCTTTGCTGCCTAAGCCCATAGAGATTGTTATACATTTTGTATAGTCTAAAAATACAGGGTGGAGCATAAAGATCTCCCCTATTTTGAGGAAGCACTGTGTGGGCTGTAGTGGTGGTAGAGAGGTAGGGTAGGTCTAATTCTGTAGGTTATGCTCTGCCATTTTCATTACCCACCATGATTTGAACTAGTGAACATCTGGGCTTTGTTGTACAAGTTTTTTTATGAGAATCCTTTCTGTGATAACGACACATTCCATACACACTGCACGCTTGGTCAAAATGCATCTGTATCAGATCGGAAAACGATTTTGCTATGGATTTCTAATCTTCGGGCAACTGGATCCATACTGAAAAGAAAATCACCTGGCAGACCTAGGGCCGTTAGAACACCAGAAAATGTGGAAGCAGAGAGAGCATCCATTCAGCAATCGCCAAGGCGTTCCGCTGATACGCATGCCATGGCACTTAGGATATCAAGTCAGAGTTCGCAGAGGATTCTGCATGCCGATTTAAAACTGCCTTCTTACAAAATGATGTTGGCTCAAGAATTAAGTGAGCTAGATCATGCCAACCGCAGAGCCCTAAGGTTGGAAATTCTTGAACAGTTTCCCGCTGCAGCTGTTCTTCTGAGTAGCGATGAGGCTCACTTGAATTTAAGTGGAGTGGTAAACAAGCAGAATTTTTGCTATTGGGCTGAATATAACCCTTGTGAACTCCACAAACGACTGCTCCACTCTCCTAGCATAACTCTTTGGTGTGCAGTTGCTGGCTTTGGTGTGATCGGCCCGTATTTTTTTGAGGAAGGTGGATCAACAATAATTGTGACCTCCAACCGGTACGTTGAAATGTTGGAGACCTTTCTGCACCCCAAACTGGAAGATGTGAATACAGAACATATGTGGTCTCAACAGGAGGGGCCACAGTTCACACAGCACGACGTTCGCTTGGAGTGTTGATGGAAATGTTCCCTGCGTGTTTGATCTCTTTAAGGGGAGTCGTAGGGTGGCCGGCGCGGTCACCAGATTTAAGCCCAAACATCATCCTTGATCTCTCTTGACAATTTGAAGGAAAGAATCAGACAGGAAATCAACGCCATTCTGCCTGAGATGACCCGCAGAGTAAAGGAGAAATTCCGGGACCATCTTCAACAATGTATTACCAACGACAGCCGCCATTTGTCTGATATGATTTGTAGAACTCGCAAAACATTTTTTTTTATGTACTTTCCAGAAATATATACAATTTTCTTCTTGACATCTTTGTTAATTTAATATATATAGATCTTTATATACTATTTACACATTTGAAAAGTAAAGTTCAAAAGGAGAAGATCATGGGGGGTTGATTTACTAAGCACTTTCTCACCAGAGATACGGTGAAAAAACTGACATAGCTTATAATACATAGTAAATAATGATATAGCATGATATAGCATGATATAGCCCTTGAGATGCTTAGTAAATCCCCCCTGTTGGTCAGCTGATTCTTGTATGCCCTGTGAAGTTAATAATGTGGTAAGATTATAAGCTCAAAGACAGGGCCCTTCACTTTTTACTATGTGTTAATATTGTAGTTTTCATTGTGTACTCTACCTCTGTATGTAAAATTGTGTACTCTACCTCTGTACAGTGCTACAGAATATGTTGGCGCGTTATAAATAAAGGATAATAATAATAATAATAATAATTCTTGTATAAAGATTGCAGCATGGAAGAAGGATTTGGATCGTAGTTTACCGTCACCCCTCAATGAAGTGGAAAGTTGGCTATTGGAGGTTGAGAGTTTGATGTTACAAAAATTACCTGAATCCACAGACCACTACAGTTGCATGTCTGCCCTACACCAAGTTTCTGCCTCATTTAAGGTATGATTTTGATGATTTAGCTTTGTGTAATATTCAGCATTTTAAAGGCACATAGCAGATTCTTGTTTCATTCCTAGACTTCCTTTTGTATATCACTTCTGAGGTATCAATAAAGTCTGTTTTTCACAGAAGCCATATCCAAATGGAAGCCATTAATCAGAGAGACATTCATGAATAATCGTTAAATCAAGGCTGTGGAGTTGAAATAAAAATGCACTCTGTGATACCTTATATTTTAGCCCAACTTTCAGGAGTATTCATTTGTTGAACACCACTGTAACTACAATGTGAATAGAAGTCTACCATCTGTGATGTCACTTATCAATGGTAGTAGAAAACTAAGGGCTGACCCGCAGGTCCCCAATAATTGTTTCTTTGTTGGAGTGTTCAGATTTTACTTATTGGAACTGAACATATATGGATTCATAGGAGGGCAATTTGCTATCTGTAGATGATGTGATCACTGAATAGCAAACAGAAAAATAAGTTGGAAAAAAACAAACAAAGAGTAAACCCATTCACATACTACAATACCATTTATTATATCAAATAAATTAACAATATGAGTTATTATTGGGGCATAGCTATTGTTGTCTCACACATATAAACATATCCTGGTGGGAGTGGGGTATCTGGACTCAATGGCATACTATGCCTTTCTAAGAACACACTGAGTTATATCAGGCTAGAGATCTTGGAGAACATTTGGAGATGTTATATCTTGGTGAAGCTCAAAAGAATTTACATAATAATAGAATGGGGCCCCACAAGACCTCTCCATGAGGTCTCCAATCCTCTCACAGTGGATCTAAGCTTCTTTTTGGTTCTTCAACAACATAAAATGGGTATTGTTTGTGTGTCTACTATTGAGTAAAATAGAAATGTGAGACAAATACCAGAAAATCTTTATAAGCATACATTTACAATATTATAAATAACCAGACATGCTGTTTCTGTGCAGGCACGCATAGATAATCTCTCTATATTTTCCAGGGTCTAATAGCCTCAGCTCCTAACCACTGGGAGAGCCTCAACTCTTTTAAGAATATAGATGATAATGGTGTAATTCTTGTTCCAAATGACAAAATAGAAGAGATGAAGACAAGGTATGAATAGTTTTATCCTATTGTATCACTGATAAATATATAGGCTATTTGTAATTATATATACATTATATTCTAACTGGCTTATTGATGACATTTAGTGCTTAGCTGGTTTATTAGAAATTGCTATTTTCTTTTATTGTATGTTTAATGTAAGGTTAGCCAAGAAACATTTGTATAGCTGATAAGGAACAACATTACAAATAATTTATATTTGCCTTATCGTAGCACCTTCTACTCGAAAGGGGCCACTGAAAGAAGTTCAAAATAGATGGAAGCATTATTATTATTTATTATTATTCCTTATTTGGTACGCACTAACAGATTCCATTTTGCTATACAGGGTTAAAGGTATATGAGTATATATTCACTAGGTTGAAGGTAAGGTATATATTCACTAGGGGCCTCATTCTATTATCGGCCGCAGCCGTTGCGGGGCCGCAAGGACCGGCCGCAAGCTATTCTGCTATTCTATTCCCTTACGGCCGGAGGCTCCGGCAGGCTTGCGGCCGGTGCCTTGCTATCTCTTGCGGCCGCTCGCGCCAGAGGAAAGCCTTTGATCTAAAACGGCCGCAAGAGTTTTGCAATTCAATTGCTCCGGGAAACCTCTCTGCAAGGCTAAAAGCGAGCCGCAGCTTACTTGCAGGAAAGAGGTCCCGCTAGCACCAATTAAGCACATAAAATAGCTCAAATAAAGCCATCCTGCACTTTGAGAAGAATATAAAGGGATTTTAGGTGTTAGAAAAAATAGCACATAATTATCCTATACTCAAATCCGTAAAATATTTTATTTTTAATATCCGTAAAATATCCATGTAAAAAGTCCAGAGTGCTTGGAGCACCTCAGACACGCCCACGCCGCAGCCGGAAAATAAACAGTTAATTTAAACTCGGCTTTGGGCTGATGTGCAAGCTTGAGAGTGGGTTTCTTTTAATCCTCATGTCCCCCAATATGATCCCTAGCATTTACAGAGCTGTACAGTGCAGGCTTGAATTTATTTTTGCGTTTTTAGATTTCTGCGCTTACGGCCGGTTCCAAGATATGCGGCCGGCCGTAAGAGGAGATCCTTGCGGGGCCGTATAATAGAATCGCGAGTTAACAGAACCCCCGCAAGGAATCGCAGCCTTACGGCCGATTTACGGCCGGTAATAGAATGAGGTCCATGGTATATAATATACCTATGTATCATTCCAGAATTATAAGTGTTTGAAGCAGTATGGTTTGTATAGGAGGACCAGTGGTGTAAATTGTAGGGTGCACAGAAAATATTAAATCTGATTGTCTCAAAACATGGATGGACTGACATTTGGTTGTAGTTGATTGACCAACCTTGTTCAGGCTTCATACATACATTATAATCAGTTGCTGACTAGTCATGCCCCATATTTAGGTGTGGTACAAGAGCTATGTGTGGATATGACTGGCCAACATTAGACTCTCCAACTGTAGGTTGTTGACCAACTGGTAAATTAATATATTTATTACATTATATACCTACTTTGTAAAGAGTACTAGGGCAAATGGTGGTGCTTTATACATAATGAGTAATAATATTAATATTTGTTTTGTGTATTTAGAAAAATGTATATCATTGATGTACTGATATATTTATGGTGTATTTTATCTATTAATAAATATATTGCATTTTTTGTGATAAGACCATTATTTTATTGCTGCTTAATATGCTTATTGTTTTGTTGGTTTATAGGTCCATTTTATGTCATTGCTTGTTCACTAATTAATTTCCTGTACTTTAAAGTGCTGTTACTTTAAACTTATATATTTGTATGAGCTATAAATTTGTAATTTACTATTACAATTTTCACCATAAAGTACACATATATTTGCAATTACTTTTATGTGAAAATATATATTATAATTATTGTATATTTTTGGAATAAATGACTCAAATTACCCAGACAAGGACTTAACATGTGTATATTTTTTAGGATGGAAAAAGTTACAGCTACAAATTTGAGTGCCCTTCCAGACTACCGCTTCTCCGGACATCATGTTCTGGCCTTGCTAGAAGAGGGCGAGTCCAAGCTACGACTCTGGAACGTCAAGTGCAAAATACCAGAGTCGTTGGAAAACTTTCTAGCAGATTGGAAGGTAAATTAATCTGGAGTGGCTTCATTGTAAAGCAGCATTGATATTGTTTTTTCTTATTCCTTGCATTTTACTGAATACAAACTAGTTTTGACTGCACACTAATTTTTATTCACTGATGTAGTGGCTCCCATACCTGAGTATTTCAACTGGGTTGTAATACTGTATTTATTATCAGTGAATGAATAATCTCTCAAACTAAATGTAATGTTCAAATATTGACCTTTAGTTAATGTATCAGCAGTCCACACCCTGCTTTATCTTTAGCAAAGAACACCTGACGTTTAGGTGGACTGCAAATTTCACCAAAATTCTCCATATTTAGAAATAATATGTAACCTGCTTCCAAATCCAGGATGTAGGGCAACCTCTAAGCACAATCTTACCTACTGGGCATATTTCTCATACATTTGCAGGAACATTTGTTTGTGAATAGTTTATTCCTACTTTAAAGGCCATTTCCAGAGGAAAACAAAATTAAATGTGTCTAGTGATTTCTCTGGAAAACTTACTTCTTAGTATGTGTAGACCTTGGCTTAGAAGCATTTAAATCAATATAATTTAGCAGAATGAATGGAAAGCCTGTGGACACTTTATCTATGACAGCAGATAATCATGCCCTGTGTTTTCTGACCTCTAATTTAGAACGTTGTAATATTTATTTCTAATTGGTGGTTGAAAACAACAGCATGAAATCACTGCTCTAGTGTTGCAAGTAAATATGAAAATAACACTATATGCCATCATGGGATAAGTACTTACTTCAGGTTTATTAAGATGTAATGCAAGATTGTACAAGTGTTTTATTATACACATGGATTTGCTTGCTGTGTTCATATTAAATACATTATTTGCTGCAAGAACCTGTAAGTGTTTACGTGTGGTTTTGCATAATAATCATATCTCTTCAATATAAAAAATATATCTCAAAAATATTTCTTATGTTTTAGGATTTTGTTGAAGGCAAACAATTTATGGTTAATCTTGAATCGGCTTTCCAAAGGTTCAAAGAACTCAACAATCAATTACTGAGCCTTGCTGAATATGGTAGGTATTCGCTAATTTAAAGATAGAGGCGCTGAAACTTGTTATTTTGTACAGACAAATGTAAAGGACAACTGTAATATCCTAGCAACCGAATGTAGATATTGTAAATAGAAATGGACTTCTAATGAAATTCACATTCAATTACTACAAAACAATAATCAATATTAAACTTGCTTTGGAAGATCAGATGCAGCAGCTAGCTGTCTCCGCCCTCTATTAGTTCAGTTGGAGGGAAGTGGCAGTGTTATATTTTCAGGCACAAGGTTCTATCAAAATAATGTTCTCTATAGACTGGAGACATGTTGTGTTAAAGTGTTTTTTTTCCCTTGACAATTAACTTTTGCTGCAACTGCCACCTCTATAAGTGGATTATTTAGTCTCTTATTTAATAAGATGATTCTGAAAACCTGGCTATCTTTTAGCCAAACCTCCTTCTTGCTTACTGACCTTATCAGGCATTGCTCTACTTTTTTTTTTTTTTTTTTAAGATTATGATACATTTAACAACAAGTTTAAGCATTAGATATGACTAAGAAGAAACTGTTAGGGAAACTGTTTTCAGTCCGACTGTGTATTAGATTAATGATAAATATCAAATAAAGCCACATTTGCCTTCCTCCCAAAAAGTTGAAAATATTTGTGTCAATTTTTATTTTTTATTTATTCACTTCTAGGGTTTTTCTATTTTCAGTGTCTTTGCCTGCTCGGTTTACTTCCCTTATAGTTTGTCATAGTCTACTGCAGTGTTTACTGGTGGGGCCTGGCAGCACTGCTTTGCTCTGGATCCTTGTAAACAGTAGATAAGTAGCACTTACCTTTTATTTGCAATGTGAGTTGAATTGACAAATTGCTGCCCACCCCAGAATTAAACAGTGCAGGGGATAAAAAGGAAAACAAAACATGCAGTGCCATGGTATGAGGATTATCCTTAGAGGCAAGCAAATAAATAATAACACAGTGATTAAAAACTAAAAAAAAAAATATTTTAACTGGTCAGATAAGAGGATGATCAAACACTTTGATTATTATTTTATAAAAAAACATACATTTAAAGCATGCTTTTTTTTAATGAACAATATAACATTTAAAACTACAGTATCTATGTAATTATATTTTATTACCTGCCTTTGTGTACAGTAATTTATGATATGATACATATTTTACCATGTTTTCTTTAGCTGATGACCCTAAGCTCACAAAAGAATATGAAGCAATGGAATCCAAATACACTGTTTTAATTAGATCTATTTACGACACAAAGCCCTCTATGGAAAGTGTTCTCTCATCCTGGATATCGTTTGAAAATAATATTAACCTCATTACAATCTGGTTAGATGAACATCAGAGAATTCCAATTAATAAGGTACAAATATTGAACAGCTGTATATTTTGTTAATTTTTTTACTTATTTATTTTGCATACGGTGCCTTGCAAAAGTATTCACCCCCTTGGCATTTTTCTTGTTTTGTTGCCTTACAACCTGGAATTAACATGGATTGTTTGAGGATTTGCATCATTTAATTTACAGAACATGCCCACAACTTTGAAGATGTTTTTTTTTTTATTATTATTGTGAAGCAAACAACAAATAGGACAAAATAACAGAAAAAGTAAATGTGGATAACTTTTCACCCCCCTAAAGTCAATACTTTGTAGAGCCACCTTTTGCGGCAATCACAGCTCCAAGTCGCTTTGGATAAGTCTCTATGAGCTTGCCACATCTTACCACTGGGATTTTTGCCCATTCCTCCTTGCAAAACAGCAATCTAAGTCTGACCACAGATTTTCTATTGGATTGAGGTCTGGGCTTTGACTAGGCCATTCCAACACATTTACATGTTTCCCCTTAAACCACTCAAGTGTTGCTTTAGCAGTGTGTTTGGGGTCATTTTCCTGCTGGAAGGTGAACCTCCATCCTAGCCTCAAATCACGCACAGACTGGTACAGGTTTTGCTCAAGAATATCCCTGTATTTAGCACCATCCATCGTTCCCTCAACTCTGATCAGTTTCCCACTCCTGGCTGCTGAAAAACATCCCCACATGATGCTGCCACCGCCATGTTTCACTGTGGGGATGGTGTTCTTTGGGTGATGTGTTGGGTTTGCGCCAGACATAGCGTTTTCTGTGATAGCCGAAAAGTTACATTTTAGTCTCATCAGACCAGAGCACCTTCCTCCACACATTTTGGGAGTCTCCAACATGCCTTTTCGCAAACTCAAAACGTGCCATTTTGTTTTTTTTCCTGAAAGTAATGGCTTTCTTCTGTCCACTCTGCCATAAAGCCCAACGCTATGGAGCGTACGGCTTATTGTCATCCAATGTACAAATACTCCAGTCTCTGCTGTGGAACTCTGCATTTCCTCTAGGGTTACCTTAGGTCTCGGTGCTGTCTCTCTTATTGATGCCCTCCATGTCCGGTCTGTGAGTTTTGGTGGGCGTCCGTCTCTTGGCAGGTTTGCTGTTGTGCCATGTTCTTTCCATTTGGTTATGATAGATTTGATGGTGCTCCTGGGGATCATCAAAGATTTGGATATTTTTTTTGTAACTTAACCCTGACTTGTACTTCGCAACAAAATTGTCCCTTACTTGTTTGGAGAGTTCCTTGGTCTTCATGGCAGTGTTTGGTTATTGGTGCCTCTTGCTTAGGTGTTGCAGCCTTTGGGGCCTTTTAAAAAAGGTGTGTATATGTAATGACAGATCATGTGACACTTAGATTGCACACAGGTGGACATCATTTCACTAATTATGTGACTTCTGAAGGTAAATGGTTGTACCAGAGCTTTTTATGGGCTTCATAACAAAGGGGGTGAATACATACGCACATGCCAATTTTCTGTTTTCTATTTCTAAAAAATAGTATTATGTACCGGTATATATTTTTCTCATTTCACTTCACCAACTTAGACTATTGTGTCTGATCCATCACTTAAATTCAGATTAACAAAACATTGAATTTAAGGCTGTAATGTAACAAAATAGGTAAAAAGTCAAGGGGGTGAATACTTTTGCAAGGCACTGTATATCAGTCTCTGAGTAAACTGATATATGGGGTGTATGAAATCTCTAAATATTATGTTGGGACTTGAGCTATTTACTCATTTTAAATTTAAGGGATATGGAAGTTTTCTAGAATTCACTATGTATAATATAGCTGTTTATCTAATTACTTTTATTTACTTTCTTTCATTTTATTAAGAAGTGCTTAAAAGCTCTGTTGTTATGCCCTAGAATCAAATAGTCCATGTGTGGGTGTGCTCTCTGCAGCTAATGAATACACAGTCTCTGCTGTACTTGCTGTGCTGTATCTCATACTAACTAATCCGTGAACATCTCTCAACAACATTCTTCAACATGCTGCTGATATGTGGTCCCTGATAGGCTATGGCACTGCACATCCAGTCCTACAGAGTCTGTGTCTGCATAAGCTGCAGTGGGTAGACACATACAGGGAGTATTTGTTTGATTTTAGGCAGTAAAAATAGAGATTATAAGCACTTCTTAATAAAATATACAGATACAGCACAGCAAGTACAGCAGCTGAGCATACAGCATACTGCTGAGATGTGGTCCCTGATTGGCTAGGACACTACTCTGCACACCCAACCATACAGAGTCTGTGCCTGCATACACTGCAGTGGGCAGACTCATACATGAGCTATTTGTTTGATTTTAGGCAGAAAAATAGCTTTCAACCCTTATTAATAAAGTACATACAATAGACCTCTGTATCAAGAAAATAGATACAATGGTATATTAAATACCAAGTAAAATCCAGAAACCTTCCATGTCCCTTTAAGGGACACTGAAGGCATACATTTAGATTCACAGTTACAATTCTTTACAGATACAAAATATTTTTTGCATGAAAAACAAGTGTTCTAAGGATTACAAGTAACTTTTTTAAACCAAGTATATATTGATTTTGGAACTCCCTTTGACTAATTATAGTTTGGGTATGTCAGGGTACTGCACTGACTTTTTTTTAACCCTTACAGTACTTTTGCAAACAAAAACATTTGTAATGTTTAAATGTTTTTAAATGCTAAATTCGGACTTCAGTGATACTTAGGTATTTAAATACTGATATTGCAAAAAGGATATACTTATACTGTATATTAGGACGTGCTTATCTGCTCTCTTTTTACTGTCTCATATCAAACAAATAGTCCCTGTATGGGTCTGCCCACTGCAGTGTTTGTACATACAGACTCTGTAGGGCTGGATGTGCAGTGTAGTGTCCTAGCCAATCAGGGACCACGTCTCAGCAGCATGTTGCAGAATGTTGCTGAGAGATGGTTTCTGACTGGTTAGTTTGAGACACTGCATACCTAGTACAATCTGTGTCTGCATACGCTGCAGAGGGTAGCCCTGAGCAGGTAAGATTTCTTTGATTTTTAAGGCAGTAAAAACAGAGCATATAAGCACGGACATATTATATACAGTAAAACCCATGTTATCCAGCACCATGGGACTCCCTATTGCCGGATGCCGAAGTGTAGTTGCCGGTTAATCGTGAGTCCCCCCAAAAATGGGTCTAAACTACCCTTAAACCCCCCAAAACCCATCAAAATTACTTTAAAAAGGCATTAGCATCTAAACCAAGCCATTTAGGCCCAGAAAAACAGCTATTACAACTATATTTTTTTTTTTTGCAGTCTCGAACTGCCGAATAGTGCCAGTTTAGCGGGAGTTATTTTAAAATGGGGAATTGATGCCGGTGCCGGTTGCTTGAGAGTCCCGGTTAGTTAGGTGCTGGATAACCGGGATTTTATTGTGCCTAGTAAAATCCAGGTACCTTTGATATCCCTTTAAGTATGCGAACAGCATGAATTTGTTAAGTGGGTGATTATATTACTACATAGTTCACTGATAAGGTCATTGAAAGATGAGAAAATGGTGATTTCATTTCCCACAATATCTGCTGTTTGCACAGTGATGTTCTGCAGGAACAGAAACCTGTTATTTCTAGCAGTGAGTAATCGTTTGACATAAACACTCAGGTTCCCTTGGAGATCCTGTGCAAATGGAAGTCTGTACATGCTTCTCTACACAAGGATGGAAAGTTCCTGACTGAGAGAATCCATGACAAGTCTGCATCTAAACTATCAAGCAAGCTGAGAGCCCTGGACAGCCGATGGAATAAATATGTAAGTTCTCTGAAGGAGTCACTTAAATGTGTGGATAAAAGGGATAAAAATAAAGCAGCTTAAACAAAATATCGGTTACCTACAAAACAATAACAAAATTAAATGACATAACAAGAGGAGCTATTTTTTGAAATTATGCATTTTACATTCATAAAAAATAAAATAAAAAATATTGAATGATTATAAAAGCAGTTCTTAAAGATTACCATATTGGACTCCAGTTGAGTTCTTTGACACCACCCAGATAGTCATCAAGGTGGAGGTGGGAGATATGCTGAGAGAGCAATCAGTCATAGACTGTCCACATCACAAAAGCCAAGAAAGCCGAAGGGGCTTGCGATGAGCACCAAAGGTGCTCAGAGGAGCAAAAGCCTAACATTGTGTGGCAAACAGCATTGCTAGCCTTACAATTTTTAACCCATCATTGTTGACGGCCAAGTCGCTAATATATATATATATATATATATATATATATATATATATATATATATATATATATATATATATAAAGTATATCTATATATATGGTATATGAATAATCAGAGTATTTCAGTATATAGTGACACCTTTTTTATTGGACAAACATATTCATAGTTTCCTGATGATCTTTCGAGAGGTGATCCTCTCTTTATCAAGTCAAAAGCAATACTGATCATCTCTCGAAACTCCTTATGAAAACTATGAATATGTTTGTCCAATAAAAAAGGTATCCCTATATACTGCAATAATCTGATTATTCAACCTGATAACTGGACATTCACGGCTACCTCACTCTATATTTATATATATGTATATATATATATGTGTGTGTGTGTGTGTGTATATATATATATATATATATATATGTGTGTGTGTGTATATATATATATATATATATATATATATATATATATATATATTTATATATATATATAATAGTTATAAATGGAAATACAATTATATTATCTACAGTTACATAGAAAATCCTATACATCAGTTATAGCTACCAGGCTGTTGAATAGATGGAGTTCCAGAAATAGAATTATGATCAAGCATGCAGCTGGTCACTATACGTCTTCTAGCTGCTTCCCAGCACAATACAAAATCTGATCCTTTGTATCTCTGAGTGTATAAGCTTCTACTTGTAGAACAAAAAGGCAAATACAGTCCTACAGAATAATAATAAATAGGTGGTGCCCAATGGTTGTTTGGTTTTAATATTGGTTTTAATCATATAAGTGTTTATATTGTATTGCTCAATAAACGTTAAATATTACAAGAGTAATCACATATATAGTTGTGAGCAGGCGGGTTGTTGCTAATGCTGCGGGCTCGCATAGCGAGCCTGCGGCCCTCGCAAAATTTTACGACACAAAAATACAAGAAGCATTACCACCCATTACGACCTCACAAAAATATGACCTTACCACCCGAAACCCGCACACATGAAAACATGAAAAACACAATAAATACACACAACAAATACATAAGGCTCGCAATGAGCGCCGAAGGATCTTAAAACACCAAAATTAATTTTGCAGACAAACAACATTACCTGCCTTACAATCTTATTGCCGTCATTTTTTGACGGGCAAGTCGCTAGTCAATAATAACCCTAAAGGTATATTTTGAGTGTCTAAAGCCATAGGACTATGAAAAGAATGAGTATGTTCAGGCCCCAGGGAATACAATACAGATTAGACTAAATATTCAATGGTATCTGAACATGCTCGATCTTTCCATTTTCTTCAGCTTTAGATGGAACACAATACATTCAGAGCCTCATGGTAATTGAGAGCTATTGGTTCAATAGAAAGCGAGATCACTCTGTTCATTGAGAGTAGAGCATAATTTTTGATTGACAGGTAAAAGTTGCAATCATCAGCATAAAATGCATAAAAAAAATTAAATGTCAGTTGATAAAATACTTGTTATGTGTTATCTATAGTTCTAAATTATGCCATATTTGGGACTTCCACTGTGTCACGATAAACCTGAAACAGGTCGAACTAATGCTCTACACTGGAACAGAAAGTTATTTATTATTGTATCATGGTGCAAAAAAATATAAAATAATACATTTCACTTGAATTGTTAACTTAATGCAAAAATAAACATTTACTTTATATTCTACAAAAAATCTGACATTATTTTATGTGTAACGTACTAATAAACATTTTGTTTAAATATTTAAGGTGTTTTTGCATGTCACTCGTGCTTTTCTATATACATGTGTTGTAAAGAATAAATAAAACTAGGTACAGCTTTTAACATAATCTTCTCTCCAAGATTAAAGTGTGTGAGGATCAGAAGAGCGAGGAAAATGGGGACAAAAAACATTCTGAATTGGATGAGAACAAAGACAGGATGAAGTCTAATAGTTCATTAGCTCTGACGGCGGATTCATTACGAACACATCTGCAGACTTTACAGGTCAGCTGGGTTTATGTTTCAGAAGTAATTAGTAGTAATTAAAAGACAAAATTGCACAAACAGGTATTTTCCTCTTAAAAAAAAAAAAAAACAAGGACCTCTCACATGTTTATTTATTACAGTAGAACATGTGTATTGCTCATTGTATCTACCTTGTAATACAATGGATTATTACTATTGCCATATTTATAGAGCCAAGATATTCATACAGATGTACAAAGGCTAAAGTGAATACATGAGAAATAATGAACTTAAAGGTACACTGATACTTTTATTATGCTATTTTAATGGACCACAAAAAAAGACACTTATTTGTCAAGTATGTACCAAATTAACAATATTAGCAGCTGTGTAAACCAGGGGCATAAGGTATTTTCTGGAAAGACTATTAGTACAGGAATCCATTCTGTGTTGGTTACGTCACTTCCACGGAGATTAATCATGGTGGTTGGCTCTAAGTGAAGAGAGGTGTGAGGGAGGAGGGAACCGAGAGCCATTATAAAGATTGGATATGACTGAAATAGACACCATGCATCATTAACTGCAATAATAGCTCTCCAGAAATGTAAACTCCCCTCTCAAACACACAACCTCCACTAATGTATCATGGATCTATCCAGGGTCTGAAAGAGGTATCAACGTTTATTTGTTTCTAATTAAAAACCAGCTGTATGACTTTACTTTCTTAATTATGCTCTGAGTTAGACTTAAAGGAACAATTGGTACATTGACATGCAGTAAACTTCTATTTACACCTTTATACCAGATAGTTGACTTTGCTTATTTGAAATTCAGGCAAGAAAGATCCTTGTAATTTGAAATATAACAGATAGGGAAGTCTATAAGTAAACAACAGAGATGGCTTAGACTATATATAATTGCAAAAATAGGCATTAAATTAAATATAATGTGATACTAAAAACATGCTGTGAACTATTAACTTGCCTCATTAAAATGGAGCAATAAAAATATTGGTCTACAGTGTCTTTTATAATATATATAGTAAAACAGAAAGAAATAAAAGATCTGTTTATGAGAAATTACAATCTAGTATTGGGTTAAAACTGGTGGAGACATAAGGTGTGGTACACTAATTATAGTCAGTGGTAGAAAGAGATAACTGTACATTAGGGAGACATTTTTACAGCACCCAGAACAGGTGAGTATTGTTGGGGGGTGGTTGTTAGGAACATTGTCAAGCAACACTATATAGGTTATTTTTCAAATAAATGCCTACTGTGGAAAACTTGAAATACAGATTAGTGGATCATAAAAAGACACCAACAGTACATTATTTCAAACTTATCGGAGTATACTCAGCTTTGTTACCTCAGACAACTCTGTCCTGTTGTGTTTATTTTGAGGATAAGTGTTGTGACCCAGTGTTTTACATGACAATCCGTTTTGCAATGAAGCCACTGTTGTGTTTGTTTGTGTTGTAGATATCTGAAGAAAATAAAATACTTGCTGAGTTGTCCTCAGAGATTTTAAAAAACCTGGAAAAGATTGAAAACCTTATCACCTCTGTAGAACTCTGGATTTGCAGCACTGAACAAGACTTAGTGAGGAGAGAACAAGCCAGACACACCCTGGAGACCTGCCCAGAAAACCTTCAGGTAATCTTTATATCTCCTTCTTGGCATTTCATACTTGCCATGTTTTAAACTCCGTAAGTGTCCAAAGCCCCCATAATGCTTTCCATGTACCCTCCATGCTTTATTCATGAATGTCAATCAATGCCCTCTTCATCAATACTCACTTTATTCTCCTTAAAATGTATGTATTGCTTTTTCTTGTCCCACAAATCATATCACGTCATTGTGTATTCCCACATGGCTGTATATCTATTTACTTTTATATAATTTATTTTAATAAGAAGTTTTTATAATCTCCGTCTAAAATCAAACAAATATTACCTACTTGGGTCTGCCTTCTGCTGCTCATGAATACACAGACCCTAGTACTAAGTGTGCTGTGTCTCACACTAACCAATCAGCCCTGATAGGCTAGGACACTATAGTGCACATCCAGCCCTACAGAGTCTGCATATGCTGCAGAGTACAGAATCATACAGGGACTATTTGTTTGAAATTAAGCAGTAAAAACAAAGTATTTCTTAATAAAATAAAGCACATAAAAGTAAATAGATTCACATATATTGTATATACCTAGAAAAATCCAAGAACCTTCCATATCCGTTTAGAATCACAGCAGAACTGGGTTTGTAATATAAAAGTTGCATGCCCAATGCACGGGAGGAATTTGGTTATTGATGTGCCACTTTAACTCCTGTTCAGTAAGGAATTCTGTTTTATTTGTATATATCTCAGTAAATTTTCATTGGTTGTATTGTGTTTTTTTTTTAAGGATCTGTATGACGGTGGAATCGCTTGTCAGAAGCACATTACAGAAGCTGAGAAGACTTTACAGGCTGTGGCTCATAACATTGTCTGCAATGAGAAATTACAACATTTTCACACGTATGAAATACAGAGAAATATTTCTCAAAACTGGGAGAGAGTTCAGGTACTGATGTAATGTTTGTAAAGGTATTTACTCAACTTGTGTTTGAAGTATCTGGACATTTCTATAATTGCATTCTCCTTTTCACACAACTGGAGTGTTAAAAGGACGTGGAAGGTTTCTGCTTGTTGCTCCCTATACACCTGTGCTTCTATTTACTGTTATGTACTTTTATTTTAATAAGAAGTGCTTTTCAGCTCTGTTTTTGATGCCTAAAATCAAACAAATAAAAACAAAGAAAACAATTAGGTGAAAATACAAAGGAGGGAATTTACTAAGAATATCACTGCATCTCTCTATTTTCTATGCACTATTTCCTATGGAGAAAAACAGCCGTTCTCACCATGGAGGAATTTGCAATGCACTTTCTCACCTGGGATGAGGTGAGAAGAGATAACATGAGAAGGTTGGTTTCCCCATAGAAAATAATACATAGTAAATCCGCTGATAATGCACTTGAGATAAATCCCACCTCCTCACATTATCTCAACTCTTCTCACCTCATCTCAGGTGAGAAATTACATATTATTTAATACCAAAGATATTGAACTTCATATCGATTTCAGGCATATTACCAGAAATTCCTGTCAATACTGTTATAGGTATTACTGCAAAATGCAGAACTCTCATTTGTATCTATAAATTTAATTAATTAATTTTAAAGGACCTCTTCAATGTGTTATCACCATTCAAGAGGGGAATATTCTGCTCATGTATGGTTAGAATCATAGGCTAGTCAGTCATCTATTGTTTGTAATCCTGCCCGATTATTCCATAATTGTGTTTCTGCCTAGGCCCATGTGGGCCCAGGCCTAGGGAACCCCTTTGTGATATTTCTGTCTGTAAGTATACTTTATACTTTCTGATACACAAACGCTTTTTCTCCCTCTCTTTTTCTCTCTTTTTCCCTCTCTCTCCCTCTTTCTCTCTCTCTTTCTTTCTCTCTCCCTCTTTCTCTCTCTCTCTTTCTCTCTCTCTCTCTCTCTCTCTCTCTCTCTCTCTCTCTCTCTCTCTCTATCATATAAATAAACGGATGAACATATAATTTGAAATATAGGAAGGAGAAAGGAGGAGCTGCAAATGGGTGTGGGTCAGCATGAAACCTAAATAGTCCCATGGGTTATTCCTCACACTAGCTTCATCAATATGTCCACAGTATGTTGAACACTTTTAATAAAGGTGAAGCTATTAATAACTTACCTGCTAGTACTTGATGTTAAATAAAAAACAATGTTTCAGTGATCCTTTATCGTGAACACTTTAGTCCAGGCCCTGTAGATCTCCTGTTATAAATCCATCCCAAAACAGATGCTGACATATAGAGGATAATCCAGTATTAGCTCCAGATTAGATTGTCACGAACAATGAAGGAAATTACGAGAGCAGGGAAGTAGTTTAAACATAAATGTAATGTACATACAGGGAGATCTAATGTTTCTAGCAGATTGCTTATTGAGAAACACAATATTGAACCAATAGATATGGTCCTGCTTTTTTTATAAATACTATTTTTTATTTTTTTATCAATATGTTTGGTTGTAATGTAAAATAATTATTTAAACTAAATAAAAAAAAAATATGTAAGAAAAAAGGGTGGAAGCAGGACTGTTCTAGAAACAGAGGCTTTTGGCCACTGCACCACATAATAAGTAGCGAGTACATAAATCAATAGAGGTAAAATATAATTAGTGTACTGACCCTTATTATCTATGCAGACTCTTGTGGGAAGGCTTTGGGGCTATATAAACAATAACCCTAATGACAATATCTGTCAATTCTTGATAAAAACAAAAATACTTTCCACATGATTTTGGACCCTCTACCTTATTGTGCAGAGTGAATATGGGGACTTCAATGTGCCTTTAAGTTCTGAATCCTTGGTGCTGAAAAATTTGATTTTGTTCATTTGAAATGAAATTCCCTATCTTGGTTTTTTAAGATTTTTTTAAAATGTTTTTGAATGTTAATATAAATACATTTTCAGTGTTTTGTAATGATTTGCATGTAATGTCCTTTGTGTTTCAGGCATTGATCTGCAGACTTGACTCTGCCAGACATCCTGCAGAGCCGTGTTTGTCCGAAAGTGACATAAAGAACAACTTCCAGAGGTCAAAGAGCCAACTGGAGGCATTTATATCAGCAGCAATACAGCTCCTGAAACAGAAAACCCTCCCACATGAGTTCATCACACAGTATGAGGTGAGTGGTTGCCCATTTATTGCATCCATGTGTGGGAGTTTGTGTTTTTGTGATGGAATTTCTGTCAATAGAAGTGACATTGCATTAAAACACAAGGGCGCAGGCCTGGCTCCCAGCTCCTCTGGACAATAGTTGATCTCTACTAGGCTATATATATATATATATATATATATATATATATATATATATATATATATATATATACATATACATATGTGTGTTTTTAAGTTATATATACAAACACACATAGATAGATAGATATATATATATATATATAGTAGCACGACTTTCGGACGCATGCGACATCCCGTGCGCGCCCACAAAGGCTGACAAATGCGTGCACCCACACCGGCGCACCTCTCTGCCTTCACCCTCTCCTTCCACCTCCTTCTCCAGCTCAATCTCTGTCCCTCCGGTACTCACCCTCTCTCCCCAGCTCTCCCTCCTTCCCTCAGTACTCTTCATCTCTCCCCAGCTCTCTCACTCCCCACTACTCACTCTGTCTCTCCTCCTAGTACCCAACCCTAACCCCAGGTCTCTCTCGCCAGGTACTCACCCTCTCTCCGCGCTGATGTGAGAGCGTCCCTTTGTCGGCGCACACAACGTTGTGCATTGTGTGCACCCAAAGGGTGGCGTGCCTATATATAGAGATAAATATATCTATATGTATATCTATAAATATATATGTATGTATGTATATGTGCATATATATGTATGATATATATATATATATATATATATATATATATAATGTGTGTGTATCCCTTTTCGAAATTGCACGTTTTACCCATGACAGCAATGGTTGATATGTTTGGAGAACGCCTACATGTCACTTTATATACCCACCAAGCCAGCTCACAACACCTGCCATATTTCATTGCGCTTTTGATGTCAAAAGTAGGCAGTGGTCATAATAATGTGACTCAACCCTGTATATACCTAGTAAAATCCAGAAACTTTCCATCCTTTTAAAGTAAAAAAACAAACTTTACCACCTATTATATGCTGGCATGGACATCAACATTGTTTTCTTAAAAAGCCCGCCCATAATTATTATGTCTCAGCTTCCAAATCTCATTTATATTTGAAGGGCATATAAGCAAACATGAATTTAGAGGTCAGAGTATTGACTTTTAAGTGATCTTTATCAGCAAATTGCGAGCTCCAAGGTCCCAACCTACTTCACAAGAAACATATTCAGAGATTGATGTGAGGTATCAGAAAACCACACTGGAGATGGCCAAGATATCATACAATTGCCGAAATAGGTATACATTAAAATGTTTCTTTGAATTTCTTCTTTACTAAGAAGATTTGCCCATTATAAATACTAGTTTTAAAAAACAACATAATAAAATATTGGACTACATGATCTCTTTAATTATAGATATTTTTTAAAATGCATTTTTATTACATAGTTGTGAATTATCAAAGATAAGTTATTTCACTTACAAATATTTTATATTCTCATCTATAGACTCTAAGGGCATGCGACAGTGAAAACCTTGACATATTTCTGAAAGCATCAGATCAGGTAAAGAACATTTCACCAGGTGAACGGTCAACTGTGGAAGCTGTGAGCGACGAACTTTGCAGCAGATTGAAGGTGAGAATATAGAAACAGATGTGAACTAAAAGGTCCTCTAGTGTTCCCATTCTGTTTAGTTAAACACTTTGACACTGAGGATGGCCATATGATTATCTGAGGCATGCTTGAATTCCTTACTGTGTTTGTCCCTACCACTTCACTTGCAAGGCTGTTGCACTTATCCTTTTTCCCACTTACTACTTATACAAATTACTCCTCTGTCAATTAGAACATGTAATATACAGATTTGAAGCTTGCTTGCATCTACACTGATGGATGGGAGCAGGGAGCTAAGTCAACATGCAGCCCGCTAAAGCCAAATACCGTAATAATAAATCCTAACTTTATATTGTTGGGCTTCTTGTTTTAATTATACATTGATCATTAAAATAGTCCCTGTTTAATTACTCCAAATAGCAATATTCAATATCAAATTAACTTTCAAAGATTATAGTATCAACCTTCAGTTGATCTAAATGTCTCCTTACTGATAAGTACATTAAAAGGGGATGGTAGGTCTGTCTTGAGAGGCATGTGTAAAGGGTATTAAAAACATATTGGCAAGGGTAACCACTTTAACACAAGTCTCCATCCAGACAATGGAGAATGTTTTGTTGATATAACCTTATGCCTGAAATTTTACCACCGGATGCCAGCAGCCCTGAATTTTATCTTATATGGCAAGTTTAATATTGAATACAGCTTTTTCAAATCATTGAATATTAATTTTATTATTTGTTAGTGGTTTATTTAAAGACTAATGACTTGCCTGTCAAAAATGAGGCGGCAATAAAATTGTAAGGCAGGTAATGCTGTTTGCCACAGACATACATTTTTTTGGTGGTCTGAGATCCTTCGGCGCTCATTGCGAGACTCGCGCTAAGCGCCTTTGCGCTCATCGTGCGGCTCACAATGATCGCCTTCAGCGCTCATTGCAAGGCTTTTGGCTGTTGTACTTTTTTTTATTAGAGGTGCTTTTGCTGTCATTGTAAGGTTGGCGCTGATCTGCTTTTTTCGCTTATTGCAAGGCTGTCCCCTGGTGTAGTTTGTGTGCTATGAGCAGCGTTGGCGCTCGTTGCGCGCAGTGAATGGCTTTTGTATTTATTGCGATAGTGTTTTTTTTTTTTTCCGTGTATATGTGCTTTTCTATGCTAATTAAATAATTAATAAATTTATAAATTAATATACTTTACCTATTTGTAAGTAATATATGCAGGAAGCATTGTGCTGAAGAGCTGACAATTTGTTTTGATATTCCTGCAGCATACAATGTAGGTTTGCCCTGTTGTGGAGCTGAGGTGTAAGTGTCGGCAATGTGTGCAGTGTGTAGTGTAAATAGGCTGCGTGCGCGAGGGGAAGCCGTTAGTGTAGCTTTGTATTTCCGCATTCTGTAAGTGTTGTAAAATGGCGGCGAATGTGTATGTGGTACGCAGCTGTGTATGATTTAGCGTCCTAGTTAAAAGTGTATCTTGTACCTCGTATGGCTTTTTGGAAAAGCTGTTTTTACTTGGTGGTGTTTTGCGGCTTTAGGGTCCTGTAGCCTCGTTTTCGTTTTTTTCGGCGGCCATTTTTTCATGTGCGATTTTTGTGTGTGTCAACTCGGTAATTTGGACTTAAATTGAGGTGTAACTTCACTTGCAGAGGTCCTGGGTAACCCCCCCCCCCCCCCCGCCCCCTCGCTGTGGGTAAGGTTTTTATGTAATTTTTGTGTGTATTTATTGTTTTTTTTAATGTTTTTCGCTGCACGCGTTTCGGCTGTTAAAGGTCATATTTGTGCGCGTTCGGAATGTTTTTTTTTCTAAGTCCTGTGGCTCATATTTTTTTAGTGCAAGTCTGTATTTAGTGATTGTGTGTTAGATGTATTTTTTCAAAGTCCCGCTTCTGTGGGTGTTTGTAAGCGCTTGTGAGGCGCCTTAGAGCCTCCACCTCCGCAAATGCGGCCGCATTTGTGGCCCGAACTGCGTCCCTCACTTTGCGAGGGACGCAGTTTTTGCAAGCTCGTAAACGTGATGACGATTCGTAGTTTGACAACTATTATATCTGATATTGCTAGTGTTGTCAGGGCATTACAATGGTAGTTTAAAGGACCATGGCAGGCTTTACCACTGTAGTGCCTCTTTACCTTCATTCCCTCTTATATGTCAGTTTAATGTATGCATATATTCTGGTTGGTGACCTGTTGTTTACAGCTAAGTGTGTCTAAACATGTTTCCTGTGATTTTCTTCACTTCAGGCTGTTCATGCAGAATTGGAGTCTCAAGCATTTCGTGTGAAAATACAGATGGAAAAGAAGAAATTTAATGACCTGTACATCAAACTGAAGAAGCAAGTTAGCAAAGAAAAGGAGCGAATTGGAGTTGTGGACAAGCAGGAACTTCTTAGACAACACAAGGTGCTCTGGCTAAATATAAAGTTTGGATATTTATTATTAATCTAAAGTGACTGGACTTTATTCACTAAGGTTAGATCTCTACAGTTCCTATGTTCTTTGCAGCTTGAACAAAGAGGCTCCATAGAATTGCATAGGAACTGGAGAAGGTTCATCTTGCTACTGAAAAGGTTCTCATTTTGGTGAATTTAGTCCATTATATTATCTTGTTGCAGATCTCAGAACTAAGTATTATATTTATTAACCTTTATCTATAAAGCACCTATATTATAAGCAGCACTATTATGAGAAAATACATTGAATACAGTGAGTATGTTGCATATAACAATAATTGTATATAAGATAGGGTTACCTGATCCTATGCTGACATTCTAAATTAGATACTTGGGCCCTCATTCAATGCGATTTGGCCAATTGAATAAAGCTCTAAAAAAGCACATAGCATATTTTTTTTAAAGAAGTTTTTAGTTAGTGAAAACCTTGCTTTTTGATAGATGCTTACTAACTAAAAACTTCTGTAAAAAATATGTTATGTGCTTTTTTAGAGCCCTATTCAATTGGCTAAATTGCAATTGAATGAGGGCCTTGGTCAAGTGATAGGGAAGGAGTGTGGGAGATGAATGACCAGTAGCAGGTTGTGTGTTGTGAGATGGTTGATATCTGTAAGTTATATACATTGTAGGTTTTATGGGATATCAGTGATAAGCTTCATTGATTAGGACGCTTTTTAAAGGGCCAGTTAATTCAGCACAACTTGGAAAACACTGCTGTAAATTACTCCTAAAAATATGTTGAAATCCTTTTTGAAATAGGTGCCTTTTTCACAGAAAAAAATCATAAATTAAGTGTCTGTTTACATGAGAATTAGGCATGCCTCCAGAGAGACTGACAGCAAGAGCTGTGTGCAGAGAGCAGATCAGAAAGAGGGTTAACCCTTCTCAAATTCATCTGTGCAGGGAAATGACTGCTGGAAACTTCTAAATATGTTACTTGTGGGTTAACTGATGGCTGCTGACATTCCTGAAAGCAGAGAGAAGCCGTAAATCCTGTGTCAACGGAGCTTGCAACGACCGTTGTCGGCAGACACAGTTAATCATGAACAGTCAGCAGTGTGTTTGTAAACAGACCTATGACTGCAGATTTCTAGGTGTTATTAGTGTAATAAAAAAAAAGCAATAGATCATTTTAACATAGAATCTTGTACTCTTTCATACCATAAGGAGCACTTATAGTGAGGTAAATGGCCCTTTAAGCACCATTTACAGCTCTGAAACCTATTGAAGAATTTAATAGGTAAAGTGTAGGAGCTTCATGGGAGACGTTGTCTAGGCGTAAGTGGGAGAAAGTAATTAGAGGGGAACAAAGAAGTTGGTCCAAAACAGAACTAAGGAGGCACTTCAGGGAATACTTGGAGATGAGTGCAGAAATATAGAGGGTGTAGACATATTGAGGGCTTTTCTTATGTAAGAGTCAGGGTTTCAGCACTGTTTTTAATTCATACAAAATGCGTCTTTGTTTTATACTTTGTTTGTCGAGTCACTAAGGACATAAGATAACAATAGATCCTGTCATAATCATTATGTTGGTTGCAACCTTTGTACTGAGAAGTGCTGTAAATCTGATTATTTGTACCATCAGACTGTATAGATTGTGATTGGATGATCAGCCTTTGGCAAAGGTATTGAGTTTACTCTTATGTGATTGAATAATCGCTTTCTGTACAAACGCTAAGAAAGATCATTTCAGATTAGTTTTCATGGAAATAAATAACATATAATATTTAAAACATACTCTTTTAAATGAAGGGTGTTGAGGTTCTGAAAAGTAAATTGTCCAAGTTAGAAAATTTTAGCTTTTTGTTTTTGTTTGAAATATATATGTTCTCTTTTTGCTTACCCACACCTTTTAATATGAAATGTAACTCAAAAAGCAGTATTCCAAAATATTTTTATACAAAGAGATCTATAGTAATTTATTGCCAGACATACATTTAGTGGGACCTCCACTTGGTTACAAATAATAATAAGGGTATTTGCTCACCCCTTCTAAATTCCTTGCAACCCACTCCAGTATCTTTGCCAAGGTAACCTTATGGATAAGCATGACTGTACAACTAATGATAGATGTGCCTTGTGCGCCGCAGTCCATTGGGTCACAGAGAATTGGACACTACGGAACTCAGGCTGGTCCTCTCAACAATGAATTATAGTTAGATACTGTTATCACATATATAGTTGTGAGCAATGCGGGTTGTTGCTAACGCTTTCGGGCTCGTGTAGAGAGCGCGCTGTTCACGAGGGCCGCAGTTGCTGGCAAGGAGCGCCAAAGGCGCTCCTTGCGCTGGTGGAGATGAGCGCCATAGGCGCTCATCCCTTCAACCCCGTACAACTTAGGCTGGGAGCGCCGTAGGCGCTCATCCCTACGACCCGCGGAACTACACGTCAACAGAAATCTCAATTACACCATTTACAATGCAAGACCTGTAGCAGTTTGAAAAAAAATGCGTGCAAAAATTACGGCCCGTAACACTTGCAACAAGGAAACCAGCACTTCGAAAAGAAAAAATCTGAGTAAAAAAAATACAAACTTAACAGCCAAAAATTGCCTAAGCGAGAAAAAAAATGGCGAAACAGAAAACGACCCCTAAACATGCAAAACACCGCCAAGCACATAAGACTTTTACACAGGCACGTACGAGCTGTAAAAGACACTATTAGGCACAACGGAAAATGCTCCACACCCGCGTAACGCATAGACAATCACGTCCATTTTACAACACTAATTTACAACTAATAACATTACCTTTACAAAATGCCCAATTACACAGCTAAACAAACGGTTTGCCCTCGCGCACGCAGCCTATTTACATGACACACTTCCCAAATTGCTGACACTTACAAAACAGATTGTTAGCTTTTCAGGATATTGATTGCTGGATATATTAATTACAAATAGGTAAAGAATATTAATTTATTATTTCAGAAATTAATTAATTATTATTAAAAAAAATATATAAATCTAGAACGAAAAAAAAAGGACCAGGGGAGAGGATCACAATGAGCCACAAAGGGGCTCACAATGAGCGTCGAGGGTGCTCAGTGGAGCAAAATTACATGAGGGGAGAGGCTCGCAATGAGCGCCAATGGCGATCAGCGCAGCCCTTGCAATGAGCGCCAAAGGTGCTCACACCACCAAAATTGCACGAGCGGAGAGTCTAGCAATGAGCACCAAAGGCGCTCAGCACAGCGGTCACAATGAGCGCAGAGAGTGCTCAGACGACCAAAAACCTTACATTGAGTGCCAAACAGCATTCCCAGCCTTACAATTTTATTGACCGTCATTTTTTGACGGGCAAGTCGCTAGTCATCATATATATATATAGTTGGTGATCTTGTGATGGTGACTTTTTCAATGTTGGCCATGCTTTTGCGTCCCTCGCAAAGCAAGGCGAGCCGTCGACACACGCACGACTTAGGCTAAGTCATGCGTGTGTCGACTAGGCGAAGCGAGGCGAGCAGTTGAAGTACGCAGGACTTGCGAGCTTCTTTACTGCAAGCCAACAGCGTAACTCGAAATCTCCCAAAAACCAGCTAAATAATTTAACAAAAATAATACCACACTCACACACAGCACAGGGGGAGAGCCAGCAAGCCTGGGAGTGAGGTTACAAGCAAATTTAAGGCATATTTGGCGGTTTCCATCAATCCAAAATCGGCTATGCAAGGGAAAAAATGGCGGCCGAAAAACGTAAACAAATCTGAAACTGGATGAAAACGAGGCTGAGCAAAGCCAGGCATGCGGGACTTAGAAAATACATGACGGCAAAGACAGTAACACTTACACCAACAACGCCAGGCATGCAGGACTTTGAAAATAAAACCAACGGCAGTCAGGGCGTAACACGCACACATACAGCAGACACACAGAGGAGAAAGACACAGGGAAGGGGGGGGGAGATGCTGGAAAGAGACACATGGCATTCCCAAGCACAAAACTTGCAGGTTAACAAAACCGTACAGTACAGTAGGCAGGAAAGGCTTGCAATGTACAGTACAGTAGGGAGGAAAGACTCGCAATGAGCGCCAAAGGCACTCAGTGTAGGGCTCGCGATGAGCGCCGAAGGTGCTCACAGGAGCAAAAGCCTCACATTGTGTGGCAAACAGCATTGCCAGCCTTACAATTTTATTCCCGTCATTTTTGATGGGCAAGTTCCTAGTTATTTAATAATCATGTAAGTCCTAGTGTTTGTAAATACTGCTATGTTGTTTAATAAATTGTATCATATCACTCATCTAATTCTGTCTTATGTAGCTAATTGTCTGTGAATATCAGCCGCATGTTACAGACATGATATAAACAGGAGCAGATACCAAAATAGACACATTGCTCATCTACACACCCACAGGGTAACATATAAACACCAGCAAGTTTCTGGAATGCGCTATGTACTACCATCTAGTGGTCAGCATTAGGATTACACTGTGTATAGAATTATTGGATAGTAGAATGGGCAGACTAGATAGACCTACTGGATCTCATCTACCATCATTATTTATGTGTCTAATTTTAAAATATCAGATCGACTCCATTTTCATGTGATCCAGGGTGCTCATGTTTGCCTTAACAAGCTACCATGATCCATTTTTTCTATAGTATTTTATCTAACTAAACAATAGTGCTGGGGAAAGCAACAAACAAAAAATATTTTTTGCAAGTTTAAGAGGCAAATACTTTCTTAGGAAGGTGTGCTCTTGTAAACTAGTGAGCTTCTGGGTAGTCCTACTGGGAGTACTGGCAGTTGTAGCTGCCATATTTCTATTGTGTATTTCCTGGGCTTTCAAAGTGTCCTCCCCCCTCAGGAAGTGTATCACCTGAAATCAATATTGCAGATTCCACAGCAGCATAATTGCACATAGAAAGTAATAAATTAGATGCTGTATTTAATTTTAGATTCTAAAAACATGTTGACTTTTTTCAGGTGTAATTCTTCAAAAGAATACATTTAAAAATAGATAAAATAGAAATGTTAAAGTTGGGCTAGTTGCACCAAAACTTAAAAGGCCACTTAGTTCAGCACAATTTGGACCACATCACAGTAAATTTCATTTTATGAGTCACTGACGGCCCTCTGCCAGACCCACAGCTACAGCTCCGTGAATTGAGCAAAAGAAAAAAAGAGTTAACCCTCAACAAACCTATCTGTTCAGAGCATAGAATGCTGGAATCACCTAAACAGTTCACTTATGGGTTAACTGCTCAGTGCAGTCCTGAGTTCAGGGAAAATCTGTTATAAATCACTGTCTTCACCGTGCACCTCGGCAATATGTTATTCAATCAAGAGACTGCCAGTAGGCAGGATACACTGTGTTTGTTAACAGACTTTAAACTTTCAATTGTTTTTATTTTTATTTAAGATGTAATTAAAAAATATAGATTAATTTACAATTTGGTGCCCTTTCACACCATGAAGAGCACTTACAAGGGGTTAAATGGCTCTTTAAGGCTTGTTTATATTAACCAGAAGATATGTCAGAGTTTGCCAGTTACTGCTCCTCGTTAGAGTGGGAGCCACAAACTGTTACATTTCTGAACTGGGTGATCAGATTGATTGGTTGACGTCTTGACACAAACTACAGCTGCAGTTCTCAACTATAACAGAGTTCTGCTAAAACACTTACACGTATATTTTAACTTCTATAAGAGCAACTTAAATTTAGGTGGACCTTTCCTGTAAATATATTTGAATTCGTTTTTTTCGACCTGTAAGTTTACTTCATCATAAGACTGATCACAAAATGAAAATAAACAAGTTCAGAGATAGCCAAAAAAAGGTACAAAAAAAGATCCAGAATACAATCAATTGGTACATTTCTAGTCTTATAGTCTAGTTCCACAAAATAAGTTGCTTTTATATTACAAGACACACTTAAATATGTCTAAATCAAACTTTTTAGAACTTGTCTATTTTCCCTTTTACTTTGTGTGTGCCATTGGTGCATTATAAATCTGAACTGTAATCTGATTGGCCACAAGTCCATGTGAGTTTAATTAACTTTGGCTGTTTTCTTCTGCAGCTCAAAAGATTTTTTTTCTCTGAAAAAAATCGTTTGAGCTTTTGTTTTGTTTGTTTTTCCTCCATGGTTTTGTTTGTTTACTCTAATACAATATTTAAATTAATTAATTTAATTATATAAAGGAACAGAAAAAAATGAAAATAGTATTACTATACATAATATTTATAATTTCTTGATTTATCTCTGTTAAAGTTATGAAAAAATAGAAAAAAGAACAAGAAAATATCTATATTGATGCCAAATAGATGTTGATTTGTATTTCTGTAGTGTTACAATATATACAAGTTCTGTAAAGTGTACTTACCTGTAGAGAAGAATGGTGCGTAATCCTATAGTAGGCAGGACATGTGGGTGACCATATATATGGGAGATTTAATGTGACTTTATCAATATTTACAGACATTCTTCTCTGAAGACAACTTGGAAGGTCAGCTGGACCATTGCTTGAAGTCCATGATGGTTCTGTGCAGCACGTCCGAGGCGCAAAACCATCCCGCAGAATCCAGTGCAGTACTCGCAGAATGTACTGAAAGGCGGGCGGCATTAGCGAAAAAGGCTGCAGATATTTATCGCAAATTATTGAATTGTCCAGGACAAACTAAAACATCTAAGAAACAGTGAGTATATACATGGTCAGTGCAGTTTTTAAAGGGACATGGAAGGTTACTGGGTTTTATTCGGTATATAATATACTTGTGTATCTATTTACTTTTATGTGCTTTATTTTCTTAAGAAGTGTTTCTAAGCTCTGTTTTTACTGCCTAAAATCAAACAAAAAGTAAATTTTTAGGTCTGCCCACTGCAGCTCATGAATACACATACTCTGTAGGGCTGGGTGTGCAGTGTAGTGTCCTAGCCTATTAAGGACCAGGTCTCAGGAGCATTTTGCAGCACGTTGCTGAGGGTTGGTCACCGATTGGGTAGCATGAGACACTGCACCTCCTGTGTCTTCATGAGCTGCAAAGGGTATTCCCAAGCAGGGACGATTTTAGGCTGTAAAAACAGAGCATATAAACACTTCTTAGTAAACTTAAGTAGTCAAAAGTAAATAGATACACAGATATATACCTTGTAAAATCCAGAAAACTTCTAAACCTTTTTTTTGCAGTGGGTTTAGTGAGTTTATTCCAAGTAGACAACGTTTAAAGGAACACAAAAAGGATAGAAATACTATAAATAACTATATTGGCTGTTATTACTTTTCAAGATCCTCCTACCCAGCTGGTTACTTTATCTCAAGCCATTAAAGGGACTTGGAAATAATTATTTTCTTTGTTGGCTAAGAAAGAGCTTATTTGATAATGTGTCACAGTGTGTTTTGTTTTCAAATAAAGGTCTCAGAGTAGAAGTTTAACTTCTCTTGGGGTCTTGCCTTCTCCCAGTCAATGTGATCTACAGATTAAAATATGCTCCCTGCTTTTCCTGTTAATTTCATTTATTTTTAAACAGTTTTTACTTTTTATTTTTCATGCAGCAAACCATTTTTGATTAAAATATGCTCTTTTAAATGACTGAAAAAACAGTTGTGTTCCATGTCCCTTTTAAATCATACTCCTAGAGGGCAGAGATTTACAGGCAAATCATGCCCAGTTGGTTACATCAGCATAGTCATGTGTATATGCATATTTGTGTTAAAGAAATTCTTTAATCACCTCAGATAAGAGACATTGAGAAGGAGGGTCTTGAGTAGTCATTTCTTCCAACATAGTATCAATCAATATTAGTTATCTAATTAACTTAGGTTTTCTCAAACCTGAACTAATTGTAAATGTTCTTATCATTTCTACATTTTGAATACATTTTGAATACATATAAATGAGCTTGTGGTTACTACATTTTGAATACATTTAAATGAGCTTGTGGTTCCCATTACAATAGCCTTTTTAAATGAAAGTGAGTGCTGTAAAGGTAATAAAAATTCCTTTGAGGTATTTAGATATGGCAGTTTCAGAGTGTGTCGGGGGAATGCATCTGTATTATTCAGTTCTATGAAGAAATATGAGTTGGAGCGGTTGTTTGACCATGCAGACTGTGATTGGCTGCCCCTCATGTGCCAATATCATGTATGAGAGGGACATCTAACCCAAATTCAGTTGTTTCTAATAATTTCAGTGAGATGAACACAAGTTTCTTCATGAACGCTGCGTTTAATTCTTTTCTTTTTGCAGACTTGCTTTAACTACTTATGAGAATGGGGTGAAGAACGAAAAAACCAAGTCCAGCACATCAACAGCGGTATTATTATAATTATTATATTTTCCTTCACAAATGAAACATTTAATTCTACATTGTGCTCCTCCTTTAGACATCAGCCCTTGTCAGGTGTTCTTCAATATCTAGAGTCCATTTTATTCTAATATTAAAGATAAGGGCACTTGGAACTGACACTAAAAAATAAGGAACCAAAAGGACAATCTGCTTTCTGCATTCCATGGGCCTCATTCCATTGCAATTTGGCCAATTGAATAGGGCTCTATATAAGCACAGAGCATATTTTTTACAGAAGTTTTAAGTTAGTGAACTTCTATCCAAAAGCAAGGTATTCACCAACTAAAAACTTCTGTAAAAAATATGCTCTGTGCTTATATAGAGCCCTTTTCAATTGGCCAAATCGCATTTGAATGAGGCCCCATGTACCTAAAAACTTGGCTTTATTAAAGGTACATGGATGGTTTCTGGATTTTTCTAGGTGTATAATATACCTGCGTATCTATTTACTTTTGTGTTCATTATTTTATAAGGAAGTGCTTACACATTCTGTTTTTCTGCCTAAAATCTTAAAAATAGTTCTTTACTGATTTCTCTCTTCATCTAATAAAGACAGTGTATTTCTAAGTGCAGGGTGTACTGGGTCTCATAGTAACCAATCATTGGCAACATTCTGCAACATGCTACTTGAGTGAGTTCACTGACAGGCTTATTTGAAACATTGCCCCTCAGAGTCGGTGTATTCATGAGCTGAAAAGGGCTCAAACATGTACAAATTTAATTATTTTTTTCAGTAAAAATAGAGCTTTTAAACACTTCTTAATAAAATAAATTGCATAAAAGTAAATAGACACATAGGTATTGTTTATTTGTAGTGTAATTCAGAAATGTTCTATGTTCCTTTTAAGCCTTATGGCTATGCCAGGCATGCTTAACTTCATTACCTGTGCTTGACCATAAAACTTCCACTTGAAAGCTGTCCCACTTACCTATTTCTAATTCTGTGAAACATTACTTTACCCCAAAATCATCCAGTTTCAAATCATGACCTCATTTTCTTGCATTCCTCTATCTGGAGTTCTATCTGGAGCTTTATTAAAACCATTTGATATATTTGTTTATCATATTGTCCATCTCCTGTTACATTCCTTCATATTTTTATTTTGACAACTTAAGTGTCCCTCTTACGCATGCTTGGACAACAGTTGTATTAAAGGGATATCGAAGGTTCCTGGATTATACTTAGTATATAATATACCTGTGTATTTATTTACTTTTTTGTACATTATTAAGAAGTGCTTATAAGCTTTTTTTTTACCGCCTAAAATCAAACAAATAGTTCTTGTATGGGTCCACCCTCTGCAGCTCACAAAGACACAGACTCTGTAAGACTGGATGTTCAGTGTAGTGTCCTAGCCTGTCAGGGAGCCCTTCTCAGCAGCTTGTTGCTGAGAGTTGGTCACTGATTGGTTAGCATGAGACACTGCACACCCAATACTACAGAGGCAGTGTCTTCATGAGCTGCAGAGTACAGACCTGTACAGGGACTATTTGTTTGGTTTTAGGCTGTAAAAACAGAACTTATAAGCACTTCCTAATAAAATAGTCGCCGGTCCGGGTCACTACGAAATATTGTATTCTGGCCTGGAACGGTACTTGAAATTCGGTTTGGTGGAATTTAGGAATCCCATCTAGTTATGTGCGCCTGTTGAATTTTGTAGTTCTGACTCTCTGGAAAGTCGCCGTTCCGTGTCACTTTACATAATATTATACTCTAACCAGAACGGGTACTTAAAATTAGTTTTTGTGGAATTTATGAAGCTTGTTGAATCCCATCTAGTCATGTGTATTTGAGAAGTTTTACGAAATTTTACAAAAAAAACATATTTTTACTTTTTAAATGGTTAATAAAGAATACTATCAGACGGGGTTTGGTTCTTAAATATTGTTCTCCATGATGTTAGCGTGAATATTTTCCCGGGTTTCGGGTGATTTTTCTTACTTTTTCCAGGTGATGTTTTAGTTTTTAAAGGGTTAGTAAACTATTATATTGATTTGCTTTTGTTCTTAAATATTGTTTTCAATAATATCTAACAAAGTACATAAACGTAAATAAATACACAGGTATATTATATACCTAGTAAAATCCAGAATACTTCCATATCCCTTTAAGTTGGAAACCATATTACACTTTCTTAGCACACAAAACCTCACAATTATCTGACTCCTCATTATCTATCCTCTACTATCGGAAAACATGATGGTCAAATGCCTCCCATACTTCCCTCATTCCTTTCTTTTAATGTTTCTACTGTACCCACTTTCCTATACAACTGGAGAACATTTCTAAGCTTGATTGATTCCTGAATAAAAAAGATTATTTATCATTTTCTGTTCTGTTTTTAGATTTCTGGTAGTCACAATGGTGGTCAGCACCAGAATGGTGGGAGCGTCATACCTAGCCCAGAAGAAGAAAATGGCGACTCAGTGCCCGTGCTCCTAGACAGGTAATGATCAATCTTCTGATTCTGTGAATTTTAACCTAACTGCATGAATTGAATGGGTAAAATTATTATGGCCGCTGAAGATATTAATTCGGACAATGTGCCACTAATTAGCATACTGTGATGCTTACAATCGCTCCTTCAAAGAAAAGGGTGTTTATCTCCAGAATTAAAGTTCAAGGATGGCTAGTGTAATATATAGGCATTTTTTACTGTTTATTGAAAAAAGAACATATTAATTAAATATAATTAAGTGTATTCAACAGTGTATATGCTTCATTATATAAATGCAATGCTTATATATATGTTGAAAAATAAAATCTTTCATAGGTAGCAGTTGGGTCATGTGACTATTTTCGAATTTTACAAGACTATCCACATTGAGTACATGTTATTTAGAAGCACATTACTCAAAATGTCTTAATTATCTCACATAATTGAACAAGGTCCACTTCCAATGTTGCACTATTGCAGAGTTTGTAGCTTATGACTCTGGTACCAAATGTGACTCGGTACAGATCAATCTATGGTTATTTTGTCATCTCCATATGTGGCCATCTTGTTAGCCAGGAATATTGCTGGCCCGATTCAATTGCCCTATTCGTAAATTTATACACACTTAAAATCACTCTTAATATTGCTACATATTCGGCAAATATTACTTATTGGCACTAATGAATTATTAAGACATTAGAATACATATAAACATTTAAAATAAAATAAAATAAAACCAAAGCCAAATTTATAAGTTCAAGGCATTTGCAAGTAGCTAATAGAATATGGCCCATTGGCTTCAGTCTTGGGAAGTTAAAAGGTCAGATTCATACAGGGACCCCATCTATTAGTCTACTGGTTTCTGACCGAAGTCGATTACAGCTGGGATTTAAGTCAGTGTCAGTTTGCTATTTTCTGCAGTTGGTACCCACATCAAAAATTCAGTCAGAGAATTGCATTTTTTTTTTATTTTTATTTTTAGAATGAAATTATAAAGTGTAATTATTAAACTGTAATGCCATAAAATGAGCTTTTTTAATAATGCATTAATTATTAATAAAATCATTTGTAAAGATATATAATACCAAAATTAAACATTAAAGGAACAAAACATTCTCTCGTGGATATAAAAGATCACACTTTAAATGTTTAAAAAAATATTTTCTGTATGGGAATTAATTGATTTATAGTGAAGTACAAATGAAGTTAAATCTAGACAGTGTAGAATTGTTTTCTCCTCCTTTGTCCTGATAGCTGGAAACAGAGAGGCAGTGAACCTTATGGGTGTCTGAACTGCAACATAATGTGCTTTTGTTCTATCTGATTTTAATGTAGATCAGATAAGAAACACTATTAACATGGTCTCCATGAACTTTTGTTTATACTTCATCTAAATTAACAGCTGAGGTAAAGGCAGATCCAACACAATGTTTTTTTTGTTTGTTTTTTAATCTGCCGTCCTGTTCTAGTGTTCATTTTCTTCAATTACGGTAATATTAATACATTTTCTATTTTTCTCTTTTAAACGCATTGCAGAAAGTGTTGGACTATAGGAACCCTTTAAATTAATTTTATAAGATTAGAGTATCTGCCTCCAGTTCACCAATTTGTACATCCCTGATTTATTCCATCTCTCTGATTTCAAGCATAACTGAATATGAATTTTATAAATGGTCTTAGTTAAATAAATGGTCACTCCTTTTGTTAGTGGTCATTTAACCTCACAGAGATTATCAATCATATCAAACTGTATATTTCTATTTATATGGATGACATCCTTATGGCCTGCGTTATTGTTGGCTCTGAAATTTGATGAAGATGAATTTTAAATATAAAATATTTCAGGTTTCAGCTTTGTGGAGCTTATATACCAACATATCTAAAATATTGTATTGTCAGTGAGGAATTTCCAAAAGATAACCTGTTATGTTGCTTTAAATGCTTCACTTTGTCAAGTGAACTATTTGCGCCAAGAGGTTTTCACCTGACAATTAGCTGAGATTAGAAGAAATACAATTCCACTTTAAGGGAAAGAAAGGTGTTTTTTTTTATAGTAGACTGTAAACCACATTAGACTGTTAAATTGTGGAACTCTCAACCAAAGGAGTGATGACAGCAGATTTGATAGATAATGTTAAAAAGGCTTGGATATATTTTTGAATACAAAAGGCATACAAATTTATTCTGGATGGAAGTGTATTGATCCAGGGGGGAATCTGATTGCCAGTAGTCAGGAAGGAAATTTCTTCTCCCTTTATGATACAATTATTAGTGTTTCAATGGGATTATTTGTAGACGTTATGGGTTTTGGCTGTGCCACGCATCTAGTGGCAAGAAAGTATAAGAAAATGATATATTGTGTAGGAGATCATAATGGGGGAGCTGTGGTGTGAGGGGTGGGGGGTTGGGTGGCCCTGGTGGTTGGGGATCAGGAGATAATAATGGTGGAGCTGGGGGTGTAGGAGATCATAATGGGGGTGCAGAGTGGGGTTTGGGTGGCCCTAGGGGATGGGGATTAGGAGGTGATAATGGGGGGGTGGGGGTGTAGGAGATAATAATGGGGGTGTGGGTGGCCCTGGGGGTGGGGTTAGGAGATGATAATGGTGGAGCTGGGGGGATGGTGGTGTAGGAGATCATTATGGGGGTGGGGGTTTGGGTGGCCCTGGGGGGTGGGGATCAGGAGATGATAATGGTGGAGCTGGCCGGTGGGGGTGTAGGAGATCATAATGGGGGTGCGGGTGGCCCTGGGGGGTGGGGATTAGGAGATGATAATGGTGGAGGTGGGGGTGTAGGAGATCATAATGGGGTTTGGGGGCCGCCTATCATCTCCAAATACCCCCCCCCCCCCCCACCACCACCACTCCACACCCCTGCTCCCCCCATTATGATCTCCTACCCCCCTAACATGTGCGCCATGGTAATATTGTCATGGGATCTTGCACCATATGGGTGCATGGCTATTATAGTGGTAATGCAGCTACATGTGCACACAACTTAGTAATATGATACTATAACATGATATGACACTGCAATGCTTTGCAATCTTGGATTTATTATATGTGCTTTGTATATAATATACTGTATAAATAAATAAATAATAAGTACTGCTGCAGAAGCTAATTCAGTTGTATTAAAGTAGAAAGTGTAGTGTATGTGCGTACCATGTTTAAAAGAGAAGTCCTGATCAAACTATATAATTTTGTCTACTTTCCTGCCACTAGATGCCGCTGTGACGCGCGCCTGCATAACCAGTTGGGCGCACAATCCCATAAAGTCCTTTTTTGTTTCCCTTCCTTTGGATCAATTAACAATGAATCCACATAATACAAGGATGAGGAGATCTAAAAAAAGATTAACTTTTAGATTGTAACTCCGAGTTTTCAATCTTGCCTGGTGCTTTGGGGAAGCTCTATGGACACCGGATTCTAAGCTCAAAGACAGGGCCCTCCATCCTTTGCAATGTGTTAATAATATTGAGCATGTCTTTGCCTGGAAATTAACCTATGTATAGCGCTATGGAATATGTTGGCGCATTACAAATAAATGATAATATTAATAACTTGATGAACTAAGTCAACCTTATTTACTATATAACTACCAAATTATAATTAACTCAGTGCATTAATAACTAAATATTTTTGTCTTTATACAGATACAATGCATTGAAGTCTAATCTGGAGCTGACCTTACAAACCCTGAAAGAGAAACTTACTGCTGAGAGTCCACTTGGGGAAGGACATGTACAGTCACTTCAGAGCACCGTGTGTGACCTTCAGGTACAGTCTAGTGATATAGTATTAGTTGGGTGGTATGTTTTGCCTCATTCCTTTGTGCTTTAAAGACTACTGATTTTAAAGACTCTACACACAGGTTTGTAAAGTATCAAACTAACAACATTAGCAGCTCTATGTAGAATTTTTATCAATATGGTCTTTTAAATATTAATAGATAAAATGTAAAAAAAAATGCTACTGTTCTTGATTACATGCTTCCATTTTCTTTACTGATCCTGATTCTTGCAACTTCTTGTGTGTGTTTTGTAATTATATGAGCTTTCTATTAAGCTTAAATGGACATGGAATATTTTTGGATTCCTGCCCTCTGTAGCTCTTACAGTGCATGAATACACAGTCTGTGAAGTGCAAAAAAAAACAAAAACAGCAGTAGCAAGTGTATAAACATATTATTAGCTGGTACCTGGGGATTCCATTTTTTTCAAGACTTCCTGCTGTCTTGAACCTTGCAGAATTGGCCGTGCTATTTTATGACCTATTCAAAAGTGAATGGAGGGATGTCATTAGTTGATTTTAATTATTTGACACCTTCCTACCTCTCCGATACATTCTCCAATGCAGATAGATCTTCATGTTTTGAACAGGAATGACTAATGTCATGTCAGCTTCTATACACTATCACTGAGTTCTAAAAAAAACCTTCTCAGAAAAATGCTTACATGCAGCCTTATTCAATTGGGGCTACGTTTTAAAATGTAACCCATAACTTCAAATTTACGGGTTACGGGTATTAAATTACTTTGCGTGTTAAGACGCAGTACGGCCGAGAAAAGGCTAACTTCTCGCCCGTAAATCCTTTGATCTGTCAAGCCTGTATATGCTACTTGTTCAATTCAGCTATTAAATTGCTAAGAAGTCACACGCGAGCAAGCCTGTAACATGCAAATGGAGCCCAAAGCCCAACATGTGCTCGAGAGCACCCGTAAGGGGGGTAAAGTCCAATACGTAGCACTTGAATTGCAAATAAAAACACACTACTGTATATTTATTAAAAGGGAAAGCCCGCAAATCAGCCCCCAAAAATACGTTATTTCATGTTTATATTTTGTGTTATATCGATCTCTGCAATCAGTTTGTTAAGACATATAATGTAACTTGCATGTAATTTAATAGCAACATAACTCCACATTTCAAGCATGCAGGACTTATGAGTTACACGTAGAATTTAAGAGGCTCCAATTTAATGAGGCTGATGGTTACTTATATTGTTAGTTTATTACATACTTAATCAAAGGCTTCACAATTGTAAACTACAACCATCCTTTAAGGATATCCTTAGGATTAATTATTATTTAACTTTTTGGTAGATAAAAACTGGCAGACAAGATGGGCCTATTGGATCCCATTCTTATGAAGTATGTGTTTCTGGTATGGCATCAGAGACACAAAGTGATTAATAAGAGGGGAAAATTTAGAGGTAAAAGGTAACCTTCTTTTGTACATTTACACCAAATTCCTATGTTAAAATACTCTAGAATAACTAACTACATCCCAATCCTAAGTATATAGTCCTGTCATAAATAAAGTTATAGGTGCATGAACTCTAGATTCCAGATGAGAGCAAAAACAATGGAGTCTATCAATAGTAATATGAGTTATAGTATAGAAGAAAATTACATGAATAGGAAATTTAACAAGTGTGGCAGAACACTGAATGTATAATGTATCAGAAAAAAAATCCCCCAGATTCACTTGCAGGGGCTACAGACCGTATCATTGGAGGGTGTGGTGTTTGCTTTTCTAAGGGTGCTGGAAGTTTCCTCCATAGGAAATACTTTGAAGTTACACAATGGAGTAGATCCTCTAAGCTTTACTGTAAATAAAAGAGACAATAATACATTTTTTGATCTAGACATCATCGAACTAGAATGTTAAATAAAAGCATTATGTTGGCTGCTGAGGTGTGGGCAGATTGCACATTAAAGGATTATGTCAGTAGTCTTATAAACGGCACTGTAAAGAATAGTTAGGTTGGGCTTTATAAGAAAAAAAGCTTATATTAAACTTTTATGATGCATTTAAACAATTACTTTGTTACATGTCCCAGGTTGTAAGAGCTCTCTTCACACTCTGAATGATCTATTGTCCCTGGAGTGGGAGCCAACCAGTGGGCAGTACCAGATTGAAAACCTTTTAAGACCACTCCTTAACACACATAGAGAAACATGCTGTTGAGAGGTGGTCCCTGATAGGCTAGGGCACTACACTGTTCATCCAGTGCTACAGAGTCTGTGTCTGCATATGCTGCAGAGGGCAAACCCATATGGGACCATTTTGTTTATTGTAAGCAGTAAAAACAGAGCTTATAAGCCCTTCTTTTGTAATAAAATGGAGTACAAAAAAGTAATTAAATACACTGGTATATTATATAAAATCCAGAAAGCTTCCATATCCCTTTAATTAATGGGATGTACTTTCAAAGAGTGTCACATTGGCACCATAGTGTAATTTGGCAAAGTTTTGACTGCACATGTCCTTTGTCCTGGATCTCTGGACTGGTGTTGGTGTTTTGAAGGCAATTCAAATAATCAAGACCAGAGATGGATATACAGTAAATAAAAATGACAGTGAATGACATTCAATTTAAAGCGTTGTACTTAATACTTAAAATCAAGTGATATTTGTTTATTATTTATGTTAAATTGTAAATAAAAGTACTGTAAGGCTATTCTATGGCAGGGTGCATGAGCTGCTCATTCATTGCACTCCAATGGAATAGACCAACAAAGAGGTATATTTACTAAGATATTGCAGAGCTTGTGATGAGGTGTCAAAGGCTGTGATGGCAATTTTCCCCATAGGAAACAGCGCATAGTGAATGCAGTGATGGACCTCCCACCCAATGTGATATTTAGTAAATCTCATCCATGACATGCAGTCAAATTGTTTCCACTGCCATCAGTTCAGTCCTGTTATATAGTTTGTTTAATTCTTTGATGTGGGAGAAGTGAGATGATCCTTTTACATAATATTTACTCTATCTTTAAAGTGAGTTTTATTTACATTGTATCATAAATAGTAAAATAGAAATTGTTAATTCTTATAAAAGTATTTATTATGTTGCCTTAAATTTATTCTTGTTTTTTTTCATACTTTATTGTATCGACCCATTAAAATACTATGTGAATTAGCGTTGCTACAAAGAGTTAAGTATCGTCTAATCTTGTTCCAAACCAAGCACTATAAAGCAGATTTCACTCTGCAGATTTCAATGGATTAAAGGGCCACTGCAGTAATATATTTAAAATGTACTCTTTTGAAGAAAAATATATCAGGTGAAATCTTTTTAGACTCTGAAACAAGACAGTTTTCAATGTATTACCTTTTATACTGTATGCCATTATGCTGCAGTGGAAGCTGACATTTTAGTTTCCACTGATAAAGAAGCTACAAAACAGGGTAAACCCACACAAGTGATTAGATAATAATCTAATACGTCCAAATTAATTGTAGGGATAAAACTATAAACCCTTTACTCTCCCCACTTACAAAAGAAAATATATGTTAGATCGTTCTAAATAGTCCCAGTACGTGGTGGCTAATCACCAATGTATATGCAATCACCTCTTAGAAAAATATACTGCGTGTGTGCCAAAGATACGTATAAATCCAGGGACGCCCGGACATGTGTATGATCAGTTGTGTTGGTATTCAGCTCCCACATTATCTTTACTGTTGATAAAGCCTGGGAGATACAGGAGAAACACGTCTGCTATGTGCTTTATTGTATAAACTGATTAACTTTTAGATTGGTGTATAGTAGAGTCCTATTATGGCTGAATGATTCTACTTGTGAGACACTGGATATAGTTAAATACATCATCCTGTGCACGCATATGTTGTTGGAGTACTGATTGTGAAGATTTCTAGGTACAGGGTCTTATTGGGGATAAGCACCCCTGTTTGAGACTGTAGTGAGCAAAGGACTTGCACCAAATACCTTGAAGTCTAGCCGCAGTACACTATTTGGTTTGCTAACAACTGATGTGTACCTGGATATATATGTGTGCTGAAATACCTCTTATCTTAGAGGTGACTAAATGTGAGTGGACATCTGAGATTTTTTTATCTTGTAATAAACATTTTATAATCTGCACTAGGATGGGGCGTGCGCTGTCTTTCCCCTCCATCCTTGTTTTTTCCACTGATGAAAGAAGGCTTGAATGCAGGAAGCTTTTATCTGGACAGAGGAAATGTAGCAGCTTAAAATTCCAGTGCTTTCAACACAACTAATGGAAGCTGACAGAGACCCCTACATCTGTATTTGAATTCCCTAATATTTCTCTCCTGTATATTTTAGGTGCTGAAATCTCAAGCTCTCTCCAACTGGACACAATTTCAAACAACTTCACAAAAAATGGAAAAACTTGTGGATCACCAAGAACGAGCATTATTATCTGAAAATAGGATGTCCCTAAAATGTCAGATGGAGAGTACCGTTGAGACGATCACAAGCAGGTATTGGGAGAGCTGAATTACCTCAGGCTGTAATTTGTGCGTTCAATTTAAAGACCCTCTAATTAAAAGAAAAATCTAGATCAGGTGTGAGCAAATAATTTCCCAAAGGGGCCACATGAGAAACTCAGAATGTTGTGAAGGCCTGAACCATAGGCTGAGTTTAATTGTGCTCAATATTAGTTTTATAGCTTTATTTTATTTTATCAGTGCCAGGAGCAGTATCTACAGAATGCTATCCATCCCAGTTAGTCACAAAATTGCTGCTCACAAATTGCCCCCTTTTACAGGGATTTTTTTTGTTCAGGACACAAATTTATATCCCACTGTAAGCTACTGTAACAGGCCAGACAGGGACAGCCAAAGAGCCGGATGTGGCCTGCGGGCTGTACAATGCCCAGGGCTGATCTAGATGTTTTACTTAGGCACTGATCAATAATACTTTTAATATTCAAAGATTATTAACTATTCAAAAGCCAAATGTGGCTGCTGATGGTTTTTGCCCACTATAAGAGTCTTGTAAAAAGTTTTATCAATTTACTGCTCTTCATTGTCTGCTGCTTTGCTGCATCAAAGTGGTTTCCTTGGAGACCAGCTTCTTAAAGGCCGTTAAAACTGGCTATATATTGTACTAGACATTTTTTCTAAAGTAAATACATTTTGAACTATTCACTACTATTTGTACATCATAGTGTGCAAATATGTGGGTTGCAAATATTAATGTATTGCTTTGACATACTAATATGACATAATGTGATTTTCTTTCTTCTGTGGCAAAAATCATCTACTCTACCATTTACCAAGCACATGGAGCCATACAGTATCAGATGGAGTGGCACCATAACATAATAATGCAATACAAACAATGCTAAATATCTCAGAGATGATTTAATAGAGAAAGCATCCTTTACAATGTACACACAGTTTTAATGTCTTCAGGAAGAAGTCATCTTGTTATTGAGTTGAAGTCTATTTAAAACGTTCTCATAAACAGAGAAGAACAATCTTACAATCTTGATATATTTCCACTGAGTTGTCCACAACTGGTTGGCCACTGGGTAAGCATGCCCTAAATAATTATAGCTTTGTTAAACTTATTAAATAATGCATAACGCACCACTCCACCAGCTCAGGGCTATTTATATTTAAAATGTTTTATTGGATGTGTTTATCTAATGCTTTGCTCCTCTGCTCTCTCTTTTCGGTTAGGATACAGTCTCTCAATGTCACACTCAATCTTCTTTTGCCAATTGAACAAGATGTTGCTTTGCTTTGTGACCAGCAAACCCACAACAAGGATACTGAACAATTCACCCTGTCCAATATAGGCTTCATTTATCAAGAGCTAAAGGTAAGTATGTATACCAGAAATAATGCAATATTAAGAAATCAGTAAATATGATATATTATTCCATGCAAGTTCTATTATATATATATATATATATATATATATATATATTAACATATTGATTGCCTGGATCAATATAACATGGAAATTAAACAGAAAGAAAAGTATTTTATATTGCAGATTTGTGAGCTTGAGGATGTTGTGCTTTTCATTTTAATACCTAACATCACTTTCCCTGTACAGTGGTGTGTATATTTGCATTTACAGTGCTATGGATAGGACTTTAAATCCCTTGCGGGTCTTCTCTAGTACCCGTTGGCTTTTTGGCTCCATTTGCCGGTTACGGGTTTGAACGCCAGTGGATTCATAGCAATTTAACAGCGGGCTTGACAGGTCAAAGGACTGGCGGCCTCGGAGTTAAAATTTCGACGTCCTGTAAGGTTTTTCCGCCTGTAACCCTCAGATTGTTAGCGGTTTGCTTTACAGGGTGAATTTAATAGCGTAAATCTTCAGAGGTTACGTTACGGGCTACGGTTTTACACGTTGAGGGAATTTAATACGGCTGTATGACACATACAGGAGCAGAACACATCCATGACAGAGTACACCACCCAACATCCCTTAAGGATGAATGTTCAGTCTTATCAAAGGTTTACATTTACATTTTTTTAAATGGAAATTTTACTAGGAATATAATATACCTCTGTATCTACTTACTGTACATTTATGTACTTTATTATATTAAGAAGTGCTTATAAGCTCTGTTTTAAGTTCCTGCCTAAAATCAAACAAATAGACCCTGTATGGGGCTTGATGTGCACTGTCCTAGCAGGACCATGTTTTCTGAGACATTCTTCCTGATACACTACAGAGCTTTTAAATACTTCTTAATAAAATAAAGTTCATAAAAGTAAATATATATTGAAATATCCCAAAAATGTGCATATTCCTTTAATAATGAACTGAAAAATAGATTTAACTTGAAAAGAGCTTACACTGGCTCTTTATCTGGGATCTTTGATATGTCAGTTTAATATTTATTGAACTGCCAGTGACCTAAACAAGCAATTCTTATACTTTTTATTTTAGGAGGCACAGAGCTCTGTTGAAGATCAAATGAAACAATGTGATGACTTGGAATCTTCCATTGTGATTGGAGATGAGTCGACCCCAGTAGATGTCGAAACTGTTCAGTCCATCGTGCACCAATATAAAACACAACTAGTTTCAACAAGTGAAACCATGAGAGAACGAGAGACTGTCCTCAAAGCTTTGGAAACATTTCTGACTTCTCTTGAAACAACAAAACTGTCTGTGGCAGCAGAAGTTTCAGTTACTGGAAAGGACAGAGCAGCACTAGAGGAGAAGCAAAGAAAGCTAGCAATCTTGGCCAAGGAAGTCTACCAACTGAGACAAGAAGCTGAAGAGCTGGATAAACGCCTGCCAATGGTACAGATAACCCTGGAGGATCCAGTAACCAAGGGAGAAACCACTTGCCAGAAACTGGTTAGTGTACTCTCTGAAAATGTGGGAAGACTCCAAAAAGGTGTTTTGCAAGAATTTGAGCAAAAGGGAATACAAGCTCCTGATACCAGATTAAGTGTTCTGCTGCCTAGTGAACAAATAGATATTTTGCTTTCTGAAACAAACCAACAACACCATGACAAGGATATGGAACATTTCACATTGTCAGAGATCCCATCAGTCGTTCAGGATTTAAAGGTAAATAGACTTTACAGAAAGGAAAGTGAATATGAGATATCAATAATCTCTTATGCGAGTTTACTAATCTAAAATCTGTCTGACACAGTGATATAGTAATAACCATCCCAATTGCATTGATCTGCATTGATGGCAATCCCCCTACTGTATACTTAAAGAGGTTCTGAACTATTGCTAAGGGTGTGTCAGAGCACGGCACCAGTCAAGTTATGGAGTTCTATGGAAACAATCAGCTAACCCTCTAGTACCTGAAGGTGATAAAGTTAACATAATTAAAAGGCAGTGTGAGATCTTTGTAGTGATTCCATCATGTATATTTAAACATCCAGGGAGGTCTTGTGACAGAAACAAAGTGATGCACAAAAAAATTAGCACACTCTTAAAACTGTTTCAAGAAATGTATTCCACACCATTGCCTTTTTGATACACTGTGTTTAGTACAAGTTTAGTACACTGTGTTTAGTACAAGTTCACTCATAACATAGGGACCATCCAAAATTAGGGACCATCCAAAATCCAACCAAAATTCTGAGGAGCCAGTCAAACAATTTCTAAGGAGTCCCCAGAGTATAGTATATGGATATATTTTGAATTGTCAAAAGTAGAATTTCAGGACTTGTGGTTCCCAGGATATGTCAATCACTGTTTTAATTATCCTCTGCCTCATTCTATGTGTATACCTATGGAATCCAACCATTTATTTTATTATAGAGCTACTTCAGTTGACACCACTGAAGATAGAGCTACTACTTAGCAGCTGGGCCACCTGTTTAAGTTGGCCATGTAACACGTGTAGACAGACCCAGCACATGAGGCAGATAAGATTTGTTTTAAAAACATTTTATTTAGTAAAGGCTTTATTTTTGACTCTATAAGCACGCATTTCTTGAACTAACAAGTGGTGGACTATATACTTGCAGCTCTTTACTGGTGTTTTAACCAGAAACTCTTTGTATATAATTATTGATCTTTTACTTCTTATTGACCTGCTATACTCATTGCACTGGGCTTCTTAATCTAAGAAAACATTTAATGTATTACTGTTTTTTTGCAGGAGGTTCAGAACTCTGTTGAGAACCAGATTCAACAAATTGACACCCTGGAATCATCAACTGAGTTTGGAGACAAGTCTCATCCAAAAAGTCTCCATGAAGCTCTGTCTGTTACACAACAATATAAACTGCAGTTGAAAACAACAAGCAAAACAATGGAAGAACGAGAGAACATCCTCAAAGCCTTGGAAATATTTCTGATTTCTCTAGAAAAAACGAAACTGTCCATAGAAGCAGCTTCTGTGATGACAAAGGATCGAACAGCAATCCTGGGGAAGCAGAACATTCTTGAGGCAATTGCTAAGGACATTTACAAACTTAGACAAGAGGCCGCAGAACTAGATGAACGTCTGCCAACTGTAGAGATATCCCTGGAGGATCCAGAAACCAATGGAGAAACCACTTGCCAGAAACTGGTTGGTGTACTCTCTGAAAGAGTGGAAAGTCTCAAAAAAGGTTCATTGGATGAACTTCAGGTCCTACAGCAAATGGAGGTGCTGGAAACACTAACTAATCGACACAAAGACATCTGCAAAAGAATTCAAGACATACAGGATAAGATTTGCAAGATGGACTTGAAGGATCCAACTATCCATTCTGTTCAACAAAGGTGGGCAACATTGGGCATGAGTTCCTCAATAACTTTGTGTTTTAATAAAAGAATATGCAGCCTGACCCAAAACCTAGGATTTTATTAAGTTCTAATTAATTAAATTAATGTAGAATGGAGCAGGAAAGTATCCTCATATCATCAAAGATCGGACTATTATTATTAGAACTTTTTGTTTTTCCTACACATGAACATTTGATGGGATTTAGATAGTCTTCTTGATGTATATTTGGATGATGGTGTGACCATGTTTCTGTGTATGTTTCTTTAGCTAACCATATTTGTTGATATTGTAACTGAGGGCACTTTCCCATCTCTATGTACTTTAAATAAGATTATCCTATTAAACATCACTAAATATTAACAGGAGATTTTGGTTAAGGCCCACAACATTTCTCGCCATTATATTCTTCTGAGACTGCAGATATGTTTTTGCTACCATATTGTTGCTGGGAGTTGTTTTACTGAAATGTAATAGCACTCACCAGGTGCCAAAGTCCATAATTTAAATCCTGTAACCAGTCACTATGGTAAGGATCCTGTTTGGTTTACCTGTACAAAGCAGAGCAATCCTGAATTAATGGTCTTTGTGGACAACTATCTAGTACTTAAATGTGTTATTTACCACCTTCTTTCTCCATTGGGTCCCACCTGTAAAGTATCACAGCCTTCTATGTTACCTTATTTTGTTTTATAGTCAGAAGTAGTTGTGGTTTGTAATTCAATGCAAATATACTCTTCTAACTCTGTCTGCTATAATGTGCTTCTAAACCACTGGATCTCTTGAGTGAATAAGTCAATTTTTGAAGTTCTGTTTATCAATAATCAGGAAAATTAATCTGGAACTACAAATAGTATTTCATCAGATGGAGACCATCAACATAGAATGAATCTAGAAACCTGAAACCAAAATAACTAATAATAATTATATACATTGTAATGGCTTCTTGGGTTTGAAACTGTTTCATGTAAATTTTGTCTTTATCTCTACAGAATGAAGTCTCTGACTAAGTTGAAAAGTGAATTGGATTCATATACTCATGAAAAACATTGTGTTACTGAGGACTTATCTACGCTTCAACTGGATGGCCAAGTGAAAGCCTCTGAAGTAGCGGAGCAATGTGTACTCCTAGAGACTTTATGGGAGGAAACATGGATGTATATCACAGAAAGGTAATAAAACGCCTGGAGATACAACATTAAAGTACTACTGTAATGTTCTAAAAACAGGCACTAGATGTGTTAATTAGACATTGAAAATTAATTAAATTCATATTTATGTATTCAAACAAGCAATATTCAATATTAAGCTTAGCTGCTGCTGGTCTCTGCCTACTCTTTAGAAATAAAACTTACATTAAAAATCACTGGCTGTCATTTGAGCTTTAGGTGGGGACTTCTCATATGTTTTTAAGCTGTGGCATAGGGCACTTTTACTTCCCTGTTATGGCCTTATCAATGCATAGTGCAGCACAATCAAAGTTAATTACACTCTGTCACCAATGCTCTACCCTTTCAGCCCTGCATATATATATTGGCCTTTTTTTAGTTACTACTATTTAATAACCCAGTGTATTTAAAAAAAAGTGTCTTATTATTAATATTAAGAATAATAATGATAATAATAATCTTTGCATTAAATATGCGTGTACAAAAGTTTTCAATGCTTATGTTAAAGAGATCTAAATGACTACACATTACTATTTCTTCTCCTCTTCCCCTTACCTTTTAAAGATAAAAAATTTTGGTACACAATAATATAATGCTTTTTTGGTACATATTTCCTTACTCTTTAATATTAATTATAGAAATTGTTTGAGTACATTGAAGACATTTTTGGCTTTAAAGCTCTCTGTTTTTCCTGTATTGAATTCTGACTCTGATTAAAATACTTACTGTGTATCTGGTACAAAGTTGTAATGTCTTGTGATGTTGTGGCGAATGCTGAAATTGAGTTTGGAAATATCAAACTGATCATTTTTAATAAGATTTTATCTCTTCTATGTTTAGCAAAAAGCAGTGTGAAGAGACGTTGGAGCTCCTGAGAAAATTCCAGAGCTGCAAGACCATGTTAACATCTTTAATCCAGAAAGGAGAGAACACAATGTCCCAAGAGTCATCCTACATGGGGAAAGCCAATCTGCAAAAAATGATTTTGAAGGTAAAACCTTTATTGGTCGTTTTAGCCCACTGTACACATATAGACCTCAACATGGTAATACTGTTAGTGCAGTTTAATGTAAATTGTCTGCATTGCTGGCCACTCTGCAGTGAAGGATTCACGGACTTGGACACAGTAAAGGTGCACTTACCCTTTGCAAAAGCATCTTAATGTTGACTGTTTTTCTTGTTTAATAACTATTTGCAGGGCAGAAACCTTACAGTCTTCAGAGAGTGTGCTTTCTGTTTTATATTCCTGTATGTCTGTGACCCAAAAAGTTTAACATTACAGCAAACATTTGAATTTGTGTAAAACAGGTGGTAGTGGAGGAGAAACATGCCAATATTTCTCAGACTCACAAAGTTGTTGGTGGCCTTACCAACATCTATCCTATGATTTCACATCTCCATAGGTAGATTATATTCCTTGCGAAATCCAGAAACCTTCCATGTCCTTTTGGGTTTATTTGCTGTACTTTCTGGAAATGCTGGGTGTCTTTCAAACACTAGAGGTTTCTTTTTAAAAGATTGTAATTTCTAAAATAGAGCGTCATTCAAGTTGAAGACCTCATCTTGCGGTATACAGGCCGTATATCTGTGGGCTTGTTGTGGGTTTGCACTCTGCTACATTTCTGGTGCTATTTAATTTAACAAGCCCACAAGTTACGGACCGGAAACCACAAACTCTTGCCTAGCATTTCAGGGCTGGAACATGATCAATTAAGCCAATAGAAAATGAGACAGTCATCATTAGGTCAGTAAAACATGGAGGTTACATGTCAATCAATTAGATCGATTGGCGATCAGACTTGCAAAGCCTCAAAACACAAAATAATAAAAATGAATGTCAATGTGGGTGGCCTCATATGTATTAACTCATTAATTCCCAAGATCGATATAACCCCAAAATGAAACATAAAATAATTTCTAATTTGCAAGCTTGAGACTGTTGTGCAATGAATTATTTGCAATTACGTCTTTCATCGCTTTCTTGTGGATGTTAAAGATCAAAGGCTTAGAAGGGGTGTGAGTTAACCGCAAGGATTTCAAGCCCATAACACGTAGCCCGTTTGCTGCTTGCAAAAAAATGCCAATTGAATAGCAAATTAACTTGCAACCTCCATTATGGGCTACTGTAACTTTCAATTGCTCAATTGAATGAGGCTCATAGTATCTAACAAAACATTGTACCTATCTATGTGGTCAGCTGCTCTGTAAGTTATTGTGTATTACCTGATATTTTATAGTATGAATACAGTCAGTATGTGTTTGTTTGTTTTTTTACGTTTACAGATTGAAGCAGTGAAAGAGGAGTATAATGACTATACTGATAGTGTTGATGAGATAAACAGTGTTTGCAAAAGTCTTCAGTACTACTTCAACAGGATGCAGAGCTTTGATAATCCTCCATTCCAGAATGAGGCCAACATGATGGTGGACAAGTGGTTGGATGTATGTATTCATTTTATACACATTTTGACAGTCTCTAACTTAAACATTATTTAAAAATATTTACTGTTATTAAAGACAAGGCAGAACAATTGTATTGATTTATCCTTTCAGGGATGCCTTTGAGGTAGTAGATATGTTTGATTTGTTACTGCTACCAAGAAGTTCAAAATATAGCAGAGATGTAGCAAGTGACTTATTCTGTAGCTCTCTTATGATTCCCTGTTAGGTGATCTTTCAAATTTTTAGATAAGTCATTTGTGAGTCGATTAGTTGTGTCCGACTCTCTGCGACCCTTATGGAACACAGCACGCCAAGGTTTTCTTGGCAAATATCCTATATGTTGCCAACTCCTTCTCCAGTTATTTGTCTGACCTTTCTTCTATGATCTGCCCATCTTGGGTGACTCTACATGGTATACCTCACAGCTTTATTGAGGTACACAAGCCCTTTCACCATGACAAGGTAGAAGGGGAGATAAGTCATACAGAGAGATGGAAAAAGTTTTAAATATTTTAAATGCATAATATGTATTTGTGAAGTCTCTTTAAAGGACAACTGCAGATTTGGAATTTTTTTATAAATTAACACTAGCAGCTGGGCTGTGAGTAGTGGGCATAAAAACATTTTAGGTAAAATGTTTAATTTCATGTCCTCCACACTTTGAGAATGAGTAGGAGCGTTCTGTATGATTTCAGCACAGGACATGTTCTGCACATGACTTACATAGTTGCCAATGCTGTTAGTTTGTTGCTTAGTTCTCAAACACAAGATGTTTTTGCTAATCTTTTAAACTAGACAATGATACTCTTGGTTGGTGATTTCATTATGATGCTTTTATATCTAATCTTTTCAACTTTTAGCTAATATTTAAGGAATTTCTTTCAGATAAATGAAAAAGTTGACAACTATTGTGAAAATCTGAAAAGTGCTCTGAGCTTGTGGAACAAGGTCCTTCACCTCTCTGAGGATATGGAGCAGTGGGCGGAGCTAAGGATAAAAAACTGCCAGGACAATGCTTTACAAGAGGAAGATATCTTATCATTTAATGTGAGTAAAAATGTGACTCAAAAATGGTGACTCTGTTGCCTCTTTTGCTCAGTTCTCTTCGCTGACATACATACAAAGAATGTGGATAAATACACCAATTGATGCAGTCCAGAGATTCACATGGCTTCCTGCCTCTCTGTTTAAGGGCAGAGGAGAAAACAAAGTCACCCCTGTCTCACTTTACAGCTTCCATATATGGTGTAATTCCAAACTATAGTACGTTATTAATTGAAATGTATTTAAAAATGAATTTTCCAACAATAGAATTAGATTGAACTTTACTTTGATTCCCGGTCAGTCAGCCTTTCTGATCCACCGACTAAATACTCTTATCTCTTGCTAATAACAGATCAATAATTGCTGATTAAATCCTGGTGCTCTGGATCTATTGTCTTTTGTGTAAGACATTTGAAAAAGAAACAAATGGGCATGCTCTGACGTCAGGCAGTAATGTATGTAATCGGCATAGTTACTCCCTGGGGTTTGATGGCCTAGATACTCAAAACAGTAGATTTGGAGCCTCAAGGGCTAATCGCCAATTACTTGCCATGATCTGTAAATATCAAAAGGTGCGTTAGTGTCCTGCTTGGTTGAATCAGAACAGCTGACTGACAAACCTTTTTGTAATTTTACTGTCAGAAAATGCATTTTGATTTTCAAAATAAAATTAAATTGATAAAGTACGGAACCTCCCCTGTATCACAATTATTTTCATGCAAAAACCTTTGTAATGTTTAAAATAATTTTTTTATATTCTAAATATGTGATCAAAATTTTCAGACTACAGTGTTCCTTTTTGAGTGGTAACAAATTCACACATTAAACATTTTACATTTCTCTCAAATTAACATTAAAATTAAATTGATTTTTTATGTGTGCATGACTCCACAATGTTTTCTGTGAGTCAGTGATCTACAAAGATTTTTTTTCCAGCATCTGAAGTAGAAATGAGATGTTTACTATATCTGAGCAGTCTCCTGGTGATTTGCTAAAAATGTACTATTATTTTGTTAATTCAGGTTGAGCTGCAAAATCAGGAGCAAGTCCTGGAGGAATTCAGTAATAAATCTGAAGCGATACAGATATTATTAAAGAACAATGAGCCTCCGCTGGAATTACAGGTAAGGAACATTATTTAGGGATGACTCCATATTTGATGTATGCTCCCTTGAAAAGATGTATTAAACCTAATTCTAGATATAAGTGAGTGAGTGGAATATGTTTTCACTTCTAGGTCATTAAAACATCTCTTCTGAAGAAACTGCAACAGTTACGACAATATGCAGCAAGTTTCAGTAAGAATGCCATCAATATATCGCACCTCAAATCTGTGAAATCTGCCCCGGTCAGTGCTCCATCACAAAATGATGTCTTAGAGGTACATTTCTATTGAAAAATATATGTTTTTTTAAATATTTAATATGTTTTTAAATGGCTGGACTGATTGAAGTATATATATATATATATATATATATATATATATATATACTTATTATTTTAAATACATATATAAAGAACACTTTTTTAAGTCTGCCATGAACTTGAATGCACAATTTATTGGTGTATTCTCTGTGGTTATTTATAAATATTGTATTGTCTTTCTTTTTAGGGTGCCAGTTTATTGACAGTGGACGCAGTAGAAAATACTTTGAGCCCTGAAAAGGTCTTTGTTGTCAGTAATATCCCTACAGAAAAGTATTTGGATGATCAGAATGACCAAACAGATTCTTCCTCCATGTCAATCACTACCCATCAGAGGTAAAGTATTATGGAGGCATTTCTCTAACATTAACACATATTACAAATTTGCATTTAAAGACCCAATGTCAGGAGTGGTACCTGGTCTGGTCAATCACAGATTGACCAAGGAGGAAGCCTGGGGTTGGGCCTGTGCACCTTGGGCCTAGAGTGACACACATAGTGAGTAGGCTGCTGGGTAGACCTAGGTGGTGTGTGTCTGCATCCACACCTGCACAGAGTGAGCCACTTCCAGGTACTCCCACGTCCTTGTAAAGTGGGTGTGGTCCTGGTAGGGCTGCTTCTGTTTGTTTGGTACTCTGCAGGTCTCACTTCCTGGTGCTTTGTCACTCATGCCTGTCTGCTTCCAGGTAACATAGAATTGCAGAGACGTACATGAAATCTAGGTGCCTGTAAGCATTTTGTGGCATGACAACCTGGCTCCTGGCATTTGTTGAGCTCTGTAAATATTTTTTTTTATTTAAAGTACAGTATTTAATTTTTTTTCTGGTCCCTGGTTGCTTGAGTTCCAGTTAACTGAGAGTCTACTGTATATATATATATATATATATATATATATATATATATATATATATATATATAATAAATAGTACATTTGTGTTCACATTTGAATGTCTAAAACAAGTTAAAAAAACTGTTTCCAGCTCAGAATTCTGAGAAATGCAGTTATTACATTGCATTCTGGGAAGCTGAGCAGGGGCATGCAAATGTGCCCGCAAATGCCTCGCTCTTACTAAGTTCACAGATTTGCTCTGTTACTGTAAATATGTTATGCTTGTGTTAAGTGATCATTTTTTTTTACTGAAAGTGATAACAGATAGCGTGACAAATCATTTGTAGATAGGATTACACTTTTTTATATCGGTTATCCTTTGTAGGACCACTGTATGATGAATATATATATATATATATATATATATATATATATATATATATATACACACACACACAGGCAGAAAAAAATAATGTAAACACATTTTTAACTAGAAAAAATATTGATGTTTCCACTAATCACTGGATGCATCCATTTTGCTTTGATGAGGGTTGCATTTGTTAGAGAGGTATTCACAGTTTTGGGGGACAGGGCTTGCATTTATGCTGTCTGAATCTTTTGGAATTTGACACCCACACATGCTCTGAAACAACAATATAATAAAGTTGCCCACAATCTACCTTCTCACCCACCTCTCTCTCCACTGTTCAGTTAATTAGTAATATACACTGTAACTTCAAGATCTTAAAATATACTTTAAAAGAGTATCTAGAACCCCTAGACAAGACAGGTCCACTATAACTATTCTAATTTGGACATCATATGTCTTATATTTTAGAATTAAAGACCAGATGGAACCGCAAAGAGCCCAGGAGAGGGACCCTCTAGAAACCCTCAGGTTCAGGCTCACTGAAATACTGAGCAGACAAGGTTGTATAGACTATGCTCTTCGGCCGAGCTTACAGGAGAAAGAAAACCAACTGGCAAAGCTCACAACATTTCTTAAAGAAACTCAGGATCTTACAGAGTACCTGGATGAGTTTAGTCCTGGAGAGACCGACGTTGAATCTAGTCTTAGATGTGCTCAGTTGATGGAAATGAAGCAGGTGCATACAAGCATCCTGGACAAGTTAAAGGTAAAACTATGTTTTCTTTATGTAATAAATATATTGTTTTTTAGATTATAAAGAGACTTGAGAACCCATCCAGCCTCCCTATTGCTTCACATACCTACATTTTACAAATTACATTTGAATTTTAGTCTTTCAGGCTTCAACCAAGCTCATGTTTTTGGAGAGGATCTGCCAAGAGACTAATAAAAAAGCAGTCAGAAAACCAAACTTGGGCAGCTTCCTAGAGAGACCTTCTCTCAGCCCTGGCCACCTAAGATAGGCTGGATAGAAGCATCCCTAGTAGTCCCTGAAACACTAAAGTTAAAATGTATATTTTAAAATATGCATTGATTTAAAAAAAAAATATTATGTTGATTGTAAATATGGGTAACCATCTTTTAGACCTTTTTAAAGGCCACATAAAAGCTCTTTTAAAGCATTTTAAAGATGATATGAAGCATGTTAAGATAGGTATTAAAGACTGCATTTAGAGCTGATCTCTCCACATTTGGATGTGAAATGTAGAGTGAGCAATAAACAAGTCTCTTTTATTGCACTCTTTGAAATTGAGCATAGAATAAAGAGGCAAATCAGTTTACTTTTCTATGGCTGTGATTCGTTGGAAAGTTGACTCCACCCCTGTGTAAACACTTCTGTAATATCAGACTATGAGTTTCTAAGGTGTCTACATTTTCCAAACCTCAGACAATATGATAGAAAGTAGTCAGTAATGGTATACAGGAGACAGAGCTTTGCCCTCTCCAGTAATCACTACATTTTTGCGACAAATCAACCCTCTGTATTTTTTCCAGGATACAGTGAGAACTCTTGAGGGCCGTATTAAAAGGCACAAGCAGCTTGACAGCCTCACAGCTTCCCTGAGTAGCAAAATGACTCACTTTTCAGAAGAAATTAGACAAAGTATATCCATGGAGCAGGACCCAAGGAAGGAAGTGGAGCAAAAATTCCAGGTAAATGTTACTGGGGTTTTGGACAGGAACCAGTGGGAGATGTAACATGCGAACAGAAGTGGGAGATAAGCAAGAAGAGTGGACTAATGAGCAGCCAGGCTATGATGGCTTAATCTGCTGGGCAGAAACCAATGGGAGTGGTAACCTGCCAACAGAAGTGGGAGAACACAAGAGGAGTAGACAAATGAGCAGCCAGGGTATGGTGGCTTAATCTGTTGGAATATCACCGTAAACCCATAATGGTTGCAGCAGAGGTCAATATTTGGTAGGATATTAAACTACCAAAAATATGAACATTTACAATTGAAATATATAAAAAATATAGATTTCTATAATAATAGAAAAATTGTCTTGAATTTGTTATAGTTTGGCAATCACTTAGCTCATGAAATAATCCAACCAGACTGACCTTACTATCACTGTCAAATTATTTGATTACTGGAGTAATGGCTTCCTATTTCATGTGGCTTCAGATGCATCAGAAGAATGCAGCTGTCCACAGATTGACACTTTAGAATCCATGTGCAAAAGGAAGCCATTAATCCAGGGAGTCATCAGTCATGAATTAATTTGGTACTGATTTATAAATACAGTCTAATGGAATAAATATTTAACAGGTTAAAATCATCCTGCAATGCTGTGTGATATATATATATATATATATATATATATATTCATTCCTTTTTAAGCATGTGCCTGCTGTATTAAACAGATGTAAAGCATAACATAGGATGGATTATGAAGGCGTTAGGAGACCTACCCACAGACAGTTGTTTTGAGCTTAAATGGCTCTTATCCATGTGGAGTTGGTAACTTACTCCTGTATATATATAGTAAATTTATACTAACAATTTGCCCGTCAAAAATGACGGCAATAAAATTTGAAGCCTGGCAATGCAGTTTGCCACACATTGCGAGGATCTCCCACCCTCTCACTTGCTGGCCTTGTGATGAGTACCTTCGGCGCTTATTGCAGGCCTCGGAATGAGTGCCTTTGGCTCTCATTGTGAGCCTCTCCCCCCTCTACTTTACGGTCCTCTTGATCTCATCGCGGTCCCCGCAATGAGCGGCTTTGTCGCTCATTGCAGGCAGCATGCAAGTTTGTCACTCACGGCGCGCCTTGCAATTAGCGCCTTTGGCGCTGTTTGCGAGCCTCTACCCACCACTGTGTCTCTCCCACCCCCCTCTCCCTCCCCTGTGTTTCTTCCACCGCCTCTCCCTCCCCTGTGTCTCTTACCCTTCATCTCCTTCCCCTGTGTATCTTTCCCCCTCACCCTCCCCTGTGTCTCCTTCCCCACATCTCCCCTTCCCCCATCTCCCTCCCCTGTGTCTCCTTCCCCCATCACCCTCCCCTGTGTCTCCTCCCCCATCTTCCTCCCCTGTGTCTCTTTTCCTCCTCCCCTGTGTCCCCTTCCCCCCATCTCCCCTTCCCCCATCTCCCTCCCCTGTGTCTCCTTCCCCCATCACCCTCCCCTGTGTCTCCTCCCCCATCTTCCTCCCCTGTGTCTCTTTTCCTCCTCCCCTATGTCGCTTTCCTCCCCTCCCTCCCCTGTGTCTCTTTCCCCCCTCCCCTGTCTCTTTCCCCCTCTCCCTCCCCTGTTTCTCTTCCCCCTTGTGTTTCTCCCCCTTCTCCCTCCCCTGTCTTCTTTCTCCCTCTCCTGTGTCTCCTTTCTCCCTCCCTCTCCCTCCCCTGTGTCTCCTCTCTCCCTCTCATCACGTGCGCCGACTGCACAGATCAGACAGCTCCGGAGCGGCCTCAGCCTCCTCCTCCCATCGCAGCATGTTCTGGAAGACCATGAGCCTAGCTGCCTCCTCCCTCCCGCAGCCGGCTCGGCATCCAGTAGGACGCGGCCTCCTCCTCTGCCCGTGGCTCTGCAGGCCTATGCCTATGGCTCTGGTCCTATGCGCAAGGCCTTAACTGTTAGGGCCTTACTATGAGCACCTTTTTGTTTGTTTTAATTAATAAAAATAATGCATTTTAATGCCTTGCAGGATCTTGGAGAAATCCATAATACATAGGCTGAAAGTGTACATGTGATTGGGGCATTCGTATTTCTACAGAGTTGTGGTTGCATTGTATAATGGAAGATGTCTGCATCTGGGCCAGAGACGGGGAAGGGGTGTGGTGTAAATTTATATTTTATCCTATTATCATAGTTTGTTACAGTTACTGATTTTCTTTTTGTTTCTCTCTTTTTTCAAGGTGCTGCAGACAAGGTTTAATGAACTTGAATCAGACCTGTTGCAGATTTCAGCCACAGCAGAACATGTCAGACAGAGCACATCTCCAGCTGGAGCCGGAAAGATCCAGGACGAAGCAGAACTTTATCACAGACAAATTGCAGATTTTAGAAGACAACTTGAAGTCCTGAAAGAAAACAGGGAGAGGACACAATTATCTGAACAATCTGCAAGAAAGCAGGAGGACACTCGGGGTGCAGGCAAGATGGATCCTGTACAGTTAGCGCAGCACATTCAACCAGGCAAGATGCAGCCAAGCAGCGTAAAAGGCAAAAAAAACGTCTAAAAGTAGGAAAAAGAAGAAGGTAAGTTTGAGATTTTAGTGCTGGGGAGTGGTGCTCTAATGGCTTTACTTACATTATTTACTTTACTTTACTTAGAGCCACAAATTAGCATACAGAAGTCACAGAATCAATTAAATTTTTTACATATTTGACAAACAAGTGTTCTTGAACTGCAGTGGTCCTTTGAAGGGATTTGGACAGTTTCTGGATTTTACTAGCTATATAATATACATTGAATTTATTTACTTTTATGCACTTTATTTTAATAAGAAGATCTGTTTTTACTACCTAAAATCAAACAAATAGTCTCTGTATGGGTCTACCCACTGTAGTATATGCAGACACAGACTCTGTAGGTCTGGGTGTGCTGTGTAGTGTCCTAGCCTATCAATAGCATGTTCAGCAGCATGTTGCATAATGTTGCTGAGAGATGGTCACTAATTGGTTAGATTCTGTGTCTGCATAGCTGCAAAGGGCAAACCCAAGCAGTGACTATTTGTTTGACTTAAGACAGAGATTATAAGCACTACTTAGGAAAATAAAGAACATCAAAGTAAATAGATACATAAGTATACTATATACCTAGTAAAATCCCCAAACTTTCTGTATCCCTTTAAACGTGATTGCGCTGTCTGATGTGTTCATTCTTCCTCTTCCAATATGCTACAGGGCACATATAGTGTTTCCCCAACTCATCACAGTTTGGTACATATTCCCTATGTGAGTTGTGTATTGTAGTGTGTGGTCCGTTACACACACACACATTCTGTGTGTGTGTGTGTGTATATGTGTATATATATATAAGTTCAAAAAAAGAAAAAGGGAAAAGGGCGCTTAACACCTCTATAATAAGAAAGCAAAAAAAGAAAAAAGAAGAATGTCTCCCTACAAGCAGCGGTAAAGAAAGGGTAAATGAGAAGACAATACAAAAATTATAACACCATAAGGTAGTGGTGTACAAGATAGTATAGGGATACTATGTAAGCTACGCAAAGCACAACTTAAACATACTAGTATCCTAGATATAGAGTCCTCATATATCTGTTAGATCAATCATAGGACTATATGAAGTACAAAACAGTGAAAAATAGAAAAAGGAGTGATGTAAAACACCAGGAAAATACAGAAACACTCTTCAATAAGGATATACAAAGGAAAAAATAATAATAAACTGGCATATGATACCTAGAATAGTACTGATGCACATAAAGGAAACACAGAACAGGGCAACAATGGTGAACAGTACACCAGTGCACAGCTTAAAATAGTAGCTGCGCTGTATCATAGGAGGAAGAGGATCCTGCTCCACCTGTTCTTACCTTAGGCTCCAAGTACATACCAAAGTGCTCCAAGTGCTCCAGTCAAGGAGGAGAAAGGATATAGGAGGGTATCAGAAGGTAAACATAGCCTAATGATAATACACAAAAAGGAAAAATAAATATTAAAAGCCGACCGGTTTCGATAGTTGCAGCACTATCTTTATCAAGGCAAAAAGAGTGAGTGAATGTATTAGCAGTTCGCGGTTTTTTTTTATGTGATGATAATTACACGCCTTTGTCAGTGATTGGCTGGGACCTGTAATCACGCCCCTACTCCTCATATGTGTATAGAATGCAAGGATGAAAGGGGAATCCCTTCCCTAATCTTTGTTTAATTGATAGAGGGGCGTGTTACTCGGCTAATGCGCCGACGTATATGACGCTTATAATTACGCCCCTGTCACTGAAATGTATGATGACGACCTAGAATTCCCCTCACTAGTATCTGTGTACTTCCTACGTGGTTGCGTCAGTACGTTACTGACGCAATGACGTATGTGACGTCATTACGTCGACACACGTGACGTGATGACATCAGGCCTCACTTATGGCATATTACAACGGGCTATATCTATAGCTCCTTACATAGAGTAACGGGGTTAGAAGTTCTAACAGGAAAGTCTCGCGAGAGTTTTTTCGAGAGGCCAAAACCTTGGATTTATTCATAAATTTGAAGTCGCCAACTTTATTGTTCCTATTAAACACAACGCTATTTGTTAAAGGGGAAAGCAATTACTGAACCCTAATGAGGGCTGACCCTTACTGATTCCTGCTTGAAAGGGGGGAGACTACAGAGCCACCACTAGATAAAGTTAAATACAAACGATGAATAATATTTGATGTAGTATATAAAAAATTAGATGAGGAAGATGATAGGATGGTAATTTAAAGAAATGTAATAAAGTTTATAACAATATTAATTCTAATCACGTCGATCTACGAGTAATGTATAAGGATACAAAATATAATGGTTAGAAGATAGATTGACCCATTTAGAGGGTTTTTAGAGAGGAACAGAATTTTAACTAACATGAAAGGACTATATAAATGGGCTGAAGGTAAACCCTTCATTGAGGCCCCCTGGGCCCCCATCAGATATATCCATTTACATTCTTCCTGCAGCAATTTTTGGTCAATGTTGCCTCCTCTTATTGAGGTTTTTATATCTTTGATAATATGGAATTCCAGACTTTTGATGTCCCCTTGATGGTAAAGTCTAACATGTCTGGAAATAGGTGTATCCAGTTTGTTAGTTATAGAGTAGACATGTTCCAATATTCTTCTCCTTATCTGTCTAATAGTTTTGCCCACGTAGAGCTTCTTGCATTTGCAAACTATAATGTAAACAACGTGGGTAGAAAGACAGTTGTAAAATGAGTTGATAGGGTATAATTTATCTGTCCATGGGTGATGGAATGATTTCTCTGGTTTTATATAGTCACATGCTTTGCAATTTCCACATCTAAAGAGACCTTTGGTCTTTGCCAACCAGTTCTTGTTTTCTTCTTTTTTATTCCTAAAGAAGCTATTAACAAATTGGTCTCCTAAATTGACTCCTCTTCTATAGGTGATATTTGGGTGATCTGACAATGTGTTTTTAAGTGCTTCATCTTCACTTATAAGGTACCAGTGTTTCTTAATGATTTCGTTCACTATCTGTACCAAAGGACAGGATACATCTCGTTTTTTCTTCTTTCTTTTTTGAGTGTCTTTTAAAAAGAAGTTCAGTTCTATCCTTAGTTAAAGCCTTTTTATAGGCATTTTTAACACTCTATTTGGGTAGCCCCTACATTTTAGTCTCATTTTAAGTTCAGATGCTTTTATTTTGAATTCCTCTAATGTATCACAGTTACGGCGCAATCTTAAATATTGGCCGAACGGTATACTTGATTTTTGTGATACAGGGTGTTGACTGGTCCAATCCAGAATTGTATTGGTCGACGTTTCCTTTCTGAATAAGGTGGTGTGAAGTTTACCTTCACTAGACTTTGTGATCTTTAGATCAAGAAAGTTGATTTCGTTTTCACCGGCTTCCCATGTCAATTTTATGTTCATAGTGTTTTTGTTCAGTTGAAGCACAAATGTTGCTAGTTCTTTAATTGTTCCTTCCCAGCATAAAAGAACATCGTCGATGTATCTTTTCCATAATAAGATCTTATCCGTATCAATTTCATCACAAAAGACTCGAGTATTTTCCCACATTCCTAAGAATAGATTGGCGTAACTTGGTGCACAACTTGTGCCCATAGCCGTCCCCCTTATTTGATGGTACCATTTACCATGGAAAAAGAAGAAATTCTTTGTCAGGACAAATTCCAGGAGTTTTAAAATAAAATCACTTCTTGTCTTCTTTTTTGAGCTTCGCATATCCAGGTAGTATTTCACTGCTTTCAAACCTTAGTCATTAGGGATACTTGAGTAGAGTTGCTCCACATCTACTTTCCCCAATATGGAAGTAGGGGGTAGCTCTATTCCTTCTATGTTTTTAAGTGTATCCATGGTGTCTTCTATGTGGGATGGTAAACTTTTCACTATTTCTTTGAGTTCTTGATCAATAAACTGACTCGCTTTTTCGGTTAAGCAGTTAGTGCTGGAGACTATCGGTCTGCCCAGGATAGGGGTTCGTTTTTTATGTACTTTTGGTAGTGCATAAAATGTAGCAGTCGTTGGATCCTTCGGAAGGAGATATTCATAATTTGCTTTTGTTATTATGCCTTCTTCCATTGCTTGTAGCAGGAGCCTTTGTAGTTCTATAGCATATTCCTCTGTTGGATTTCTCTGTAGGATCTCATAAGTATCAGAGTCTCTTAAGAGAGTTAACCACATGATTAGAATTAATAGAGTTATAAACTTTATTACATTTCTTTAAATTACCATCCTATCATCTTCCTCATCTAATTTTTTATATACTACATCAAATATTATTCATCGTTTGTATTTAACTTTATCTAGTGGTGGCTCTGTAGTCTCCCCCCTTTCAAGCAGGAATCAGTAAGGGTCAGCCCTCATTAGGGTTCAGTAATTGCTTTCCCTTTTAACAAATAGCGTTGTGTTTAACAGGAACAATAAAGTTGGCGACTTCAAATTTATGAATAAATCCAAGGTTTTGGCCTCTCGAAAAAACTCTCGCGAGACTTTCCTGTTAGAACTTCTAACCCCGTTACTCTATGTAAGGAGCTATAGATATAGCCCGTTGTAATATGCCATAAGTGAGGCCTGATGTCATCACGTCACGTGTGTCGACGTAATGACGTCACATACGTCATTGCGTCAGTAACGTACTGACGCAACCACGTAGGAAGTACACAGATACTAGTGAGGGGAATTCTAGGTCGTCATCATACATTTCAGTGACAGGGGCGTAATTATAAGCGTCATATACGTCGGCGCATTAGCCGAGTAACACGCCCCTCTATCAATTAAACAAAGATTAGGGAAGGGATTCCCCTTTCCTCCTTGCATTCTATACACATATGAGGAGTAGGGGCGTGATTACAGGTCCCAGCCAATCACTGACAAAGGCGTGTAATTATCATCACATAAAAAAAACCCGCGAACTGCTAATACATTCACTCACTCTTTTTGCCTTGATAAAGATAGTGCTGCAACTATCGAAACCGGTCGGCTTTTAATATTTATTTTTCCTTTTTGTGTATTATCATTAGGCTATGTTTACCTTCTGATACCCTCCTATATCCTTTCTCCTCCTTGACTGGAGCACTTGGAGCACTTTGGTATGTACTTGGAGCCTAAGGTAAGAACAGGTGGAGCAGGATCCTCTTCCTCCTATGATACAGCGCAGCTACTATTTTAAGCTGTGCACTGGTGTACTGTTCACCATTGTTGCCCTGTTCTGTGTTTCCTTTATGTGCTTCAGTACTATTCTAGGTATCATATGCCAGTTTATTATTATTTTTTCCTTTGTATATCCTTATTGAAGAGTGTTTCTGTATTTTCCTGGTGTTTTACATCACTCCTTTTTCTATTTTTCACTGTTTTGTACTTCATATAGTCCTATGATTGATCTAACAGATATATGAGGACTCTATATCTAGGATACTAGTATGTTTAAGTTGTGCTTTGCGTAGCTTACATAGTATCCCTATACTATCTTGTACACCACTACCTTATGGTGTTATAATTTTTGTATTGTCTTCTCATTTACCCTTTCTTTACCGCTGCTTGTAGGGAGACATTCTTCTTTTTTCTTTTTTTGCTCCCTGTGTATATATATATATATATATATATATATATATATATATATATATATATATATATATATCTACAATGTCCCGTCCTTAGCGTGCAGAACAGTTGCACGCCGACACACTGCACGCAAGACAATTGAGCGCCCCACAACTTTGCGCCTTCGACTGAGCTAAGGTGAGTGTAGGGGTGTTAGGCTTAAGGGAGGTAGACTTAGGGGTTTTAGACTTAGGGGTCTAAGGGTTAGGGTTATGCTTAGAGGTGTAAAGGTTAGGGGGTGTAGAGGGCGTTAGGATAACTACATAGTTCAAGCTTGCACGCTTTTAACGGTGCGCATATGCCAGCCAAATTTCCAAAGGGTGCAATTGTCGGCGCGCAACTGTCATGCGCGCATAGGACGGGGTGTCTATATATATATATATATATATATATATATATATATATATATATATATATATATATATAAAAATCTGATGAACTTGTTTTAATAAACTTGGGTGTATTTACTTTCCATGAGCTCGAACACGAGAGCAGTCTGTAGCTGGAATGTAACATATCTCTTACAGACAGTCTTTTCTTTCTAGGAGTCCTCTACACTGACCACAGATGCCAGAGATAAGACAGCAAATATCCAAACAGCAATACACTCTAAGGATCAACTGTATGGACAAAAGGATTCCCCCCCACTGCCAGCCACTGAATGCCAGAGGTACAGTAACATCAAGATGATGCTCTCATTCTGCTACTTCATTTGATTTTAAAGTAGAGTTGAAAGCAGAAAATGCTAAAGGATTCAGTACTATTTCATAAACGTATACAAGTGAAAATGTCTATTTTGCTTAAAAGGGCACTGTCACCTCAGCAGTAAGTTGGTTTCATCCTACGTAGCATTAAAAAAGGACTATTCTCCTAACTTTGAGAAGGTTTTTACTGGGGAATCTAGACATTGGTGGTCTAGCAATCACTTAGAGACACCTGGTTGGCAAATGATCGGATAATACCGCAGGGCCTGTTCAGCCTTCAATACGATATTCCCCTAGAAGAAAGGTGGAATTATACTAGACTTAGGTATTGGCTTTCATCTATGGTCAAGGCCATAAGCCTCCTAGAGGTACTTGGCTCTCAGCAATTTGTAAAAATCTGCCACTCTCAAAGGGTATCTTGGACACGCTATATTCTGATTTTAACGATTCTACAGGTTCGCCCAAAACCCCTTTCGTAATTAAGTGGGAGCTTGGGCCTGGTAAGTGGAAGGAAGACTTTGCTCACTTAACTAGAGAGTCTGTAACCTATAATTTATTGGAGATGTCGATTAAGGTCCTACATAGGATGTACTTGACTCCCACAAGAATGCACACCATCAACCCTATAAATACCAACACATATTTTAGGGGATGCCAAATAACAGGAGACTTCCTACACACATGGTGGACCTGCCCGACAGCACATTCACAATTCATTGTTTTGGCAGTTAAAAACCATCTAGGCAAAAGTTGGAAAAGACCCAACCTTAGCATAAAGGAGGTCATCCTTAAAGTAAACTATGTTATGATTATTGAGAAAATAACTTATAAATTGAGAGATTAATTTCACTTATTTCTGGCAATTTGTTCTCCATGGTTGGACTCCCAACACAACATTGCAGTGCAGGGCTGTAGAAATGTAGCCTTTACAGAAATACATAGCTGTCCATGGAAAAATATGCGGGAGCTGGTGGGGTCGTGGTCCTTGGAGGTGGTGCTTTCACTTGGAAGTGCACTAGCCAGGTTAGACCCTTTTCTTTTTGTTCCTCATTTATGTAAGTCTTTTTTATTTCTTTATACTGTTGTTTATTATAATTTTATTACCTTGAATATAGTAAACCAGGAAAGTTATAGCTATAAAGGTAGGCGTGAATGCTCCTAGGTATTTATCACTGAAAATTCAGAAAATTTACTGCAGGCAAATAACTATTCCATCCTCCGATGTGTCGCATCTTGACGGTGCTGAGTCAAGATCGCTATAGTCGGCGCAGGCATTTAGCCCTCCAGGGCCTCGGGCCTGCCTCTCATTGCTCAAGGCCTCTTCTGTCAGCGCGCCTTATGAGTCAGATCGGAGGATGGAATAGTTTGTTGCCTGCAGTACATTTTTTACACCACCAGGTGTAGGTGTTGCTGTGGCACAGAGCTCAACCCCACTGTTCTGAATCGTGCGGCCTCGAAATAGAAAAGGACCCAATTTTGTATTTGTTACTACTGTGAAGCTCAATATGCTAAATGCAAGCTCAGCTTACTTAGTAAGGGTGTGCGAGGGGATCTGGCTGAATTACAACATTGGGGGGTCATTGTTTTGGCCACCACAGAGACATACAAGCATGCTGTCATTCTAATTAGCACATCAAATCAGCTTATTAGTGTTGAGGGTTGCTCATATGCATGAAAATGCATCACAGACAACACTGAATTTCTCAGGAATTACTCACTTTAGGAAACAATGCTTAATACAAAGCATGGACAGTTTTTTTTAACTCTTTAAAAATCCCTTTAAATTTGCTTTGCTGCACAGTGATGACAAGGAATATAATATTATTAATGAATGCTTAAAAGTTATTTTTTTTTCTACCATAAAATCATACAATTTATACCTGTTTTTGTCCGTCCTCTGTATCTCATGCAGCTCATGAATATATAGCCTGTGAAGTACAGCATTACAAATTGGCCAATCAGTGACCTCTCTCAAGCAGCAATATAGCAGTATATTGCCAATGATTGGCCACTATAAAACAGTGCACACCCTGTACTTAATTAAAAGTACATTGTCTTCATGAGCTGCGGAGAGGGAAAGCCAGTTAGGAACTATTTGTAAGATTTTAGGAAAAAAAACAGTTTTCAAGCACTTTTTAATAAAATAATGTTACACAGGGATATTAAATTCCTAGTGAAATCCAGAAGCCATCCATATCCCTTTAAGTGGAATAAGCAGCAAGGATTAAAACCTCACATAAAAGTTAACAAATGGGATATGTTACACTTGGTTTTAAACACTATAGATCCATTAATTAATTGATTCAATTATGATACATAACTCAACTCACTCTTTTCAACTAATGAGAACAATGTACCATGATACTCAGAAGAAAAGTATATATTTCAATAATAGGCCCTCTATAATTATTGTTGTTTTATATTTTTGTAGGAATAAAGACCAGCCCAAGCCTCCACAAGATGAGGAGAGTGTGAATCTGGATTCTATCAAGTTCCGATTGACAGAATTACTCAAAAGACAAGGGCGGATGGACTCTGCGCTCCAGACGGGATTATTAGAGAAACAACATCAGCTGGAGAATTTCTCAAAATTTCTTCAAGAAACTCAAGATCTTGCTGGATACCTGGAGGAGTTTAATCCCAGAGAAGCTGCTGGTGGTTACAACCTTAAAGGTGCTCAATGGCTGGAAATGAAACAGGTGCATACCACCATCATGGAGCAGTTAAAGGTAAATATACATCCTATTTAATTTTTCACATAAAAAAAAGGTAATCCAGATTGGCTTGGAGCAAGTTGGCTTTGATACCAAGTTAGAGACTGACTGAAATATTCTTGGTAGAGAGATACAAAGCTCTCCTAACTCCTTAAGATTTCTAATAATATTATGGTCCATTGAAACTAAAAAGTGAAGTGTTGGAAATCTGTTGGAAAGTGGAAAAACTTCCCAGAAACTACTCCAGCTTTACAGTTTAGAGCATATGCCCCAATGAGTCTTCCATCTGAAGATTACGAAAACTGTGAGATTTGGACATCTCTGTAATTGAGCTATGAAGATTACTTAATTTATCCTCTAGGACAGCAGTTCTTAAATCTCTCCAAGACCCACCATGCAGGTCATGATTTTGGTTTAACACGGTTTGAATCCAGACTAGGCAATTAGAATCTGTTGAGCACTAATTGCTTCTCCTGTGTTCACACAGTGTTAAACCAAAATCATGGTCTGTATGGTGGGTCATGAGAAGAGGTTTAAGAACCATTCCTCTAGGACAGTGTTTACCAAACCTGTTCTCAGCTTCCACCAACAGGTCAGGATTTGAGAATATCCCTGTCTGAGTGGGTGCTAATCAGTGGTTCAGTCATTCTTCCTGATATACCTATGTTTAGGTGGGGAAATCCTCAAAATCTTACCTGTTGATGGTCCCTAAGAACAGGTTTGGGAAACACTAGAAGGTATGACATACAACTAACCTACCAATTTGTGGGATTGTGTTATTATAGATGCAAGTCCTGAAACAATTTGGAAGGATAATTATTTTTAATGGGATTTTAACTATTTTTGATATACTTCAATGTTAGGCTCTATGTGCTCTCCATTTTTTCCATACTGTTCATAACTATCTATCTAGTTAAATATCTATCTGTTTTGATACATAAATATAAACCATATCCTTGTATATTTTAAAATAAGAAATATTTTTATAAAGAACATTTAGATTCATTTAGCTATGTTTAACTTCATTTTCACTTGTATTATTGTGTTTAATTATGTCCTTCAAGAGCATGATTAATACATTGCACACGGTTTTATGTTTCACATAAAAATATATATTTTTATACAAAAATGGAATGTTTAAAGCATGATATTTAAAATGGTGGATAGAAATTTTGAACTACAGAGTCCTTAATGTAATAAATATAATTACTGTTGATTATTTTTATTTTTTTTCCAACGGAAATTGTTAATAATTGAGCTTGAAATTAAATTATTTTGGGCATAAATTAACCGAAAAGACCAGTCTTGATTAAAGTGTGGGGGTTAATTGGGAAGAGCATGCCAAGTTAGTATACATCAGAATAATGATCATTTTCACTTATTAGCCATTGTGATTATGATGTAACCTACTCGGCATGCTCATCATGCTCATCGCCCAGTGTTATAGTTAATCATCTTAGGTGCCTAAATATAAAGCTCAATCATCTAACACTTTCATAGAAAAATATTAACAACAACCAATTGCAAGTAAAGTAATTGTAGAATGAAAAGTACAATAACTAGTATATTATCTTGTGTCCCTTTAAAGATACACAGACAATCAATTTAACAACATTAACATGCAATTATATTTATAAAATGTTTGCCTTCGTTTTGATAGCATTAATGTTTTCTAATTATAATCCTGTTTACAAAAGATATATGTCAGTCCTTACAACGATAAGAACCACAGAATTCTTAAAAAAATAATTACTGTAATAATTCAATTTAAAAAAAAAATACAATATAAAAATAATGGAATTTTAGTGTCCACATAAGGAATTTTCATTTGTCTCCATGTTGTTGTATCCAGACCCTTCCCATGTATCCTAAATTAATCTTCTCTTTTATTCCAGGGTACAGTGAAATTACTCGAGAGCCAAATTCATGAACACCAGCAGCTTAACAGCCGGATTGCTGCCCTGAATAGCAAAATTACTCATTTTTCAGAAGAGCTACTTCATTTTACAGACATATCAGGGGAAAAGACAGCATGCGAGAAATTACAGGTACAATTGTGCTCTATAATACTGCTCTTCTAGAACATTGCTCAGTTATGAAGACACTGGTAACTAACCTATAAAATACACTTCATTCTGTGGGAAATTTGTCTTGGAACAGGGATAGTTTAATGTGTATTTTTATATACTCAGCGAAAAGGTTCTAGTGCAACCTATGGGTAGATTGTAACTCCTTGCACTTCTAGGCAGGAATATCTCTGCAGTCTGGTTATATTCAGTAAAATGCCATTTCTGCCCAAAGGGGTATAGTAATAATGACTAAAATGGATGTATTTTTTTATCAATTTTAAATGGTCACATAAAGACCTTTATCTGTACTCCACAATCTGGCAACTGCATTTTACTTTAGTTTATTACAAGGCAACTGCAGTTTAAGAAAAAAGACACTTGTTTGGGAAGAATATACCAAACTAACAGCCTTATTAAATTGCGATTCAGTAAATTTAAAAGGGCTCTATTTAAGCACATAGCATATCTTTTTTATAGAAGTTTTTAGTTAGTGAAGACCTTGCTTTTGGAAAGAAGTTCACTAACTAATAACTTCTGTAAAAAAAAAAAGATGCTATGTGCTTATATAGAGCCCTTTTAAATTTTCCGAATCACAATTTAATAAGGCTGTAAGTGTATTAGCAGCTGTGTAATTCATGGGCATACAATATTTTTTTTATTTATCTGAGTTTTTGAAGACTTTATTTATGAGCACAGGAATCCATTTTGTGTTTGTTAATCACATCGAAATAGCTGGTAGATGGGGATGTATGCTTGCAGTTATCAGTGGGGGAGGAGAGAACAGGTGAAATCAGGAGCTTTTGTTTGATAATAGAATCTGATTTAAATTAATACCACACCCCTTCCCCTCACTTGCCCATTAAATTGTGAACTTTCACAGTGATGCTGTGATATCTCTCCCATTCCTATGTTATTTTGTGGAGCCACTTACTCAAGTTGGAAACATTTCTTCATAAATTTAACATAGGTGTCCCATAGAAAGGACTCCTGTACAATAAAATAAATTTATACTGTGTTTCATTAAGAACATAATTAATAAAGCTTGTTTTTAATTTATTTTTTTTTGATGCTTCTTGTGATCTCTGGAGGCATTTATAATACTTTATAATACTTTGATGAAGGTTGTGTGCAATACTTGCATTTATTGTTGGAAGTTTCCTGCTTGCGAGCCTTTGTAGGGAATGTTGGTAGGTGCCAAATTCTAAAATATCAAATTTACAGTATTGAACAACTTCTCTATCGCTCCTCCCCCATCCTTCTGTCAATTGGTAGTATAAGATAATTATCTCCTGGCTTTAAACTGTTATGTTGTTACATAATAGACAAATGAGCAATTTTTTCACTGTCTTTTAATATAAATTAGATAAGTTACCCAAATACATTATTGCTAAGCAATCCCTATAAATGGTGCTTCTTCATAAAAAGATGTGTAGTATATTCAATATTACATAGGCTATTAAATAAAGTATTGTTTTTTTTTTAAAGTTGCTGCAAACAAGGTTTGATGACCTGGAATCTACTCTGATGGGGATATCTGAATTGGCCGAAAATGTAAAGCTGAGGACTTCTACAGCTGGAGTCAGGAAGGTTCAGGAGGCGACAGAACTGTATCACAAACAGATCAAAGGTTTTAGGGAACAGTTTGGGAACCTGAAACAAAACATTGAGATGCCACAGTTACCTGAACAATTAACACATAAACACAAGGACACAAGAATTGGAGACAAAGTAGAACCTGGACTTCAACTTAATGAATCTGAGAAAATAGAACATGAACATGAACCATTAGCACAGCTTATTGAACCAAATTTGATAGAGCCAAAACCATTAGTGCAATATGTAGAACCAGAAAGGGTTGGATTTGGACCATTGCTGCAGCATTTTGAAACCGACCCCATTAAACCTGAACAATTCGTGCAACATGTAAAATCAGATAAGGTAGAATTTAAGCCATTAGTGCAGCATGTTGAATTTGATAAGATGTATCCTGAAAAGTTAGTACATTTTGTGGAACAAGACTGGATAGGACCTCAGCTGTCAATGCAACATGTTGAACCAGGGAAGATGAAACCTCAGCCATTTGTACAGCATGTTGAACAAGATAATATACATCCTGAAACATTTGAACAGCTTGTAGAAGCGGACAGGATGAAGCCTGAACTATTACTGCAGCATGCGGAGGCAGGCAGTATGGTGGAATTTGAATCATTAGTGCAACATGTTGAAGCAGATGAGATGACACATAAACCAATACCACAGTTTGTTGAACCAGATAAGGTAGAACCTCAACAATTGGCACAGCTTTTGGAACCAAATAACATGGAACCTGAACCATTGGCACAGCTTGTTGAAACAGAAAAGTTTGGATCTGAACAACTAGCTCAACTATTATTACAACATGTTCACTTTGATAAGATGGATCCTAAACTGTTAGCAGAGCTTGTTGAAGAAGAGTTGACAGAATCTGAGTCATTACTCCAACACATTGAACCAGGGAAGATGGTACCACAGCCATTAATGCAGCTTGTTAAACCAGGTGTGGAGGAATCTAGAACATTAGTGCAACATGTTGAACCAGAAAATGTACACTCTGAACCATTAGAACAGCTTGTAGAAGCGGACAGGATGGAGCCAGAACTATTCCCGGAGAATGTTGAGCCATGCAGTATGGTGGAATCTGAAACATTTGTGCAAAATGTTGAAGCAGATGAGATGACCGCTAAATCAATACCACAGCTTGATGAGGTAGCACTTCAACAATTATCACAGCTTGTAGAACAAAATGAGATGGAACACCAACCATTAGCACAGCTCTTTGAACCAGATAACATTGAATTTGAACCATCTGCTCAATATGCTAAAAAAGATAAGATGGACCATAAACCATTAACACAAAAGGTTGAACTAGGTAAGAAGGAACCTGAATCATTAGTGCAAAATATTAAATCAGATAAGATTGAGAATGATCGTTTAGCACAGCTTGTTGTACTTGATAAGATGGAACCTGAACCATTAGCGCACATGTTTGGAGCAAACAAGATGGAGCCTGAACCATTAGTGCAACATATTGAACCAGATATGATAGCGTTTAAATCTTTATCACAACGGTTTAAGCTAGACAAGATAGAATCTGAAACATTTGTACAATATGTTGAACAAAACACCATGGAACATGAATCATTATTACAACATGTTGAGCTAAGTAAGATGGAACCTGAATCAGTTGTACAGCATTTGCATCTAGACAATATAAAGGCTCAACCAGTAGCACAACCTGTGGAAGCAAGCAACATAGAGCAGGAACCATTAGTGCAACATGTTGAATCAAATAAGAAAGAAACCAACTCATTAGTGCAGCATATTGAGACAGACACAATGGAACCTTTAGCACAACATGTTGAGCCAGATAAGATGGAACCCAAACAATTAGTGCACCTTGTTCAACCAGGACAAATTGAACACAAACCATTAGTGCTGAACATTGAATCAGACAAGATGGAACCTCAAGCATTAGCACAGCCCGTTGAACCAAACAAGATGGAACCTCAAGCATTAGCACAGCCCGTTGAACCAGACAAGATGGAACCTCAAGCATTAGCACAGCCCATTGAACCAGACAAGATGGAACCTCAAGCATTAGCACAGCCCGTTGAACCAGACAAGATGGAACCTCAAGCGTTAGCACAGCCCGTTGAACCAGACAAGATGGAACCTCAAGCATTAGCACAGCCCATTGAACCAGACAAGATGGAACCTCAAGCATTAGCACAGCCCGTTGAACCAGACAAGATGGAACCTCAAGCATTAGCACAGCCCGTTGAACCAGACAAGATGGAACCTCAAGCATTAGCACAGCCCATTGAACCAGACAAGATGGACCCTCAAGCATTAGAACAGCCCGTTGAACAAGACAAGATGGAACCTCAAGCATTAGCACAGCCCGTTGAACCAGACAAGTTGGAACCTCAAGCATTAGCACAGCCCGTTGAACCAGACAAGATGGAACCTCTGGCATTAGCACAGCCTGTTGAAACAGACAAGATGGAACCACAGGCATTAGCGCAGCCTGTTGAACCAGACAAGGTGGAACCTCAAACATTAGCACAGCCTGTTGAACCAGACAAGATGGAACCTCAAGCATTAGCACAGCCTGTTGAAACAGACAAGTTGGAACCCCAAGCATTAGCACAGCCTGTTGAACCAGACAAGATGGAACATCAAGCATTAGCACAGTCTGTTGAACAAGACAAGATGGAACCTCAAGCATTAGCACAGCCCGTTGAACCAGACAAGATGGAACATCAAGCATTAGCACAGTCTGTTGAACCACACAAGATGGAACCCCACACATTAACACAGTCTTTTAAAACAATCAAGACGGAACCAGTACCTTTAGCACAGATCATTGAACTAGAGATGATGGAACCTCAAGCATTAGCACAGCCCATTGAACCATTCAAGATGGAACCCGTACCATTAGCACTGCCAGCTGAAACTGATAAAATGGAATTTGAACCATTAGTACACCATGTTAAATCTGATAAAATTGAACCTGAACCATTAATGCAACATATGGAAACAGAAAAGATGGAACCTGAACCATTAGCACAGCATGTTGAAACACTCAGCGCAAAAGTTAAAAAAGCATCTAAAGGAAGGAAGAAGAAAAAGGTATGTTTGTGATTACAGAAACAATATTTCTTATAGTTCTTTAATATATAATGTTGGGTAGAAAAGCAACTGAAAAACGCTTCACTCTGTATACAGTTAGGAAAATAAAAAACATTAAGAGCCATTTACCTCACTGTAGGTGCCCTTCATGATGTAAAAGAGCACAATATTGTGTGTTAAAATTATCTATTTTCTGAATTATACCAATAACAGCTAAAAAAATCTAAAGTATTGGGTCTGTTAACAAACACCCTGACTATTCCTCAATTTAATTACATATTCTGACCCTGACCGGTGAAGGCACCACGAAGACACAGATTTATAGTAGTTTTCCCTGAATACAAGAATGCAGAAGGAGATGGTAACCCACAAATGTCCTATTTAGTTGATCCCAGAATTATTTTCTCTGCACAGATGAATTTGTGAACTTAACTCTTTTTTTTGCTTATACTCACTGCCTGGAGCTGTTGCTGTGGGTATGTCTGGGGGCAGTCAATGACACTTGTAAACAGACATTTAACTTATTAATTTCTCTGTAAAAAATGCAGAGATTTCAAGAATTCTAAAAAGTATTTCAACATGCTTTTAAGAGATCTTTACTGTGGTGTGGTCCCAATTGTGCTGAAATAAGTGGCATCTCTCAAGTTTCTGGTTAAAAATATTTTGATGTTAAAAATATGGTAAATTTACATAAAAATACAAATTTTTGATATGGCAGCCCTTCTGTTCTACCCACCAAGCATTGGCTTATTGGAAATTATTGTTAGCAATTACCTCCTTGGTGACTGGTTGTATTGTTTCTAGTCTAAAGCCATATGCTGGGTTGTGTGCAGACTCCAGGGAGTTATTAGCCTGATCAGGTAAAAATAGTAAACCTCAAAGTTTCTATGATGGCTCTAACACGTCCTCCAACAATAAGTCATCCTGCAACGCTTAAAAAAACACAGCATTTTTGTGGCAATCTGTGTAGCTTTGTATAGGATTCATTCAGGGTGAGGTGTTATTATAGAGGTCTATAATGATGGCTGCTGGTCTTATGTTTGTGTGTGTCACACACACGTAACCGGAAGGTATAGTACCTGTACAAAAGGCTCCCACCTACCCTACCAGACACACCTTGCTGGCAAGAGATGTTGAACCTGTAACCTTTCCTCTATTAATTCTTCTCTCAGGTGACTACTACAACCAATGCAGAAGAGAAGCTAAATGTGGAAAAATCATTAAAAGAAGATATTTCACTAGAAAAGTTGGAATCAGAGAAAAAAATGGATCAGAAAGAAAAGGTAAAAAATCATTTCTGTTAAGATATCAAAGCAAAAGTCTGAGTTATGGAGATGTGAAATTACACATGTAAATACATTTCATTACACTTAGTTTTGAGTGGAACTGTTAGACAGTTGAGCTTGAAATATGAGTATCTTAAGTTTAATACTATACAGGATCTCTATAACTCTTAATTTAAGACCAACAATTAAAGCTTAAAGTATGGAGTGATAAGGAAATGTTGTATGCCCAGTTAGTAAAAAAATGACTTAAGACTTTAAAAGTTAAACATATCTGTGACTATCATCGTTTATCCTTCCCACTGTCATTCCAGTGTTAGATTTAATTATAGGCAATAGATCGAGTGAGAGATTCTATATAATAGTTCATTTATGATTAAAGGAATATGAAGTATTCTGGGTTTCACTAGGTATATCATTTAACTATGTATTTATTTACTTTTATGTACTTTGTTTTATTAAGAAGTGCTTATAAGCTCTGTTTTTACTGCCTAAAATCAACTAAATAGTCCATGTGTGGGTCTGTGTTGCAGCATATGCAGATACACAGACTGTAGGGCTGGATGTGCAGAGTAGTGTCCTAGCCTATCGGGAACCACATCTCAGCAGCCTGTTGCAGAACATTAAGTCAGTGTCTTCATGAGCAGAGGGCAGGCCCATCCATACATGTACTATTTGTTTGATTTTAAGTACTAAAACGGATCTTATAGACACTTATTAATACAATAAAGCACATAAAAGTAAGTAGATGCCCCGTTATATTATATACCTAGGCCCTAATTCAATTGCGATTTGGCCAATTAAATAGGGCTCTAAATAAGCACATAGCATATTTTTTTTAAGAAGTTTTTAGTTAGTGAAAACCTTGCTTTTGGATAGATGCTTGCTAACTAAAAACTTCTTTAAAAAATATATATTATGTGCTTATTTAGGGCCCTATTCAGTTGGCCAAACTGCAATTGAATGAGGGTCCTAGTATCCAGAAATCTTCTATATATTAAAACCCTAACTTGCAAGCTCAATTAGCTATCATTTTCACCCAACATTTCTAATAAATGATTGCAATTACATTGCATTATCTATGTACTTTTCATTTCTGCAATAATGTGAACCTTTGCTGTGTCACTTAAATTTACAGATTTCATACAAATATTCTGCACGGTTCAAGAATGAACTAACAGCAGGTGGCAGCAATACTCAAGTCATGGGGTTTTCTGCTTTAATATTATTTTATATATTTTATGCTTTTGTGTCAGATAAAAAATATGAAGAGTAATTTGTGAAGAAGACATTGTAGAAAGTGAAACAATTATACTCATCCCAGAGTTGCCATATATTCCCCATTGCTGCCTATTTTCTTAGGTACATTATAGGAATTTCACTAAGGGAGATGGAACTTTTTAAGATGCTGGGTGTTTCTCTCAGTGTCTTTGAGTGACCTCTCCTTAGACCTGTCATAAATATTTGTTAACTGGTTTACCCCCTCTGCAGCGACATACAGGGGTTGTGCTGTCTATTAATCAATCAGTGGCAAAATTCGACAACATGCTTGAGAGAGGTAATTGACAGGCTAATTTGAAACGCTGTACTTCACAGTGTTTATTTATGCGCTATATGAGCTACAGAGGGCACTTCCAAACAGGTACAGATTGTTTGGTTTTAGGCAAAAAAAATACAGATTTTAATTAAAATTAAGAAACAATTAAAATAGATACATATATATTATATTCCTAGTAAAATCCAGAAACTTTCCATGTCTCTTTAACTTGAGATATGATTTTATTTGTGATTGGAGCAGACTGCCAGCTAATAACTAAACTTCAATGTTACTTTACTATAGAAAAATGATTTTTTTTTAAAATATAAATAAATTGAGTATTAAGTATTTATTACAAAATATAATCTGAAATTATACCATATTTGGAAGCTCAGCTGTTTCACATTAAATAAAAAAAAAAAGAAAGAAACACAAAGTATCATAATACAAAAATCTGCAAATCGTCTGAGTTTTCAATTTTGTTAGATGCTTTAGGGAAAGCACTATATACGTTTAATTTTAAGTGCAAACAGAGCCCTCCATTCTTTTTCAATGTGTTAAAATTGAATACTTAACCCCTGTATAGCACTACATAATATTTTGGCGCCTTACAATTAAAAGGATAATAATCCTTTTTCCCTCGGTCTTGGAAGTTTTTGTTTTACTTAATTTTTTTTTAAGACACAACTAAAAGCTATTTGTGTATATTTATTTATATAAAAGCAATATCTAATATTAAACAGCTTCAATGTCTCTAGCTAAACTGCTTGTCTCCACCCACTACATGGTTTTGAAAAGGCCCTAGCAGACACACTATTGCTGTGTTAAAGTGACACAGCAAAGCTCACAGTTATTGCAGAAATTAAAAGTACATGTAAAATTGCAGTTGGTTGTTATTCAAATTTTGAGTTGAAGTGTTAGATAATGGAGATTGAAGTTGAAATTAAGGCATTTTGTGCATGAATTACATGAAAATGTCCCCCCTCTATTTACTGTGTCATGATCTCTCACAGGAGAATGATAAACCACAGGCGCATGGCCTGTTAAATAACAGCAATTACGATTAGCAGTAGTGAGGTAATAAAGTACAAGAACATAACCAATTGATAATAGTGACAGACATTTTTTAAGCAATGGAACAACTACATTTAATTGCTGTTTTTTTCACCTGGCCACGCTCATCTTCTTCATTACCTCTCACAGCTAATTTTAATTAATTAATTGCTGTTGATAAGACTGTTTTCTCAGAGAATGTAGCTTTAGGTTAAATAATGCAATTTTAAGGCACATCCACTAAGAATGTTGCCAGTTGCAATTATGTTGATTTTTGTGTACTTTTCATTGAGTCAATAAGTTAGAAATCTGCTATGTCCCTTTAAAATACAGAACTCAATTTTCAAGCTCAGTAATGAATCGGACCCTCTAAAAGACATAACCAGTTAGCAATGTTTAACCATATCAGTACATCTTCCTTCTTCTACACAGCAATCCCTTTATGTGTGGTCTGTCTTTTGGTAACATATTAATATAATCCCCTTTTTGACAACAGACAACTCACGTGATGTCCAGCGATTCGGTCAGTGCTTCCTGTGATATCCTCAAGAAAACACAGATCTGGCTGCAAGAATCAATAACTTGGCTTGAAACTAATAAAAACACCCCCTGTGACATAGATATGTTACCTGAGAAGATCAATGCAATACAGGTACAACATAAAGCTTGGCTGGGTTTACATAAACATACAATTACTGGCAATTCCTTGAAAGTTTACCCATATTTTTTTTTATTTGCTGCATCAGGGGGTGGAAAATCTTATGTTTAATTTTTTTTTTATTGCTAAAAAATGTAAGTAGATCATGGCTTGACAAACACCAATCACTAAAAATAGCATCCTAGTGAGAGATATTAACTTTGTATGCATTTTGTGCCTTTTTTTCTCCAATACAAAAAAAAATGCTGACCTTAAAAGCTGTCCTGCTGTCTTGACCACAGCTGATCACGTCACACACAGGAAGCATCTTTAAAGTTGCCGCTCTGAAGCTGTGCCTTATGGGACAATTAAGGGCCATCCAATTCAGAGTATCTTGTGGGCTTGCTCTATGACCAGCAGTGATCTGAACACAGGAAGATTTTTACACCATTGCACAGAAATATATGTATTTTATTACCAGTCATGGGATGAAAAGATCCTCCTACCTTGCTTGCAACACAGATTCATTATCTATAGTTTTTATTTTATTTACTGCCTGTGAGTAACTGCTTTTAAAGGGAATTGGTCAATACTGCTCTACATCAACAAACAGCACTAAAAACTTTATGATTAAAACTTTAGATTTTTTTTTATTAAATGTGAGTCTCATTTCACTATTTACTAAAAGTCTTTATATAACCAAATTAATCCTCAAATAGTCCTCCCTAATTACTGCGGAGAACAACCTAGACTGTGTAGAACAACCTAGGTTTTGAAAAAGCCGAAAATTACAAACACTCTCAATGAAAGCACTCTCAAAATCACAAGCACTCTCAAACAGCTTATCCCTTAGGGTTATTTACAGATTCTAACGCAAAAAAATATGAAATGTATTATTGCAGTGATTAAAATATATAAGCATTTATGGGGAGTTGTGTAAATAAATGATGGTTCGCCATAACCAAAAATGTAAAAGATCCCCTTAAATGCTTGAGTGTGTGTGTGTAAATATAACATATATAGTTGTGAGCATACAAGCCATTGCTCATGCTTGCGGGCTTCGCTTTTTGCCTTGATAAAGAGAGGCATTATATCTCGAAAGCTCATCGCTTTATTATGAATACGTTTGTCCAATAAAAAAGGTATCACTATATATATATATAAAAATTGTGTATGCGGTCCAAGGAACTATTAATGATTTCAAAGTCCTTTTAAGATGAAAGAATATACATTAACTTTTAAATATTAATAAAATGCCAACATTTTCACACTTGAGTTCTTGTACTAGAAAAAAGAGGATTGGGCATTTATTATTCTCAGCTCATGTAGATTTTCGTGTTTTTTTTGATTAACTGACAGAGTTTGTACGATGAAATTGTACAAAAGAAATTTGATCTGGATTTGACGGACAGCAAAAGAGAACATGTACATGGAAAAGAATTAAAGAAAATAAAGAAAGAAAAGAGAGAAAAGGAAGAGGCCGAGGGTCAACTAGAGAAGCTGCTTCTTGACTGTAATTCGTACAAGAGGTAAGATTGGGTCACACTGACAGACAGGCCATTAAATTCTCTGCTTTCAATTTACAGGAAGACGTCGTTTAAACTATCCTGCATTATTATCCTTGTAATGAAAGTGTCTCATTTATTGCATCTATAACTAGCTATAACTACCCGCTGTGGAGTCAATTGCCTTCCTGAAACATCTGAGATTTATATTTGTTGGATGACTGGAATAAAATCTCAGAACAATGGTGGCTCTGTATTATTACTTAAGCTTAAAGGGGCACTGTAACCCAAAAATGTATTTAAAACACTGTTATATAGATTACAAAGGGTTTTTTTTTGCTCAGAAAATAAACATATTAATTTAAGAAAATTAACACTAAGGCAACACGGAAATATGAAAATGATCTGTCTTAGTCTGACAAGGGCCAGAGATTTGATGGTAGATAAAAGCCAAAGGCTCATGTGATCTGATCATTCTATCTACCTACAATTTGGTTTGATAAAGCCTCAGAATAGACTTTAATTCCATAAATGTTGGACTTTGGTTGGCTGTTCCACGTATCTACTACTCTTTATGTCAAGATTTACAATCTCATAATGTTTCTACTCAATCAGATCATTATCGGAAGCATTGATGACTTTAGTAGCAAACCACATTGGTTGAAAAAACAAAACCAGGTGTCTTGGATTAATTGATGTCCCTTTAACCCTTTCACTGCCAGAGTGGCCAGCAATGCCTTAATTGGCAAAACATTGCTGTCACCTACCAGTGAAAGGGTTAAAAACAAACATTATTTTCATATTCTCTCTCACAGTGACACAGTGTAATTAGACTCTGCTCCCTATCTACTACACATATTACTCTTCCTGATCCTTGTTCCTGTGCATTGGTCAGTTACTGACTTACTATTGTACATATTTTTTTACATTTTAGGCTTTCACACAGAATTTCTACCTCTAATTGTTTTATTTTATCATTTTTATTTTATTGCGTAGAAACATGAATTTGACAGCAGATAAGGCCCACCTATTCTGTCCATTTTCTGTGCCAAAAATCTTCACTTAGTAAATTCTCATTAATGGTTTTATGCGCTTCCCAGGAATAGTGAATCCCTGGAGCTTCCCTGTTTTGTGCCTGCCAGCAGTGGCATACAGAGGCCAGTAGGTAATGAGCCAAGTGTTTGTTAATTTTCTTAAGGTTAGGTTTAGGGGTTAGGATAGTGGCAGAAAATAAGCTTTACATAGTAAAGCAGTGGCGGGGTGTGTTTGCCACTATTTTACTATGTAAAGCTAATCATTTGCCACTACGCTAATCCCTAAATCTAACACTCACCCTAAAAACAAATAGAACAGAGTCTTGGCAAGCAACCATCGTACCACCTAGCAAGGCACTGCTGGGGGCACAAAATAGGAAAGATCTGAATCCCATTAGTGTATTTCCACTGGACGGCTGTTCAACTTATTTACTACCTTTGCACGTGACATAAAAATATTTCACCTTTCTGCTTAAAATTATGTAATTTAGTTTTTGCATTATTATATAATACTTGGAATCAGCTACACAATGTGGTGTTATATTTGTTCATGAATATTTTTCCTGTTTCTTCCTATCAGACAATTGGAGTCTTCACTAAATGATATGACTTTATGTGACCGTGAATTCCAAAGAGTTTCAAGGCTGTTGAGTATAGTTTTGGAAAAGCTGGAAGAGAGCGACATGCTTTCAGATGATATGGGGAAAGCTCTTATCTACAGTGAGATTCAGGTAAGAGGTGCCATTATAATGCTCAGTTTCCTTGTTTTAATTATAATACACTAGGAACTTGGCCATCAAAAATTATGGGATTAAAATTGTAAGGCTGGCAATGCTGTTTGCAACACAATGTGAGGCTTTTGCTCCTCTGAGTACCTTTGGCGCTCATTGCGTGGCTCGCAATGAGCGCCTTTTGGTGCTCATTGCGAGCCTCTCCCCGTGTACTTCAACTTTCCTGCTTTGCACTGATCACCTTCTGCACTCATTACAAGCCTCTACCGGTGCTCATCATGAGACCCCTGGCGCTCATCTCGTGGCTCACAATGAGCGTCTTCGGGGCTCATTGCGAGCCTTTCCTCCAGCCTACTGTACGGCACGCTCATTGTAGGTTTCGTTAACCTGCAAGTTTTGTGCTTGGGAATGCCATGTGTCTCTTTCCACTATCTCCCCCCTGTCCCTTCCCAGTGTGTTTGTCCTCTGTGCGTCTGCTGAATATTTGCGTGTTACGCGCTGAAGGCTGTTTGTTTTATTTTCAAAGTCCCGCATGCCTGGTGTTGTTGGTGTAAGTGTTACTGTCTTTTCCGTTGTGTATTTTCTAAGTCCTGCGTGCCTGGCTTTGCTCAGGCTCGTTTTTCATGCAGTTTCAGAATTTTTTACGTTTGTCGTCCGCCATTTTTTTTCTCACTTTTTTTTCTCACGATTTTGGATTGACGAAAACCCCCAAATATTGTTCAAAATCGCTTGTAACCTCACTCCCAGGTTTCCTGGCTCTGCCCCCGTCCTGTATGTGAGTGTGTTATTATATTTGTTATTTTTTTTTGTTTCTATTTATGGTTTTTAGAGTTACTCACTTGGCTAGCAGTTACACCCGTCACAATGCAGCCCAAGTCCCACGTGCTTCAAGGCTTGCCTTGCTTCATGAGGCTTCGCAGATTAACACCTTTGGCGCTCATCTAGCCTAAGTTGTGCGCCGTACACGGCTCACCTCGCTTAGTGAGGCTTCGCAGATGAGCCCCTTCGGCGCTCATGCAGCTTAAATCGTGAGCTATACACGGCTCGCCGCACTTCGCAAGGCTTCGCAGTTGAGCTCCTTTGGAGCTCATGCAGCCTAAGTCGTGAGCCATACATGACTCGCCTTGCTTCGCAGATGAGTGCCTTCGGCGCTCACAAGCCTAGGGCGTACGCCGTACACGGCTCGCCACGATTCGCGTGACCAACATCGCAAGCGTCACCAACATCGCAAGATCCAAAACTATATATGCGATGATCTGTATAATTTATTAGTACTGAATACTCATATGAACTTGATCTGTATAGGTATTTTTCTTATTTCAGTTAACTTAAGCCATTGACCAAACTGGTATTCTGAGCCCACCACTCTGCAATCTGTGATTTAAAAGGGCTGCTCAGACTACAGCATGAGATCTTTGGTGCCTGATCTAACTGCTTAAATTGCTTGGTGATTGTCAAATGGAGAGTTCAATGTACTATAATAATAATAATAATCTACTAGTTTGATTAGTGACATCAGCAGACTTCAGTACTGCCCATCCTATTAAATGTTGAGTACAGTGGATGGAGTGAATCTATTCTTACTTTGCCTACTAAATATTTTAAATGCAAGAGATTTGTTTTCTGATAGATGATTTTGTTTATTTATGCAGCTTTAGATTTACTGTATGTGCAAATGGATTTAACCTTGCTTTTGGCATAGAAATAAATATTAAAAGATGTGTTTTTGGTTCTCAAAGCTGGAATATATATAAACAAATACAATAGTCCTGTAACATCTTTGGCACTTCTTTTTTGCAATTGTTTAAAACATATTTTATATCAATGGTAAACTATTGGGAATTCCACTTCTCTTTAACTTATTGACCTTTTGCCCAAATGTCTTGCAACATGTCTTCTAACCTGGCTTTTACTATACGGTATATAAAGAAATCCCAAACACCATACCCTTGTTTTATTTTTTTAGCCATTGTATGAAGAAGTGAAGGTTTATATAGGACGTCTGGACAATACGAGCACCCAAGCTGCCAATCTGAACATTTCCTGTAAGGATGAAAAAGAGAAGAAACATCTGAGAGAGACATTAGAAAGTGTAACTAATAGACTGGTATGTAAAAAAGTGGATTTCATTTAAATAAAGTAGAATTTCTTACAGGAACACAGTAGTGTTTTTAAATAAGATATCATTCAGGTAATTCTTAGAGATTTATGAGATGATGATTATTATTATTAAAAATCATTTTATTATATTCAATATATACTGAAGTTAGTATTTTATACCTGTTAATCAGCCATTCGGATCCACCCACAAAACATGGGATGTAGTCTCATTCTTTAGAATAATGATTACCAATCCTTGAGAATCTTCATGTATTGTGTTGAAACTAAAGCCATATGATGTTGGGAACAGGAGTGAGTGTAGACTCTATGGAATGTTTCGCCTAACCAGCCTATTTACCCACTGGGGGGCATTGAGCAAGCATGTATTGTTTTCAGTCAAATTTGACACTAATTAGACTAGTTACTTAATGGAGCCTACATATTCTCAGACTCTTCATGTCAATGGCTGCTACTTGACAACAACACAAATCAAAGATCTGTAGAGGGAAAATGTTTCTTACTACAAAATACATGGCAAAATTAAAGTCCTCTTATATTTAGCTGTTTAATTATTTCCACTATCTCATCATTTTTAAATTATGTAACGTAAGCTACATTACAAAGGTGCATTCAAGTTACATTTTAATAGAATTCAAACCACATGTTAATCTGGTAAATTATAGTGAATTTCTTAAATTTATTAAATTATGTACTTTTTTCAGATCTCCTTCCCTGAAACTTCTGCTGTTCATCTTCAGAATAAAATGGACATTGCTGAGAATGGACAGAGCAGCCATTTGGAAACTGACGAGACCAACAAAGAAGAGTCAACAGATATCCTCAGTGTTGTGGTAAGTACATTGTTTTACAGTAAAATACCACGAATATTGTTATTTCAGCAGCCTATAGCCATAGAATAAAATTTGACTCCGTACAGATCAACATGTGACTCCTATGTCGAGCCCAGTTCCATCTGTATGAATTCAAATCATTGCCAGCTGTGAATTCAGATGAGTGCTAGTTTACTTCTTCGATTATTAAAACCCAAAACGGGCAATATCAATACAGGTTTGATCACCTGTCTGTGTGCTATTTCATAGAAGTGTATCTAACTTATTCAGATTGCCATATACACCGGCTCTTTTTGGTATTGTGCTCTAAGGTTTTGGTGTAGATTGGCTCTTCAGTTTAAAAAAATATTCCAGACCCCTCTTTTATATTATTTTATCAAATCTTAAAATACAAATGGAGTAGCCCTCACCAACATGGTGTAAAGCTACACTGTACACAAGAATAATTATACACTGTACCCACTGTAGTGGGCAATAATATGAACTGTATATATTTTTAAACCCTTTTTATTATTATGCTGAATATATATTCAGAGGATTTCTACTTGGAATCACCTCATATTTGTTATTGTGTACTTTATTGTACATTTGTTTTTAACTTTTTTTTATTTAACTGGTAACTTCAAGACTTAAATGGACACTGTAGTAAAGTTATTCTCACTAGTGAAGCAAATACAAATAACAACAATACTAGGAACCTATATGCATGTGAGGCTAAGGATGTTCAAACATTTTATGTTATTTCTGTGTTGCTTTACTGTTAAATGACCACTGTAGTTCTTATTTAAAACTAGACTTAAAAATGGGTTTTAGAATGTTAAAATGAATAGTTTTCAATTTATTACCTTGTATATGCAATCATGCTACAGTGAAAACTACCATTTTAGTTCCCACTAGTGTACCTCCAGAGGTGGGAAGAGATATTGGATGCAGAGGAAGCTTCTATGTGTACATACCCCTCCTGGGGCAAGCTGCAGAATGCAGGCCATTAGAGAAAGTTGAACTCTTCTGTAACGAATAACTACATATAAAAGTAAAAAATGTAATGTCTGTGTTTATTATATATATTTTTTTACTTTCCTCAAGCATTTGGGGCTCAATTTTTGTTGTCAAGTGTCTATGTAAAGAAGTAGTCTTTTAAAACAACTGAATAGAAATCTTATCTGAATTCACAGTTCCTCACATTCCATCAGCCCTATTAAATTGGAGCTACATGGCGCATTCAAATATATAATAACATGAGCATAGCTAAATGGCAATCTACCTGTGTGATATTTTTTTATACGCCTTATAGAAACCAGATGATAAGTCGATTGATGGTCAAACAATATCGGCCGCAGCTGAAGAGAGTGTCCCTCCACTGACTCTCCAGCAGGAGGACATCTGGAATGAAGAACTTCAATCTTATATTAAATTATTTCAGCAGGATTTGCAGGAGATTATTTCAAGAATCCCAGATATTGAGCAAATTAAAATTGACAGCTATAAATATACAAAGGAAAAAACTTTGGAAAGATTCACTCACAATATCAAGGTATTAATTCACATTACTTACACTTTTGCTTCTTTGCTGCTATTCTATTGCTAGGAAACAAACCACAGTTTTCAATTATTATAGTATTTTTTTTCTCTTGATTTAATCCTTGTGCTGCTGGAGATATATTTATGTAAGTAAACTTTAAAAATAATCTACATTTTTGCCTGATCTCACTTAATTTCTCATAATATTGTTTTGTTCTACTCCCCTTTACAACAGTTAAAATGTAGGCATTATTTGTATTACAAATTTATTTTATATTTAGAGATTCCAAATGTTTACATTTTTTATATTGTTGTATTGTACAATGTATAGTTGAAAAAATGTTAATCAAGCTAAATATTTTCACATTAAACACTCACATTAAAGGTGCACTGAAGTCACCTATTTTCCACTGTACAGTAAAAGAACAATTTGGAAACAACTCAAAAGTTTCTCTTTGCTTTGGTTACAAAATAAGGGCTGTAAATTCCAGTACAAACTGCTTTTGGAATAGAATTGGGAGCTTTCCCTGCGTATCCTTAACTCGGATATGTCAAGGCTCACACTGGAGTAAGAGGAGGTATTGAGTGGACAAAATAAGCAGGTCATAGGAAGAAGAAAGGGAACTCTTCTTATGAGCTGGGTTTGTAGACTAAGCAGGGTTACTTTCCATTGTCCTTGTTTCTGTTACAGCCATGTCTAAACATTTTTGCAAAAGCAATTTGTACAGGAATTAAAATACATCTTTAACTTTTTAGCACTAAATTGGCATACAAAGAAAATGTTTGTAAGTCGCTGTTTTCAATGCATGATATGACTTCAATGTCCCTTTAATTTATAGTGCAGTTAATCCCAGTTTATTTAAAAGACAAAAATAAAAATATATACATCTCACTCACATTTCACAACCTCATCTCAGACGTATTTGTGTTTTGCATCAATATATCCATATAAACATCACTTTGTGGCTCCACACATATATAGGACTCCTCCAATGTGTAATCTCTCCGTGAGTGAGAAAGAATATATAATCTCTTAAAAATGAAACTGGAGTATAGTTTACAAAATGAGGATGTCTCCCACCTTTGAATACTGTTACGGTCTTTTATAGCCTCATCTAGGTAACAGTTATTCCAGGGTAATCAACCTGTTGTACTGTCTCCTTTAAATACACAGTTTAAAGGACTTTATGGATGGCTGTTCCCTCACTTTAATTTATGCAGGAGAGAGCTTAAGCATAAGGCTCAGGTCATTTTGTAAAGTATGTCTTTCTAGGTACGTTTAGTCTTGTGGGGAAATTCTAAGAATAGATACAGAAGAAAAACACTATAATGCTTGAGATATGTATGGGACAATCCTGAGGATAAAATAAGCCAAACTTTTTTAAGATAGGAGAATGGAAAAACTAGATGAGGTTTTGGTCAAATAAACATTTAACATGTCTGAGATCTCTTCTCCATGTCTTTCATTACTTTTTCATTTCAATTTCTTTATTCTGGATAAAAACACAGTGTCTGCTTCTTATTTTTATTTTGTATTCATTTTAGCTTTACCACATTGGGCAAGATGTAATAAATCAGGAGAAACTACAACAATTATACATCATGGAACTTAAAAGGAAGGTGGATCTACTAAAGAACCAAGCAATGCCCCTGGATGTGATGGAAGCAGACAGGCAACTTCAGGACATTGAGGTGAGATTCCTGCACACATTATTTATAAAGTGTAACTTGTGGTTTATACTGCAGTTAATATTCTAATAAATGGTGAATATTACAAAGCAATAGTTCTTATCATTGGCTGTATTAGATGGCAGAGCTGCTAGGCTATGCTCGTCATTGTGTCAAGGTTTAATTAACTTGCTACAATCAGCTTTCTAACATGCCCATCATTTCACCTTGCAGCTTCGCTACCAGGTTGTGATCGGTCTATAAACATGTAGAAATATACATTTCATGTTGGAAAGAAACAAAAGGCCCATCTAGTCTGTCTGTTCTATCTACCTAAAAAATGGGTTTTATTTTATCATCAGCATTGCTTTATGAAGACTGAGACACTCAAGCTTCTATTTCTTAACTATGTTTATCCCTGTCACTTTTTTCTGGAAGGTTGTTCTTTTCCTCTATTACTCTTTGCATAAAGTACTACATTCATGCATTACTCCAAAGTCTTCCACACTCATTTCTGTAAAGAGATTCTAGATCTCATAGTCCACCTATTGAGCACTGGACATTTACTGGTCAGAACAGAAAATATTGAGGTTGCCTACTCCTGGGAAGTTACTAGCCAGATCAAAAGCACTGAAAGCTACAGCTGTGGCCTATACATGCTAAGGCAATTGAATCTTAGCTTATAAGTTTTGTTTTGTATAGCAGACGCAGCTTCGTACATCTCACAAAGTATCACATCTCTAAATAGACCCACTCAACATCACTTAAACCTGTAAGCATTATCGTATCTGCCACTGACCGTTATTCCCCTGTGAGCTGTATTTCTAAAGTGGGACTTATCAGGTAATTCCCACAGGGTGCTCATAGATCTAAACTTCTACTAGTAAGGAAAGCTCACATAAGAATCTTTTAGTAATTGACAGCCTTTGCTAGCAGATAATCAGGAAGGTTCATATACAAACTAGAGCAACATACCACGGGAATAAAAAGTGTATTATTAAAGTCAACTTTATTTGTATGATGTACTCCATTCCCTTTGTAACCTTTCTCATCTTTGTATGGTTGTAGAATGTTTATGATGCAGTTTCAAATCTAAAACCTGAAGCCTCTGTCCAGCCATGGGATGAGCAGAGCGCAGGAGATACTGAGCCCGCGGGATGGGACCGTTTGCTCAGTGAGCTGGACGTACTAAAAGCAAAAAGACAGAGAGACTATGCGATAATCCAAGCACATCTGGAGGCTCTAACCACACATAAGGCATCGCTGCAAATGTTGTCAAAAGAAAAAGACAGTCTTAAAATGTAAGTAATGTTCCTTTCTGGGTTCCCTGGTGGTCCAGTGGTTAGGATTCGGTGCTTTTACCTCTGCAAACTGCTTTCACCTCTACAGTCAGGGAACCAAGTGCTAACACCACCCTGAAGCTAAGCAGGGTTGTACTTGGTCAGGACTTTTATTGGAGACCATCTAGGAATAGCAGGAGCTATATGCAGTGGCCCACTGGAGAAGGAACTGGCAACCCACTCTAGTATCTCTGCCATGAAAACCAAGTGGATTAGCATGACCATGGACGTAAAGATGTGCCTGGTGTGTTACAGTCTGCAAGGTCACAGAGAGTTAAAAACGACTGAATGACGCAAAAAAACAACAAAAAAACATCTTTTAGCCAGTTGTTCATAAGAGGGTAGCTTTTTACCAGCCTATGTTTTCTCACAAAGGGAGCATAATGGTGGTAGGAGTTTTGAAGGACCACTGCAGTTCAATGTATATACTTTTATAACAAACTAACAATATTAGTAGCTGTCTCAGCCAAGAAAATCTGAATTTTGAAGACTCTAATAAGCACAGTAATTCATTTTGTGTTTGCTACATTTCACCCTGAGAGCTGGATCATGAGGGTGTGTGTTTGAATATTAGTGGAGGGAGAGGTGCTGAAGGAGAGAAGGTCAAGCCTTTGATTAAAAAATTGGATAAGATTGAAATAGGCACCCCTTCCCCCTCACTGATCCAGAAGCAGACTTCTTGCTTCATGAAATGCAAATACAGCTCTACAGAAATGCAAATGCCCCTGTCACCCACAACTTCTATGGATTCCCCCAGGTCCCAGCAAATGTATTTTTCTAATTAAAAAAACAGCTGTCTGACTTTTTATTCCTGCTCAATTATGCTCTTAGTTAGTCTCAACAATTTTCAAGCAAATACTTTTTTTTTTTTCATTGTGCAGTAATCCTTTAATTACTAAATCCAATTGGTAAAATACAGTTGATGTCGGGGTACTAAATCCCAGTACTGATGTGGCACAGATTCTTAGGGATAAGTATTGAGAGATAACCCCTAAGGACTAGATAGATAATAAATATAACCACAAATTGGTACTGGTGCATATACAGAACTGGCACACTAGGTAAAACACGTATTTATCATTAACGTACATACCCTTGCAACACTGTTTGCATATAGACAATTTTGTGAGGTGGAGGTGCTTTCTGCATAGCTTTATTATATTTTATACGTATATAACAGTGATGGAGCTACTGCTGGTGTAGCAGGTGCAAAGCACAAGGGGCCTCATTCAATTGTGATTTGGCCAATTGAATAGGGCTCTATATAAGCACATAGGATCTTTTTTTTACAGATGTTTTTAGTTGGTGATCTTCTATACAAAAGCAAGGTCTTCACTAATTAAAAACTTCTGTAAAAAAAATATGCTATGTGCTTATATAGAGCCCTATTCAATTGGCTGAATCGCAATTGAATGAGGCCCCAGGTCCCACAACAGGTTGGGGCTATCTGAAATTGCCAGTTAATGAACATTCTTAATTTATCAGATGGGAATGGAAAATAATAGAAAGGTGATCTGATTACCAAAGGAATAATCTGATCATTTACATATATTTTGGGCTTTTTTTAATTGAGCAGTAGCAATGGGCCGAAAATTATTTTGCACTAAGGCCTCTACTCACTAGGGCCCTCATTCAATTGCGATTTGGCCAATTGAATAGCGCTCTAAAGAAGCACATAACATATTTTTTTAAAATACGTTTTTAGTTAGTGAAAATCTTGCTTTTAGATAGATGTTTACTAACTAAAAACTTCTTTCAAAAAATATGTTATGTGCTTATTTAGACCCCTAATCAATTGGGCAAATTGCAATTGAATGAGGGCCTAGCTCTGCCACTGTATAGGAATAATCAAATCCGTACTTTATGTTTTCTAGTTTTTACTAAGTTTGTTTTAGGCGGAAATTTCTTTAGGTCACACTAACTCGGTGCAAACTGTTTATCTTTTGCAGGGGACCCACAGACACTCAAACAACTTATATGGAAAAAATTGTCAATTTCCTAAACAGATTGGAGAAAGAAAAAGAAGGCTTATGTAGCCTGCAAAATGAACACGTGAAGATCTGCAGTTGTGGATTATCTTCCATAGATACAGAAAAACTAGCAAGTGACATTAAACAGCATGAACAATGTCTGGAACAAATTGAGATGGTGGCCAAAAAGAAGCATGATCAAATTGTAAAGGAATCAGATGAATTAACATTAATTAAACAGAAAATTGATAATGCATGGCTTATGATACAAGAACAGCAGGATCTGCTTGAGGGCCCAGGGTCTTCACCTGAAGATGATCCTAAGGGCTGTCTAGTTCTCAATGCAAACTTACAATCTATCAAATATCTGCTGATTTTATTAAGGAGTGCCTCTGACCTTCAGCTGAAACAAACATGGGGACAGAATGAGACTAAGACTTTGGAAAACTCATTGGATGATCTGGAAAATCAGCTGAAAGAGCTGGAGCAGCGTCAAACTGACAAGTCATTGTCCCCAGCACTTAACATCTGGTTAGAAAATAATATTTTTATTAAACCACTGTATGATGCTTTGCTTTGGGTCAAAATATCACAAAGCAGAGCCACCTTTGAAACTTCAATTGCTCTCTTTCCAGAAGATGTTGCCCAACAAATCACAGACTGTAAAACTTTGCATGGAGAACTATTGTCCAAAAAGTCATCTGTTGACTCTGGTATTAAGGAGTCAAAATTCAAAATCTCAGGCATGGCTGAAAGCTTCAGTTTGTTTTTCAGTTATCTACAGAAATTATATGAGGAGCGAATTACAAAATCAAATGAGAGGTTGCAGCAGTTGGAGTCTGGGCTGGAAAAGAGAAAAATGCTCTTTTCTGAAATTGCAAAGCTTGAAGAATTGCTGCAATGTCTGGAGACAGAAGCAACTCCAGTCAAAAGTGGAATATTTACAGTAGAGGAATTATATGAGCAGCTAAATTGTTTAAAAGCCAAGACAACGGAGTTGGAGGAAATTGAAGGTCTTGTCTTGACACTTCTGAGGAACAGCCAGAACTATCACATAGAACTGCAAATTTCAGAGCAGTTATATTTAAATACCATATTAAGAAGTCTGAAGAGTAAGGCAAGCCGAATACGGAGATTGGAAGAGAAAAAGTTTTCTTACACAGAAAAAAATTTAAGTATCTTCAATGAGTTTCAAAAAAGGATGAGCCTTTTTAGTGAGGAACTGAACACATTTCAGCATCTTGAGCCAGAGATCCATAGTGGGGGGACAAGAAGCTTAGGGGAAGATATCAAAAACAAGCTACACTTTACAGAGAAGCCCATCTTATTATCTGAAGATCACTTATCTCAGATATGCAACTACAAAGAATTGTTTGATAATAACAAACTGTATTGGGATAGTTTTGCTGTTGAGAATCTGCAGAACCAATTCTTAAACCTTAAAAAACACCATGAGATAAGAAAGAAGACTTTAGTATTTGAGCAAATCAAATTCCAGGCTTTGTTTAGAAAGATAGCAGTAATGGCATCTTCAATAAAAATGGAGGCATTTACCATTGGGGAGAAATGTGATATTGTAGATGCTCAAGTTTTATGTAAAAAAATAAACAATATCAGCCTCCTAATAAGTGAGGCAGATTGTTTATTGCATAAAAACCAATCTCTTGTCACACAAGATGAAGAACAAAATCTGAAAGTTTTAAAAGAAAATATGGAAAAATTACACAAGTCTTTCAGCCAATTAATAAATAATTCACAGACACATAAGGGAAATGTTCAGTGTCAAATAAAAAATACTTTGTCTAAACTTAAAAAGTTTGATAATGAATTTCAGCCGTTCCTTATTGGCCTGGATAGCCATAAAGTTGAAGAAGAACTGATAAGGCTTCAAACTATTGACAAAATTGTGAAATCAGAATTACATGATGTCAGATCTATTCCACAATCTGAAATTAAAGAGAACCTAAAAAAACAGTTCAGAGAAATAGATGATATTGGAAAACGCCTTGAGAAGAACTTTGCATTGCAGATAGTAAGTATCAGTACAAAAAAACTTATTTTACACAGAATTGACTATATAATCACTTCAATGTTTGAGGTGGTGGGAAGTAAAGTTCTTTGTATAAATTAACCAAAATATGGCAGATCTCTAAAAATGCATACTAATGAAGGTGTTTTCGCATGATGACAGTCATTGATACAAAACAAGTTTAAAATCATTTACACATTTTATATTTATTTGCCATACCCCATATGCCAGTGCATACACATTGGCCATTTGATTTTTGTAAGTCTTGCAGTCTGAAGCAACATAGGGTAGTAATCCATAAGTATTCCAACAAAGAACTACAAACTACCTCTGCATGGTTGAAGAATCCCTTTTAAAGCAGTATTTCTTAATGGTCAGTCTGGGGTCCAGTGCCAGTCTTTGAGACCTTGTCTACCAGTACATGGATCTTCAAGCTAGCTTTACTTACATGTTAGGTTTATATGCATTTTAGCTCTATCATTGGCATGTGTCTCTGGGGTGGACAATGCAGATTTAATTGGTACTTTTCTGGTATATTTATAAATGCATCCATGAAACTAACTTTGCAATGTTTTGTGACAGAGTGCTGCTAATGCGTCCTACCAGAACCTTCAGAAGTTTGAGGATACCGTCTCTAAAGCCATGAAGCACATGATAGAATTTGAGGAGAATATTCATACATATCCGAAGGGGCTCAGTGCACTTGAAGATTGTTCTGAGAGTTTACAATTAAAAAGTACAAACAGAGAAGATCTAAACTCTACTTTAGCTGAAATTAAAGATCTCTCCAGCCAGCTGAAATCAATTTGTGATCAAGAGGCTAAGGAAGAATTAGACAATATTTTGAGTGAGATTGCTGCCAAGGATTCTCTATTGGTCTCATTGCATGAAAGGGAAAGCTCTGTTTTGTCTAGGTATGATATAAAGTTATGTTTTCCTTTTTTCGATATTACAATGTGTGAGATAAATAGCAGCCACAGAGTGTTTAAGAAAAACAAAAGCGCACAAGCAGTGCTCCTCATTCATCATTAAATGGTCTGTGCAAAGGGAGGAATAACTATTTTGTGACAGATTAAAATACTTTCAGAACAAATTTTTAAAGAGGGCAAGCCTTGGGGGATATTTACTAATCTTTCACAGGGTCTGTCTTCAGCATAGTCTTTTTCCTATAGATGAAAATTACCATCACAGCCCGTATGGTAGCTTAGTAAATGTCCCTCCTTCCCAATCACAGCCACTAAATATCCCAATCACAGCTTAGTACATGTAATTTGCCATCACAGCCACTGTGATAGCTTAGTAAATATCAGTCCCCATCACAGCCACTGTGATAGCTTAGTAAATATCAGTCCCCATCACAGCCATTGTGATAGCTTGGAAAATAGCAGGCCCCATCACAGCCACTGTGATAGCTTGGAAAATAGCAGGCCCCATCACAGCCACTGTGATAGCTTGGAAAATAGCAGGCCCCATCACAGCCACTGTGATAGCTTGGAAAATAGCAGTCCCCATCACAGCCACTGTGATAGCTTAGAAAATACCCATCACTGATTTTATTGGTACTCATTAACAAAGTAAACAAATGAAACGCTATTGTATGAACACTACAGTTGTTATTTAATGTATTATTTTACTTATACTGATACCCTTTCATTTTTGTTCTAACTTAACCTTTTTTTTTTTGTTCTCAGTCTCTATGAAAAATATCAACTGTACAAAGAAACTAAACAAAAGATTTGTGATGACCTTGAGATGTTGGAAAGAAACACAAGAGATCCCTTTACTCAAAAACCAGTGTTATCCTACAAAGAGTCTTTGCAGCAGTGGGAGAGAAGCAAGGTACGTTTGTGGAAAAATTGAATGACATCATACCAATTAATTTTAATTAAGCAAGCTTGAATTTTGTATATGTGTTGGAAGCTGATATAGTGTAGAACAACAAGTAGTTATTAATTGATTTTGTATATGATTGGTTATTGGTGAAATGAGTAGATATCCTTTTATTGTACTTAAGTTCTAATCTCCATAAGATTCTTTACCCTGATGAAGTTGCTTTACAAAATGTCTTGGAGAGGAGAGGGTTAATACTTGTGTGCTTCCCCCAAGCCACTTTAAGCAATTCCCGGCTTTCTCCTAGAGCAATGTCATGTTCTCAATACATCAGGGCCATATGTCCTAAAGACTGAAGAGTTGTATAACTCCTGGAGATGTCAAATCTTAGCACATATCCCCAATATGATAACCCATGAAAAAGTTTATTTATATTTATATATATATATATATATATATATATATATATATATATATATATATATATATATATATAAAATACATTCAGGACTAGTTTATATATGCATAAATACAATTCTATATATTGAAATTATGTAGAATCAACTGGTCTGAGACATGATCACGTCCTTAAAAGCCCTTCTTTTTCTTTTTGTGTGTGACATTAATTATTCCCTTTTTTATTTTTAAGATTTTAGTATCAGAAATTTGCTCTATGGAAGATGATTTAATAAAACTGAAACAAGTGTCCAGAGAACTGAGCACAATGTGTAAAGAGAGCGACACTCAACTGATTAACGAAACCGTGACCTCATTAGGCAATAAGTGGCTGCACTTGCTGAACATTGCCCGAGACTGGGAAGCACATGATGAAGAACTCAAACAAGAGTGGAAGTCACTCAGTGAAGAGGTAATGGAGACACCACTAGTGTTACTTCATTTCTGGTAGCAGCCATTGGAAATATTTTAAAACAAAACTAGAATTAATAGATTATTGTGATGTTTAGACTGGTAGAAAAAGTGCCCATTTTACTTTTATGAAAACATTTCTGTCGGTAAAATATATATATATATATATATATATATATATATATATATATATATATATATATATATATATATATATATATATATATATATATCGTGTGGTAGTTGTAGCATATCATACCGGAAAATAAACAAATTCCTTAGTTTTGTATACTGGGACTGGCTTCAAGCTTGGTTCAGTGGATACAATATAGGTGCCAGAGAGTCTTCGGACCATATCTCAAAAAGGGTCATGGGGCATGGACTAAAAAACAAAACTTTTATAAGGAATACTTCATGAACTTAATATGTACAGTTTAGAGCTCAGAAGGGAGAGGAATGGATATAATAGAAACCTTCAAATGTGTCAAAGGGTTTAACAAAGTTGAGGAAGGAAGTATCTTCCAGAGAGGAATACAAGAACAAGAGGTCATGATTTGAAGGTGAGAGATTTGTAGGTAATGTGCAAAAATACTACTTTACACATAGGCTAGTTAAGCCCCCTAGGAGAACCGAGTCCTTTCCCTCTTTCCTTATGCAAAAAATTGGAAGCTGCAGTGACGCCACCAACCGCTGCGCAATGTATATAAGGCCCTCCGACAGAAGAGGCCTTGAGCTATGAGAGGCACGCCCGAGGCCGTCGAGGGCCCACGTCGAACATAGCGATGGCCTCGATATTGATTCAACGCCGTTGAGTTGCGCCACGCCGGAGGGAATCATTTTTTCCTTCCCTCAAATCGGACGGCGCCATCTAGCGGCTGCTTGATGGCATTGCATCTGTCACTGCTGTGCTTACACAACGGGATCGATCCAACCAATAGGGACTAACTGGGAGATAATTGTGTGAATTAACGGCAGTCAGTCAGTATATGTATTCATTATTTCTTGTAATACATTGAACACAAATCAGTAGGATGCTTGGTTGCATTGTGTCTCCAAAATGATATTAATAAATTAGATAGGTGGCAACTAAAATAGTGCAAAAGACAAAACTTATAAGGAAAAAATGAATGACCTGAACATGTGTAGCTTAGAGCGGAGAGGAATGATATAATAGAAACCAGTTCAGTAGGGAAGAATCTTCTAGGAAAAGAGCAATGCAAGAAGAAGAGTTCATGATTTGAAATTTTGGTCGTAAATTTAGGGATAATGGGTAGAACAGTAGTAGAAAAGCGGAACAGCTTTCTAGTGGAAATGATAGAGTTAAGGAGTTTATGAATGCCTGGAACAATCACAATGTTAATCAGAATTATGCTTAATAATGTATAATTAGTCTCATTTGAAACAAGTCCTCTAAAGTTTAGGGGACAATGAGTCTAGTCCAATAAATACCCTCATTCTTCAGGTTGTATTGCCATGAGATACAGAGGTAATTTAAAACAGTCGCCCCAGCCCTAATCCCCTCTCCTGTTCCACTGGGACAGATAAGGAATGTTGAAGCACCTGCCTGAGAAGTTCTTGAACGACTTGTTTTGGTTTTCTTTCTTTGCAGATGGAAAGGCAGATGATCCTTCTGGACAATTTTCAGGAGGAGGCACCAGAGAGTGTTGAAAAGAATCAGAGTGCAGCCCATCTCAAGGAGTCATTGGTGGAACTGAAACATTTTGAGGAAAATCTGAAAGTGCAGCATCTGCACCTGACTCTACTGATGCTTTGCATGCAGAGTATGAGGAATACACATGTGGCACAACAGGCTCCAGTTACTGAGGAATTACAGACGATGGAGGAGAAGTATAAGATGTAAGATGCTTCCTAAGGGGTTGGAGCTGAGTTGTAATCTATGAGAAGCGTCAAAAGTTTGCAGGTTGCACATGGATAGATTCCATGTAGAAGTCAAATGTAGTTTATGGAAAGTATGTAACAAACTAGCAACATTAGCAGCTCTGTAATCCATGAGCATAAAATTATTTTTAGAGAAAATTTTAATTTCTGAAGACCATGTTTGCAAATAAAAAGTTCCATCTTATATGGTTAAAAGGAACACTATATATATATATATATATATATATATATATATATATATATATATATATATATATATATATATATATATATATATATAAATATATATATATATAAATATATATATATATATATATATATATATATATACAGTGAGAGTGAGACAGTGGAAGTGAGAGAGATAGAGTAAGAGAGGGAGTGGGAGGGAGTGAGAGTAACAGAGTGAGTAAGAGAGTAAGAAAGAGTAATTGAGTGAGTGAGAGAAAGAAAGAGATATAAAAAGAAAGATATAGAAAAAGAGAGAATTTTTTTTATTTAATACTGCATAGTAAGGCAGTATATAGAAGATTATTTTAATTTAATTATTGTTATTATTTATTTTTTTCTATTTTAAATGAAATTATTTCTAAGTAAAACCTGTTTTTTATTATCGTTTATTTGTAGCTTGTAGTGCTGTACATGGTTTAGGTTAGAGGGAAAACAATATTAACACATGTCTTTGAGCTTAAAATCCAGTGTCCATAGTGCTTTTTCCAAAGCACCTTGCAAGACAGAAAACATGCAGACTTACAAACTAAAGGGTTTGGGTGTGGTACAGGAGGGAGATAGGAGCATTGTGCATTTTAGGATGGAAGGTGATAAGCTAGTTTAAACAGATGAGTCTTTTTAGTGAGGTTTTGAAGGTTTTGAGGCAGGGAGATAGTCTGGTGGAGCGAGGTAAGGAGTTCCAGAGAATAGGGGCAGCGTGAGAGGCCCTGAAGGTGACAATGAGAGGAGGTGATAAGAGAGGTGGAGAGAAGAAGGTTGTGAGAGGGGGAGTATTTGGAGATGAGTACAGATATATAAGGGGGTGCACTGTTGTTGAGGGTTTTGTAAGTTAGGGTCATGATTTAAAATGTTATTCTGGAGACTACAGGAAGCCAGTGGAGTGACAGAGAGGTGCAGCGGACGCTGCACATTGAGTATGGTGGATAAATGTAGAGGCATTTATTATGGATTGGAGTGGAGATATTTGACAGCGCTACCTCTGTCTATGATCCTCCCACCGACCCACATCACAGAAGGGAGGCAGCTAGCCAAATAATGTGGGTGTATGGCTCCAGGTACAATATGTACCTCAGCTATCTTCATCCATCATGCTCGGAGCATGATCAAGAGCTTCCCCAATATGTCTCAATGATCTGGCATTTCAGAAGCTACCACTGTACCAAAGAACGACTGTAGCACTTTTTTGAATAAATACATTTAAGAATAGGAAAAATGTTTTTAAAATTAAAAAAACTACAGCCTTCAGTTTATTGCCTTTTATATTGAGTTATGCTGCAGTGGAAGCTGACATTTCTGTCACTACAGAGCAACTCCCTGAGATGGGAGGAGACTTTGAATGCATATGAAGTCTCTATCGAGATAGTAAAAAAAGAATGTTCATTGGTTTACAAAGACTCCTCTTCTCAAGGCTGAAGCTGCAAGAACTAGCCCAGTGAAGAAAATGGTAGCCTGCAGTAAAGAATAATTGCATATAAAAATAGAATAAGTAAAGGTTGTGTTTATGTTTTTACTTTCTAAATACATTATCAGGTTAGTTGTTCAAAGACCCATATTGAAAAAAAATTGATTGCAGCTCTCATTTAATTTGGCACAATATAATGTACAGCGTTATCAAGGTGTATATACCAGGGTTATATCTGAGCAGGACACGTTCTAATGTTCAGTTTGTTTCTTTGTATTCTATTTATTCAAATATCTTCTTGCTACAGCCTTCAGAATAAAGTGCAGAAAAGCCAGCAAGAATTAAATATTGAGCTTGAAGAGAGGGATAGACTGGAAGAAGAAATCTGTGCGGTTAAGAGGACCCTGCGGGATTTCTCATCTAAACTACAGGACCTACCGACTGAAGACGCCTCTGAGAGGAAAGCAAAGCTGGAGGTGAGAGAGAGGAGAGAGAGAGAGAGAGAGAGAAAGAAGGAAGAGAGAGAGTGTTCATATGAAGGGTCCTATGAGTATAATGATTTATGTTGCTTGATAATGATCCATATATAGCCTTGAATTGATCTATTCATTAAACTTCTACAGAACTCTGAATAATGATCCTTCCTCCATCTAGGGCCATTGATTAACTCTCACAGTTAGGCTAATAAAGAATAAAATAATGAATAGTAATAATAAATAAACACACACTACAGTTTAAGTTTTATTATTATTCTAGTCTATACTACCTGGGCATGTTCTTGTAGTTTATTACCCCCCACTATGACAGCTAATTATTAGGAGAGTGGGAGGTCTTTTTTGTGTAAATTATTCTTAAATGGATATGGGATATGGAGGGTTTCTAGGTTTTTTCTAGGTATATAAAATCCATCTATTTACTTTCATGTACTTTATTTTGTTAAGAAGCACCTAAACTCTTGTTTTACTGCCTAAAATACAAACAGTTCCTGTATAGGTCTGCCATCTGCAGCTCATGAAGACACACACTCTGTGCTTGCTGTGCTGTTTCAGTGATTATCTCACAGCAACATGCTAGGACACTACTCTGCACATTCATTCCTACAGAGTCTGTGTCTGCATAAACTGCAGTTGGCCGACCCTAACTGGGACTATTTGTTTGATTTTCCGCAGTAAAAACAGAGCTTATCGGCACTGCTTAATAAAATAAAGTACAGAAAAGTAAATAGACACACAGGGATATTATATAGCTAGTAAAATACAGATGGCTCCCATATCTCTTTAATGTTCATAAGGGGATAAAAAAAATCCTCTTTAGACAGTGAGGCTGAATAGGGGCTTGGCTAGAGCACTGAAGAGATATGCTAACAGGGAGTCAGACAGTCATGGAGTTCACTAGAAAAAAAAACGATAAAATGTAATAAATTTGTATTGGGAAATGTAACTGCCCCAAAAAAAACACAAATGAATCCTCCTGAGCTGGCGAGTTCTCTGCAGGTAGAAACAGAAAAGACACAAAGGTTAAATATTTACTACCATGCAAATAGACTGATGTTACCGCTCAGAGAAACTCACCTTTTGTTTGCATTCAAATAATGGCTTCTTTGGAATGAGTTTTCTAACAAACGCCTGGGGATCAGGTTATATTTGCCAGACTCAACCAAAAGAGCTACTCATTTTAGAAAGAAAGAAAAAAATCTCCTTTCTTCCAATTCGGTTGATAGCAGCAGTTTAATGGTAATCTGCTCGACTGATTTGTATAATTACATGAAATAGGATCCCTGCTCCTCCAGTCTGGCTGCTTATTGGATGGATTGCCTTTTAAGTCCTCTACCTGTTAGTTCCTCTTTTTTTTTTTTTTTTTTAAATACCATCGAAAACACGAGAGGTCTATGTGTTAAACTATTCCTTCATCTATACACTAATTATATTGATATAATTGAGTTTGGTTCAGCAGTTTCAAGTAAATGATAAACTCTTCTTGCTTCATGTTTAGGAACTTCAGAGCTTGATCAATGCAGAAAAGGAAAAGGCAAATCTTTTTATAGAAAAACTCAGAATTAGATACCCTGAAATAATTCCCTCTGAGATAGCATCACGTGTGGACGAGTACCAGGAGAGTGTGGAAGAAGCGGAGGAGGAGGTACTGTGACTTGTTTTGTTAATAACATTATTAAATAACTGACAGATGTATTCAGCAAATGTAAAATTAAGATGTAAAAATATACTTTTTTTAGCTGAGCTGCTTAAAAAAACAGTGTTTGTATTTAAAAGACCACTTTAATTGGTCTATAAAGAATAGTTAGGTAGGACTTGCTAAGAAAAAAATGTTTATGAAACTTACTGTGTTTTAAAACAAATAATTACTATTTGTAAATGATCCCCCAAGCTGTATGAGCTCTAAATCTTCCCACTATCATACTGCAGTGGTTAAGTTAGTCCCTCCTCCTGGATGGCTCCACTCTAGGCACAATACTTCATTCAGAGGGTGGAGAGACTTAAACTTATACAGCATGATATAGGCATCATTTAAAAATAGTAATTAATTGTTGCATGGTAAAAGATTAATGTTTTTTTTTTCTTATCAAGACCTACTTAACTATTCTTTAGAGAGCCCTTTAAGGCACCACTGTGGTCACATTTTTCTGTATAAACTTTTGAAGAATTAAATGTGATTCCCACTTTCCATTCAAAGCTCTCTGTCTGCATTCAATGTATATTACTGTGTCCTAAAATGGTAGACATAATTGCATATAAAAGAAATAGATTAGAGACTGTATATATATATATATATATATATATATATATATATATATATATATATGTGTGTGTGTGTGTATATGTGTATGTATATGTACATGTTCCCTATTTTCAAATGTAGTTCTTTTGAGGAGGGTTACATTAAATTCATGGCCACAATGTTCCTTTTAAAACCTATTTTCAATATTCTTTTTAAAAAAAATTACTTATGAAAATGGGAAAAATGTTGACAGAAAGTAAATATCCATTTGTTTTTTTACCTAATAATGCTGCAGTGTGAGCCAACATGTTTACTTTTTTTTTTGCATTTTTTTGCATTTTTTTTCTCTGCTCAGCTCTGAGGAGACCATGGTCCTCATTCAATTGCAAGTTGGCCAATTGAATAGGGCTCTATATAAGCACAGAGCATATTTTTTTACAGATGGTTTTAGTTGGATAGAAGTTCACTAACTAAAAACTACTGTAAAACAAATATGCTCTGTGCATATATAGAGCCATATTTAATTGGCCAAATCACAATTGAATAAGGCCCCATGAATATGCAGAGGCATTATCCTGCTTGATTAATTTGTGCCACTATTATTGACTATTATTTTTTCTATTTATTACAGGTTCAAAATGAAATTATGATGAGCTCTCCTCAATATATTATGTCTGGAAAGGTTGAGAAGATCAAGTCTGGGCTACAAAGCATTGAAGCCCTATTGACCCAAAAAAGCAAAAATATCATCAAAGCCAAAGAGCTCCAAAAGGTGAGGATCCGACTGTCAAACATATCTCACTTACAACAACCAACTTATTTGTTGTATTAATAGTATGCTCTTTTGAGGAACTTTGAGTTTGTGTCCAATTTTAGTTCTTCCCAAACTACATTGGTTCTTTAAATTAATCTTGTATTTTCTCTATTTCAGAAAATCTGGGATGAAGTGGACGTCTGGCATTCTGAACTGAATGCCCTGGAGTCCGAGGTCCAAGATCTAGCAGAGGAAGACCCAGACCAGGCTCAGGAGTGGATGGATAAATTAATAGAACCGTTTAGACAGTACCAACAAGTATCATACCTTGTAGAGCGCAGAACTGCTAATCTAAACAGAGTAAGGAAATAAAAAAATACACGTGTTTACTGTCTCTGTCACTATTACCATGTTTTCAACTAGGCATGCTCTTCTCCCCCCATGCTAATCCTAATTAATTGCAGTTGATGAGGTCAATACTTCAGAGGGTGGCGCTTTTGGTTCATTTATATATACACTTTCATTTTAAAGTACTTTGTGTTACAATTGTAATCACTACGAATTACAATTATGTTTGTTTTTACGTTTACATTTCATTATATGGGATCTTTTTGGTGTCACTTTATGTAAATGTTTTAATTTGGTATTGATATTCAATTACATTTATATTCCATGATATAAACAAAATAATATCAAACTTTCTAAGATCTAACTGATAGTCTCCATATACTTTAACGTTAATTGAGGGGGCAGTTGTGTAGCAGACAGTACTACATTTTCAGGCACAGGGTTATTTCAGCACAAGCTCTCTACTGGCTGGAGACATCCTGTGTTAATTTTTTTGCTGTTCTAGCAGTTTCAGGCTTTTTTTTTTTGGGGTGCTTATTATCATATTAGATTGTTTCTAAAACTCTTTAGACCTGTGTCTTAGCCAAATCCCTTTTACTCTTGTGGAGATTGAATCTTAAATATCTCCTATGATAAATCATTAAATATGAATGTTATTAAGTATCAATGCATAATTAAACACTCTGATGCCCTAACAAAATTAGCTTGTTGTTTAATTATGTATTGATATCCTAATATTGTATTCTAACACATAACATTATGATGGCAGGCTGCTAGTAAGCTGGAGGAATGTGAGGATGTATTAAAGGGAACCAAATCCTGGATCCAAACCACCAGCAACATCCTCAATGAAGAAATAAAGAACGGCTCTGCAAAGGGTCTCAGCAAACACGTGCAAGCTCTTGAGGTCAGTGTGTGAAACCTGCAGTCTGTGGGCCTCATTCAATTGCGATTTGGCAAATTGAATAAGTCTCTATATAAGCACAGAGCAGATTTTTTTACAGAAGTTTTTAGTTTGTAAAGACCTTGCTTTTGGATAGAAGTTCATTAACTAAAAACTCCTGTAAAAAAAATTGCTCTGTGCTTATATAGAGCCCTATTCAAGTGGCTAAATCGCAATTGAATGTGGCCCTGTGTCTTGGATTATATATGATTAAGCTAGATCCAAAATAATGCACTTAGGTAACAAGAACCCAAAAGTAGAATATTTATTTAATGGTAAAATGATCATGGGAACTGGTGAGGACTTGCCTTTTTAAATCATTTGATATAGTAACTCAATCTGTGCAACAATGCAGTAGGAAAAGCCAGTAGGAGGCTGGCATGTATTAGTAGAGGAATTAGCCACAGAAACAGCCAGTACTAATGTCACTCTCTAGATCCCTAGACAGACCTCATATAGTATTGTGTCCAGCTTTAGAGGCTGTATTTAAAAACAATGATTTTAATAATGGACCAGGGCCTAAAAGATGAAACATATAAAGAAGACTTAATGACATTAAAATTTGTAGATTAGAAGGCAGAAGTGGAAGAGGTGGCATTATATGTAGAGGGTTTAATACAATTCAAGAGGGAAGTGTCTCTGAGAAAAAGGGGAGCGAGAATAAGAGGCCATAATGTCAATTTGGAAAGGGGAAGGTTTAGAGGTAATATGAGGAAGTACTACTTTTCAGAAAGAATAGTATAGAAGTGGAACAGTCTTCTGGTGGAAGCAGTAGGGTCAAACTCAATTGATGGTATATGGAAGGTTTCTGGATTTTACTAGGTATATAATATCTGTTTACTTTTTTTTTATTAAGAAGTGGTTATAAGCTCTGTTTGTACTGACTAAAAAATATAACACATATAACCTGCTTAGGTCTGCCCTCTGCAGCTCACAAAGACCCTGACTCTGCTATACTTGCTGTGCTGTGTCTCATATTTTATAAATATTCTGCAACATGCTGCTGAGGCGTGGTCTCTGATAGGCTAGTACGCTATACTGCACATTCAGCACTACAGAGTCTGTGTATGCATAAGCTGCAGACCCATACAACTAATTGTTTTATTAAGAATTGCTTAAAAGCTTTTTTACTGTCTAAAATCAAACAAAGTACAGAAAAGTAAATAGATACATAAGTATATTATATACCTAGTAAAATCACTAAACAATGAAAAAAATACAGGTTTGAAATCTTTAAGTCTGACTAATAGCATAATTAATCAGGAAAACGTTGTAAGCTATTTTTTCATTTGAAAATAAATAACATTTTGTGTGAGAGGGGTGTTTGCATTTCTATTGTTGCATTCTTTGATGCAACGTCCTGCTTCTGGGCCAGTGAGGAGGAAGGGGTGTGCTCACCTGTTAATGTCATTCTTATCCAGTTATCAGACAAATTGGACCTCTGCCATTTCCATCCTGTTCACTGTCCCTTCATTGATAATTACAAACGCACATGGATTCCTATACTCCTAAACAGTCTTCAAAAATTACCAGGAAAAATCATGTTTTATGTCCATTACTTGCATTGCTGCTAATTTTGTTAGTTTGGTACATACTTTAAAAATAAGTGTTTTTTTTTTCTTGAACTTTAAGCTGTTTTAATATTTCTGTTTAACCTGTTACAATATATCATAATTTGTGAAATGGGCTCAATGGAAAATATAGGAAGCGAGAATGTGTTTCTATTTTTAACCCCAAATAACTTCACTTAACACCACCTTGTTTTAGAAATATAATTAGTGTTGACAATCACTTGAGCATCTGAAGTGCACCTCCTGATTTACTATGTACTGTTTCCTATGGGGGAAAACAGCCCTTCCCAAGTTATCTCAGGTGAGAATGTGCTTAGTAATCCCCCCCCATGTGTTATAAAGTATGTGTACTGGCCTAGCAGTTCTGGGCATTATTATGGCAGGATTAGTGACTTCCAGAGTTGATAATTATTTATTATACGGTTTTTATCACATTAATTACTCTGCTCCTTTTCATTCTCAGATGGCTCACCTGGACTCTGACCAGAAGCAGGACACTCTGCTCGGCATCTTCTCTGAACTGAGTGACTTATCTGTGATCTTCGACACTGAAAATACTGCAAAACGACTCAATGAAATGAGCAACCAAGTGCGGGAGCTGCAAGAAAGGATTGAGTATATCCTTCCACTTTTCCATCACGTGACAGATGTACGATAATAAAATATATTGTCATATACTTTCATAAAGCATATATAAATCATCTAAACCATGACTTCAGTTCATTTAACTCCATTGTCAATGTGAATTTGGCTATACATTGCTCTGTGTTTAGAAATATCTTAACTCCACAAACTTAATGGATATGGAAGTTTTCTGGATTTTATTAGGAATATAATATAAAGTTCTAATAAGATCTGCCTAAAATCAAACAAATAGCCCCTGTATGGGACTGCCCACTGCAGCACATGCAATTACAGACTGTGTACGACTGGTCATGCAGTGTAGTGTACTAGCGAATCAAGGACCACATCTCAGCAGCATTTTTTCTGAGAAATTGTCCCTGATATGCTAGAAAACTAACTGTGGCTGCAAAAGTGGTTGCAATCCCATAAATAGATTCTTATGAGACTTAGCATTACATTCACTAGAGTTAAAAGGGTCATTAAAAAATATAAAGCCATGCACTTAAAAGATCTCAATTTAATATTACAAATATTCAAATGTATTTGATAGTGTAGAAAAACTAAATTAAATTGACACAGGTTGGGATTGCTTTCTACTTCTTTGTGCTAAGAGGGATGCTAAGAGTCTCACATTGAGCTCTTGCTTATACTTTCTTTGAATACTATGATAGGCCATATAAACAAATTGTTTATTATGTCTTCCATTGTTATTTTTTTAGTAAAATTCCTCAAATTGAATATAATTAATTTTCCGTGCATGGCACTACAGTGGCTCTTCAAGGGGCAAAAAGCAACTTCAATATTTCTGAATAGTGAACCAATTTAATACCTAGCTATAATAGTACGTGCACGATTTTACATGTTACAAAATGTTTAATCAAAGTTATACACTAATTTAAATATACTGTGTCAAATCTATAGATTTAATGGAAAGTAAAGGAGGGGAGGTTTTCACCTTGCAATATTATATAGAGATATATTTGCATGTATACGCAGGTATTGAGAGAACCTCCCTCTATAAATGTCTTGTTTGACCTAAATTAAATTATATATAATATATAAAATGTATTGCTATAGCTGCTCTTATCACGAAACAAGCCTTTAGTAAATCACATGAGATGCTGGATGTCGGATTACTGTGGGCTATCGCACCCACCATCCTTTAGTAAATTCCTCCCAAATCTCTGCATAATCTTAGCCTGCTAGAGCAAAAAAAACAGGAAAAAAAATCCTAGTAATGGCACTAGGTTATTTTTGTACACTGATATATAGAAAGTAATTGTTCCAAAACAACCTTAAAATCATTTAATTTGGTTAACAATATAAACTAATATAATATATATAATATAATATAAATTATTTAGATTTTTTTTCGATTAGTTAATAAAGCAGCTTGAAAAACACCTTGTACTAATATGTGCGTTTTAGAGGAAAGAAAGGTGTAGTGTTAAACGGAATTCTCCAGTAGGATTCTTTATGCTAAATAATACTTTGTACTGTATGTTTTAATGTATTTCACATTTTTTATCTTTTCTGTGTTTGTGGAATTTTAGGAAATAGTTGCAATTGAAGCAGAAGTGAAAATGATGGAGAAAAATGCAAATCGGATTAAGACTATTTTGACATCTCAAGATATTGTTGATATGTCCCCCATAGAGCACCATAAACATGGACAGGTAAAGATTTTATCTGCATGAACTTTAATGGACTGAAATTTCTAAAAAATTCTAACTGGCAGACCCCTTAAACCTTTATACTAAACCCCTACACTGCCTATACTAAACCCTCTGTCCCTTGCCTGTTCTCCCTCTCCTTTTCTACCAGCTTGTTCTCTCCTCTCTGTCTCCCTCCTCCCATCCACATTTATTACTTACCCCATCCCACGGGCAATAGTGCGCCCTGACTAATAGGCCACAACCAGGCCTGGTGAGGAGCAGTAACACCCCGAGAGCTCACAGATGCCAAGCACAGATGTCGGGGTGCACTATTGCCCATGTGATGGGGTAAGTAATAAATGTGGATGGGAGGAAGGAGACACAGAGGAGAGAACAGGTGGGTTTTAGAAGGGAGAGAGAGAACAGGCAGGGGTACAGGCAAGGGACAGAGGGTTTAGTATAGGCAGTGTAGGGGTTTTAGTATAGGGGTTTAAGGGGTCTGCCAGTTAGAGCTCACAGTGACAGATTCAAGGGGAGAGAGAAGGGAAGCTGGTAGAGGCGCACTATTGCGCCCTTACCGTCGGCGCAACTTCAGCACGCTCTCTGAAGACCGCGTGCCTTGATTCTGAATCTTGTTAATTGTTAATATGGAACTTTTAGAGTTAGCCATTAACTACTGTTTGAATCATGGCAGCACTGTCCACCAGAATTAAACAATGCTGCAGATTATGCCACTCCAAATTGGAACAAAATTAGATAGTTAGAGACATTGAAAATGGAAAAGGAATAAATGAAAAATAAAAAAACTGCATAAAAATATTTAAAGTTTTTGTGGGAACCAAATGTGGCTTTAATCATTACACTACTTTAAATACAGGACGGAAAGAGCTTTGATTTCACTGTCTCTCTAATTATAAAACCAGGCTTGTGAGATAATCTGTATTTAAGCACATTAATGATAACCTATTAAGATCTATACTATGTGTATTTCAGGTCATACTTGATAATGTTGAATCCATGAAGAGGACAATAGCAGAGATTGAAGCTTATAGAGAAGTCCTCCGGCTGCCAGAGGTTGGAGTTCAATCCTTGAGTGTATTTTCAAGAAACAAACGGCTCGGAAAAGAGGTCAAAATATTGGAAAGTGTCACAAAAGAGCAAAATGAATTACTAGAGGTATGTGTGATACTAAGGACAAAGAGAAAAAGACTGACCAAAAATCACTAAATAAATTATAAGGGCTATTCCTCTGATCAGAGGAGTGATTATACATGTAAAGTAACTACGGGGTGACAACATCCCAGTGTATAGTATATTGTAAGTTACTGAATCCCAAAAGGAGATGCATTAAAAGCCAAACAAATTATTGAGATAAATCTGATATATACATAGTATATTTTCTACTGTTGTCTGTAACATATTAATTAGTATCATGAATTAGAGGGTTATGGAAGTTTCCTGGATTATGAATACATCTGATAGAGGATAATCAGTAGTGCATGTAAACATTTTTGCATGAAATCCTCAAATAAACATTAATAAACTTACCCTAAAGTTTGCAACATTTCTTTGGTTTTCTGGCAGTTGATTTTGAGAAGGAAAGCCACTTAAAACCCAAGCTAAAGTAGAATAAAATGTATATTTGTTGTGGCCAATCAGAGGCAGCTACAACAATGTAGTAGTATATGGGGATTCAGTCTCTGCAGCAAAGCATCATGGGATTTGTAGTTTTTTGTTCCCACCACACACTTCTCTCTTCCCCCTGGATAGAAGCAAGTTAGGCAGCACTGCTCACACACCTCTCACCCCCATGTAAAGCAGCAGCTCTGTGCTGCTACTAGCTGGAAGGTTAGTATAGTGTTAAAAAATGTACTTGGGTGCAGTTTTTCTATTGGTTAGTACCAGGTGCCTATGTAGACACAGATTAGGGTGTTAAACCATTTTTTTTCATTAATAAAATAAGTCTATGTGTATAGGATGACTGAATGTATTGTGTGTTTCTGATATAAGCAGCATGTGTTAGATTAGAGAAAGTTAAAAAACATGGCAACTTCCATATACCATGAAGTATTGAGATACTGGGAAAGAGGAGACAAATATTCAGGTTCCACATATACTTTCTCTGACAGTATACAACATGTATGTTATTATTTTAATTTAAATGTTTTACCTTTAATTTGTTTAACAGCCAATTATATCCAGAATAGTAAAACTTGAACAAGAGCAAGAAAAGCTGAAACATCACCCTTCAATGGAGCGATATGATATAAAGGTAAAAGCCATGGGCAAACTGTTAAGGTCCATTTAAGATTTTTTTTTGTTATTACCAAGCATTTCCAGTCATATAACTCTATCCTGATTTCTCTCCTGGACTAGACCTGGGCCTCCATTCAGTTGAGCAAATTGTTAGTTATTGGAGCCCTTAAAATAATTTGCTATTCAATTGGCGTCTTTTAGCTCCTCGCAATCAGTTTGCGGGTTAGAGGCCCAAAATCCCTGCAGTTGTCAAAATCGTAATTCCGTCTCATCTAAGCCATTGATCTTTCATACCCGTAAATGTTACAATTGCAAATCGCTATTCAATTGCTGCAATTCCTCAAGCCCGCAAATGCCTTCAAGCCCGTAAATGGCAAATGTAGAAGAAAATCATAGGAGTACCATATAGAACTCACAAGGGGGTTAAACACCTGATCGTAACACTGTAAATGCAAATAAACAGATCAACACTGCGCTTTAAAAGATGGGGAAAGCAATGAAAGACATTAGAATTAAATTCTGCAACAGTCTCAAGCTCGCATTTTTTTTATGTTTTATTTCTGTGTTTTATCAATCTCAGTAATCAAGGCATTAATACACATCAGGCCACCCACATGGACTAGAAAAGTATCATCATTCCTTTTTATTACTTTGTACATTGCCGGATTGCAAGTCTGATCTCATATCAGACTTCTAAACGCTAATTTATTGACGCTTAACCTCCATGTTTTACTGACGTTATGATGATGGTCTCATTTGCTATTGGCTGTTCATTAGTTACTGCCTTGCTTAATTGATCATGATCATGGTCTGAAATGCTTCTTACGGGTGCATAGTTTACGGTTTTGGCTTTCGAGCATGTAGTTACGGGCTTGTTCAATTGAATCTATCTGTAACTGTTGTCATTTTCAAGCCCACAATTGCCTTGAAAATTGCAATTGAATAGGGGCCATGGACTGCTGGATTTTAGCACAAGAAAGTGTTCCATTTTATTTATTTTTTTGACTGCAATACAAATAGCTACTTTAAATGACTACAAGGACTATACTTAGGGCCCCATTTTATTAAGGGCCGTAGGAGATGCATGGCCGCAAGCTACTTCCCTATTCAATTCCCTTGTGGCCACCCCCGCCGCAGGGAGAGCCTTTGATCTTACGCGGTCGCAAGAGTTGTGGCCGCAAGAAAGCCCAGGTCGTTATTCAAATCCTACGTGAACCCTTCCGTCAAGGCCGTAATTCGCTAAAACTGAGCCGCAGCTTACTTACACCAAAAAGGTCTTTTTTACAAATCGTAACACCAATTAAGCACATAAAAAAGCCATCCTGTACTTTGATGAGATGTGAAAGTGATGGTAGGTGTTAGGATTCATAGCACAACATTTCCCAACACTCAAATCTGCAAATATATTTTTTTGTAATTCATGTTCAATTTCCGTGTCCAGAGTCCCACGGGCTTGGAGCATATCAGACCCGCAACGGCTGCGGGATTAGCCTCCGTCAAGTCCATAAATGGGTAAAATAGACCCACAGGTTACTTGGGCCATGGAGGTGTCGCAAAGGGCTTACTTACAAATCGTAGCACTCTTTAAGCAAATAGAAAAGCCATCCTGTACTTTTTATTAAAAGTGAAAGTGATGTTTGGTCTTAGAATTAATAACTCCACATCCCCCTACTCTCAAATCTGCAAACAAAGAAATGTAATTTCATGTTCAATCTTCGTGTTCTATCTATCATGCAAGCCCCACGGGCTTGGAGGTCAATCACCCTCCAAGCCCGTACGGGCTTGAATAACGAGCTACGGGCTTGGAGGTCATTGAAGCCCGTGGGACGACTTTGGACAGAAATTAAACCTCAAATCAAAGATTATAATTTGCGGATGTGCAAGATTGATAATATTTTGCTATTAATACTCATTTCCCCCATTGAATATATATTTGCTTCCACAATGCTTTGAGTTTGCGGCCTTCAACCTCTGAACACGTACAGGTTTTAACAACGATTTACTGGCTTAGAGGTCATTGAAGCCCGCAGGACTTGGGACGGAAAATAAACCTCAAATTAAATATTGGATTTGGGCGATGTGCAAGCTTGAGAGGGAGTTGCTATTAATCCTCATGTCCCCCATTATGTTGCCTATCAATTACAGTGCTTTACAGTGCTGTCTTGAATTTATATTTGCATTTACAGTTTTCCGACTTTGCGGCCTTGAAACACGATGTACGGGCGTGCGGGAAATGCTTGCGGCCGATTGCATAGTTTGCAGCCGGCCGTAAGGGGGACCTCCTTGCGGTGCTGTCCATTTGAATAGCAGCTTAGCCGTAGCGCTACGCAGGGCCGTAAGCTGTCCGCAAGGAATCGCAGTTTTGCAGCCATTTTATGGCCCTTAATAGAATGAGGCCCTAAGAGGACTTCTATTTCCATAGAGGGTGGATAAATACCACTCCCATTTATTCATTGTATGATTATACTACACCTTTCTTTTTTCTGGTATTTGCAAATAATTGTAGCTGAATTAGTGGTTTGAGTTATTTTCTCATATAATAACAATGTTATAATTTAAAATAATTCTTAATATATAAATATGTTTTTAGGAGAAAACTGAAGAATTTAAGATCCAACTACAGGAATTAACTCAGAAAAAGGAAATGCTTCTGTTTTCTTTGCGGAGTTCAGTCACTGAACAACTGGAGCTTTTGGAAGCAGAGAGTCAGCAAGAAGACATGGAGGCAGCAACGTCTCCAGTAACAGAAGAAGCTAATCTTGTTAGTAAGGAGGTGCCTCAAGGACAGGTTAGTGTGATAATCACGCTTCACTGAAAGGTATCATAGGCAAGTCCAATCAGAACAGAGAGTTAATTTCTTAAATACTCACATAGTAGATTACATGATGCATCAGGCAAGTGTCTCAAAAATTGGCAAAGCTGGATTTTAAATAAAAACCTTTAAAATGAATAATTAATTAGTTAAAACTTGCAGTTAAATTGACATGAGGGGGGGGTCTAACTGTATGATAACATTATAGCTGCATTGCTTTTGCCACAGAGACTGATAAGCAGGCTGTAATCATAATTAGCAAATCAAAGCAGAAAATTAATCTTGAGGAACCACTTATTTGCAAAGAAATACAGCAGAAACAATCCTGATTATTACAAGCTATGTGCTATCATCTACAAGAGTGCTCAATGTCAGACATCGGCTTCATTTTATCATTTTAGAAACCAATGGCTTGTACAACATAAAGTCATTTTTTTACATTCTTTAAGAATAACTTTTAATGGAAAATATACACCAGTTCAAATACAAGATTACATTTACTGTTAGCAATTCAGTGTAAGCAAAAATACATAGTACTAAAGTTATCATTATCATTGATAATTCAATGTAAGGAAAATCACTTTTTTTTGATAAGATGTTAATAATGTGTATGTGGAATTTAATTCTTCAAATGTAAAATTATGATGTAAATCAAAATAATTAATTTAATTTTAGCTCATATTACTTTTGCTGTAGTAGCTCTTATGGTCCTAATCTAATTTCTGTTTTTATTAAATATTAGTATTAAAAAGTATATATTTATTGTGATTAAAAAAAGTAGGTGTTTTATGAGATAACATAGGGGAAACAAATAAGCTTCAGTCTATAACCTTAAGACTGGAGTTTCTCCTATTGTTTCCAAACTGTTGAGGAGTGAACTGCACAAGTACCTGTAGTTACCCTGTTATGGCGAAGTCTGGGGAAATGAACTGCACACTTTGCTACAGTTTGAAAAACATGGAAGGAACTTCAACTTAAAGCTGTATTCAGGGTAATATTTCTCAGAAATGGAAGTTTTTATATATTGATCTTAACTGTGGTCCTTTATTTGCTAGAAATATACAGCCTTATTAAATTGTGATTCGGCCAATTTAAAAGGGCTCTATATAACCACATAGCATGTTTTTTTACAGAAGTTTTTGTTCGTGAAGACCTTGCTTTTGGATAGAAGTTCACTAACTAAAAACTTCTGTAAAAAAAAATGCTCTGAGCTTATATAAAGCCCTATTTAATTGACTGAATTTAATAAGGCTGATAATATGTAAATGCTGTTTCTTTCCATGTTTTACTTTAGGGCAAAAGGAAGGATTCATACCTTTTGCCAACTCTGGCAGAAGTAATGGAGGAAAACTCATTCAGTATGGAGGTGTGTATGAAAGAGAGGCAGCTTTAATAGCCTTTCAAAGGGGCACAATTTATTATATATTTAATGAAGAATGCACAAAAACATATTTCCAATTGCTTGTTGTAAAATTTTAATTTATAGGCAAAAAACAAATATAGAAAAACATTTGATGACAGATATGAAACAAAGGGCCTGTGTAGTCTTCTCATTTGTAACCTCCTAAAATGCTAAATTTCTGTCAATCTATCTAAACTTGGTAATGACCAAATTATTTTTAAAAAGCAAGAGAGAAAAATACATACATCCTTTACATATTTAACTTTTTATATGCACACATTCTTTATTACAGGATGCTATTTCTGTTTGTTACTTTATTAGGAGGCTATGTTCTTGTAAACTAATGGTGTTTCCATTAACCCTGGCAATTCCCATTGTGCCAATATAAACTTCCTATACCTTGAGTTTCCTCACATGTCAGCAGAAAACAATATATAATCTACATCATAATTGCCTAGAAAAAGTAATAAATTAGAGGCTGTGTTATGTCTTTTACATTATATAATCATGTTGCCTGTTTTTAAAATATAATTCTTCAAAAGAATATATTTTGTTTATGTATAACTGCAGTGGCCCTTTAATACATCTTCAAGATGAGATTATGCTCATCCTGGGCATGCTTGCATTCCTTCACTTTATATACAGCATACATTTTTATGAGCTGTAATTGTGTTCACAGGACCTACCACTACCTCACTTAGGGCCACATTCAATTGGCCAAATTTAAGATCCGAGAGCCCGTAAGTGTGGTTGTAGGCAAATTTGATATTCAATTGGCGTCTTTTTGCGGACTCAAATCGGGTTACGGGCTTGAAAATATTGCGTCCGTCAAACTTGTAACTTACAGCCTTCAGAAGCCTTTGATCTCTCACTTTCGCAAGGCTAAAAACGCAAATCGCTATTCAATTGCTCAACTTTCCCAAACTCGCAAACGTAATCACACTTATAAACCACAAATGAAGGAGAAAATCCTACGAGTGCTAGAGAGGCCCTGGAAGGGGGTTAAACACCAATTCGTAGCACTGTAAGTGCATATAAAAAATCAATATTGCACTGTAAATAAAGGGGAAAGATTTGACAGACATTGACATGACATTTAATTAATTGCACAACAGTCTCAAGCCCGCAAATCGGCAGGAAATACATTTTAATTTTATGTGTCATATCGGGGTTAAATAGATCTCAGTATCAATGAGTTAATACATATCAGCCACCCATATGGACTAGAACAGTTTTGGCATTCATTTTCATAATTCTTTATTTGGCATTATTTGTGAGTCTCACCGTAACTCAGACCCCCGAATCTAGTTGAATGACATGTTGTATTGGCTAATTCGAAATGGGAGGTTATGGGCTTGCTTAATTGATCATGTTCCCACCCTCAAAAGCTCCGACAAAGTCCATGGTTTACAACTTGCAAACTTGAGCAATTGAATAGACACGCAAACAGAGACCAACAGGAGCCCGCAACACACTCGCAGACATGCGGCTGTCTGCGATCGAGTTACGGCTTGGAATTGAATACTCACTGCCAAAAGAGGTTAGGACAACAGATTTGAGGTTTGCTCAGAAGTCTTTCCAAGTGTACAAAATTTAGAAAAAGTCAACGTGTACTTTAAACCCCACCTAAATGCAGAAAAATGCCTGGATGCCTCAAAGCCGATTTTATAAAGGAGCTAACACCTTGATGCATTCCATCCTGAAACCCATAAGTAAGGATTTAATACCGCTACGTTCTATGAGACCGGGTATCCCTCCTCAATACTCACTACCCCTATGAGCCCAGATATCCACATCTAAAGTATAACCATTGGGTATCCTTATGGACCCGAAAGCACCAAATAATAACCTGTGCCATGGGGATCCTTAAGGATGGTAATCTAATGTATAAAGATGGTGGTTCTTATGGACCCCGTAGTACCTAATATTATACTAAACGATCATAAAACACAAAATTAACAAAACTTCACATTTTCAAGTTCTTTCAGTTGACCTTTTCTGATGAATATTCAAATACAGCATTGCATGAAAACCACTGATATCAGCTTTGTAACAACTTGTACAGAGACGCTTTAAAGCATTCAGTGGCTCAAAATAATAATTTTCCCATATAGAAATAAACAAACGATCTTCCATTTTGAAATATATAATTAGAACGTCACATAAAATAGTTGTCAAACTACAAAACGTCATCACGCTTTGCGAGCTTGCAAGAACTGCGTCCCTCGCAAAGCAAGGGACTCAGTTCAGGCCGCAAATGCGGGCCCTTGCAAAGCGAGGGGCCACATTTGTGGAAGGTGGAGGCTCCAACGTTGGCTGCAATGAGCGCTCGCATTTGCGGAGGTGGATGCTCCCACGTAATGCGAGGGGCCACATTTGCGGAGGTGGAGGCTTTACGGCGCCTCACAAGTGGTTACAAACAGCCACAGAAGCGGGACTTTGAAAAAAAAACATCTAACACGCAATGACTAAATACGGACTTACACAAAAAAATACGAGCCGCAACACTTAGAAAAAAAAAATTATGGACTTACACAAAAAAAAATACAAGCCGCGGGACACACAAAAATACGACCTTAATGGCCGAACCGCGCACAGCGGAAAACATTAAAAAACACTAAATACACAGAAATATGAAATAAAATCCTTATCCACAGCAAGGGGGGACACACAGGACGTCTGGGAGTGAGGTTACATCTCAATTTAAGTCCAATTTACCGAGTTTAGACACTTGAAAATCCCCTAAGCGAGAGAAAAAATGGCCTTACAGAACTTGCAGAATGCGGAAGTACCCAGCTACACAAACGTCTTCCCCTCGCGCACGCAGCCTATTTACACTACACACTGCACACATTGCTGACACTTACACCTCGGCTCAACAACAGTACAAACCTATATTGTATGCTGCAGGAACATCAAAACAGATTGTTAGCTCTTCAGCACAATGCTTGCTGCATATATTAATTACAAATAGGTCAAGTTTATTAATTAATTATCATAAAAACCTACATTAAAAAACAAAAAAAGCCTCTATCGCAATAAATGCCAAAGCCCTTCAACGCGTGACTCACAACGAGTGCCAACGTTGCTCATAGCACACATGGGACAGGCTTGCAATAAGCGCAAAAAGGAGGTCAGCGCGGACCTTACAATGACAGCAAAAGCTGTCAATGAGCGCCGAAGGATCTCAGACCACCAAAACACTTACTGTCTTTGGCAAATAGCACTACCTGCCTTACAATTTTATTGCCCCGTCATTTTTGACCGGCAAGTCGCTAGTTCTATTATAATATTAAAACTGTAAACTAAATCTAGTATTTTTTTGCAACTAAAACAAACAACCATTTATCCAGTGCAATTTTTTTTTAATTCTGTCTCCTTAGGCACCAGATGAAGCAGCCTTTGTCACCGGTGAGCAAGTCAGTCTCTTGGATCCAGAGAGCAAAAGTGGAGTGAGTGACAGCCCAGGTCCCTTAGATGTTCTCACCGCTGAAATATCACAGGTAACAGACTGCAAGAATCTATTCTTTTTAACAAATAAAATCTATTTCCCATATTCCATTGGGATAAAAAATGCTGTTTTGAAGATTTTTTTTTAATAATACAAAAAGCTTCAAGAAAATTAAAAAATAAATACATGGCAGCTTCCATTGTTTCTGTCTCTCAGCTTCTTCCATTGAAATGTGGCATTCCATAATGCCAGTGCTTTCAGTCAAACTACATCTCATCACTCATGCTAAATCAAGCATCTGCAACAAGGCAATGGATGCAATAATAAAGCATATTTTTGAGCCTTGTTTGCTTCTCTTCCACTACCCTGAATCCTTAGTGCCCATTGAGAAATTCTAAAGGAAAAAAGGGTTTTCTAGCCTGAGGGATGTAAGTGTTCTCAGAATACTTTTTGTTTTTAATTACAATTTTTTGTTGATAAAAATAAATAAATGAGTAGATGTGTTGAATAATCAAGCTTGAAAGTTGAGTATTTTAAGTATAAATTCATTGACTGATTAGGAGTCACTGGGTGCAGGTCCTGCCTGATGCGCTGCAGTAAAGATTTCAGTAAACTTCCTTTTTTATTATTCTGTGCATTTCACATAAATGTTATTTAAACGGAAATAGAAATCCTGCCATTGTAAGAAATTCTTCTAATCAACCTTCTACAGCCTTTTCTAGGCCCTGGTGCTTTGCACCTATTGCACCAGTAGCACAGAATATCCTAGATACAGAGAGTTAGAGAGATGAAGGTCCTGTATAGATAATATATGCTTAAGATACCCAACTAGCAATTTCAATTAACTAGCACATCTATTCAAACTTTAACCAGTTGCAAGTATATTTTTTATATGTGTACTTTTCAATGGATCTTTGCTGCGTTGCTTTAATGTCATTTTTCTACACTAGATTACGGTACTCCTTTCACATAGAAATTTTTGTGATGTTTTAAAACATAATCTTTAAATACAATATATGTCATTTTCCACATGTTATTTTGAATGAATGGCAGGGAAGTAAAGCAGTTTAAATGTAATTAATAAAAAAAAATCATCTACTTTACTTTACTTTAACTCCTTTGTGGCCAATATTGCTCAGTCTCAGGGTATAGAGAGGCAATTTAATTTCATATTACATTCTGCCTTGGCTCATAATAAAATACATTTTCCCCAAATAAAGCACTGCTAAAAGCACAGCCTTTTCTTCTTATTGAAAGCTTGAAGTTGACGAAAAAAAAGGACCAACTTGACATGAGAAGCCAAGATTTTTTTTTATTATATTTTTTTCATATACAGATGTGTTAACAAGATCATTGGAAACTGTGATGAGGATACTTCATCTCAGCATTCACCGAAAAATAGATATGATGAGGGCTTTAGTGTAGTCAGATACAAATGGTCCGGCTTCTGTACATCGTTGTGTGTTTGCAGGATCATCCTGACATATCTGCAGATTACACTGTAATCAACATGTGGACATGAAGTTTTGTTTTCTGAAAAAGAACAGTAGATCCTGTTTGTACCAGAAATATTCTCAGTTTCCCTCTGTATTCTTGTACCCCTTTTGTTAGGTAACATGAATTTCTGTTTGCATGGTTTAAATATTACAAAAGTTGTTTATTTGATAAAACCTACCTAAACTTACTTGAAACCAACAGGAAATGCTCTGTGCATTATTTCCTATACGATAACAGCATTGGTGACCAGGGCTGCATTTTATATTATAGATAATAAATTAAAGGGACATTGAAAGCATTTTTTCCTTTGGTGCATCTGAAAGAGTGTAGCATAGTGTGTTTTCTTTGAAATTTTACTTTTTGCCATGTGTTTAATATTTTTCTTTGTACTTAACCCTTTGGTGCATTACAATTAAAGGATAATAATAATAATAATAATAATAAACTGATCTGTGGTCATGTCCATGTTGGCCAATGAGCAGCAGCATAGGTGATTAGGTTCTAAAGTTTAAACCCAATTTTTTGTAATGTTTAAAATATGCCCTTTAAAAATGTTTGAAAAAACATGTATGTGTGTGTATATATAAATATTGTACAGAGGTCCTTTAAATTGACACTTTGATCAGTAACTGCCAGATAAAATACAGTATGTGTTACCATATGGCGCTTTCATAAGCGTTAATCATTGACAAGCGCTCCAGTGATTGCACGCTAGCGGTCTCTAGCTCTGTGCTACACAGCAGTCTCTTTGTCGGTCTGTATGTAAAGCAGCCTGAGCTTGTTCTATAATCTGCAGGTGAATTTTACATTTCTCTTTATTTTATGGGAACCTGATATAATGTATCCTCTAATTTTTGCTAAATCAAATATTATGCTGTTTATATTTATTATTTTTATTATGATATCAACGAAACTGGTACCCTACTGTTCTTGTATTTTCATCCAAGTGACACTGTAATAGAAGCTCCTATCAATCCAAATGTAAAATAGACTAATAATAGTAAAAACATTTTTTTTTTTTAAATCCCCATTTACCCCCAAAAGTTTTAAATATTTGTATTCACTTTTTTATTGTTTATTTTCTCACCTCTAGGTATGTTCTATTTCAGTGTCTCTGCCTGTTTAATTATCCACCCTCATAAACTGCTTCACTTTTTAATTCAAGCAACTGGCGGCACTTCTTTCTTTAAATCATAAAGTTCTTTGATAGTGATAACTACTGTATTTCTGGGAGTGGGCAACACTAATTTGATTCAGTACAGTGTAAACAGTGCAACAGATTTTGACACACTAGGAGGATGGGGAATGGAACAGGCAGAGACACTGAAAATGTAAAACCTCTTGAGGGAGCAAATGAATAATAAAAAAGTAAAATATTTATAAACTTTTTTTAATTTTTGTTAGATGCTCTTTTCAATTAGAATAATTATTACAATGTCCCATTAAGAAATGTTTGACATGATCTAGTTATTATAAAAAAACTAGAACATTCAGCTTTATTTTAATGATACTAGAATTTAAAGAGTTTTACATTTATAATAAAAGGTTTAGAGCGTCAGTCAAGTTGTGTTTATATTCATGGCAGCCAATCAGAGGATGCATCAGCTGTGACACTTTTTGTAACATTGTAGCAGCTGTTATAGTATCCTAAAGAGTTAACAGTTTGCACGCCTGCTCTTTTTTACTTCCTTTTGTCATGGCAGTTAGACCTTGTCCATTAGAGCAATCCGGTTCAGCCAGTCTGTTTGCTTCCAATAGACTCAATGTGAATGGAGATCCGCAGATACCTGTGGATACAATAAAAAAGGAGACTGCAATGTAGCAAAGCATTCAAGGCGTTTATTTATCTTGCAGTAAGTTAAAGTACACAGTACACATATAAATAGATACAATTACAGCTGGTTGTAAATAAAAACAAAGTAATCAAAGTATTAGATAATTGAACTTGAAAGTTGTGTATTTTAAGCATCATTTTTTTTTTTAAACTGTAGGGGCATTAGGAATGTGTGTTTCTTATATAATTTGATCTCACCAAATTTGACACATATTCACTTCACTCTTACATGCCCAGAAGAGGTTCCATGATGGATAGATAGATAGATGGATAGATAGATAGATGGATAGATAGATAGATGGATAGATAGATAGATAGATAGATAGATAGATAGATAGATAGATAGATAGAGTCATGTCAATCAGTGATTGGGAAAAAAAAGGATATTGCTGTATAAAGTAATACCTTTTTATTGGACTAACAATCAATATTAAGAGGCAAGCTTTCAAAAAGCTGGACCTTTTCTACTTCAGGTATATAACAGGTTTAAGTCACATTATCATGACCACCTTGTTCACCATGTTTACCGTATGGATCCTCCACCACGCACTCTTCAGCAGCTGTTGGATGCACTGCAGTCTGCATGGTTCCAGATACCCATGCTAACCTCCAGCATCTTATTGACTCACTACCATGCCATGTCAGACTTCATAGAAGCCACACAGGCTGTTTGTAAGAGTCTGTGATGAAGCCCTTCTTGGATATAAACAATACTGACAATAGAGGTGCTCAGGCAGATAACAAACTACCCTTAATAGGTATTTCTATGGATATGGTGACAGACTCTGAGAGCAACCTCTTTTAACTCACTCATACCCATCACAGATAGAAATATCCTCTAGTATATCAGTCTGGTCTCACTCAGAAGAGTTATCCAGCCCCAAAATACCAGGCAATTCTACCCTGAACAGAAGAAGCAGCAAAACCAAGATGTACATTTTGGCCTTAATTGGGCCTTGTCACTAGAGTGTAGCTGATATCTCGCTAAGGCACAGTGAGCAAGGAGTTCACGTCTGGAGTCCCCTTCGTAAATATACATTGTATTTCAGAAAAATATTTAGGAGCCAGACGTACGTACAAATTATAGTGTAAACATTATAATGGTGATTTTACAGTAGTCCTTTAATATATTTAAGTATACAGTGTTGCAAGACATCATACTTCTAACAGAGCTCTTGCTCTTATATTGATCTTGTACCACACCGAAAACCTTTACAGCCTTATTAAATTGTGAAACAGTAAATTTAAAAGGGCTCTATTTAAGCACACAGCATATTTTTTTACAGAAATGTTTAATTAGTGAACCTCTATCCAAAAGCAACGTCTTCACTAACTAAAAACCTCTGTAAAAAAAATATGCGGTGTGCTTAAATAGAGCTTTTTTAAATTTGCCGAATCGCAATTTAATAAGGCTGATAGATTGTAAGTCTGTGAGTTTTCAATATTGCATGGTGCTTTGGGGAAACACTGGATTCTTAGGTCAAAGACAGGGCTCTTCATCTTTGTAATGTGTTAATATTGTTTTGCCTTGATCACAACCCATGTATAGCGCTATGGAATATGTTGGCGTGTTACAAATAAACATTAATAATAATAGTGGAGAGTCTTTAAGATGAGTTTTTGTGACCTGTCTGTACACATTATTCCTCTAACAAGTCTATTATTATCTGGCAGCCAATGGGTGGATGCTATTTCCAAACCTCTTTAGCATATATAAACTGTAATTTACACCCCAGTGTGTGGCGATAGTAAGAGGTGTGTACACTGACTTGTAGGAACGTCACTTCACTGTATCAATCACAACTCACTCCTTATAGGCCACTGTCTGGGTCCTCTCAACTCAAATACCTGAAATAATTACAATTCCATAAGGAGATCTCTGTGAGTATGGGGGCAAATTGTACACAATACTGTACTTATGATATGTTATTTTGTTCTTGTGGGTTATTTTTTTTAAATGTTAAAACGTGCACTTTCAGTCTTATGTTTTAAGGAATTGTTTTTAAAATGTAAAAAAATAAACAAATTCAGCCTTAAATGGAAGTTGTACATATTTTTAATAATGCACAAAAAAAAACATTTTAGTAAGATTTAAAAAATATGAACAGCCTTTAAATGCATCATCTCCATTGTTGTCAGCTTATACCTTCTATGAATATATTTCTTGGCAGTTTGGTGGAAACATTGGAGGCAGGTTAGCTTATTGACACACAGTGAATTGCTATTTTCACTACCACAGTTAGTTGGCTATACTTATCCACCCTTTAAGCAGAAAGCAACCTCTGAAGTTGAGACCTAACAGAGTGAGAAGCCTTTTATAACACAACAATGGAAACCTTGTTTTTTTATACCAAAATCTTATTCATCTTTATTAAACAGTGTAAAACTTGATATATTGGGCTTATGTGTGCAATGGTAGTAAAAAGTGGAGTTATGAAATAATTTCCTGTTTTTCCATGCAGTTTTTATCAAATTGGAGGGAAAGTACATCCTGTAGTGATAAAAAGGCTCCATTGTAAAATATAGGAAGTAGAGCTATTAACCAATCTTATTTTACATCACGTGTTACCCAGCTTTATATATATATATATATATATATATATATATATATATATATATATATATAATCATATAACAAAACAAAAAAATGAATTTATTGGGCAGTAGGTAGAGAGAAACTAGAAAAAAAAATAGAAATATTAATAGTCCTCATATGTCTAAATGAGAAATCATAGGGCTAAAAAGAACAAGTACAATTAAAAGAATATATATATATATATAGAATATATATATATATATATATATATATATAACACTCTATGTACATAAAAAATATAATATACTAGCAGAGAACGGGACACTGAAGATACCGTGGACAGGAGGCCCCATGTATACAGAGCTATGGAATCGGTGTATCTGCTCCTATATAAAATCAACGGGGAAAATTATATATATATAAATTTTGTTGTTGTTGTTTAGTCGTTCAGTCATATTTGACTCTCCGTTACCCTATGGACTGCAGCAAACCAGGCACATCTTGTGTCTGGGTGTGCTAATCCATATGGTTTTCATGGCAAAGATTCTGGAGTGGGTCCCTAGTTCCTTCTCCAGTCTTCAATTTGTCTGGCCTCTCTGTTATGACCTGACCATCCTTGGTGAACCTACATGGTATAGCTCACAGGTTCATTGAGGTACACAAGCCCCTTCACCACAGCAAAGAAGCGATCCAGAAGGGAATATTTATAAATAAATATATAAATATATTTATTTTATCAAATGGAATAAAATATTTGGTAAACTCAAATTCCATTTGATAATTTAGTTCCATATTATTATTATTATTATCTTTATCTTTATTTATATTGCGCCAACATATTCCGTAGCGCTGTACAGGGGTTGAGGACATAGCAGAAAACAAATTAAACACCTTGTAAAGAATGGAGGGCCCTGTTTTGAGCATAAAATCAAATGTACATAGAGCTTGTTTCCAAGCACTGACACAAGATTGAAAACTCGCAAATTTACAATCTAAGGGATTATACCCCACTTCCTACTATCATAAATAGTAGGAAGTGGTGCTACTAACGCAACTTTTAACCCCTTATTTTAAACTATGCTGCAATGGTTCCAAAGCATAACATAAAAACAAATCTATTTTTTTTTCATTCATTTTTAACTGCTCACCATTCTCTACATCTTAATAACAAAGTTCTGCCTAAATTCACTTATATGGATGTAGACTATTTTTGGAAGTTGCTTATGGAAAATACAAACTGCTCTGGATTATCTCATGGTCACAGAGAGACTTCTGTTACCTTTTTAAATAATAGCTTGACTTGCCATGGTGTATAAGGACAGGTTTGCCTGTTCACAAGGTCTGTTCACCCTTTTTCTGCCAGAAAACCAGTGCCACAAGTATCCCTGTGTGATAGTTTATGTTTTGCAGTTAATTGTCCCTGAAGGGGTTGGTAATCTGAGTTTACTCTCTACTTCAGTAAATGTAGATTAGCTGCCAGGAAACCTGTTGATACCAGATCACATGAGATTTCTCAGCACACGGGAATAGCTGTGCGACTCTGCCACAGATAGGCATGTATTCAATGTGCAAATGTTGTGCTTGTTTGCTTTGCTAATTTCTGGCACCGCTCCCTCGCCTTATGCACCTGTTGTGGTTTCTTTTTCAGGGACAGCAGGAAAATGCCGGTGAAACGTTGGGCAACCGTATGTCTGAGCCAGAGATGATTCTCCTGGACTGCCAGGGCCGGGTCACAGGGGTGGAGCTGTGGCTGCAGCAGGTAAACCTGTCGTTAAAATCTGGCACCCAGGACACAGACATGCAGCAAATGGTGGAACAGCAGCTGTCAGAGTGTCAGGTAAGCAAACCGTCCAAAGATCTAACCAAGGGGCAGGGCCAGCAAGGAACAGAGAAGTGTTTACTCAGCAGAGCATTCAGTGGTGATCACACAACATGGGCAAACTTGTTTATTAGCAGTAAAATTTGCAGAAAAACTTCAGTGACCATGAAGACCTAATATGCTTTATCTCCTGCTAAAATACACAAAAAGTAAAGTGAGCAATCAATCACACAGCTGCTTCGAAGCAGTCCTATAATGTTTTTATTGAGGCTGTTCAGTAGTGTCCGACTCTTTGTGACTTAATTGACAACAACAAGTCTAGCACATGGTTGTGCCAATGCATACGGTTATCTTGGCAAAGATTCTGGAGTGGGTTGCCAATTACTTCTCCAGTGGACTGTGAAATGTATGACCTCTCTGCTATGACCTGCCCATCTGGGATGACCACGACAAGGTAGTGACCCATAAGGGGGGGGGGGGGGTCATATTATATTATGGAATTATTGACACAATTTCCCTCACACGCACTCGTGGACACTAATCAAGACACTGACGCTGTGTCTGTGTCCCTGTCTCAGAGTGAGTGTCTCAGTGGGATTGTGTCAATTATACTACAGCAGAATAGGAGGCAGCTTAGAGGCAGCCACCCACACTCAGGGACAAACCCACTCAGACACTCACATTTTGACTGTCAAAGTTTAAAGGGATATGGAAGATTTCTGGATTTAACTAAGTATATAATAAACCTGTGTGTTTTTTTAGTATTATGTACTTTATTTTATTAAGATTTTTTTATACTCTAAGCTTCACCACCAGTCCTCATACAAAATGACTTAACATCACCTTAGATAACTTGTGATGGAGTGAAATCCATACAAATGCAACACACCCCTCCTTTAACATAATCTTGAGAGAGAATTCCTATAAAACCCTCATGAGGTGGTGCCTGACCCCTGCTAGACTAAAGCTCTCAAATCCTGTTTTAGAGGTTTTAATTCCACTGGCACTAAGGCACATACTATGGGACTGCCCTAAAATAGCCCACATCTGGTCAGAAATCTATAACACCTTAGAGAGGTTATGGGGAAACAGAATACCTCAAAATTGAATAGGGCTCTATATAAGCACAGTGCATTTTTTTTACAGAAGTGTTTAGTTAGTGAAGACCTTGCTTTTGTATAGAAGTTCACTAACTAAAACCTTCTGTAAAAAAATGCTCTGTGCTTATAAAGAGCCATTTTCATTTGGCCAAATTGCAATTTAATAAGGCTGTCAATCTTTTTAGCAGTCAGGAAAACTATCACTCCTGTTTTTGGGGAAGAACTGAAACAACTTAAATACATACATTCATACATATACAGACCTCAGGGACGATATTATACTAAGCTCCCCATCCCATCTTCCCCCATGCTCTTTTCCTTTCTTTCGCTTTTCTGTCTTTTTTTTCTTTTCTTTTAATTTGTACTGGCATAATATGGTGCATTTAATTGTAATTTATGCACTCAAAAAAATTGGGAAAAGTAGACCCAAGCCTTTTATGATGTCATTTGAATACAATATATGTTGTTCTTGTACTGTGTATCTTACACTGTTATGACTTTTATTCCCATTAATAGAAACAATTAAAAAACATTTTTTTATAGTCTCTGCCTAAAATCGAATAAATAGTCTCATTGCAGCATATGCAAACACAGACTCTGTAGGGCTGGATGTACATTGTAGTGCCCTAACCTATCACGAACCACGTCTCAGCAGCATGTGGCAGAGATGGTCACTGACTGGTTAGTATGAGACACCGCACAGCAAGTACTACAGAGTCTGTGTCTTTAAGAGCTGCAGAGAGCAGACCCATACAGGGATTATTTGATCAATTTTAGGCAATAAAACAAAAGTTTTTAAACAACTTTTTTTTAAATAATGCACATAAAAGTAAATAGATACACAGTACTATTATATACCTAGTAAAATCCAGTAAATATTATTATTATTATTATTATCTTTTATTTGTATTGCGCCAACATATTCCATAGCACTATACAGGGGTCAAGTACAAGACAAAAACAACATTAACACATTACAAAAGAATGAAGGGCCCTGCCTTTGAGCTTAAAATCAAACATACATAATGCTGGTTCCCAGAGCACCTTGCAAGATTGAAAACTCACAAATTAACAATTTCAAGAAACCTTCATATGCCTTTAAGTGTGTCTGAGTGGCTTCCACACTGTGACAGGCACATAGAAAATGTATCACTAACACTCGAGAGCCACATGCATACTATACATTTCATTCTTTTTCAGCAAGAATATGGGGAAAAAATCACATTCTAAAATAATTAATTATAAAAATCTAAATCAAACACTCACATTGACTGGTGCAGGCTCTCTGGGAACTTCATCCAACTTTTTGGTAGATTTAAATCCACTTGATGAATGTGTTTGATAAATGAGTTCCATAAAAAGTACTAACTCCACTTTTAACCCAACATTGTATTTATTAAAATAGATGCTACAATGGTTCCAAAGCATAGCATTGAAATTTTTATATATATTTTTTTTTACGTCAACCTTTTAACTGCTGGTCTTTTCCGTTTTTGGAAGTTGCTTTGGAAAATGTAAACTGCTGTGGGTTATCTCATGGTTACAGAATAAGCATGTGCTAACCTATTTAGCTAACATTTCTTATAATTATGTACAATTAATTTTAGCATTCAACAGAAATTTATAGCACTATTTTGCAACCAAATCTCACTGGAGAAGGGGATCCATATGCTTAAAAAATAACACAAAACTATTTAAATCCAATCAAGAAAATAAAACAAGTTTTTTTTATTTTATTTTGTTTTTTAAAGAATACATTAGTGGAGATTGAAAAGAAAGTCAGCACTTTATGTGAAGAAGATACATTCAAGAGCCAAAGACATGGAGCCCTGTTCAGGGAGGCAGAAAATCTGACCTTAAAGCTAAAGGTTTTAAAAAGCAATTTAGAGCATGTCCAAGCCATCCTACAGGCGAAACCCAGAAACAAACAGGTAAATAAATTTAGACTACCTTAAAGGGCCATTGAAGTCATCTGTTGTTGTTATACTGTTATACGGGGTCTAAAAGTCATTTGGTAAAAAAGTGTATTTTTGATTGCAAATTGTTTATATTTCTGCCTGAACTAAAACATATATATATATATATATATATATATATATATATATATATATATATATATATATATATATATAAATATAATGAGGCTGCACCAAACATGGCATTGGAACCCGGTGTGTAGTGTTGTAGGATATACTTGTTGTTAAATAGTTTTTTACGCACAGTCTAAGTAATGCACAGTGGTAGAAGCATCTGTGCATGACTTCAGGTACACTCTTTCAAGTACAAAGTACTTATAAGTACTTATGAGGTGTCATTAAAGCAGTCTTCAGGGTGTAGCAGGGGTACTAGTATTTGGGACCTTATAAGGAAGGGGGGTTGTGAAGACTCCTGATTTCTTGCATGCATGTCTAAGTAATACAGGTGTGTTAAAATAGGTTACAGGTGTATTGAAATTGGTTACAGATGTTTTCTTGTGTACCTGTGTCAGGCATCATGCACTACCTGTGTAGCGAACAAGATCAGGCTGAAAACTGAAAAGGATCTTTATTGTGGATATAATGTGTTATAATACATCATAATTTACATGTTTTGTTATGTCTTTGAATTCACTTTTATTATTTTCTGCTGATTGGACGGTTTAACGTCCAGTTAGTTTTGTTTTGTAATCTGTATGTATTTTATATTTATGTCGTGGTATCACTTTAATATCTGAGACTTTGGGAAGCGGATAGTTGTTGTTTATGGGGCTGAGCTATGGGCACAGAGTTTTCTGATGATTTCAGGCTTCCTTGTAGATATGTCATTAGAAATATTAAAACCATCTTTATATTATTACAGTTTCATAATGGTACAAGGCCAGAACCACAGACTGACCGCACTCTGCAGACTGAACAGGCGGCTCTGGATCCAGCTGATAGAATTCAGGTACGTACTGTAATGTCATATATCGTGTGTTTGTTGCTTTTTAGTCGTTCAATCATGTGCAACTCTCCATGACCATATGGACCACATCACACCAGACACATATATCGTTATTTCTCTGGTAACGCTTATTCATAAGGTTATCTTGGCAATTATACTGGAGTGGGTTGCCAGTTCCTTCTCCAGTGGGCCCCAATTTGCCGGACCTTTGTGCTGTGACCTCCCCATCTTGGGTGACCCTACATGGTATAGCTCACAGCTTCATTGAAGTACACAAGCCCATTCACCACAACAAGATAGCAATCCAGAAGGGGATTGTGTGCTTATTACAGTGCTGATCAGAGGATTTCACCACCGCCACTTGCATTTGTGTAATATGTCACTTGCAAGATTTACCAAGGAAGTTGTCTTATCGTACTGACACACTCCTCTAATAACCCTTCCTGTTTCTCACACCAGGTTTACTGATTGACCATCATTTAGTGAATAAGTTCATGTTGTGGCAGGTCTCCTTTCCGGCTTTCTTTACAATTCAGAATTATCATGGTCAAGTATTTGAGAGGCATATCCCTGGTAAACTAATTATGACACGTGAATTAGATTTTAGGTAGGTAGATAAAAACAGACATGTAGGTAACCAGATATTGAAAGTTCCCTGAAAGGTAAATTATATGCAAAAATATGTGGTTTGCCAGGGCTATAGAACAATCCTTTTTTTTTTCATAAGGTTGATAGGGTCTTCTGATGTGGTCCCCTTGCTCACTGTGCCTTGAGGAGTTCAGCTGCACCTCACTGACGAGGCCCGAGAGAGGCTGAAATGTATGTCTAGAGTTTGTAGTTACTCCTCTTCAGGGTAGAATTGCCTGGTATTTCGGGGCTGGGTCACGCTTTTGAGTAAGACCAGACTGATCTACTACAGGATATTTCTCCCTGTGACGGTCACAAGTGAGCTAAAAGAGGTTGCTGAGTAGGTAACCAGACCTAGAGAACAAACCTACTTAGGTGTTGTTCGTTCTCAGCTTGAGCGCCTCTAATTTTTGTTTTTGCTGAGGTACATATATGTATTAAAACCTATAACCATGTAAAGGTGTGTCGGGCACCATTTCCTTACTGCTTGGGAGTGCAGACAGCTGAATTGCGATCTTATATTGATCTCTCCATTCAAGGTTCAAGGTTCTGAGTAATTATTATTCAGTTTACAAGCTGACTGCACCATTAAATTATGGGTGAATTTTGTTGTTTATTTCACTGCCGTATGTAAATCCATAACTATCCTATTGCAGCAGCCAATGTTCTTTGGATATGCTCGAGGTTTAGATTTATTTATGTCTTAGTCCATTTAACAGTGACTATGGATACATTGGAATTAATCTACAAAGCATCTTAAGTGGTCCCTGAATGTACTATGCACTGTTTAATTGGGGAAAATCGAGAGCCTTTCTCATCTTGTCTCTGCCCTAAATTCCCCCGATTGTATTAGGTTACATGATCTACTGTTTGAGACTTGTTTTTCTACACACAGCAGAATTAATCCAAATGCTAATTATATGTGGCAATGTAACTTTGTTTACAGGACTTTGCCACAAAACGTCTGGAGGAAAAAGAGGTCAAAGAACAAGAAATTAATGTTGAGAGAGTGGGACTAGAGAGAACAGTAGAGGACATAGCTTCTAGGGAATCGCATGCAAGGTATGATCTGTCTCTACCAGCGTCTGTGCTCGAAACTGCTGAGCTCACGTTCTTGCAACATTGATATTATTATATTACATTATTATATGCACATTTTGGCAAATTATTCTTATATCATGAAACCTACCAATAGAAATGTAAAATCAGTTGCATACGTTTTTTTTAAATAAGTTGATCTTTAATGCAAACACTTACATGGAAAAATGCTCTCCTACGTTTCTTATATTTAGTGGCAGTGTATAGTAAATTGCTAGTTTTGTATCATTTATAACAAACCGCATTTTAAGGAATTTTTAAGTGACTCTCGCCCCAATAGGAGCATTAAAACCTGGCTGTACATCAGCAGTTTATCTCTACAGTAAAACATTCTGAAATGTTTAGAATTAATTTTGCTGCTAATTTGCAGCTCGTGTATTGTAATGTGTGGGTCAGTATGCTAATGTGCAGCTTTGATAATGGTGGAAGAGATGTTTAACTGTCAGATAACACTGGGGGTCTTTGTGTTTTGCCACTACAGAGACAGAGAAGCAGACTGTATTCCTATATAGCACATCAAAGCAGCTAATTGACATGCATGAGTCTCTCATTATATATAAATGCAGCAACAACAACATGGAATTTCCCAGGATTAATTCAGTTTAGTAAAGAATGGATAACACAACATGTAGCCAGTTTTCTACGCTCTTTAAGAATAACCTAAACAACATCTTGATTTTTGAGGTGACCGAGTCCCTTTAAAGTAGATATACGACATCCCAAAGCTGCTGATAAAATTCTCATTAAGCCTAGACCAGACTTTATATCACACTGTGCCAATAAGTTACAAGTAAGAATTATTGTGCTATAAAAGAACAAAGTCTGTTTGCGAAAATTGTCATCTCCGCCTCTACAAAGCACATTGCAGCCCTTTGAAAAGCTTAGTGAATCTATCCCAGATATTGAATGTACTCTTTCTTTTTAGACATGATTCTGGAGGAAAGGTGTCAGACACCCCATCTCTTCTCCGTGACACCCCTGTGTCTAGTAAGGATGATGCAAGTTGGAGCAAGTGGCAATATCTGCAGAGAGAGCTGAGCTACAGGGTGAAAGAGAGCGACACACAGGTCAGTCTAGTAAAATGGGAACAAATCCAGAGAAAACTAACAATCCGTATCAATGTCAGTTTATCATTAATATTAAAGTGGCACTGAAAGAGGCCCAGCTACTGCAAAAACAAAAGCTGCCTGTTAAATGTATTAATTATCTCTCACATTGGGGATGGTAAATAAGCTGGGAGTGCGGTTGCAAGCGAATTTGAGCCATATTTGGTGGTTTTCGTCAATCGAAAATTTGCTTCAGCACGAGGAGAAAGACACAGGGAAGGGACAGGGGGAGATGGTGGAAAGACAAAGCTACACATCATTTACAGGTCAAAAAAAAAGAAAAAACACATCTCTTTCCCTTCTCTTTCCCCCCCTCTCCCTCCCTCCCGTGTCTCTTTCCCCCCCTCTCCCTCCCTCCCGTGTCTCTTTTCCCCCCTCTCCCTCCCTCCCGTGTCTCTTTTCCCCCCTCTCCCTCCCTCCCGTGTCTCTTTTCTCCCCTCTACCTCCCTCCCGTGTCTCTTTTCCCCTCCTCCCTCACCTGTGTCTTGCTCCCCTCCTCCCTTCTGTGTCTTTCTTCCCTCCTCTCTCCCCTTTGTCTTTCCTCCCCTCCCCTGTGTCTCTTTCCCCCCTCTCCCTCCCCTGTGTCTCTTTCCCCCACCCTCCCTTCCCTTCTGTCTTTCTCCCCTCCTCATCGGTGCCGTGCATTGGAGCGCAGTGCACATGCACGGCTAATGCTAACGGGCGATGAGTGTGTGGCTAACACATCACCGTTAATAGTTTACATAGTGCGCATTCGCCCGGCCTGTATCGTAACACTTTATGGAAATTATTACATGGGATAATCTGCAGCGCTGCTAGGCAAACCTCCACGTTTAATAATAATAATACTTCCTCAGGGTAACTTTAATTTAATTTATTCTGAAAATACTCAACTTTCAAGTTCAATTACCTAACTCTTCCACTTAAAATATTTAATAACCAGTTGTAATTATATTTATTTATATTTGAACTTTCCAATTCTGCTTGTATTTGCTAATCATTTTTTCCCTGTTATACATTAGGTTGCAAAGGAAGTTAAAATCAGTGTTGTCCAAAGGTTCCCAATGAGTACGGTAAAACTGCCAGCTAATGAAGAACCAAAAAACCTCTTGACTCAACTTGGAGTTTTGAGTGATGAAATCTCTTCACCCCATACTCAGGTACATATGTTATATGTAAATCATGTGTCACGGATGCCTCCTCCAGTTTCATATCAATCGATTTCTCTTGTGTTATATAAATAAATATTTAATCATATATTTGTGTTCAGGAATCCAATTTCATATATGAATATTCAATTAAAGCTACACTTAATGGAAACTATTTTCAATATGAATATCATAACAGCTTATTTGTGAGGGCGATCAGCACTATTTGCCCTAGAGCACAGCATTGCTGTCCACCCAACATAAGTAAGCAATGCAATAGATGATGATACACAAGGTGGGAAGATAAATAGACAGGCAGTCTGTGAAATTGATTATATCTAGAGGCAAGTTTACTTTTTTCAAGTACTCTGTCTTTGATATTTCAATATATTGTAAGTATGTAGAGGTGCTAAAGGAAACTTCAGGCAGATTTGACAGATAAGCCATAATCAATAGTCCCACACGGTCTGTTCATTCTACCTACCTAAAAGGCACCATGACAGAGTTCTCTGTATACCAGGTATGCTTGAAATCCTCTATTATGTATGTAAATATCCCTTCCCCTGGAGGGTTCTTCAAAGTGTCTACTGTATGGGAATTGGCTCCACTCTGTGTGCAGCGTCTTTAGGTCACTAGAATTACCTCAGAGTTTAGGAGCACTATAAGCAAATCACAATATTATTATACAGTACCTTGCAAAAATTATTCACCCCCCTTGACTTTTTACCTATTTTGTTACATTACAGCCTTAAATTCAATGTTTTGTTAATCTGAGTTTAATGTGATGGATTAGAACACAATAGTCTTAGTTGGCGAAGTGAAATGAGAAAAATATATACATAAATCTATTTTTTAGAAATAGAAAACACCCCCATTGTTATGAAGCCCATAAAAAGCTCTGGTGAAACCAATTACCTTCAGAAGACACATAATTAGTGAAATGATGGCCACCTGTGAGCAATCTAAGTGTCACATGATCTGTTATTACATATACACATCTTTTTTGAATGGCACCAGAGGCTGCAACACCTAAGCAAGAGGCACCACTAACCAAACCCTGCCATGAAGACCAAGAAACTCTCAAAACAAGTAAGGGACAATGTTGTTGGAAGTACAAGTCAGGGTTAGGTTATAAAAAAAAATATCCAAACCTTTGATGATCCCCAGGAGCACCATCAAATCTATCATAACCAAATAGAAAGAACATGGCACAGCAAACCTGCCAGGAGATGGCTGCCCGCAAAACTCACGGACCAGGCAAGGAGGGCATTAATCAGAGACCTAAGGTAACCCTGGAGGAGCTGCAGAGTTCCACAGCAGAGACTGGAGTATCTGTACACAGGACAACAATAAGCCGTACGCTCCATAGAGTTGGGCTTTATGGCAGAGTAGCCAGAAGAAAGCCATTACTTTCAGCAAAAAACAAAATGGCACGTTTTGAGTTTGCAAAAAAACATGTGGGAGACTGAAAATGTATGGAGGAAGGTGCTCTAATCTGATAAAACTAAACATTTTACTTTTCGGCCATCAAAGAAAACGCAATGTCTGGTGCAAACCCAACACCTCACATCACCCAAAGAACACCATCCCCACAGTGAAACATGGTGGTGGCAGCGCCATGCTGTGGGCATGGTTTTTTTTTTGTCCTATTTGTTGTTTGCTTCACAATAAAAAAAATAAAAAAAAACATCTTCAATGTTGCGCGCATGTTCTGTAAATTAAATGATGCAAATCCTCAAACAATCCATGTTAATTCCAGGTTGTGAGGCAACAAAACACGAAAAATGCCAAGGGGGGTGAATGCTTTTGCAAGGCACTGTATGTATAAGTGGATTGATTGTAAATAAGTCCTAAATGGAACCAACATTTTAGATTGAATATAAAACACATGGACTGATATAATATTATAAACATAAATATTTAAATTTTCCTCCAGAATGGTGTCCTTTTATTTGTGCAGTAGAGATTCAAGTTAATGGGCTAAAAGGGGACTGACCAGTCTTAGCTTCTAAAGCACCACTTTAGTGTTCTTATAAAGGGGTCTCTAAAGAATAGGTAGGTAAGGATTAATAAGAAAAAAACAAACTTAATTCTACTTTTACCAGACATTTAAACTATTACTTACTATTTTTCAATGATCCTCCAGCCCCTAAATTAAGTATTGTGTATGGAGTAGACACACCTAGGGGGGATCCTCAATTCTAACACACAATAGTGACAAGGAGCAGTGTAACCTAAGGTGCCAACCATGTACCCTTACACTTTCTAGTCACCACTCACTATCATACTGCAGTTGTGCTATGCCTATTTAGATAGCCCTCCTCCCTGAGTGGCTCCACTCCAGACACCATGCTATATTCAGGATGTGGAGATTTTTTTCTTATCAAGCCCTGCCTACCTATTTTTAGAGACCCCTTTTATAAGACCATTAAAGTGTTTCATTAACATTATTTGTTGTCTCTGTTTTTCTTACGTAATGATAATAAACTATTGTAATGTATAACTTTTGTGACAGACATTTCTATGAGTTAAAAAAAAAAAAAATATATATATATATATATATATATATATATATATATATATATATATACTAGCGACTTGCCCGTCAAAAATGATGGCAATAAAATTGTAAGCCAGGCAATGCTATTTGCCACACAATTTGAGGCTTTTGCTTCTCTGAGCACCTTTGGCGCTCATCGCGTGGCTCGCTTTTCGAGTGAGGAAACACGTCAAATAAGACTCCAAATTGCTTGCAACCTAACTCCCAGGCTTCCTGGCTCTCCCCCTGTGCTATATGTGAATGTGTTTTTATTTTTGTTATTATAATTTTTCTTGTTTTTCAATTTCCGTGGGGCGGCTGTTAAATTCTTATTTTTCCGAGGTCATATTGATTTTCTTGAGCTCACATGTGTGTGTGACGGCGCTGCTTCGGGTTCCTTAAGTGCTCATTTCATCCTAAGACCTGCGTGCTTCAATGGCTCAACTGATCGCCTCGCTTTGTGAGGCGAGCAGGGCAATGAGTGCCTTTGGCGCTCATTGCCTAAGTCCTGCGAGCTCGGAAGGCTTCGATGCCTCAGGGGCTCGCTTTGCAAAGCTCTCAAGCATGGCGACAAATCGCAGTTTATCAACTATTATATGTGATGATAAGCAAAGCTGTAGTCCTTTAAAAAAGACAAGGCTGTGATCATATTTAAGTAATGATGTTATTCTCCTTGAAACACGATCTGCTTGAAAAAAAATTGTTTATTGGATTTTGGGTGGTTACAGGAATAATACAAAAATCAAGAGTTCTCCCCTTATTGAGTTGTCACAAAAATACAATAGATGTACAGATGCTTATTTTATTACATCACCCCCTATATGGATAGAAAAGTATTAACCTGCTTACATATACATTGTTTTAGGAAAGTGAGATGAAGCTGCAGAAGTCTCTCTTCAGTTTGCTTTATTACGCTTCCCAGTGGCTGCAAAACATGGATGAGATGCTGGACACAGAGATTGGGTCCAGAGAAGAAGCCGCAGCACAGCCAACTCTGTATGAGGTCAGTAAAGGAGCACTGTAGCTCAAGAAAAAACTGCACTTCTTTTTTAGAGTGTAACAAACATCAGTAGCTGTGTAAGCCATGTTCATAAAAACACTTTGGATAGAATCTTAATTTTTTAAAATCTTCGACTGTGTGAAAGGCTCCATCTTGTCTAAATTGAGCACTTCCTAATAGTTTGAGACCGAGAACATGTTATATACTAAACAGAAGGGTAGGAGGGAGGGGAGTACATAGTTCATATATATGTGTATATGTATATATAAATATGTGTGTGTGTGTGTGTATATATGTGTGTATATGTATATATATAGTGTATTTATCACACACGTACGTATATATTTGAGGCTCACCTTGACTAAACCGCTACGTTTAATACTTTATCTCACAAAACTTGTTATGGTTTCATTGTCATTAAATCAAAGTGTCCCTTAACTTTCCTTATGAGAGCACTTCTAACATTAATCAAGAATACATTTATATTTCATAGAAATTGTGTGAAGATTTGGATACACTTTGTGCTGAAATGAGGAGTAAAAAGGAAGCTCTTTTACTTCCCATTACCCGAGATAGTGAACATGCTGCAATCCCGTGCCAGTGCTATGATGCCATTGTAACCTGGCTCAGACAGACACGTGATACTGTGGCCTCCAGAACAAAGAGCATCAATATGGAACTGGAGAGATACAACAGCTATCAGGTAAACAAAACTGTCTATACAGTGTGCTATCAGTTTTTCTCTAAACTAAATCATTACAGAGATGTTGTTTATGCAGTCACTTTATGCTGCAGTGCACCTCCTATGTGGTAGTGTGTAGCTTGGAGTGTTTGATACAGGTGGAGGAGGAGATCTGACTGAAGGATAACACTGATGAACAGTGGCACTGCAGAAACAAACAAGCAGACTGTGTTGCTTATTAGCACATCAACATAGCTATTTAGTATTCAGGAGCCACTCATTTGCATAATCACTTTCTTTTCCTTTTTTCTTTCGTTTTCTCTTTCTTCCTTACTCTTTCTATTTCTTTCTCTACATCTCATTCTGTCTTTCACTTTACTCTCTTTATTTCTCACTCTCTTTCAATCTATATATTTCTCTTTTTTTTTTTCTTTCTTTTTTTCTGAGTGGTTTCTCTACCTATCACCATAGGAAATGTTGACACACATATACTAGGTAGGTAGATAAGTCTATATTTCTAACATACATTATTGTCTCTTCTCACAGAATGACATTGGACATCTGTATGAAGCTCTGGTTAAGAAGAAAGCAGAGCTTTTTCAGCATTTGAATAATGGAGGCCATATCAGTGCAACAGATCAGCTCCAGGTAATTGCTGTGTATTATTATCCTGCATTATAAAATAGGTTTTATTTAACTCCAGGATCAGATTTTCCTTCTCCGTGACAGCACAATACTCACTGTACAGTTATAAAGTAAGATGGAGGTATTTACACTTATTAAATTTGAATAGAAAAACTGCAAATAGATACAAACAAACAAAGAAAAATAGAATAAGTTAGATTTGCCTAAAATTTCCATTTTATACAGGAAGCTGCTGCGGATGAGAGAGAACTGCAGAACTTTGAAATTCAGGTATCTGCCCTGAAAGAGCAAGGAGAGAAGCTGTCGATACCCACATGTCAGAACCAAGACGTCCACAAACTAGAGGTGAGAATAAAAAAAGAAAATACTTTCAATATAGACTATGATCATTTGATTATGGCAATAGTAGATAAAATACACTTGGAAGATAATGGGCCACTGTAGTGATATCTCTTTCTAAATGATATATTAAGGGAACATTGTAAGTATGAATTATTTGCTGGATCTGGAAGAGGATGTTTGATAATGTACCACCATGTGTTTTCTTTTTTCAAATTAAGCCTGCAAAGCAGAAAAAAAGTTTAAATTGTTCAACTGATCTGGGGGCTTGCTTCTGTCAGCAAATGAGCGGTAATAGAGATGTATGAGTCATACTTGTCTGCCAATTAAATCTTCAGACATACATGTGGTCCGTGCACTTCCTGTTGGTTTCAGTGAATTTTAAACTGATTGAATTTATATTTTTTAATGCAACATTGCTAATGTTTAAAGCTGCTCTTTAAATGCATGAAAAAAGTGTCCTATGTCCCTTTAAGATAGAAAATTACTGGAAAATAAGGACAGCATTTTCTGAAGTGATTTGAGATCTACATTACAGTAAGGGCACTTTTCAGCAATGTAACAAACACTATACAATTCAAGAGTATGCATGACATGACTAAGTATAAGCTATATAATTTTTATTATACTTTTTAAAGGAAATGATAATGATAATATTCAAAAATAGTTTATGTTAAAAAAACAAAACTTTAATATATGTTTTCCTAATTATGCAGCTGTCCTGGACATCTCTAAGAATCCTTAGAAGTTGACACATTACAAACACTTTTCCATTCTACTACTTCTAAATCTCTCTGCTGTCTTTGGGCCTCATTCTATTATCGGTCGTAAATCGGCCGTAAGGCTGCGATTCCTTGCGGGGGTTCTGTTAACTCGCGATTCTATTATACGGCCCCGCAAGGATCTCCCCTTACGGCCGGCCGCATATCTTGGAACCGGCCGTAAGCGCAGAAATCTAAAAACGCAAAAATAAATTCAAGCCTGCACTGTACAGCTCTGTAAATGCTAGGGATCATATTGGGGGACATGAGGATTAAAAGTAACCCACTCTCAAGCTTGCACATCAGCCCAAACCCGAGTTCAAATTAACTGTTTATTTTCCGGCTGCGGCGTGGGCGGGTCTGATGTGCTCCAAGCACTCTGGACTTTTTACATGGATATTTTACGGATATTAAAAATAAAATATTTTACGGATTTGAGTATCGGATAATTATGTGCTATTTTTTCTAACACCTAAAATCCCTTTATAGTCTTCTCAAAGTGCAGGATGGCTTTATTTGAGCTATTTTATGTGCTTAATTGGTGCTAGCGGGACCTTTTTCCTGCAAGTAAGCAGCGGCTCGCTTTTAGGCTTGCAGAGAGGTTTCCCAGAGCAATTGAATTGCAAATAGGAATTTCTTACGGCCGAAACTCTTGCGGCCGTTTTAGATCAAAGGCTTTCCTCTGGCGCGAGCGGCCGCAAGAGATAGCAAGGCACCGGCCGCAAGCCTGCCGGAGCCCCCGGCCGTAAGGGAATAGAATAGCCGAATAGCTTGCGGCCCCGCAGCGGCTGCGGCCGCTAATAGAATGAGGCCCTTTGACATTTCTACTCCATATCCTCTACTGCCTCGGCATTCGAGACACTGTTCTCTTGTGGTTCTCATCATACCTACAAGATCGATCATTTAGTGTCTCCTTCTCTGGCACCTCTTCTTCTACCTACCCCCTGTCTGTTGGCGTACCCCAAGGATCCGTCCTATGCCCCCTCCTATTCTCCATCTATACATCCTCACTTGGTACCCTAATAAACTCTTTTGGATACCAGTATCATCTCTATGTGGATGACACTCAAATCTACCTCTCAGCACCATATCTTTCCCCTCTCTTCTAACACACATCTCCAACTGCCTCTCTAGTATATCCTCATGGATGTCCGCCCACCATCTCAAACTTAATATGTCTAAGACTGAATTCCTCACATCTCTCTCACTGTCAATAACACCATTATCACTCCCACCTCCCAAGCGTGTTGCCTTGGGGTTCTACTGGACCCCACCCTGTCTTTCATCCCTCACGTACAGTCACTAACAAACTCTTGCCTTCTCCATCTAAAAAACATTTCCAAAATATGCCACTACCTTACACAAGACACAACTAAGATTCTAATACACTCTCTCATCATTTCTCGTCTCGACTACTGTAACTCGCTTCTTGCTGGCCTGCCCACCACCTGTCTTTCCCCACTTCAATCCATAATGAATGCCCCTGCTAGACTCATCTTCCTTACACAACGATCAGTGTCGGCAGCACCTCTTTGTCAATCACTCCACTGGCTTCCAGTAGCCTCCAGAATAAAATTTTGAATCATGACCACAAAGCCCTCAACAACAGCGCACCCCCATACATCTCTGCTCTCGTCTCCAAATACTCCCCCACCCTCCATCTTCATTCTGCTAACCACCTTCTTCTTTCTACCACTCTTGTCACCTCCTCTCACTCACACCTTCAGTACTTTTTTCGTTCTGCCCCTATTCTCTGGAACTCCTTGCCTCGCTCCACCAAACTATCTTACTTCATCAAAGCATCACTAAAAACACATCTCTGTAAAGAAGCCTAGCACCTTCCATCCTAACATGCACAGCACTTCTCTCTCCCTATTGTATCACACACAAAACCTTAAAATTTAGGCTGTAAGTTTCAATCTTGCAAGCTCAAAGACAGGGCCTCCATACTTTGCAATGTGTTATTTTGAATTATGTACATCGCTACGGAATATGTTGGCGCGTTACAAATAAACGATAATAATAATAACAGAGGGAAATCTTTATAAGACAGCAGTGGAGATTGCCAAAATTGCATATAATTTTAAATGATATGTGGCAAATTAAAGGTTGTTATTTTCTGTAACATTCTAAAAACATTTAGCCCATTATTAATTTCAGTTCTTTAAAACTGATCATTGAAAATAGAAGACTTAAATGTCCATTTAAATGTAAGATTTTTCTATGTAAGAGAACTTGTGGATTACATGCAGTTTTTTTTTATTATTTTCTGGCAGCAAAATGTTTTTCTCTAATTCTCCTTCCTCCTGCCATGTTACAAGTGATAAAACATCTTGTTTTAGGACGTTCTGAACGACTCATGGAGGATTCTCCGGTCCAGGCAGGACAGATATACTTCTTCTGAGGTTAGCAGGTCCCAGGTGGACGCGATAGTCCGCAGGATAACTGAACTCATGGAATTTGGCAAAGATAAAGTTTCTAGGAGTAAACTACATCAGGCAACAAGTAAAGAAGCCCTTTGCTCCCATGTGCAAAACTACCAGGTATGTTTGTGTCTGGGTCTTGGGAGTGAAAGCAGGATACACAGTGATCACTTGATTTATCTGATGGAACAGAAGTGCTAAAATGTACAGGTGCTTAGTACTTTCATTGCTTGCTATGAAGCCTGGTGATATATATTATAGTGTACAGGGGACACTGTAATAGGAGCTCTTTTCAATCTGAGTTTAACTTATTAATAATAGTTAAAAAAATACGTTTTATAAATAAGTTGTATATAATTCACTAATTTTTTGATTGCCCATTTAATTGACTCTAGAGGTAATCTGTTATCAGTGTATCTGCCTGTTTCATCCTCTTCTCCCCTGGTGTGTCATAGTTTTCTTCAGTGTTTACTTGTGGAATGGACAGCACTGCTTTGCTTCAGAACAGTTCAATTAGTAGATAAGAGCCTTTGGAAGTGAGCGCTTATCCACTGTTGTACTATTCTGAAGCACTATTGTGCTGTCTGCCCTGCAGGTTAATATGTTTACTCATTTTTGTACTGATGATTTACTTGCCTCTAGTGATAATAGTTTTCCAGATACTCTGCATGTTTTATTCTCTTCCCACCTTGTGGGACATACTCTTCATTTGTTTACCTTTATAGTAGGGCAAACTGCTTTGCTTAAGAAAAAATAGTGTATAAGTACTCACTACCTAAGCTTCTAATCTACTGATTGCTATGATCTTAAGCAAAGCAGTGCTGCTTGCTGCAATTTATAAACAATGCAGCACATTAGGACTCACTAGGAGGTGGGAGAATGAAACAGAGAGAGACACTGAAAATGTTGCATACATAGAGGCCAACAAATGATAAATAAAAAGTGAGTAAAATAATTAAAACTTTCTTTGGAGGATGGCAAATGTTGCTTTAATTATTTTACTATCATTACTTTAATTTACATTAATATAGAAAAGAGCTTCTATTATAGTGTCCCTTTATAGTATATGCCCTACAGCAGAGTTGGTCAATAGGTGGACATGGGTCCTTATGAGCAACTTAAGAACTTATCTTCTGGACCTCCAATGGATTATTACATTTATCTTATCTTTCCAAAAAGTTTGACTTTATTTTCATTAAGAAATCCAGACGTTTGTGAATTTTAGAAAATAATAATTAACTACTCATGCCTTGCCTCACATGGTGGTTAGTGTATATTCTTGTATAATGCTAAAGTTATATGGAAGTATTTAGTATATACTAAGTATTTTACTAGGTATATAATATACCTGAATATCTATTTACTTTTATGTGCTTTATTTTATTAAATCACACAAATAATCCCTCTATGAGTCTGCCCACTGCAGCATATGCAGATACAGACTCTGTAGGGCTGGATGTGCAGTGTAGTGTCCTAGCCCATCAGAGACCACTTCTCACCAGCATGTTGCCTTGAGATGGTCACTGATTGGTTAGTATGAGACACTGCACAACCAGTACTATAGAGTCTGTATCTTCATGAGTTGCAGGGGGCAGACCAAAAACAGCTAATATTGTTTGATTTTAAGTACTGCTTAATAAAATAAAGCACATTAAAGTAGATACAGAAGCGTATTATATACCTAGTAAAATCCCAAAACTTCCATATGCCTTTAATTATCAATTGTTTCAATCCTTTGTAAAAGAAAAGTCGTATACAAACCACTATTAAAGGCTAGGGAATAAATAAAGAGATAATACACCTATTGCCCTCCCTGTGTGCAGTAAATATTAATTGTATCTTGAATTCGTCAGCATTATATTTGGTGCTAGAGAGAGCTATGAGAAACGTTACAGCCACCAACATTGTCATTATTTTTTACTTAGGACTTTTTTAACAAACTTGATAATGACGTTCTTCTGCTGGAAACATATTCCTCAAGATTGCCCCTGGCTGCCCCTGAAGAGAGTGTGATAAAGGAGGCATCTGCACTACAGCAGGAGGCTCAACCTCTCACCATTCATATGTTGGGGGTGTTACAGGTAATATATTATAAGCAAACATTACCTGGGGGCCTCACAGAATAAAGCAGGATGTGGTATTCACTTCTTTTGTTCCTCATTAATAGTCTGTTGTAGTTTGTGAAGACATCATATGTTTTGAAATATGTCACAAATTAACAACATCCCGACATCTTCCCCTCTTTTTTGTGTTGTACTAATTGTTACTATCTGTCCTGTAGTGGAAATGAACAGGAGGGCAATGGGGGATTTAAAAGATCACTGTAGAACACAAATAGGAGAATTTAGCATTTTTTTAAATATGTGCTTTTTTTATATTTGGCATTTTCATTCCATGTGACTCCATTTGCAACTCTGATCAAGTAGTACATTCCTTATGTGCTACTAGATCAGTCTAAGAGGGTTCTATGTAAATTATGGGGTTGTACAGCTGTTCAGCGGGCTTCCCTGGTGTTCCAGTGGTTAGGTCCACCACTGTGTTCGATTCGAAGTCAGGGAAGCAAGAGGTCACACAACCCTGAAGCCAAGCAGGGTTGGGCTTAGTCAGTACTGGGATAGGAGACCACCTAGGAATACCAGGAGCTGTATGCCCTGACCCACTGAAGAAGGAATATAAATTAAGATAATAATAATAATAATAAGGAACTGGCAACCCACTCCAGTATCTCTGCCATGAATACCAAGTGGATCAGCATGACCATGAACATAAAGATGTTCTGGTATATTACGGTCCATGAGGTCACGGAGAACCAAAAAAAAACACAGCTGTTCAGAGAGCTGCTTCTGGGCTCCCTCGCATAGCCTGGAGGAACATTGTGAACTAACATTTGCTCCCATGATTTATATATGAACTTCCTGTAGAGACTCAACAGCAAAGGGGAACATATATTGCTTTATTAGAGCTGTATATGGAATCACATGGGATAAAAGTAACATATGTGCTCAATTCTTATTTTTTTGCATACTGCCGACATGGGCCCTACGTCCTTAAAAAGCTTTCATACAGTGAGGCTTTTAACACTTTGATTACATAAGCTTATAGCATTTGACATCTCCCCCCTCACAAAGCTTAGCAGAAGACAGACTGTTTGTATATTTGGAGGCCCTAGTCACCCTGCTCTGTAACCACCCCCTCATGTCTTGAAAAGGAAGTATTACTGTCATGGCTGCTTTCATGCATCAGCAGAGTTTGCTAAAATAAACATTTCTCTGAAAAAATGTTTTTAACCCTGTTGCTTACACGGCTGCTAATGGTGTTAGATACCTATACAGTTCAGAAAAATAGATTTTTTTTTCTTAATATAGAATAGCACTTTAACCCCCTTATACTGCTTTATTTGTTAAAAAAATACTTATGTTTTTAGTATGCTAATTTGTTTTTTATTTTATTTGTATCTTCCACGCTTTTATTGCACAAAGGACTGGAGAGAATTTGACTCTAAATATGAGACTGTCCAGAAGGAGCTAGAAATGCTGGGATCTGTTGTCCCTAATATTGGTTTAGTGGAAGAGACCCATGAAAGGGTGATGGAACGAATCATCCAATATCAGGTAATTTGGGTACAGACCATTTCTATAATGTGAAGCTGAAATGTAGAGACAGGGGAGTAATTTTGCCAAAGAGATAATTAATAAATACAGTTTTTCTACTATAAAAAGCCTTTTATATTTTGTAAAATAGACTCCAAATATCAAGACCGAATTTCACAAAAGCCCAACATGGCCCTTTACTCAAGTGTCCGAAGCAAAAGTATGCTCAGTTTTTAAAGAGACTCTGTCACCCAACAGGATGTTGATTTAGTTTCAAAGAGCATTTAAAACTGACTATACATTGTACTGTATTAAAATATTTAGAATTGAGTTTGTGGCTCCTGTATGCTAATGTGCAGCTCAGAGTGCTTGATAAGGGTGGGAGAGGGGACTAACCACCAGATAACATTGTGGGTCTCTATTTTGGTCACTACAGAGCCATAAGCAGACTTTAATCCTAATTAGCACATCAAGGCAGCTACTTAATAAGTGCAAGCTGCTCATTTGCATATAAATACAGCAACAAAAACATGGAATTTCTCAGGATTGATTCAATTTTGAAAAAAATAAAAATATATAGCCAGTTTTTCATGCTGTTTAAGAATAACCAATTCCAATCTCTCTCTCTCTTCCCTCTTTCTACTACCCTATTATTTCTTACTCATGTCTGTACTCTTTCCTTTATCATTTTCTCAACCTCTTTGTTACCCCCTTTCCCGTCTATCATTCTCCCTTTTCTTATTAGCTAAGTAATGTCCATGAATCTTCAAGGGGCACTGTAGTGGTAAAACAATGGCCCTTTAAGTATAAGTGGTATCAAGCATAATGGAATCTCTATTAGCACAGTTATATAAACGTAATAATTATTATAAGTGCTTGCCACTAGGGGTTCTGCCATATTGACCTCTTACCTCATTCCATCCCTGAGCATGTCACTGTGTAAGGGCGGCTGGTAGCAAAATTTAAATCTCCATATTGCTTCTTCAAATGCACACAACACAGCAAGCACTCGTTCTAGTGGTCACTTCACACTGAATCTTACACTTCATCACCATATGGACTAGTAGCAAGCAACTGGCTTAACTGTGTGCAATAGAAACTGCAATATGGAGAGTCACGGCTTACTTCTGTACGTCATGAAAAGACACATAGTCTGAGGGCATTGAGGAATAAGAGAAGCTAACATGGCAACGGCATTGAGGTGAGCAGATGGAAGTTGAAAAAGGTAATGATTAGTATTACTTTATGTAATTGGGCTAATAGTGAGAAGAAGCTTATTGTATGGCTTTGTGTTATGTGTACATATAAAATTAGACCTCTTGCATTTCAATGATTTTACAATGTAGAATTAATTATACAATGCAGTTTTCTCTAACTCATCCCTTAGGACTGGGAATCGTCTCTCTCGCTTTCATTGGTGTTTTCTCCACATTTACAGCACAATCTCTCTTTTTCCAGCAAATTAAAAAGCACATTGATGGAAATGATCCCAGGCTATGCCAAATTATAGTGGACGGCAAAAAGCTGCTGCGTGCGGTGAAGTGTCCAGAGCTGGAGGCCAAGATAACAAAGATGGAGCGGCAGTGGTTGGACTTAACCAGAAAAGTCAGCCAGGAACTGCATAGGTTGGAGTCATTGCTCACACATTTGGGCAGGTAAGTTTAACTAAAACAGCCCGCAACCAACAGTGCTTTACACATTGTAATATCAGGTTATTTTATGTTTCAGAAAACATAGAATATGCCATATTCACTATTTTTATTACTGCGAAATTGGTCAGTGTAATTCTGTTGGACACTTAAAATATTCAAAGATGAAACAAACACACAAAACGTTAGTTTCTAAAATTTTGGGTCACCGGTGTTGTAGGTTGTCTCCTATGAAATTCTCACTCATTACTACCATGGCTGTCTGCCTTCTCCCGTGGCTGTCTGCCTTCTCCCATGGTTGTCTTACTGTCTCTTCTCTCATCCCATGCCTATCTCTTTCCAGCCAATGAATGCCTTCCTGTCTTTTTCCTTTCATCAAATCCATGACTATCTCATCTAACTCTATTGCTTTGTCAGTGCTTCTCTTCCCATCCAATGACGGTCTCCCCCTTCCAGTGGTTATTTTTCAGTCTTCTGTCCCCTTCTGTACTTCCTTCACATGTATGTCTGTTTCTCCCCTTCCACCCTTTTTCTATATCTTATTTTTCATGGCCCTCCTTTACTTGACTGACAAAATCTCAGCATTTAAAATAGCCTCTTTTATATATGTATGATACAATTGTTGGTTCTCTGCCCCTTTAAATGTATCAAGATGCCTCACGTTCAATAAGCAAAGAATTTTATATATATATATATATATATATATATATATATATATATATATATTGCTCTGTCTCAAGCTTAAAATGTAACAATTTGACCAGTGTTCTCTTGCATTCCCTAATGGACCATTATTTCAATTATCATAGTGTTATTGACTAATTCTGCTCCAGTTACAATGTTTCAGGTAGTTTGTTACAGCTGTTGTTTTCCATTTAAAATATATTCACATTTGTAAAAAAATTACAGTTTATTATTCTGACTTTTCTTTGGTAGTTTTCTAATAAAATGTTCCTTTTTCCTCAGTTACAGCAGAGATTCAGCGGAATTATCTGTGTGGTTGGAATCTGCCCACCAGAGACTGAACAACTGGACGCTGCAGTCTTTGGATGCATCTCAAGACTTGGACACCGTCCGATTCAACCTCACAATGTTCTTTGTAAGGAAAAATAATTTTTTGCCTAAATTGAACTCTTTCACAGATTGGAAAACCAATTGTAATGTGTATTTAAAATATCAGTTCAGTGCTTTTCATTGTTTATCAATATTGTAGTTGTTATTAATGTTTCTGTAAAATGTCACTCATGTCAAAACTGCTTATGACTGCAGTTAAAGCAGGATAGTGTGAATTAAGCCTTATACTGAAAATATGTTTTGAGAGATCACACCAAAAATAGTGCAAGTATTTTGAAATATAAAAAAATGTTAGTTCTCTGCCTCGTTAAATGAATCCCACATGCCTCACGTTCAATAAGCACAAATAATATATATATAGTACATTTGAATGTCTAAAACAAGTTTAAAAAAACGTGTTTCCTGCTCAGAATTCAGAAAAATACAGTTATTACACTGCATTCTGGGAACATGGGCAGGGACATGCAAATGTGCCCACAAAGGCTTTGCTCTTGTAATCCATTACCATTTTAAACATGGTTTCCTTTAAGCATATGTTTGCTGTATTACACAGCTTTGAGCAATGCTCAATATATAGAATATACTATATACTGCTTGCTTTAGCGTGCCATTTTTTGGGTAAATTTTATTAAATGTAGCCCTCTCACTGCAGTCCAGTACTTTCTCCAGAAGGTGTGTTCATGTAATCTAATGAGCCTCCCGGTAGGTATTTTGAAAGTACTGCCAGTTGTAGCTTCCACTTTCCCATTCTTACTCATTCCAAGTCTTCCGCAAAGTTGATCAGTGGAAAGGAAAATGTCAGAATTCACTGCTGCAGCATATAAAATGTAATACATTTAGACTTTATATGAAATATTATATGGAAATTTTTAGAGAGATCCACAGAAAGTTGCAAAATGCATAAATCTCCAGCGTTGGTCCTGTGCAGCAAGAGGATTAAACATCCTCCTACTCTGCACTTGTAAGGTCCAGTACAAACACACAAACTGCACCGAGTGGCAGAAATACAGCAAAATGATATCTCACTAGTGTTTTCCCAATATGATTAACTAGAAGTTTTACCTGTCAAATTCTTATATTATTTGTGCTTCTGTTTAAGCTGTTAATAGCTTTTTTACAGTATATAAATCATTTTTTGAATTCAAAATGAAAAGAAATGTTTTTAACATTAAAGTGATTCAGCAATTTAAAAAAAATAGGAGGAAGTGTTAAATAATTGACTTTGAATTCAATTCAGGTTTTTTTAGCTTATGCTATCTACCTAGGACCTCCCTCTTTAATTTTCATTATCAATGGTTAATAATGAACATTCACTTTGGAGTTGATAAAGAAAAAGCACATGTCCAGTTGCATATATCATAATATTCACAGAGATGTTTAATTGTAAAGTGTGTAATTATACATGTTTATACCAACTATTTATGTTCCTTTTGAATCTCCATTGTGAGAGATATTTAATTACCCTAGATAAAGAGAATTAGAGAGAGGAATCTCCTGTATAGATAACAGATAAATAATATGTGCTTAAATACACATTCAAGCTCAATCCCACTCAAAATGTTTATTAACAGCAATTTGAAATTATTTGGATTCCTGCAATAGCTGCTACATTTTGCTGTTACTTTAAGTATTTACACTCACTCTACAAGAAAACAATCAACTACTGCGACTGTAACAAGTGGGATGAGCAATAAACACATTTGTTGCTTTCATTGTATGCGCAAACAGAGTAATATGGCAAGTCCTTGTGCAATCTTTTTTTTTACTATGAGTGAATACATCATTGCATTACACCTGTGCAAACTTTATACGATAAGATGAACAATTTGTAGTGCTCCTTTGTACAGTCAATATAACATATAAATAATTTTTATTAATATATTTAACAAAAATATTTAACGCTCACTTTTTTAAATGTATGATATAATACAATATTTTTACAACTTCAAAGTACACATGTAAATAAGTAGAATTCCAATTGGTTGTTTGGAAATATTGAGTGGAAGTGTTAAATGCATAAATTATATAAAATGATCCTTCTTGTCTGTGTCAAATTCTATCTAAAGTGATTAAAACATGATCACAGTGAGGGTGAAGCAGAAATAGCATGTCCACTAGGTTAGGTCTGAGTAATCACAGAGACTTTGTTATGCATCTAGGAAGGAAAAATAGCCATGCAATTTATAATATTAATAGAGCAAATCTAGGGGTATCCGATATTGAAAGGGATTTGGGAGTGCTTGTGGACAACCACAGCATGTATTAAGAAGGGTAAAGAAGCCAGAGACGCAAATATAATTCTGCCACTATACAAATCCCTGGAATATGGAGTACAATTTTGGGCACCACTTCACAAAAAGCGTGTTGTAGAGCTGGAAAAGGTGCAGAGAAGGGCAACAAAACTAATAAGGGGAATGGAGGGGCTAAGTTTATAAAGCGAGACTAACCAAATTAAACAATTTTCTCTAGAAAAAAGGCGTCTAAGAGGAGATATGATTACATTGTAAGAATATATCCAGGGTCAATATAAAGCTTTGCCAAGTGAACTTTTTGTGCCAGGAGGTTTTTAACTGACAAGAGGACATTCTTTGAGGTTAGAAGTAAAAAGATTCCACCTTTAAGAAAGAAAAGGTTTCTTCACAGTAAGGGTGGTTAATCTTTACCAAAGGAGGTGGTGGCAGCGGATCCGATAACTTTAAAAAGGGATTGGATATATATGTAATTAAAAAGGGCATTTAGGGTTATCCTGGATATTTAGAGATGGAGTATGTATTTTTTCAACCTCAATTACTATGTAACTATGACTTATGTATGTTGTGTAGTAAAGTCGGATCTCTTCAGGTCATTTTATTCTTGAAATAACTATTATGATCAATTACCTATTACTATGACTCAAAGCTTTTACTAATGTTTTTTTATTAAAAGTATATGTTTAATTTCTGCAATATCTGGAACCATTACTGTGTCCTTTTTCAGTTAGGATTATGACATCCCCAGATCTGAGCAATGTTTTCTGCAGTAACACTCTCTGTTTTTTTTTTTTTACATTTTAAAGGAATTCACAGACGAGGTGGATCAGAAATCTTCTTTAAAGACTTTGGTGTTAAACAATGGTAACCAACTTCTGCGGCTGAAGGAAGCGGACACCGCGGCCCTGAAAGTCTGTCTGGCCAAGTTTGAGGATCGATGGTCTGAACTGATAGCGGCGCTGCCCCCCGTCCAAGAGAAGCTGCAACAGGTAGGGTCTGAGCACCCCTAGGTGGAGAAGAGCCTGGGAAATGTGTTGCACTAGCACCTAGGTAAAAAATATCTGTGTGCCCATACTGGGCCATTTACATTAAATTATGTTAATCTATAACTATTAAATAAAAAATGCATAAAATAGTTTCCAACTATAAATGTGTGAGTATATGGTGGAGGGCTTCTATTGCGCTTTTTCCTATTATAAATTAAATGATTGTTGTTGTAAACTACCTCCCCTTCACAAGCTAGGAACCAGCCCCACACTGAAAATAATATTTATTAATATATTTAACTAGAGGCAGTAACCTTGAAACAGCTGTCTTTTGGTAGGTTTCCTGGCTTGTGTATAATCCATCCTGAGCTTTGTGTAAAGCTGTGTAATACAGAAGGCATATAATTAAAAGGAGGCATGTTTGAACTGGTATTTAGATTAAAGAGCGAATCCTTTGTGGGCACATTTGCAGGTACCTGCCCAGGTTCCCCGAATGTAGTGTAATAACTGTATTTCTCAGAATTCTTAGCAGGAAACACATTCTTTTTTACTTGCTTTAGATGTTCAAATGTGAACACAAATGTACTATTTACACTATAAATGTATGTGTATATATATATATATATATATATATATATATATATACATGTGTGTGTGTATATATATATATATATATATATATATACCTCAGCATACCTCCTATCGGATAACTAGGGGGTAGGAGTGGCCCTGCCAATGAGGACTGTCCTAAAAAGAGATTTTTTCCTGACAGGGGTCTTTCACATATTTGATAATTCAACTGTCCGTGGTTATTGCAGGCAAACCTACTCTTGTCAAAAAAATAAATTAGACTCCTGGGCAGATCCTCTTTTGCAACCGGGACACCTTACTTTTTACTTATTTATTTATTATAACTTAAACCTTATTGTTTGGCTTCATTTTGACCTGTCTTGAGACTTTTCATCGTTTACAGTTTGGGCAAGATCCCCACTGAACTAATACACAAAGAAATATAGCGATGTCCAATGAATCCTGCCAGCAAGCTGCAGTTCTATCTGCTCAAACCAAAGCTCCCTTAGGCTGATATCTCAGTCCAAGCTGGTTGTCTGCCTCCCCTTCAAATTCCCCTCCCTTGGCCTAGCCATAAATATAACCCTATATCTTACAACGTTTCTTAATAGTTTGCAGAGTACAAGGTCTCGGTGGAGTCCATCAAATGCTTCCTCTTAAACACACACTGTTCGTCTCTCTCTTTCTTACAGCTATTAATGGAGAAGCTACCATGCCGTGAAGCAATTCAGGGCATGATGGTTTGGATGAAGCACGCGGAGCATGTCAGGGACCTGGAGACCTCCGAAAATCCACAGGCATCAGATGTCCGAAATGTGCTCCAAGAATGTAAAGTAAGTCCAAATCGAAGTGAAGCATAACACTGAACGCCAAAGAGAGTGAGTCGAAAGCACATCAAAAATTCTGTGTTTAAATAGGAAATTTTTATCTCTAAAATATCTGTTTTAAAGCTAGGGATTTCTGATGAATTGTTGTCATGTATTTAGCCGCCCAGTCGCACAGGTAACTTTAAACCTAATAATTTAATACAAACTGATGACATGGCAAGACGATTTACAAATAAGGACGGTAGTTTAATTATTTAAATAACTATAATCCATAATGGCCACACATATTTTTAGAGTATTAAAGCAACATGGAACAGATTTTTTTCAAGCATTTAAAGTGCATGAAAAAATATTAAGTAAAATCTGTTTAAACTTCATTGTAGCTAACAGGAAGTGCAGAGAGCATACTTTAGTCTGTAGATCTCAAAAGCACCTAAACAACTGAATATATTCTTGTGAGACCTTTCTGGGGGAAAAAGAAAGCACACTGAGGGCCTCATTCTATTATCGGCCGGGGCCGCAAGCTTTCCGGCTATTCTATTCCCCTCCGGCCGGGGGTTCCGGCAGGCATGCGGCCGGTGCCTTGCTATCTCTTGCGGCCGATCGCGCCGGAGGAAAGCCTTTGATCTAAAACGGCCGCAAGAAAAGCCTGGTTGCTATTCTATTTCTCCGGGAACCCTGTCTACAAGGCTAAAAACGAGCCGCAGCTTACTTGCAGCAAACAGGTCCCGCTAGCACCAATTAAGCACATAAAATAGCTCAAATAAAGCCATCCTGCACTTTGCGGAGTCTATAAAGTGATATTCGGTGTTAGCAAAAATAGCACATAATTACCCTATACTCAAATCCGTAAAATATATATTTTTTTATATACGTAAAATATACATGTAAAAAGTCCATAGGGCTTGGAGCACCTCAGACACGCCCACGCCACAGCCGGAAAATAAACAGTTAATTTGAACTCGGGTTTGGGCTGATGTGCAAGCTTGAGAGGGGGTTACTTTTAATCCTCATGTCCCCCAATATGATCCCTAGCATTTATAGAGCTGTACAGTGCAGGCTTGAATTTATTTTTGAGTTTTTAGATTTCAGAGCTTACAGCCGGTTTCAAGATATGCGGCCGGCCATAAGGGGAGATCCTTGCGGGGCCGTATAATAGAATCGCGAGGTAACAGAACCCCCGCAAGGAATCGCAGCCTTACGGCCGATTTACGGCCGATAATAGAATGAGGCCCTGAGACATTATTAAATAGCCTCTTTCTGGTGCAATAAAGAAAAATAATTCTTTCCATTTTTAAAAAAGACCATCAACCTTTAATTTATTGTTATCTCTCATTCTCAACTTCCAACTTTTGTTTTTGTTGGAAGGGGCGATAAGCAGAAATCGGTTGTCTATGTCATAAAAGTGCGCATATTTCAGCCTCCCATCTACTTGATAAGAAGCATACTCACAAATAGTAATAAGGCAAGAATGGAGATGACCAGAACTGCATCCAGTTGCATACATTTGTAATACATTTAAAGGTTTCAGTGATTTTTTTTTTTTATGTTCTTCCCCATTATTAATAAGTTAGTTAAAGCGGTATAATTAAAATATCAGGCTTCAGTGTGACTGTAATAAATTAACCTGCCTGCTTCCCATACTTGATGGCTCCTAACAGTCATTTCACGTTTCCTCATTAAATTAAGTCTTGAAGATTTCCCCTACTGGTATGATTTAAAGGTTTCTGGATTTTACTAGGAATATAATATACCTGTGTATCTATTAATTTTTATGTACTCTATTTTATTAAGAAGCACTGTTTGTTTTTTGCCTAAAATCATACAATTTGTACTTGTTCAGGTCTGTCCTCTGTAGCTTATGCAGCTCATGAATACACAGATTTTGTTCAAATTATCCTGTCAATTACCTCTCTCAAGTACAGAAAGTTGCCATTGATGTGTTACTGTGAGACCTTGCATACTAAGTACTTAGAATTACACTGTCTTCATGAGCTGCAGAGGAAAACGCCAGAAGAAAACTAGCTTATGAGCATTTCTCATACACAAGCGTAAATAGATACACATATATAGTATATTTCTAGTGAAAACCAGAAACCTTTCTTGTCCCATTAATCAGTTTCTAAACCTGAAAGATATATATGTAGTGCAGATCTGTTGGCTATGTCTCGGTTTATTACATTCATCCGAATGAGAGGCCACTGAACATTTTTATTTTCTGTTCTTTTGCAGGATCTGAAGAGGGAAATGAGCCACAAACAATGGGTCATTGATTTTGTGAATCAGTCATTACTGCAGCCAAGTGTTGGCAACGTGGAAAGCAAGCGCTACGAGAGAACAGAGTTTGCAGAATGCCTGGGCACCATGAACTTCCAGTGGCACCAGATGCAAGGGGACATCAATAGAAAGGTTTGGGCAGGGGGTCACATAATTATATCTCATGGTGGGTAATGCTATAAAGCCTGAAATGAGACAGTTACCATATAGCATAGAAATCTAAGTCATGGTTTTCCTGAATGGAATACATTAAGGAACAACTGGGGTAAAATTAGTTGTTCTTATTCATCAAATGAGGTAGAACTTTACATCTTCTCCCCAGGGCTCTGGACCCCCCAAAAGTAGTGAATATAAAGGGATACTATAATAGAAGCTCTTTTCAATCTTAATGTAAACTGGACTGAGGTTAGTAAAAAATGGGGGGAGAAATAATGAGCCTGAATTAGGCTCTACCTTATCTTAATTACCGTAAGTGCTATATATAAGATTATAAAAAATAATATAAAAATGTGTCTTTGTAATAAAAATCACATGGATTATTTTTATCACTTATAGCACGTAATTGTGATAAGGAAATGCCAAGTTCAGGTTAATCATTATTGTGTGTTTGGCGTGTGAATTAGTAACACAGCATACCTTATGTACACCTAGCTCTAATATCCTTGTTAAAAATGAAAGCCATTTGACTCCGCAAAAAGATTTTTAATGCTTTTACTCCCCTTTTTATTGTTCATTTGTCGACCTCAGTGGTTAATCTATTTTTAGTGTATCTGTCTGTTTCATCTCCCTTCCTTGTATGTTACAAGCTGCTGTATTGTCTACTTTATAGTGGAGGGCTGCTCTGCCCTGCTTTTGCTCTAGCACAGTATTAATGGTGTAGAAGGATTAACTCCCTAAGGTCCTCAAAATAACAGAAAAAGTCAATGTGCATAACTATTCAATCCCCTAAAGTCAAATCTTTGTAGAGCCACCTTTTGCGGCAATCACATCTCCAAGTCGCTTTGGATAAGTCTCTGTGAGCTTGCCACATCTTACCACTGGGATTTTTTCCCATTCCTGCTTGCAAAACTGCTCCAGCTCCTTCAAGTTGGATGGTTTGCGCTTGTGAACAGCAATCTTTAAGTCTGGCCACAGATTTTCTATTGTATTGAGGTCTGGGCTTTGACTAGGCCATTCCAACATATTTACATGTTTCCCCTTAAACCTCTCAAGTGTTGCTTTAGCAGTGTGTTTGGGGTCATTGTCCTTCTGGAAGGTGAACCTCCGTCCTAGCCTCAAATCACGCACAGAGTGGTACAGGTTTTGCTCAAGAATATCCCTGTATTTAGCACCATCCATCTTTCCCTCAACTCTGACCAGTTTCCCAGTCTCGGGTGCTGAAAAACATCCCCACATCATGATGCTGCCACCACCATGTTTCACTGTGGGCATGGTGTTCTTTGGGTGATGTGATGTGTTGGGTTTGCGCCAGACATAGCGATTTCCTTGATTGTTGAAAAGTTCACTTTTAGTCTCATCAGACCAGAGCATCTTCCTCCATACATTTTGGGAGTCTCCCACATGCCTTTTCACAAACTCAGAACGTGCCATTTTGTTTTTTGCTGAAAGTAATTGCTTTCTCCTGGCCACTCTGCCATAAAGCCCAACTATATGGAGCGTACAGCTTATTGTCGTGCTATGTACAGATTAGTGATGCCGCAAACATCAAATTTTAGGTTCCCGAACAGCGGACGCAAACTTCCATCAAATGTTCGCGAACGGGCGAACCGCCATAAACTTCAATGGGCAGGCGAATTTCAAAACCCACAGGGACTCTTTCTGGCCACAATAGTGATGGGAAAGTTGTTTCAAGGGGACTAACACCTGGACTGTGGCATGCCGGAGGGGGATCCATGGCAAAACTCCCACAGAAAATTACATAGTTGATGCAGAGTCTGGTTTTAAGCCATAAAGGGCATACATCACCTAACATTCCTAAATTGTTTGGAATCACATGCTTTAAAACATCAGGTATGATGTTGTATCGATCAGGTAGTGTAAGGGTTACAACCGCTTCACAGTAACAGACCAATCTCCCCATTTACTGCACCGCAAACAAGCGCAAACAGTCCCTTTGCACAACCGCAAACTCCCCATTTGCACAAGGTTGGATACCAAGCTAGCCATGTTCCTTGTCCTCACTGATGTCATTGAAGGTCTTCCTCCACCCAGCCACCAAGGGCCACCAAAGGTGACAACAAGCCCCCTGGGACGCCTGCTGTGTTTGGTCTTCCACCACCTCAAAGCCACCTTCCTCCTCTGACTCCTCTTCTTCAGACTCCTCTCTCTGCGTTGCCTCTGTCTGCTTTATTATAAGGTGTGTACTGTTAAGTAGTACTATTCCTATCGGTTTAATCCCTGTTACGTCCACTATTAGGGGACGTATATATGGCATTGATTTTTGGAACAGGGAGATGGAAAAAGATGCTTGGTCGGACCTCCTACTTCAAATTTGGATCACTGCGCGTGCAATCTAAGGTGCTACCAGATATGAGTGTCACTGTGCACTGGCAAAAGTTGGCAAAGTAGATGCAATAGGCTTCACACACACGCCGGTAGGCAGGCAATTGCTATTCAATCTATTACAGTCAAAAAAGTGTTGTTTTATTTCACTTAGCACAATATAAGCTGTGAGCCTGACACAGGCAGGCAACTGAAATTAGATTTAGTCCTTCAGGTCTGTAGTGGAAGCTAAATACACAGCCTGGCTATCTATTTCCCTGTTAAATCTCCAGCAGCTGAACTATCTGTCCTCTCACAACAAATGCAGCTTCAGAATGATTCTAAAATGTATGCTGTCCTTCAGATGGAAGGCCCTGGAAGGGAGTGTATGCTGCTGATTGGCTGGAATGTGTCTGCTGACGGTGAGGTGCAGGGTCAAAGTTTCCTCAATGATAAAGCCGTCCGATGCAAACGCGAACATGCCAAAATCGCTGCGAATAGTCCGCGGGTGAACTGTTCGCGACATCTCTAGTACAAATACTCCAGTTTCTGCTGTGGGACTCTGCAGCTCCTCCAGGGTTACCCTAGGTCTTTGTGCTGCCTCACTGATTAATGCCCTCCTTGCCCTGTCCGTGAGTTTTGGTGGGCGGCCGTCTCTTTGTAGGTTTGCTGTTTTGCCATGTTCTTTCCATTTGGTTATGATAGATTTGATGGTGCTCCTGGGGATCCGCAAAGATTTGGATATTTTTTATAACCTAACCCTGACTTGTACTTCTCAACAACATTGTCCCTTACTTATTTGGAGAGTTCCTTGGACTTCATGGCAGTGTTTGGTTAGTGGTGCCTCTTGCTTAGGTATTGCAGCCTCTGGGGCCTTTCAAAAAAGGGGTGTATATGTAATGACAGATCATGTGACACTTAGATTGCACACAGGTGGCCATCTTTGCACTAATTATGTAGCTTCTGAAGGTAATTGGTTGCACCAGAGCTTTTTATGGGGGTGAATACATACGCACGTGCCAATTTTCTGTTTTCTATTTCTAAAAAATAGTTTTATTTATATATTTTTCTCATTTCACTTCACCAACTTAGACTATTATGTTCTGAGCCATCACATAAAATTTAGATTAACAAAACATTAAAGCTGGAATGTAACAAAATAAAAAAGTCAAGGGGGTGAATACTTTTGCAAGGCACTGTGTGTGTATGTGTATATATATAATAAGACAAAAGTGTCACAGCACAAGAGGGAATAAATAGTATAAAGAAAGAAGCAGCTATAAACTGTAGGCAGTATAGCATAACATGAGAAAATAAACCCACTATTGTAAATATAAGATACAATGATATACAAATATCAGAATAACTGCAGTGCTGCTATGCAAACCAACTTGCTAATAACCCTCTCCTCATCAATGCATTTTGTGTAGCTACTTCATCATGGTATGTATAAGGAATTATATATGATGACAATATTGGCTGTTTTTTGGTTTTCAGATCCAACAAATAGAACAGGCTCTTGAAAATATTACAGAAAATGAGAGCAAGAGACAAGCATTAAACAACTGGTTTGATGCCCAACAACAACGAATAGACAAATTACAAAAACCTTCAAGTATGGCGGCAGCAGAGAGAATCCTGGCAGACTGTGCGGTGAGTCCTAGATAAAGTACCTCAGTCAGGCCACGTAACATCATAGTACGGAACAATTCAATTAACCAAATATATATATTACGTTTTACTCTCTGTGGCAATTAGAGTATGTTTTATGATGAATGATAGTTTTTATTTACCAGGAGCTGATTATTATCTGTGCTGTCCGCTTTTAATAGAAATAAATATATATTATAAGAAATGTAATTCCATCATATTTACTTGTCCCCTTTGCTTTTTCAGCGCAATAGCAGTGCATCATATAACATTGGAGGTATAATGCAAAGCTTTAAACATGTTCATACAGAACTCATTTATAGAGTGTACCTTCTACCTACATTTACTATTAAAGAGACACATTAAAGGTCCTATATATAATACCAATTAAATATTATTCTATTAATAAGGATATTTGCTATTGGCTGTTATTAAAAATCTAAACTGCTTTTGGTTAACCAGGGATATGGAACGTTTTTGTATTTTACTAGGTATATAAAATCAGTAAGTACTTGATTAAATGCACAGTAAAAGTGGAATCAATTTTTTTTTTTTTTATCAAGCCCTACCTAATTAGAGACTCCTTTTAGAAGACCGATAAAGTGGTCCTCACACTCACAGTGAGGTTAACTAGCAGGAAAAGCATTCCCAGTTGGTTTAATCAGTATAGTCATCAAGGGTCACTTATGTTAAAATGTCTGTGACTATTCGGATCCCACCAACTGGGCATTCTCTGCTTGGTAACCTCCTTCATCTCTGGTCTCTGGGAGTGAATATATGACATAGCAACATTCAAGGTCAGTTATCTATCCCGTCTAATCACTCTACATTTAATATGCCTTTATTTAAATTGAATATATATATATATATATATATAATCACATATAATAGTTGTCAAACTACGAATCGTCGTCACGTGAAGCGAGGGACGCAGTTTGGTCCGCAGCGGAGGTGGAGGCTCCCACGTCGGCTGCAATGGGGGACCGCGGGACTTAGAACGGAAAATTAACGAACTTAGCATCCAAAAAAAACATTACGACTTCGCAAAAATACGACCTTAACGGCCGAACTGCGCGCACCTGAAAACATTAAAAACACAATAAATACACACAAAAAAAGGGGGGGGGGGGTACCCAGGACCTCTGCAAGTGAAGTTACACCTCAATTTAAGTCCAAATTCCTCAGTTTACACATACGAAAATCCCCTAAGCGAGCGAAAAAATGGCCCGCGAAAAAAACGAAAACGAGGCTACAGGACCCTAATGAATGCAAAACACCACCAAGCACATACGGCTTTTCAAAAAAGCCGTACGAGGTACAAGATACACTCTACGCTACATCATACACAGACGCGTAACACTTACACATTCGCCGCCATTTTACAACACTACCTTACACAATGCGGATGTACACAGCTACCCTAACGGCTTTCCCTCGCGCACGCAGCCTATTTACACTACACACTGCACACATTGCTGACACTTACACTTCAGCTCCACAACACTGCAAACCTACAATGTATGCTGCAGGAAAATCAAAACCGATTTTCAGCTCTTCAGCGTAATGCTTTCTGCATATATTACTTCCAAATAGGTAATGTATATTCATTTCTTAATTTCTTATTTATTTCATTAGCATACAAAAAAACATATACACAAAGACAAAAAAAAGAATCTCACAAAAAAAAAAAAAAGGCGCTCAGTGCTAGGCTCACAATGAGCGCCAAAGGATCTCAGACCACAACAAAAATTAATGTCTGGCCCACACAGCATTCCCTGCGTTACAATTTTATTCCCTTGCGCACGCAGCCTATTTACACTACACACTGTACACATTGCTGACATTTACACCTCAGCTCCACAACAGTGCAAACCTACATCGTATGCTGTAGGAACATCAAAACAGATTGTCAGCTCTTCAGCGTAATGCTTCCTGCATATATTACTTCCAAATAGGTAAAGTATATTCATTTCTTAATTATTTCATTAGCATACAAAAAAAAATATCCACAAAAAATAAAAATCTCACAATAAACACAAAACCCATTCATCGCGCCACTCACAACGAGCGCCAACTCTGCTCATAGCAACAGCGCCTATCAGGAAAAAAAAATACAACAACCAACAGCCTTGCAGTGAGCGCCAAAGGTGCTCAGCGCGAGGCTCGCAATGAGCGCCGAAGGATCTCGGACCACAACAAAAATGAATGTCTGGCCCAAACAGCATTCCCTGCCTTACAATTTTATTGCCCCGTCATTTTTGACGGGCAAGTCGCTAGTGTGTGTGTGTGTATATATATATATATATATATATATATATATATATATATATATATATATATATATATATATATACAATGTGTCCAGTAGCCATTTAATTATGTCACAGTCCCTGGCATAGAAAGGATCTCACCCAGATCTCCACTTAGTAACAAAACTGTAGAGTTTAAGTCGTTATTTCCATTAAATATGTCTTCTCGGCCATTACCTTGATTTAACTTGACACCAATTTTAGAAAATCCATACTCACAATTCTGCAAAGTAGTTCTGGATATTTTGTTCAAATGTCGTTCTTTATAAAAAAGGGGAAAAATACTGGTTGTGATTTAGTAGAGAAATGTCAAGAGAAATCACAATGTACAGATAAGAGTTTTTGTCTTCAACCATTGGGGATATTGCTGTCTTTTGCAGACTCTTTGCACCTTTCTTTATATGTAACAAGACTTATTTTGTCTTGTACTATAATCCTTTATTCGTTTTAAATTATTCTGTTGTGTAGGGTAGAATGTTGTGTTGATATAAGTTTTTTTTTTTTCAATGATACAGGTAGATTTATTGACAATAAACAAATTTGAACCATAAATAAATTGTATTAAACTAAATGTTATTCTAAGACCATACAAATAAAAGCATACTGCAGTTTCCCCTAAACTGAGCTTAAAATACCACTGTAAATTGAGTAGAACTTATATATATATTTGTAATATTTGTAACATATTGAAATATTTAGCAGCTATGTAAGCTGTGTGAATAAAATTATTATTACTTTATCAAGCTTTGCTTGTGCTGAAGGGTGCCATGTTTGTATCCTCCATGCTTTCTGCTGGCTTGGAGATGGAGTTGGACATGTTCTGCTAAATTTGTATTACCTAATCAAGTGTGGAAGCTGGAAGAAGGAAAAGTGACCAGGATTTTTTGACTGGTTGTTTCATAGAAGATTTCAGCATTGAACACCTTCCTCCTCCCTCCCATTAGAGGCAGCTTGCAAATACACTTGCAAGTCTTGCTCTGTAACTGCTCCTTGTGTCTTTTTAAAAGGAAGTATTGCTCCCATGGCAGCTTTGGAATCTAATAAAATGAAGATTTTCCCTGAAAAACACTTTTATTCCCATGGCTTACATCATTTGAAATGAAGATTCATATGTTTAGTATGTTCTTATGAAGACCGATAGACAAAAGAAATGAGCAGAATAGCAAGTAGGAAAACCCTTTCTCTAAGGCTACATTCAAGTTAGCTTTCCAAGAATGAAGCAGCCAAACAAGATTTTTTCTCAAATGCTTTTATGTTCATGGCTTACATCTATTGATATGTTTGTTACATGTTCCATAAGCACGTGAAGCTTTATTAAAATATAGTAGCCAATCTACTGCTAAACTCCCTAGCTCAGAACTTCCTAAGTGGGAAATTCTAGGTGGGCTACTGAAAGTTAGACAACTCACACAAGGAACATGGACAGAGCTTATAAGATTATACCACTGATTAAGAAGCTGTTTGCTGTGGCTGTGCTAGAAACATGACTTTCGTCCCACTTACCAATGAAGTATACACGTGAGGCACTGAAATTTAAATAAAGCACAGAAATGAAATATATTTTTGCAGGTCACATTTCAGTGTCCATGGACTCAGACTAATTATGTAGAATTAAAAATCTGAATGATTTATTATTTTTAGAATACAATATTTTTTAACTTTGTGATAATTTTCAGATCCTCTTTGCAATTTGCAGGCAGCATTGTGTATGCATTGTACGCTATTTTACTTAATATACAGAAAGTGTTGTAAAGCCTCTGGTCCAGTTTAAAAAATGTCAATGTAAGAATCCAGAAATGTTTGTAGGATGTCATCAGTAGTAATTGGAGATGATCTGCAATTAAATGCATGTTTTACCAAACTATAAAGTGTTGTTCAATGTATACATCTAATTATGCACAGGAATTGGGCACACAGTAAAGGCCTTCTAAGAATTGTAACTGCAGTGTATGTAATGTATAATATATTAATAATTTCTATTTTCATTTTACATTACAATTCAGTAACACCTAATTTGAAACTTACAGTGAATGGTGTGTTTCCTTGTAGGACCTTGAGGAACAATTGGCCAGTAAGCCCAGTGCAATTGAGGACTTGAAGAATGAAGAGAAGGCAGGAAGTGTATTCCAAGGAACATTAAAGGAAGAAGCAATTGATACTGATAAACTGAGTAAAAAGAAGGATCTTGTTGCCAGTCAGGTGGGTTTATCTCAGTTCTTACTTTGTCTACCAGCAAATTATACCATGGATATTCCTAGGCCAAATATTACTTATAGAAGGTTTCTGGATTTTACTAGGTTTGTAATACCTATATATGTTTTTCTTCTAAAACTCTTTTTCTACCTAAAATCATACAAATTGTACACGCTTGGGTCTGCGCTCTGCACAGCCAGTACTTCAGAGTCTGTGTCTTCATGAACTGCAGTGTTTCAAATAAGCTAGTCAGTGACCATGTCTCAGTAGCATGTTGCAGAATATTGCTGAGAGATGGTTACTGATTGGCTGTTTTGACACACGGCACAACCTTCCATATCCCTTCAATAAAACAAAGTACATAAAAAAAAAATAGATAAATAGTTATATTACAAACCTAGCAAAATCAAGAAACTTTCCCTATCCCTTTAACTATTTATATTGTGGCAACATATTTTACAGCACTGCCAAAATAGTTTGTTCTACTATTTATTTCCAATAGTATGAATAATTTCACCATATAAAATTCCATACGTACAATTGCTAGTCTCATTTCATAGTTTAAAAGATGAGAATTGTTTCAATGTATTGAATAAGATTTTGTAAGGTAGGTCCAATCAGCACTGTACTACCAGCTTGTCTGACTGTTCATGTATTTATTTGTCAGGTTGCCCAGCTGAGGTTTTCTACACGGTCTTTGTTACAGCACTGGAAAACCTTTGATGAAAATTATGAAGTTGTAAACAGGTCAACTGTCAAATTATTGTGTGCTCTGGGACAAAGCAAACATCTATCACTATCACTGCACACCTTGAGGAGTCAATTAAAGAGCCTGCAGGTACATGAGATAAGTACAGTACTTATATGGCCTGTGCGTACAAGTAAGCAGCTATAATACTGTAGGCATTGGCAAAAAGGACCGGTGTCCAAAAAGATGGATCACCGCTCACTGCTAGATCTTGGAGTGTCGGCCAAGTTGTACATTACTGAAAAATAAAAAGACATTGGCATATAGGTGGTAACTTCAATTGTCCATTAATTCATAACTCAACTAGCAATAATAAATGGCCCAAACTGGTAATAGTTTATTTATAATGCCATTATAAATTGTAAAAGAGATAAACTGATTTCCAATATGAAGACTGAATAGTTAGAAATAGTCTGCTCTTCCCGTTCATGCTGAAGGTTTCCTACCACATGGATTTATTATTTTGTGCACTTATACAATATTTATTTTAATCACAGTGCCAGCTTGGTTAACCATGGTTAGGCTGGAAGTCACATTTTATTATTTTTCTTTTAGTCTGTACAAGATGAGGTGGAACAACATGAGGAAAACTGGGAAAAGCTCAAAGCCTCTCTGGGTAATCTGAGAGTTGCCTGCAGTCCAACTGCCTCAACGGTGCTAGAGGAAAAGTATAGAGAATTACACACAAGGTGGGTTATGCTAATCAGATTATTGTCAGCCTCGGGTGTATATCACCTGTGTCATAAAGGGACTTCAGTATTACTTCAGGGAATAAGAACTATGCTGAACGCAGTGTTGGAATTGTGCTGCTGTATCTCATTGAACACTTTAGTTGCTATACTTCTATACGCTCCTATGGTCTGGTATATAGGGGAACTCTGACTGGGGCAGTAGTAAACTCCATAGAAAAGATAATACAAGTCTTGTAAGTGAGAGCAAGAAGTGAGAGGAGGGGGGATGTAGATTAGGGGGCATTGTGTAATGTAGAGCTAGGAGATGTAATGCAGATGCTCTACGTGTTTTAGATCATGCATACCTGTGCTTTTGTTCAGTGCAAAATATAGCAAGCTGCTAACACGTGTATTATTATTGGAAGGTGGAAGATTGAGAACTAATGTGCAAAAATACTATATTACTGAAAGAGTAGTAGATAAGTTGAAAGGCTTTTCAGCACAAGAAGTAGGGTCAAACACAGTCAAGGAATAATAGGTTAGGCGTAGTAGATAGGAGTAGTAGATTTAATGACCAGATTAGATGGGACTTTAGCTTCCTGTCTAATATGATGGAAGAAAGACCAGATAATAGTCTCTGTAACCCATTTGCAAGAAGTAAAACACATTGCTAGCTTTTTGGGTAGTCTGGGTTAAATGAAACCAATTTGTAATAACTTTTTTATAACACTATGTTAGGGTAGGTTTCTTTATAGTGGATGATTAGTGAGCTACTGGGTAGTAGCAAGAGAACAATGATTAACTAAATAGTATGTCAGTCTAGCCTGCTCATTGCATTTACCTAAAATATAGCTTTAGCTTAATTAATCCTCAGGATGTCCTTATACTTGAATTATTTTATTGCATGTGTCCCTATGTCTGCCAGAAGGTTCATTCATTTGTCTTCTGATCTACCTTTGGAAGACCCCAACAATAGGTTCACAGCAGAATTGAAGAGCTGAGAGTCACAAGAGCTGATAATCTATTCCTCATTGTAAATTAAACTAAATCTACTCTTCTTGGGAAATGACCACAGTGGAGAATTGGTGATTTATTTATTTTGTATGTGACAGGTGGGCAGAGTCAAACCAAGAGCTTACCCACCACTTGCAGTCAGCACAACTCTTGCTGCAGCTTTGGGAGACATATACCGAGTTATACTTAGAGAACACATCACGGCTTGGAAATTTAGAAGAAAAGTGTGATGAGATCCTACATGCTAAACTATCAGAAGACAAAGTGACTGACACCTTGTACCAAAGGATACACGATGTGCAGGTATGTGCATCTAATATTATACCTGTACTTATACATTGTACTTATACATATTACAAGCATTAGCATGTTTACATGTATGCCTAGATTATAGGACTGGTGTAGTTTGGTGAAAACTTTGCATCAGGGAAGTGTATTGCATGCTATAAACATGAGCATAAAATAATTTAAAGAAGTTTTGGGTTTTTTTGAAGACTGGCTTTAGCAATTCCTTCTCTCTTCAGGGGGGAAGCGGGTTGTTATGTGATTGGCGCTTATTGTATTACACACCTACCAACTTTCCCAGGCAGTCACAAGCATAATTACATGACTTGCAGCCCTATTCAATTCGAAGCCCGTAAGTGCAACGTGAGACCCGCAAAGGCTGCAGGCATACAATTTGGCTGCGTCACTTTCCCTTTTTAATAAAAGTACAGTAAAGTGTGTATATTTGCATTTAAAGTGCTACGGATTGGAACCCTTGCGAGTCCTCTCTAGCACCCGTTGGCTTCTTGGCTTCATTTGCCGGTTACGAGGTTGGACGCCAGTGAAATTGTTGCAATTTAATAGCATGATTGGAAACGTTAGTTACGGGCTTGAGAGAAAGGATTTGCGGACGCAAAGTTCCACGTTCCGTAGCCTTTTTTTCGGCCTTAAGCAACAAGTCATGAGCGGCTTGCTTTACGGGGCCAATTATATAGCCGCAAGTCTTACGTGCTACGGTTTTACACGTTGGGGGAATTTAATAAGACTGTTGGTCCTGCAGAGATAAAATAACCTCTCCAACATACAACCTTCACCAAACTGTCATGGATGCAGCCACATTTTGTTTCTAAATAAAAACTAGCTTTATGCAATTTCCTGGCATATTACAGCTCTTAGTCAGACTAAACTCTGTCGAATTAATGTATATATATATATATATATATATATATATATATATATATATATATATTGCTGATACACTGACTCTTTTTGTTCCCCTGCTGTAAAGTTTTGTCTATTAAACGTTTGCAATTATGACTCGTGCAGATATATTAGTGCTTATTGGCTGCCGCTATCATTTGCATACATGTTGTGTCATTATTTAAATACTGTAACCTAGTAATTCTATGTGCCAATGAATAGTTTGAATATATTTATTCAGTAGTCTTAGCTGTTGTGACATCACTTCATAATAAAGCACTATATAGCTTCCAGGCTAACACCTGATTGCCAAAATATGAATCAACACCTTAAAATACAATGCATTGTAAATTGGCAATGAAGGCTGGTCTGATGTCTAATCACTGTGTTAATGGGGCATTGAAGTACAATATTTGATGTATTGTATCTTTAAAGGGACATAACTCAACTCTTAAAATATAGGTATTTCATTTTTTAGTTTTTGAAAATCATTTTATTATCTGTGGCATTAAAAGCAAATGTAATCAAGTATTTTAATTGCTGGAAATCAGTGAGGGAAATAAGTAGCTGGTATGCTTTTGATGATCTGAGCATGTGCAACACATTTACGTATGCACGTGAGCGCACACACGCACACATATACACACATGCACACGTCAGCAAAGATTAGATAACATGAAAAGACAGGAGGTCTTTAAAAAGAGTTTCTAACCTGCAATTTTAAATATGTTCCTTTAAGAACTAGATGTGACAATAGGCACATTGTTTTATGAATGTAATAAAGCAAAACAGTCTATAACTTATTACCGTATTGGTCCGAATATAAGCCGGTACCTAATATAAGCAGCACTGGACAGCTCCATTACTGCCTGTAAAACATCCATTAGCAATTTACTTATATGTCTTGTGAAGTGGGAGAGAACTTTGAAAACAACAATGTAATCGTGTTATAAAACTAATGAAAGAAGTTAAATGTTAGAGTACAGTTAATTGATTACATTAATTCTTACAAAGCTGCATCCCACTTGATAAGACAAATATACAAATGGAGTAGTGGAGTGGCCAAAAACTGCATACTAGATGTTAAGAAAATCACATATATAGTTGTCAGCATGCGGGTTGTTGCTAATGCGTAGCGAGCCCACTGCAACTGCGGCCCTTGCAAAGTGAGGGCTGCAGTTTCTGGCAAGGAGCACCAAAGGCGTTCCTTGTGCTGGTGGAAATGAGCGCCGTAGGCACTCATCCCTACGACCCCCTACGACTTCGCGAGGGGCCGCATTTGCGGAGGTAGAGGCTCGACGGCGCCTCACACTGGTTACAAACGACCGCACAATCTGGGCTGGTAAAAAAAAACATAAACACCCAATGACTAACTACGGACTTACACAAAAAATTACGACCGACAGCGGCAAACATTAAAAAACACAAAAATACACACACAAATAAAATAAAAACCTTACCACACCAAGGTGGGACACCCAGGACCTCTACACCACTGCTTAAACCTCGAATTTACAAAGTTTGCACACTCGAAAATCCCCTAAGCGAGAGAAAAAATGGCCACCAAAAATAATGAAAACGACGCTACACGACCCCTTAAGCCGCTAAATTACACAAAGCATATACGGCTACAAAAACCGTACGACTTACAACATACACCATTAGCAAGGACGCTTCATCATACAAACCCGCCTACCACAAACACCTTCGCCGCCATTTTACAACACTACTTTACAGAATGCGGAAGTACCCAGCTCTCTTTTAGAATAAAACATTATGTTCCTTTGATTTAAAGGTATAAAGTGTAGATTTATAGTTACAATTATAAAATTATAATAGAAATGTGAACTGGTGTAGCTCAATGAGGGGTGGTCAGCACGGCCCACAAATCTCTCACAATAAAAAAAAAATCATGAGAGGACTGTTAGGGTAGAAAATACCAGTTTTGCCATGAAAACTGTCCCTTGCTAACCGTTAATATTGTTTCCAATGTGATGTGACCCTGCTTCTAAAATTAGCAAACTTGGTACAGGCACCTATTGTAATTTGTATTTAGAGACAGATATGTGCATTATCAGAGGTCACTTGTATATCGGGTTTCAGAAACCAGTTATAAATCTACAGTTTATCTAGTGCAGGAATGAAAAGTATACATATAAATAAATATAATAGCAATTGGTTGTTACTAAGAATTCTATGTAGAAGTGATAGATAATTGAGCTTTATTGTTGGGTAATTTAAAAAATTAATTACATGAAAAAGTCCTCCCACTAACCCAATGACTTTATCCTACATAATAAGTACAGGAATCCATTTTGTGTTTGTTACATCACTTACTCAGAGCTGAATCATGGGATGTGTGTTTTAGCTATCTGTAGAGAGAGGATGAAGAAGCAGGGAACATAGTCATTGTAAAGATAATTGGATATGGTTGAAATAGACACCACACCTTCCCTCTCACTGGCACAGAAGCACCGCGTGTCTGTATCACTTTAAGCCTGTGTGTCTGTATCACTAGTGTCCTGGCCTGTGTGTGTGTGTGTGTGTATCACTAGTGTGCCGGCCTGTATGTCTGTGTATCACTAGTGTGCCAGCCTGTATGTCTGTGTATCACTAGTGTCCTGGCCTGTGTGTGTGTATCACTAGTGTCCTGGCCTGTGTGTGTGTGTGTATCACTAGTGTGCCGGCCTGTATGTCTGTTTATCACTAGTGTCCTGGCCTGTGTGTGTGTGTGTATGTGTATCACTAGTGTCCTGGCCTGTGTGTGTGTGTATCACTAGGGTGCCGGCCTGTATGTCAGTGTATCACTAGTGTCCTGGCCTGTGTGTGTGTGTGTATCACTAGTGTCCTGGCCTGTGTGTGTGTATCACTAGTGTCCTGGCCTGTGTGTGTGTATCACTAGTGTCCATGCCTGTATGTCTGTGTATCACTAGTGTGTATGCCTGTGTGTTCTGTGTATCACTAGTGTGCCAGCCTGTGTGTGTGTATCACTAGTGTCCTGGCCTGTATATCACTAGTGTCTATGCCTGTGTGTGTGTGTATCACTAGTGTCCTGGCCTGTGTATCACTAGTGTCTATGCCTGTGTGTTCTGTGTATCACTAGTGTGCCAGCCTGTGTGTGTGTATCACTAGTGTCCTGGCCTGTGTGTGTGTGTGTGTGTATCACTAGTGTGCCGGCCTGTATGTCTGTGTATCACTAGTGTCCTGGCCTGTGTGTGTGTGTGTGTGTATATGTGTATCACTAGTGTCCTGGCCTGTGTGTGTGTGTATCACTAGGGTGCCGGCCTGTATGTCAGTGTATCACTAGTGTCCTGGCCTGTGTGTGTGTGTATATGTGTATCACTAGTGTCCTGGCCTGTGTGTGTGTGTGTGTGTATCACTAGGGTGCCGGCCTGTATGTCAGTGTATCACTAGTGTCCTGGCCTGTGTGTGTGTGTGTGTGTATCACTAGTGTCCATGCCTGTATGTCTGTGTATCACTAGTGTGCCAGTCTGTATGTCTGTATCATGTCCTGGCCAGTGTGTATGTGTATCACTAGTGTGCTGGCCTGTGTGTGTGTATCACTAGTGTGCCGGCCTGTATGTCTGTGTATCACTAGTGTGCCGGCCTGTGTGTGTGTGTGTATGTGTATCACTAGTGTCCTGGCCTGTGTGTGTGTGTGTCACTAGGGTGCCGGCCTGTATGTCAGTGTAACACTAGTGTCCTGGCCTGTGTGTGTGTGTGTATCACTAGTGTCCTGGCCTGTGTGTGTGTGTGTGTATCACTAGTGTCCTGGCCTGTGTGTGTGTATCACTAGTGTCCATGCCTGTATGTCTGTGTATCACTAGTGTGTATGCCTGTGTGTCTGTATCGCTAGTGTCCTGGCCTGTGTGTGTGTATCACTAGTGTCCATGCCTGTGTGTGTGTGTATCACTAGTGTCCATGCCTGTATGTCTGTGTATCACTAGTGTGTATGCCTGTGTGTTCGGTGTATCGCTAGTGTGCCAGCCTGTGTGTCTGTATCGCTAGTGTCCTGGCCTGTGTATCACTAGTGTCTATGCCTGTGTGTCTGTGTATCACTAGTGTGCCAGTCTGTATGTCTGTATCATGTCCTGGCCTGTGTGTATGTGTATCACTAGTGTGCCAGTCTGTATGTCTGTATCATGTCCTGGCCTGTGTGTATGTGTATCACTAGTGTGCTGGCCTGTGTGTGTGTATCACTAGTGTGCCGGCCTGTATGTCTGTGTATCACTAGTGTGCCGGCCTGTATGTCTGTGTATCACTAGTGTCCTGGCCTGTGTGTGTGTGTGTGTCTGTGTATCACTAGTGTCCTGGCCTGTGTGTGTGTTTGTGTGTATCACTAATTTGCCTGCCTGTATGTCTGTGTATCACTAGTGTCCATGCCTGTATGTCTGTGTATCGCTAGTGTGTCAGCCTGTGTGTCTGTGTATCGCTAGTGGGCCAGCCTGTGTGTCTGTATCACTAGTGTCCTGGCCTGTGTGTGTGTGTGTGTGTATCACTAGTGTGCCAGCCTGTATGTATGTGTATCACTAGTGTCCTGGCCTGTGTGTGTGTATCACTAGTGTCCTGGCCTGTGTGTGTGTGTGTGTGTATCACTAGTGTGCCGGCCTGTATGTCTGTGTATCACTAGTGTCCTGGCCTGTGTGTGTGTGTGTGTATATGTGTATCACTAGTGTCCTGGCCTGTGTGTGTGTGTGTGTATCACTAGGGTGCCGGCCTGTATGTCAGTGTATCACTAGTGTCCTGGCCTGTGTGTGTGTGTATCACTAGTGTCCTGGCCTGTGTGTGTGTGTGTGTGTATCACTAGTGTCCTGGCCTGTGTGTGTGTGTATCACTAGTGTCCTGGCCTGTGTGTGTGTATCACTAGTGTCCATGCCTGTATGTCTGTGTATCACTAGTGTGCCAGTCTGTATGTCTGTATCATGTCCTGGCCAGTGTGTATGTGTATCACTAGTGTGCTGGCCTGTGTGTGTGTATCACTAGTGTGCCGGCCTGTATGTCTGTGTATCACTAGTGTGCCGGCCTGTATGTCTGTGTATCACTAGTGTCCTGGCCTGTGTGTGTGTGTGTGTGTGTATGTATGTGTATCACTAGTGTCCTGGCCTGTGTGTGTGTGTGTGTGTATCACTAGGGTGCCGGCCTGTATGTCAGTGTATCACTAGTGTCCTGGCCTGTGTGTGTGTGTATCACTAGTGTCCTTGCCTGTGTGTGTGTGTGTGTGTATCACTAGTGTCCTGGCCTGTGTGTGTGTATCACTAGTGTCTTGGCCTGTGTGTGTGTATGCCTGTATGTCTGTGTATCACTAGTGTGCCAGCCTGTGTGTCTGTATCACTAGTGTCCTGGTCTGTGTATCACTAGTGTCTATGCCTGTGTGTCTGTGTATCACTAGTGTGCCAGTCTGTATGTCTGTATCATGTCCTGGCCTGTGTGTATGTGTATCACTAGTGTGCTGGCCTGTGTGTGTGTATCACTAGTGTGCCGGCCTGTATGTCTGTGTATCACTAGTGTGCCGGCCTGTATGTCTGTGTATCACTAGTGTCCTGGCCTGTGTGTGTGTCTGTGTATCACTAGTGTCCTGGCCTGTGTGTGTGTGTGTGTGTGTGTGTGTGTGTGTGTATCACTAGTGTCCTGGCCGGTGTGTATGTCTGTGTATCACTAGTGTCCATGCCTGTATGTCTGTGTATCGCTAGTGTGTCAGCCTGTGTGTCTGTGTATCGCTAGTGGGCCAGCCTGTGTGTCTGTATCACTAGTGTCCTGGCCTGTGTGTGTGTATCACTAGTGTGCCGACCTGTATGTCTGTGTATCACTAGTGTGCCGGCCTGTATGTCTGTGTATCACTAGTGTCCTAGCCTGTGTGTCTGTGTATCGCTAGTGTGCCAGCCTGTGTGTCTGTATCACTAGTGTCCTGGCCTGTGTGTGTGTATCACTAGTGTCCTGGCCTGTGTGTGTGTGTGTGTGTGTATCACTAGTGTGCCGGCCTGTATGTCTGTGTATCACTAGTGTGCCGGCCTGTATGTCTGTGTATCACTAGAGTGCCGGTGTGTGTATCGCTAGTATCCTGGCCTGTGTGTATCACTAGTGTGCCGGCCTGTATGTCTGTGTATCACTAGAGTGCCTGTGTGTGTATCGCTAGTATCCTGGCCTGTGTGTATCACTAGTGTGCCTGCCTGTATGTCTATGTATCACTAGTGTCCTAGCCTGTGTGTATGTGTATTGCTAGTGTGCCTTTGTGCCTGTGTATGTCTATCGTGCCAGCCTGCGTGCCTTTGCCCACTTCTTATCTTACTGTTTAAGCCTCGGCAGCTGGTACTTTTGATTCCAGGTCAGTTCAGTCTCAGACATTTGTTTTCCTGAAATCTCCCATCGTATTTTCTAATCATCTTCTGGCATTTGGTGCCCTCTGTATGCTGGAATTAACCCTCCACTGTAATTACATCTGTCACACGGCTCACTAGGAATACTCTAAGCCGGCTCCGAAAACACTTGGATTTTCCCAACTCAGTCGCACGCTTCAAGGAAATTTTTATTATCAGATTGAGGCCAGTTTAAGGCTCTTGTGTCTCAAAATCTTATTTTGTTTTGTAGCCCAATATAGTTATTTTGTTGGCATCAATATAATAACCATATTATTGTTTCTTGATTTCTGAACATATATACAGACAAGCCAGTCCCTTGGGGTACTAGACTCTAAAGCAGGAGTTAACCAACTCCAGTTGCTGAACAGTGGCCAGGATTTTAGCATTGCCCTGGCCTGTGTTAAGCACTTGATGAATGATATTACTGTTGTGGGGTAGAAAATTAAAAAGATATTGTCAAGTATTTATAAAATGTTTGTTAAAATTTTACATTTTTAAAATTGGAAAAAACTTATAAAAATCTGGCAGTAAATAAAGTATATATACAAAGTTTTGGTTTCTAAACCCTTCTCTCACTCATCTATCCGATATGTTATCTATGGTATATGGCACTTCTCTATGCTTTTTCATAAAAATGAAGATATCATCTTACTTGAGGACTCTTGAAACCAGACTATAGCAAAAAAGTTGAGGAGATAACTAAATAATATAGAACTTTTTATTTTTTTATTTAGTGTTTCAGAAAGTGTGTTCAGTTATGGTCACTTTTTTGGCTCCACAAATATTGACAGACCCCAAAAAGGCTAAACTATGGTAATGGAATATGGAAGTCATACAAAATCAAACTTCAAATAGATTCCGCAAACAATGGTTTTGTTTAATATTTTTTCCGTCTTTCTTTTAGTATGAACACAAATTTAACAAAACATATCCTAAAGCTATATGTAGTTTGTAGGAAAAGCCTCCAATAGGAAAAACACCAAAAAGAGACAATTGTGTTCCAGATGATCCATTACTGGCTCAGCCAAGAAAGACCCCAACTGGACATGTCAAGAAAGCATTTTCAATCTAGTTCTGGAACCGTTATGTGCGTTTGTTATATATTACTTTTTTTGTTTGCCTTTCTAGGAGTTGGGCAAAAGTGTTGAGGATCTCCAGACACACTTTGTTCGAGTTTCAGAGCTGGCAGAGATGGTTATATCTCAGCATCCTGCATCTTCTGAATTGATCCTGTCTGAGAAAATAAACAATTCCCAAAGGATCGCTCACTTGTCCAGGAAGATTTCTGCAAAAGAGACAGAGCTAAAGGTATTCTGGAAAAAACAAATATTGGATACAAAATTATATTTTTTGTTAATAAAGTGTAGATATTTAAATATAATATAATGGTATAAACATTTGAAAATACTTTTTTAATGAAAATAATAATTATCTAAATCAAAGATAAATAAAAAAAATAGCTTCTGGGCTATTTTACCAAGGCCATCTTGGGGTTTAAACAATCTACATACAGATTATTGAATTTTCTGATATAAGGATCATTTTGTTATTGACTGGTGAAAAACAATATATTTGTAAATATTTTTTAATTAAATAAGTAAGCCATTATATGAAGGGTGAATAGGTGTGTCTACACAAGAAAAATATTTCATTTTCTATAAACAGCCTCAAATCGGGGCAACAGAGGTATTTATTCTCTCTTCATATGGAAATAACTTGATTAGGAATTTAGGTGTTATAATATGTGTTTATTTGTTTAACTTCTGCTTCTAGTTAATTGAGAATCATGTTGAAGCTTTCAAAACTGATCTGGAAAACCTTCACGCACATGTAAAGTCATTGGCCATTGATGTGGACAGTGCGTGCGCTGCAGGGAAAGATAAAGAACTAAAATCGGATGTTATAAAGGTATACATATTGTCTCTTTCTATGGTAACCCCACTTTAAATGGACGCAGAGCACCATATTGCTTATCATACATTTAAAAGAAAAAAAAAATAATATTACAAATGCTTTGTTTTCTCCATTTTATAATTGATTGATGAGTAAAGTTGCAGCAGAAAGGACTTTTCCTCCTCTGGCCTGACCAGTAGGAGGGAGCCATTTAAATGACTACTTTAAAGGGATATGGAAGATCTCAGGATTTTACTATGTATATATTATATCTTTGTATCTATTTACTTTTATGTACCAGTACTTTATTTTTTGAAGAAGTGCTTATAAGCCCTGTTTTTACTGCCTGAAATCAAATAAAAGTCTATATAGGGGTCTTCCCACTGCAGCTTATGAAGACACAGCCACTGTTGTACCTCTCAGCAACATTTTACTGCACATCCAGAGTCTGTGTCTGCATACACTGCAGAGGGCAGACCCATTCAGGTAATATTTGTTTGATGGTGGGCAGTAAAAATAGATCTTGTAAGCACTTCTTAATAAAATAAAAAAGTAAATAGATACACAGGTATATTATATACCTGGTAAATCAACAGGCCCATGCTCTCTTCCCATTCCCCTATATACTGGAATAGCACAGACTCCATGGCCATATGCATACCCTCTAATTTTTTACTTTCATAGACTGCACTCACAAAATGATTCTGTCTCTAGATGAAAACACCAGTGTCGTAGATTGCATTTTCTGGGTTTAAGGGCAGACCTTACCTACATATATCTATTTGTGTCATAATTCCCTTGTACAGCATCACCTGCTGGAGCTCTGTGCACTGACCGCTGACATTGAACGTCTGAATGAGGAGAGTTTCATGCTACCACTTGATGACCGCTCTCTGAAGACTGTACAGAATCTAAACCGTATATGGACCAAAACAGCAGCTGCAGCTTTGGACGAGTGCAGGTGAGCACCAGTATTGTGTAGTGGTGTGGGTGTGGGGATTAAATAAACTGTAAATATCACCAAGCAGTCAGCACTGCATGGGACCCAATATGTTTTTTTTATGTGGTTCTTTAAATAACTTCAAGCTGAAAAAAAACAAGCTTGAAATTTATCACATAGAATTCTTCTTCATTAGAGGGTTCTATTTCCTTGAATGAGCTACTTCCTACATCTTCTGTCTCGGGTAGGTGGAACCTTGCTAACTAATGAGCCCTCCAGAAGTCAAATTGCAGTTTTAGCTGCCAAATGTATATTGGGCAACTATCTCAGCAACCTTCAGACTTCACTACATCATAATTGCATAAACAAAGATACATTGAAGCCTGTATTTTTTACATTCTAAAAGCTGAAAATATTAAATATTTTACTACAGTGGTCCGTTAATAACAGATGAATTAAAGTATGTATATTGTTTATATTGGTTTATGACAGTGAAGGTGAAACACCATTCAGTCAGTTGTTATTAAAATATAGCTGGAAGGTACATTATAGCTTTTTGAGTTCATCTAAAATTGTATGTTTTGCAAGGGGAAGGAAAGGAGATGGGGTTGAAGGGAGCAAAGGGTACAAAACAATTAAGGGAGCATTAAGAAAAAATATGTTGCAAATTCTTGTGATATTAAAACTACTACATATGTATTGTGAAATGTAAAGCCTAGTTAATGGTAATATAAAGCCATGTTTAATGTAACAATGGCATTATAAAGCATAGTTAATGGTAATAAGGTGTGATGTGTGGGAGATAGCGAGTATATGAACATCTTTTGTTATGGTAAAATACAGTGGATATACAAAGTCTACACACCCCTGTTAAAATGTCAGGTTTCTGTGCTGTAAAAAAATGAGACAAAGATAAATCATTTCAGAACTTTTTCCACCTTTAATGTGACCGATAAACTGTACAACTCAATTGAAAAACAAACTGATAAAGTAGTGTAAGCCAAAATTTAAAATATTGGAGTTGCCAAATGTTGCCAAAGATTGGGGATTTTACTTATAAAAGATATCATCCACTACAGAAAGTAGCAGAGATCAGAGCCTGAGCAATAATTTGAGGAAACGTTCAATTAACTTCTAATCCAAATGATTAGACACTAGTAATGGTTAGCATCCTAGCAGAGGATATCACTAGCACATATATTTTTTTTTTTTTTTGCAGCACCTCTTGTTTTTTGTGACAGCTGCTTACCTGGAAAACAGTATATTGTATTTTAAAGTGCAGCCAACAGCTAGTAATATATAATCATATTCTATATTATCACTTTGAATTGCAGAGGTCAGCAGATGGTTGAACTGGAAAAAAATAACTTTCTTCAAAACTATAAAACTTGGATGCAATCTCTGGAGAAAATGGAGAGCCGCTTGACAGTGGGGATTGCAGGAACATTTGAAGCACTAAAGGAGCAGCAACAAGTGTATGAGGTACATACAGACAGTTTGGTTCACTTTGTGCTTTAGTAGTGGGAGTTCAGCAAGGTGTAAACAGAAGTACTGCTATAATCTCACCAGTTCTTCAATAATCCCACAAATATCACACCTAAAATTACTTTAGAACGCCTTGCCTCACTCCACTAGACTATGCTCCTTCCTCAAATCCTTCAAAACCTCATTAAAAATGCATCTGTTAAAAGAAGCTTAACATCTTTAGCCTCTATATGCACAATGCATCTATCACTCTCCTGTTCCACACCCAAACCCTTTAGACTCTTAAGGCTCCCATTTAATTCCAAGCAGTAATTACCTTCACACTGCCCACTATGTCTGCGGGTTAGAAATTTGCTACAGGTACAGCTGTAACTTTAATTGCTCAAGCCTGCAATTACAGGCTCACAGGCACCACTCTCAAAATATAAATTTGTACTTAACATTTCAGGGAATGATCCTGATAAATTAAGCAAGCCCGTAAGTTACAATTTAGACAGAGTCAATAGTAAATGAGGCCATCATCATGACGTCAGTAAAACACGCAGCCTTAATAAATTCATTCAAATTGTAAAACTGTAGCTTGTAACGTAGCCCTAAGACTTGCGGCTATTAATTTAGCCCCGTAAAGCAACCCGCCAATGACTTGCAGGGTAAGGGCGAAAAAAAACTACGGGATGTCGAAAATTGTAACCAGCCAGCGTCGCAGTACTTAGGCTGCAATGAGCGCCTAATGAGCTCATTGCAGCCAGCGGCGCAGTACTTAGGCTCGCCAGTGGCATAGAGGTGTTCAAGCGCGTAACTCTAAAAGCCCACCGAAAACGAAAAAAATCATGTACAAAAAATATTATATATTATATTATAACACACTCACACATAGCACAGGGGGAGACACAGGAAGCCTGGGAGTGAGGTTGCAAGTGAATAACACCCAGATTTTCTCGTTTTTCATCACACAAAAATCACCTAAGCAAGGAAAAAAATAGCAGACGAAAAACATAAAAGTTCAGAAACAGAGGAGCAAAAGCCTCACATTGTGTGGAAAACAGCATTGACAATTGTATTCCCGTCATTTTTGACTGGCAAGTTCCTAGTATGTATGTGTAGATAGATACATATATAGATAGCACCTCCTCCCTCTCTTTATCTAATGCCACTGATAATGTGATAAAGAACAAGAAACTGCCCAGGTGGGATAGATTATAATAATAATAGGCTTTAACAATTATCCAACACTCAATGTAAGGTTTAACTTGAGCACTAAAGGGGGTTGCTTTACATTTGCTTATTTTTCAGATTTCAAAATACAGAATATACTAACCATGTATTTCTTATCTTGCTGTACATGCTTCTTCCCTTGTATGATAAATAACATTTCCTTTTTTTATTTTGTGCAGAAACTTCAAGCTGAAATCGCAATTAATGAGCATATTTTACCATCCTTTGTAACCAAAGCACTGAGTCTCCTAGAGACTGAAGAGGAGGAGAACAGGTAAAATAACATATTCTACCTAATATAAAATACAGATACATTTCAAGAGACTCCAATATGCTGTTTATATAGAACTAATATTTAGTAAATGGTCCTTCCCGGTTATTGTTTGCTAAAAGCTGCCCCCTTTTTATCAGGATCACGTGTTGTTGTTCAGTCCTTCAGTCGTGTTCAACTCTCCGTGACCATATGGACGGGGCACGCGAGGCACTGAGTTTGAGATAGGATTCTTATAGGATTATTATTACAAAGAGAACCTGGCAGGGGTAGATATAATTTGGCTTTACAACATCTGCGATATCCATGTGTTGATTGTACCCGTAGCGCTATAGAATCTACTTGCACCATACACATAAAATGCAATATAAAAGGACCACTGTGCAATGACTAAGGACATGATTAAGCCGGGAAATAATAAGTTTTGAAGCCTTTGCTGAATCCTTGCTGCATCCATAATGCATTTGTGGTAACTGTGTGTGTGAGAGGGGTGTTTACATTTCTCTAGAGCAAAGGTTGTATTTCTAAATGCAAGCAGGTGGTTTTTGCACCTGTAAGGGGGAGAGCTGTTGTGTCAATTCAGGCAGATCCAATTATCTATCAAAGCCCTCTGAATTCTTCCAGTTCTCTCCTCCCCAACACTCACTCCACTTATAGCTCAAATTTAACACCCTTGTAATCAAGCTCTCAGGAAAGTGATGTAGCAAAAAATTTGGGGGGGAAATCTAAATTTTTGAAGACTCTGCTTATGAGTAGGGCAATACATTTTGTGTTTGTTACATACTTAAGGAACAAGAGTCTTTTTTTTTTTTGTCTTGAACTGCAGTGGTCCTATAAGGAATATTAGTTTATATAAATGATCACTATTATACAGAGAGATAAAATTGCATAAGGAAACATACAGTGTTGTATAATGAATGTATTTCCTTTTGCAGACACGAGTTCATATTAAAACTGGCTGCTTTAAAAGAGAAGTGGCAGAGCGTCATCAGGTTGGTGCACCAAAGAAAACTAGAGATAAACAACCTCCTGAAAAAATGGTTATATTTCACACTGTCAAAGGAACAGCTCGGAAAATGTTTGGAGGATATACAGGAGACGGTGACCAACATCAACAGGGAGAAATGTTATAGCATTTACCAGACCAGAAAACTCATCTACGATTTAAAGGTAGGTTGGAATAACTTGTCTATGGGTAGTGCTGAACCACATAACCAATTTGTCAGTTGGGTACATTTTTATAATCATCAACAAACACCCTGCTTTAATCAAAATTGTTGAGATATTGAGTTTTTTTGAGGGTTGTGTGTATTTATGTATTTTTATTTGAATATCACCATTATTGTGCATAGCCCTTTACAAAGACAAGGTACAAAATATTTACATTACAGTATAAGTGAACTTTACATAAAAAAAGTCCAATGGATAACATAGTGACTACCCAGAAGGGCTTACAATCTAATTATATGGAGAAAGACATACACATTAGGATAAAAGTGCATATGAAAGGAAAGATGCTACAAAATGTCTACAAGAGTATTCGCTAAAGGATCTTTGGAAAGTATAGGTGGCTTGAGCCTTGAAAGCAGTGAAATTATAAATGTTTCTGATATTGTGTGTTTGAGGGGTGTGGGGAAAAAAATGTTTTAGCCTAGAAGGAGCGCTGGAACAGTATGGAACAGTGAAGAAAGTTGGTAAGAAGGGAGATATAAGGAGTAGCTAAGGAGTGAATAGCCTTGAAACAGATCAATCAATCATTCATAGACTTCCCGACAATAGATACATAGTCCAGCACAGGAGTATTTAATAGATAATTACAGTGGTGCAATCAGGACTATATCCAATCAGAACTATAAGCCAATGTTTCCATGTGTGCATTTAAACAAGTTCACAATTAGGCATTCATCATTAAGCCTCCAGACAATGGAGCATTGTTAATATAAGTTTGTGCCTAAAAAATGCATAACAACCTGCTAGACAAAACCACTTTCCTCATCAGTCTATAGTGGGTGGAGACCAGCAGCTGCTGAGTTTAAAGTGAGTTTAATATTGATTATTTAAAATCATTGAATGTGAATTCTTTTTTTTAATAGTGCCTAATTAAAACATTTTACTACCACTGTTACGGCAATACAATTGTCCTTTAAATTGAAAAAAAAACACTGTATTGGGTGGATATTGATTCAATCGTACCTTGTATGTGTTAGTGTAAAGTGCAGGGATAAATATGATAATGTACAGTTCACAGCCCAATAAGTGACTCAAAGCAAATCAGTCCAGCTGTACTCAGACAGCAATAAAGGGATTATATTTGTTTCCTAAACAGTAAATCTATGTCTCTCCCGCACTGCCACTGTGCTCTTTCAACAAGCCGCTAAAGGCTGTTATCAGTACTCACATGAGATTTATTTTTTTTAATAACCGAGTAAATAATCCTGTTATGTGGCCAGGATTTAGTGGAGCACTGTATTTTTTATATATGCTCTCCCTATTCCCCTCCATGTTCAGTTACTTCTGTCTAACTCCCTCTACCTTCCTTCTAGTTTTCTCTGCCCCTGTTGTCCCCACTGGTTATCTAACTCTCATCACTTAACTGTCCATCTACTCCTATTATCTACTTGTGTCTCTCTAACTTCTGTCCAGATTACCATGGCTCTCTCATCTCTTGTCCAGACTTGAATCTCACCTCCTTTTTTCATGACACTGTCTCCTCCCTTGTCATGGTTGTTTCTCTCTCCCTTTTCCCGCCCCTCTTCTTCCCTTGGCTGTCTCTCTTTCTCTCCATTTCCTGTATCCTTCCCCATCTTCACTTGGTAGCATCTATTCTCCCTTTCCTCCATCTTCCCTTGGCTGTCTCTCTCTTCATTTCCCTTTTAATTGTTTTCCTCCTTTGCCCTATCACTTATTCTTTTCATGCCGTGATGGCCACTCTTATTACTTTCCACTGGGCATCTGTGTCTACTTTTTTAGTCACTTATTTTCTTTAATATATTGGTTGTCTCTAGAAAACATACTCTTGTCTTTCTCTCTTTTCTCTTGCCTTGTGTATCTCTCTTACTTTTCCCCCGGGATAGTGCTATGGAATATGTTTACACATTGCAAATAAAGGATAATAATAAAATAATACTTTTGTTATATCACATCTTTCTTGCCGCTATTATTCCTTTCGCCTGTCTGTCTATCATTCTCTTCCTTCCCTTGAATGTCTCTTTATTTGCTCCTTTTACTCAACATTTGCACAGTTTGTCAACTGTTTGGCTCATTGACCAACCTATACAAACCAGCCAATGATAGTAATAGCATAAAAGCAGAGCACTTTACAAAACAGTCCACTTACAGAGCATTACTTAGAGTACTAATTCACCCCAGTAGCCTTCTAACCACAGCTTTTATTAATATCTTCCCGTTTACAATAGGAAAATACATAAATGCTATTAAGTTGTACGGTCATCCTAGATGGGCATGTCTGTTTCTCTAATATTTCCATGCGCTTACTGTGTTTATTCAACAACTCAGAGCACACCTTCAACATTTTAGAGAACTGGTGTAATTTTGCTGCATTTGTAAATAAGCTGTGATTTACAACAGATCTTGTGTTTTCACTGTAGAATAAAGATCGGCTACTCAAGCGATGGCAAAGTGACTACTCTACGACCATGGCCACCTACAGCGACTTGATGACAGTCACTGACCCCAGTACAAGGGACTCTCTACATCGTGATGTTACTCATCTACAGGAGCTGTGGGACGGTGTGCAGCAGCAGATAGCGGCCAGTCTCACCCAGCTAACCTCCACACTCCAGGTTTGTATCACTTGTCTCACAATCAGAAAACAATGTGATCTATTGTGTAGGTCTAATCGTCGCCAAAGTAACAGTGCTAGTCCTTGTAAGGATGATACAGAACCAAAATACATTCAAGATCAAAAATAGTTTTCTATGGAAAGACACCAAAGGACATATAACAGTCTATAAAGCTAACATAAGCAAGTGGTTAATAGACAGTGGTTCCAGTTATAGTAGGATTGAAAAATATAATCAAATATGAATATCTGCATTGGTTCCAGTTATGGTAGGATTGTACAATATTTTATAATTACTAAAAATATAATTTACTAATTAAAAAAACAGTGAATTTAGTACATCTTAGTTCAAGTGATGTTAACAATAGACTGATCTTCTTATCAGAACCTAAGTATCTCATTACTAGGTTAGTGTTTTTCTTTTTCATACAGCCTTTGAGTATCAGTGGAGTCAACTCAGAAGTCAATTGCAAATAACCATATACTATCCCATATACCTACCTATCTCTGCTGTTGCACTTTAACTTAATCATGTTGTCCAGCTGTTACCACAGTTACCACTACTCCTACTGCTACGTATTTATGCTTGGTATTAAAGGGATATGTAAGTGAGATGGATTATGAATGCATCTGATAGAGGATAATTAGTAGTGTAGGAAAATATTTTTTTTGCATGAAAACATCCCAAAATAAACATTAATTAGCTTACCTTGAAGTTAGCAAAATTTCCTATGTTTTTTTGGCATTTGCATTTTATCGTGTACACCCCTAGAAAACTCCACCTCAATTAGCATAACATCTTAAGTTCAGAATCAGGATAATACATTGCATCATTCTTCACCTAAGTGGCTTCTGGCATGTGCTCAGTACAAGAACTGCAACAATTACTTCATGTGATCTGTACCAGAGAGGTCAAAATATGTATCTTGCTGTATTTCCTGTGGGTACACTGCTGTATTTCCTGTGTGTACCCGGCTTATGTAAGCGTCCTGTGGGTGTGAACCACTGGATTTGACTTTTGTGCAAATAACTTTGTAAGTACACTGACCTTTACTATATAACACATGTTTTCATACTCTACTAATTCTCTTCTATCAGATGTATTCATAACCCAGCTCACTTGCTAGAATAAGTTATAAATGAGTGACCAGGGAGCAGAGTTACAGCACACTTGTTTACCTGGTTATCCCCAGAAGTGTTTTGAAGGTCTTCTGTTGAAATCAATGACACATTGTTCATGTATTTCTTGTGTAATCTTCTGCGGACAGGATATTTTTTTTAAATAATGCTTATTCAAATGTTTAACTGCTCTGGGATTAGACTGTGTCTGCTAATGAACAGTAATGTAGTTGTAAGAGGTCATACTTGTCTGCCAATCAGACAACATACTGCTGTATGCTCTCTGCACTACCTGTTAGTTTGAAGAACATCTAAATGGGTGTGTTTCTTTTTTTTCATGCAAACCAATCGTTAAAACATGTTTTTTAAAATACATGTATAAATATTTTGTTTGATGTCCCTTTTACTGGCCTTTTTTGTGTCCTTTTAAATAGTAATAATGAAGATCTGTTTGAGCATTTTATACTTTGCTGGTGCTTTTATTTTGCAGCATTGTTCCAAGAACATTATCGCATTGTATAAATGTATTTGAGTGATTTGCCTCAGTTAGGTTCTATTTATATATTTAGTATGATACAATGTATAAATGAATGTTTCCTGTTCTTGGCAGACATTACAGAGCTTTGAGCTGAAGGTCCAGGAACTAAGGAAGATTCTTCATGACTTGAAGGTGCGAGTGGATCAGCCCCTTCCAAAGCTGCACCAGGAACTAGAGAAGTCAAAGCAATCCACTAAGGTACGGACTCCCGAAAAAGTCCATGGGCCTCATTCAAATGCGATTTGGCCAATTAAATTGGGCTCTATATAAGCACAGAGTATGTTTTCTTACAGAAGTTTTTAGTTAGTGAACTTCTATCTAAAAGAAAGGTCTTCACTAACTAAAAACTTCTGTAAAAAATATGCTCTGTGCTTATATAGAGCCATGTTCAATTGGCCAAATCACATTTGAATGAGGCTCATGTGAGCTCAGGGTTATGGTGGGATACTGTGCTTTTAGCTGAGGGTCCTTATAGCCACTGCAATGTCCTAATAACAGGAACTAGTTATTTTAACTATGCATTGATCACTGCTAAAATTCCTATTTAATGATTTATTATATTTAAAATTCCTATTTAATCTTTGAAAGTGAATTTAGTATTGAATATATATATTAGAGTATCAGCCTTCAATTGATCTGATATCCTCCACCCTGATAAGGTCAACAAGAGGGAAGTATGGATTGATTCCCTGACAGGAATATTGATTTTCTTTCTGGAATGTACCAGGTATATAATATACCTGGGTATCTGTTTGCTTTCGTGTACTTTATTTTATTAAGAAGTGTTTATAAGTTCTGCCTAAAATCAAATAAACAGTCCCTTAAGGGGTCTGCCCACTGCAGCATATGTAGACACAGACTCTGTAGGGCAGGATGTGCAGTGTAGTGTTCTACCACTTTCAGCCGTGTATATTGCAGAATGTTGGCGAGAGATGGTCAGTAATTGGTTAGTATGAGACACTATCCACCCAACCCTATGGAGCCTGAGTCTTTGTGAGTTGCAGAGGGCATACCCAATCAGTTCAATGTGTTTGATTTTAGGCAAAAACAGAGCTTATAAACACTTAATAAAATTAACTATATAAAAGTAAATAAATAGATACACAGGTATATTATATAGCCAGTGAAATCCAGGAACCTTGTATATCCCTTTAAATTGCTTTAAGAACAATCTGATTAGAGAAAGGTCCATTTATCATAGGTTATCCCTACAGCAAAACAGAGACCAGATTAGCACATCATGTCTTTGTGTTTCATTCCTATTTTCTGTTGAATCTGTTTAATGTCCATTAGCATTTCGGGGGAAAGGCAAATGAAAAGTCTTGTTGTATGTAATTAATGTTCCTAGAGTTGTTTGTTGTTGTAAAGACACTGGGCAATGTTCACAGGATGAGACGTTAGTGAGGTGACTGGCTTATTCTAACAAACATCAGTCTCATTTAAAAAAAAAACGTCCTCACATGTTCCTGGAAAGGCCCCAGAGAATAACAAACTGGTGAGATCTCATCTTACTAATGAGAAAGTTCTCACCTTAGTGAATATAGGCCAGAATCTAGTTCAAATGTAGGGTAGATTTTTGTTTAGGTTTTCACACTCTCTATTAAATTGTTAGTACATAAAATATATTAAAAGCACAGGCAAAGATCTGTTCCTCTAAAATACAGTATTTATAAATGTGTTTATTGTGCTCATAACTAAATACTGTATTTTAGAGGAACAAGTCTTTGCCTGTCCTTTTAATATATTTATGTACTAACAATTTAACGGAAGGTGTGAAAACCTAAACAAAAATCTACCCTACATTTTGATTTAAATATTTCTTTATGGGCCATACCTGTCTGCCAATGAGACCTACTTATTTGAATATTCTCTCTGTATTTCCTTAGTTTTAAGGAAATGTGGACAGGTTTAACTTTTTATTTTTGTGTAAAATGTTCCTTGAAATGAAAAAAAAAAACTTGTGTCCCTATTAACTACGTGAAAAAGTTATTTAATATGTTTAAATTGATTCAGAAAGAAACCTCCACAAGGGATGCAAACTACTTCACTGAATGTATTGATATTTTAAATGGGGGGAAAACAGTATTGATGCTTTTCAATCTTCTAGCAAAGCTTAGTAAATATGCCCCAAAGAAATGACACATTCAGTAAATGATATACAACACAAAAGCTTAAATTTGGCAAAAAAAGGGTCACTTCAGTCATATGTTTGAAATATACATTGTAGTTTTATATATATATATATATATATATATATATATATATATATATATATATATACACACACACACACACTTGTATGCACACAATATTTTAACTGTTTATTTAGTAAAAATAAAAATATCCTAGAAGAAAGCAGGCAAAGAAAGAGACCCTTGATTTAATTTTAGACTTGTGACATTGACCTCTATTTAATTATTTTTCTTGAGGATAAATCCAGATATTTCTTTCTTTAGCGTGTAATTGCTTGAACCCTTCCAGTGCCAGTGAGGGCCAGTGACTCTTTGTACTCTGCTGGCCTTGCTTGTGGGCAGAGCGTTGGGCAGCTGGAGGGCAGGGTATTGTCCCATACTGTTATTCTTCAATCTGCATGCTTGTGTACGTACCCAGCCCCCTTCCTTTCCACCCCTCCCCCCTGACCAATCAGAAGATTAAACAGGTTTGCAAAAAAAAACCTCAGAGCTAATCTGCAAAGCTTTCTGTGCCCTGGGCTTCAATGCAGGAACTGGAGCAGGCGCTGGGCGAGTGGAGTGTGAGTGTAACCCAACTGGGCACCATGAAGTCGGACTTATCACATTATATTATCGCTGATGATGGGCTGGTTCTAAAGAAACAGGTGGAGGCTCTGCACAGACAGTGGGAAGAGCTTTGTCTGAGGGTAAGTTACAGCACACTGTAATGCTCACTGTTTGTCTTAACCTCTAGAAAACTTTAAAGTTGGGTATAGAATTAATCAGATGTGTGCTTGGTTGTGTCCAGCTATATGTATGTACTGTGTATGTCTATAAGGATATGTAGTATGTAATGCTGATCAGGGGTTCATTTAAAAGTATTTAAATAGATACCCGTTACATACCATGTCAGGAACTGGACATTTGGACACTTAATGCCAACTAGTACATGTATCTGACCATATGGTTTTGTATTGGTATTCTGTGTATAACTAACTGGACAGAATGTAAGAAATGAACTGTTCTGAAATGTGTGAATCATTTTCAATATTATTATTATGATTATAAATATTGTTTGTTTTTTAAATCCAGTTATATACCTGGCTCCTAAAATGTTACTGCTGGCTCCTAAGTTTTTAGTTCATAAACAAATATTTGTATAAACAGAGTGTTGGTGCTATAAAATAAAGAGATAATAATACATTTTACTGGCTCCTTATGGTACACATATACATTTGTCAAGTCCTGAATCACATGACACAATATACATTTTATTTTCCTATATAGTTGAACGAACGAGCGGGTTTTGGTTGATGACAATGTCACTATTTGGCTAAATAAAGTCCTCTTGCTGTTCTGTGTCTCACAATGAATTAAAATAAACTGGTGATACAATCTCGGAGGTTGGCTTTGACAAGCTGGTTAAGTGGATTAACTTGAAAGGGCATTTAACACTATGTTTGCTGGATAGGCCAGTGGATGTGTGTGTAGTATGCAGTAAAGTATTACTATGGGACCGCTGTCATTGTAATGTTGGTTTCCTGCTGTCACAGTAATTATGTGGTAGGTTTATTAGTTTACATTTATGCATGTGTGGTTAGTCTGAGCTCAGCAGCCAAATGTGATGTCGGGTGCTCACATTCACCAGATGTAAATATTGTGCGTCACAGTGAGGAATTAAAGTTGTTATCACTTTAAATGCCCTTTGTGGTCAATATTTTTTCTATGTGTTTTTTTTCAACAAAATTACAATTGGCAAAACATGTTTTCAGAAGATTAAATAAACACAGCTATTATTTTTTTCACGATTTATTCTTTACAGCAGCATTCCATTTTCTACTGGGCTTTTAGTGCTCCTTTTCTCTCATGAGCAAGTGTGCTTGCAAACTAATGTACTTTCCATTAGTCCTGTTGAAGGCACTTACAGGTGTAGCTGCCAAATTTCCTATTGTACAGATAGAAGCTTCATGTCTGCTTTCAGTCCCCTCCCACCTTAAGAAGTAGATCAGTGGAAATTGAAGTGGAAGATTCCACAGCAGAAAAGTTGCGTATAAAAGTAATACATCGGAGGCTGTAATGTTTTACATTATAAAAGTGTGTAGTCTTTCAAGTGGATATTTTAAACTTATGACCATAGTGTTCCCTTAAATAAGGATAGAATCATCCAATACATCTATACTTACATACACACATATATAGCTATACTTATACACTCAAAACTCTGCTTAGCTATTATTGGCTTAAGTTCTAAAGTGGTGTGAGCAATAAAGAGGAAGGGATGCATCAGGTAATGACTCAAAAACACCTTTTTGCCATACAACTGAGCTTGCCAAATGTACATCCTAAATTAAAAAGTGAAACACAGATGGGCAATTAGATGGCACATGTTATATATTGGAGCACTTAGAATTATACACCAGTACTGTGATCACACCACCCTGAAGCCATGTTGGATGGGAGACCACCTAGGAATACCAGTAGCTGTATGCTGTGGGCAACTGGAGAAGGAACTGGCAAACCACTGCAGTATCTCTGCCATGAATACCAAGTGGATCAGCATGGTATGTTACGGTCCATGAGGTCACAGAGAGTCAGACTTGACTGAACGATGCAAACACACTGATAACAGAAAGTTATAGGGACACTGACGGATGTCTGCGATTATAGTGTTTAATACCCGCTCTGGCTCATTAGATTCGCACACCTAATGTGATGAAATTCTCACACAGGTGCTTTTCAGGCGTTTCAGCACTGGAAAATATATTTAAGTCAGAAGTTAAGCTGCATCATTTAAAATAAAACACTTTCTAGATCAACTAAATCACACGTGGGAGGGGTGTTTGAATGGTAGGTCTTCCATGTTCTGGTCTGTTTCTGTATTTTCCCTGCTCCTTGCTATGGGAGGTGTGAGATGCCTCTCCCACATGCTATTTACACAAGCTTAAAAGGGCCACTGTAGTGATCATACAGTAGGATTTTAATATCAGTACAAATTGGTATTTAACAAAAAATAAATTCATTGTGGCTTTTAAAAGGTACATATAAAAATTAGCACTGTATATTCCAGCACAGGCGCTTCTCCCCACCCCTGTTCTAAAAACAATTCAGTGTTATCAGGGCAAGCGGTATAGACTAAGGACAGTCCCCCTGGTTAGATGTTCTCCCAAACCCCTGATAGGAGTAAGGAGAAGCAGTTTGCTCAAGTCCAGAACACTTTCACATTTATGTTGAAAAGCTACATTGTTTTTTCCCATCAATAACTGCTTTTATTACTAACCAGTTCTATAATAAATAAATGAAACCCTTTTTTAGGATCTTTACATTGTTACTTTTACAGATCTAAAACAGTTTGTAGGTTGCTGCAGTTTGCCTTTAGTACCCTAACCAGTGCCCACTGTCCTCCTTAATGTAGGTGTCTATACGGAAGCAGGAGATCGAGGATCGTCTCAATGCCTGGAACGTCTTTAATGAGAAGAACAAGGAGCTGTGCGAATGGCTGACCCAAATGGAGAGCAAAGTGCTGCAAACCGCAGACGTCAACATTGAAGAAATGATTGAGAAACTACAGAAGGTAAATGGAGGCTCAGACATGGGCAATGCGTTTAATGGTATTTGCAGAATATATGTGGGGTATTGCCCCTAGTACTGTTTTTATCCTCACTATAGTCTCATATTTATAAAGTTCTTTTGAAGTACAAATAGGCAAAAAATTTAAATAAATAAGTAAACCTGTCATTATTTTCTTTTGCAACCTGTTTTGTGAATTTGGTTGGGATTTGGATACAGATAAGAGGTTATTTCAGTTATTCTAGCCCTTCTAAAGAACTTATAATAAATAAGAGTCGACTTGCATAAAAATATATACAGACATGTACAAGGGGAAAAAAACTATTGTGTGTCAGGTATGTACTAAACTAACAATATTAGCAGTGTAAGTCATGGACATGAAACATTTTGGGTAAAAAATCAGGATTGTGGAAGAATCTTTGTTTATGGGTGCGGGAAACAATTTATTTCTCTTAGATGACTGCCTCAGAGTTGGATCATGAGGCTGTGTGTTTTATCTATTAGTGGAGAGAAGGAGGGAGCAAAGAGACTTTTATTAATATAATTGGATAAGAGTGGAATTGACACTACACCCCTTCCCCTCATTGGCCTGAAGTAGCCTCCTTGTTTCAGGAAATGCAGCTATATCTGACCCACAGGACCCAGCAGAGGCATTGCATTTTAATTTTGCTAATTACATCTAGCTGTATGTCTCTCTTACTGCTTAATTATACTTCAACTCAAAGTTTTTAAAATATTTTTTTCATTGTGCAGAGGTTCTCTAATAGTTGCCTATGATTAAGGAATTTAATTTCCAAAAATATTATTGTTTATTTGTAACATGCCAACATATTCTGTAGCGCCAAATTTAAGTATTTTTCAGATAATTCCATATTAGGAATACAAGAGGTCACGATGTGCAGCAGGGGCAAAAAAAAACATTGCAACAAAATACTAAGCTACAGAAAGTGTAGAATATTCATTGAGCAATACACCAGTAAAAGTGGTAATGCCAGATACATTAAATACATTGAAAGATACCTAGTACATGCCTAGTGCTTTCAAGTAAATTGAGTAATTAATATGTCCTTTTTATTCTATATTACTACAGATGCCACCAGCAGATACTAGTTCTAGTGCAGGTGACACAATAGACACCTAAAGTATCAGAATAGACTTCTGCAAAATGAGTTTAGTACTCCTACACTTGACTCACACATCACTCCCAGATTATACTATATGGATGACCGGACGCAGGAAATGGGAAGGAACTGCACACAATGTAATTGTTTATTTAGTTATTAACCCATTCTGCTCACTGGCTATAAGAATACTCTATGGCAGTGCTGCAGTCTTGGGGCCTCATTCTATTAACGGCCGTAGGAGATGCGGGGCCGCAAGGACCGGCCGCAAGCTATTCGGCTATTCTATTCCCCTCCGGCCGGGGATTCCGGCAGGCTTGCGGCCGGCGCCTTGCTATCCCTTGCGGCCGCTCGTGCCGGAGGAAAGCCTTTGATCTTAAACGGCCGCAAGAGTTTCGGCCGCAAGAAAAGCCCGGTTGCTATTCTATTGCTCCGGGAACCCTCTCTGCAAGGCTAAAAGCGAGCCGCAGCTTACTTGCAGCAAAAAGGTCCCGCTAGCATTAATTAAGCACCTTATAAAGCAGAAATAAAGCCATCCTGCACTCTGAGGAGACTATAAAGTGACTGTAGGTGTTAGCAAAAATAGCACAACATTCCCCTATACTCAAATCCGTAAATATTTTTTTTTTTATATATGTCAAATATCCATGTAAAAAGTCCAGAGTGCTTGGAGCACCTCAGACCCGGCCACGCTGCGGCCGGAAAATAAACGGTTAATGTAAACTCGGATTTGGGCTGATGTGCAAGCTTGAGAGGGGGTTGCTATTAATCCTCATGTCCCCCAATATGATCCCTAGCATTTACAGAGCTGTACAGTGCCGTCTTGAATTTATTTTTGCGTTTTAGGTTTTCTGAGCTTACGGCCGGTTGCAAGATATACGGCCGGCCGTAAGGGGAGATCCTTGCGGGGCCGTATATTTGAATTGCAAGATTACGGAACCCCCGCAAGGAATCGCAGCCTTACGGCCATTTTACGGCCGATAATAGAATGAGGCCCTTGGGATCCACAATATACTTGACTAAATTAATTAGTGATTTGGTCTTTCCAGCCAGAGTGATCCTTATATATACAATGAAATCACACACTTTATATTTTGCATTTAAAAGAAGGTGTTTTAAACATTGATGAAAAATAAATGCTACAAATGATAAAACACATACCTTTAAATGGCTACTGTAGTTTAAGGAATATCTTCACATTTGTGACATGTGCAGCAAACATTAACAGCTCTGTAAACTATGAACATAAATGCATTTTCAGATAAAATCTTAATTTTAGTAGATTCTGCTAGTGCATTGAAGCTGCTATGACAGCAATACTTCCTTTTTTAAGGTTCCAGGCAAGGCAAGTAAGGCTTGCCCATATACTACAAACTGTCTTCTATAGCGCAGGTGCGAGGGAGGTGGTATATGTGAAATGCTGTAAGCTTAACCAAATCCCCACTTCTTCCTCTGCCCCCCTCCTTTTCAGAATAGCAGAACACACATCCTTAGACTCCAAGCCAGCAGGAAGTGGGAAAAATACAAACCTGGCAACATTCAGGCACATGCAATGTGATATAATAAAGATTTTGCCTAAAAATACTTCCATAGCAGCTTATGATTGGTTACATACATCACAAAAATATGATGTTTTCCCAAACTACAGTACATAAATCTCTGTGTAAATTGCTTTTTCAACAATGTCAGGACTGCTGTCCATGCAGCTGGTCCTTTTCGAGAAAGTAATGGATTTTCAATAGAGCCCATAATTCTGTACATGCATTACCCTTATACACCCTAATTATTAAAGCATTACCCTTATACACCCTAATTATTAAAGAGCTCCTGACTGTTGCAAAGCTGCATTTCTAGATCTTTGAAATAACTTTTTTTTAACATTTGCTGCACGCATGCAGAGAAATGTACAAATCTCATTATATGACAAGTTTGCAACTTTAATAACTCTTTAAATCCTGGAGTGTTGCTGACAATATATATTATAGAAAAGCAGAAAAATGTTGAAGTAACATTACAGATGGTTCATGAGGTTTGAATGTTTATATCACAGCAGGGTCTTGTTTTCTATGTACCCCCCATGTGTTTCTTTGTAGATTCCTACATTATTATCACAATCAAAAGTAATTCAGTAGGAATTCCATTAAATCCTTTGGGGCTACTGGATCTTATTTCACAAATACTCTGATTGCACAACTGGAAGTTACCGTTTTTTGTATTTTTTATGTGCTAGTAATTTTTACTTATTTTCTATTTTTAGGACTGCATGGAAGAAATTAATCTCTTTAGTGAGAATAAACTTCACTTGAAACAAATTGGTGACCAACTGATCAGCGCCAGCAACAAGGCCCGGACTACAGACATCGACAACAAGCTCAGTAAAATCAATGACCGATGGCAGCACCTGTTTGATGTCATTGGGTCACGGTAAGGAATATAGCCCAGGGGTCAGTTCTAAACTGGGTGACCAGCACAATACAAACTGCTCTTCTCTTGGGCAACCTTTTTTTAAAAGCTTCAAAATAGCATTTTTAATAAATCGGGTGTGAACTATGGATCCTAAAATGTTACAGCTATCACTTCTCTTGTCCACACCTCCCCTTCTTTATTAGTATGTCTACTGTACTTACTGTACACAATACATCTATGCTATTCATTGCTATAGAAGATGCCATCACTTTACTATTATATTATCCTTAATTTCCAAAATCTTTGATACAAGCCTGCACCATACGCTCTAGTAGTGAAAGGAAGTTTTTTTTTAGCTTTTCTAATAAGGACAGTATATATTTGGATGCTTTACTCGATTAGGTATTCTACATTGCTACATAATCCAAATTGGGTAGGAGGAAAAACTTCACATTTCTCATGAGATACAGAACACCTACAACTTCTCAAAAGTATCAAATAAATAATAATAAATTCATCTTGCTTGAGTTCTGGGAAATTGGACAAGGAAGGTGGCAATTTAAAACCATTCATAAACACACGGAGTGCCCTGCTGCTCACACAATATTGACTTGTTAGTGTTCAGGCTTCTCATTTGGTTTGATACACTGCACAATGAGAGTGCAGGTACATTTGCATGGTCTATGGTGCTCAGTTCGTTCAGATGACTTATGTTTTACAGTTAAACAGATATTTAAAATGTTTACTCATTTTATCGTTTGTCAGTTGTATGTAGTTTTTGTTCCTTAAAGAATAGATGTGTTTTATAGGAAGAACTGCACTTTGTTTGGGAAGTATGTAACAGAGTAAGTAACTTTGTAAACCATGAACTTCAAAAATATTTTTCTTTAAAATGGTTTAAGTCTTTTCTATATACAAAGCTTACATCTTGCTGATAGCTTGGAGCCTTAGTGAGTTTGTTTCTTATCTATCCATGTGGGAAGGAGGAAGAGGGGAGGGGGGTTTGTTAATACATTGGGACGTTTAGTATTTGATACCCACTCCCATTTCTGCATATGCTCAGAAGCAGGCAGCTTGTAGCTATAAATGCAAATCTTCTGCTGCTGAAAATGAAATGTCCCCCATAAAAGTGACCTTTACAAAGGTATCACTGATGCTTCCAGGGTCCCAAAATATATGTTTTCTAAATTGCGTTGGCTTTGATATTTTGATCCTGCATAATTATGATCTATGAAGAATCTTCTAGTATTAGATACTTTTGATTCTGTTTGGGCAAGGTCACAAAATTACTGGTTTAATTTAAAACTTAAATGTTTTAGACTTGATGCTTCATCTTCTACATCCTAGGGAACGGAGACAAAACTCCATGGCACTTTTCAATAGAGAAACACAAGTACGGTCTATAGACCCTGCAACAAGCGGCAGGTTAAGGGAACATTTTACTGGGTTTCTGAATATACTAGAGCCACGAAGAGTGGGGAGATACCAGCTTGAGCACCCCCTGGGTAAAAGTGTTTGAGTCTGCTTGTTTCAGATTGGACTGTAGCTTGAGTAGTGGGTTTTCCTACAGAGGATCACCCTCTGTTGCTAGCTGAGTTGCTAGCTAAAATGTTAGTCTTGCAGCATGCCTCTTATCTGAATCTGCGGTTCTTTCCAGGTATCTAATCCAGTCAGAAACATACATAAAATGTCTGTTGACATGAAACATCTTAACTGATTACCATTTAAGTTCCATATCGATTTAAGAAAAGACTAGAAGATTTTCCTGCTTGAGTGCTATTTTTTCCTCCGCTCTCTCAGTACAATCCAGCTTGTCTTTGCTGTGTCCCCTCACTGTTCCATACAGATGTAGAGCTCCTTCTTCCATGTGCACTGACACTCTTACTACCTAACTACCTTTAACTACCCTCTCACACCAATGTATCATGGATCCCTCCAGGGTCCTGTAGATGCATTGACATTTATGTTTTTTTCTTTTTAGAAACTAGTTTTAGGACTTTTTTCTTGGTTAATCATGCTCAGTCAGACAAAGTTTTTTTCAAACAAATATTTTTATTTTTTTATTATTTTTTATTATGCAATGGCCCTTTAAGTCATTAAACTTATTATTGTAGGTAGAAAGATAATTAAAATATGCTCCACTGAATACTACAACATAAAAGAGAAAACTATTATACGAACATCTGCATGTCCCAAGTAGCTCAAAAGACCCATTTTCTCCCAAAATTCATCATAGGCAATAGAAAAGCTGTTCTCTAAGTATTCTGGGTAGTCACATGCAAATTAGGCTCGAAATATATACACTTTTGTGCCTCTAGTGTTTCAGTACATAGTCTTGGATTGCGATACAGTGCCAGCAATTAGTGTGAGCCTGGTTCTGGGGGCTGAAGGGAGTCCTCAGACCAGACATTAAGTATGTTCCTTATAATCCTGGTGACTTTTGACCTGGTGTAGTCTGACTCGCTGCATAAGCTATTCTAAGAAAAACCTGTGAAGACTATATATCTCTTTATGTAATTACTCTTAGTCATGTAATGCATTACTCTGGTGACCCATTAGATCTGCCAATTACAGTAATGATGCATTTAGCGTACTTTGAAGGCGATAAATCCAAAGTGTCTGTCTGTTGTGTGAGTGTGTTGGAGCCATGGGCACATTAGTCTGGTTTGGGCTTAGGCACTGATGTGATTTGCTTAGCGCATGACATCAGGTCCAGCTTTGCCATATGGCAGCAGTACAAGGCGCTCTCTCCTCACATTGTGTGTGTGTGTATAAGGGCTTGTGCCATTCAGAAAAGCATTGTCACGTCTCATTACAGGCTGGAGTCTGATGCAGAGCACAGGGGGAGGGGGGCTTTGATTCACAGGGACTCCCATACAAAGTGCTGAGCTCAAACATCTGCTCCAGACAGAGCAAGCTCTGCATCAAGCCGCTTTGCTACGCTTTGGTATTAAAGGACCCATATAGTCCATTTATAATACATCCTTTTAAATAACTGAACATTAAGGGACATGGGTGGTTTCTGGATTTTGATACCAATATAATATACCTGTTTATCTATATACTTTTATTGAGGTGTGCTTAAAAGATCTGTTGTTTTCTGCCTAAAATTACACAATTTGTCCCTGTTTGGGTCTGACCACTGCAGCTCATGAATATACAGACTGAGAAGTGCAGTGTTTTAAATTAACCTGTCAGTGACCTTTCCTAAGTGGCATGTTGCAGAATGCTGCCACTGATTGGTTACTATGAGACACATCCTGTACTTAGAAGTTCACTGTATTCATGAGCTGCAGAGGGGAGAAACCATTTAGGAACTATTTTATACATTATATACCTAGTGAATCCAGAAACCTTCCGTGACCCTTTTAATAACAAGCACAATCCTTTTAAAAGCAAAAATAAATACAGCCTTTAGATATTTCACCTTTTGTGAGCAAAGTTTCTTGGCTGCAGTTTTTCCATTCCTTTAAACTGATGCACAATCCATCAATAATGCTTTACAACATCAAACAGGGCACTGAAAAAAAGTATTGTAATGCTTAAATTGAATGCTTATGTCGGTATTTTATAAGAGCTTTTATATAACCTAGTTTTACCTTCCTCTGCCTGACTCCTTGCAGGTTCAGCAATGAGCAAAAATCACAAGAACCCTGCAAATGGTGATAAAACTCATTACTGCAACCTAAAAAAAATAATACCATAGTGCTTCGGGTTTATTTTTTTTAGACATTCTAATCTGTAATTTTTGGTCCATTGCTCTTGTGGTGCACAAAATTATTTTTTGTGACTGTTTGTTTGACATAATGATGCAGAATCTTTTAAATTCAGTGGCCCTTTTTAATTAGCCTCTTTCTTCTTCTGCTGTCCTTGTAATCTGTAAAACTTTCCATTAGAACTAATGATAGCACTGACAGCTGTAGCTGCCATTTTTCCATTGTGCAGATAAAGCTTTATCTCTGCATTCAAAGCCTCCTCCCATCTTGAGAAGTTGATTATCTGAAACTGAAAAAATGGTTTAGTTCAGTGCAGGAGACTGCAAAGGTAATCCATCAAAAACAGATTTATTTATTTTTTTACTTTTCTATAACCACTTCCCTCCGTATGTTGTTCAAAATAGTCCCATTTATAAATGAGGAACTAAAGTGACATTAAAAGTCTAACTGAGTCCTAACTTTTCTATCCCATGTTTCAAAGATCATATGTTAAACATTACAAAATTGTTCTTGTATGAATGAGTGGTCCATAGAGTAGTAATTATGTATATGTGTGTATATATATATATATATATATATATATATATATATATATAGTTGTCAGTGTGGGTAATGTTTGCGATGTTGGTCACGCTTTGTGAGCCCGGTTGCGGCCCACAGTGCCGCAACTGCGAGCCTCGCTAAGCGAGGCGGGCAGTCGACCAGGTATGAGGGACTTGGGCTGTAATGAGCGCCAAATGCGCTCATTGCACTGCGAGCCTCTCAAAGCAAAGGCAAGCAGTTGAGCCCCACAGGACTTACGGCTCATACAACTTAGGACCAAAACCCGTACATGCAGTGTACGGGTCGCAACAAACCAACTTTACCACCCAAAACACCGACCTGCAAGCCCCACAACCTAAAAAACACAACAAATATGCCTCAAAATAACGTTCACACACAGCACAGTGGGAGAGCCAGGAAGCCTATGAGTGAGGTTGCAAGTTAATTTGAGGCATATTTGTTGTTTTTTCACAATCGAAAATTGCCTAAGCAAATAAAAAAATGGCTGACGAAAACGAGGCCGAAGGATGTAAACATGGACGTAACAAAGAACCCTAAGCACTAACACTTCACGCAAGGCAGTAACGTTTAACCCAAGCCATTAACACTTAACCCATTGCAGTAATACAACACAACACAGTAGCACTCAAGCACAATGCCCATAAAGTACACAGGGGCATAGGCTCGCGATGAGCGCCGAAGGTGATCATTGCAAAGCAGGAAGGTTGCGGCTCACCATGAGCGTCGAAGGTGCTCAGAGGGCCCATACACTCGCATTGTGTGGTAAACAGCATTGCTAGCCTTACAATTTTATTCCCGTTATTGTTGACAGGCAAGTAGCTAGTAATACAGTAAAGGGATGTGGAAGGTTCCTGGATGTTACTAGGTATATCCCTGTGTATCTATTTGCTTTTATGTGCTTTATTTTATTAAGAAGTGCTTATAAGCTCAGTGTTTACTTAGATACATTCAAACAAACAAACAAACAGTCCCTGTATGAAATCAGCAATGTAGTGCTTGGCGAAAGCAGAGAAAGTGCTACCTTGGACATGGGCCAGGACCCTGTTTAGTCATTATGGGCCACAAATCTGAAATGTAGGGCTTCGTAATGAGACCAGCCTTACCTTGGTGTAGATTCCTTGCAGCCTAAGCAGCAATGGCTCTATAGCAATGCAAATGCCCTCACGCAGATTAGATATTGGCTTGTTGAAAGCACATGGTGATGAAAAAGGCATTACCTTGGATATGTGCAAGGGCGCTGCTTGATAGATAAGGGCCAAAAATCTGCAAACCCAGGATTTGGTGAAGCCAAAAAACAAGGAATCGCCAAGAAACACCCCCCAAGCACAGACTCACTGAGGTATGCAATGAAGAGGCGAACTGTAAGAGCTTCTAAAAGATTGGAGAGGGACCCTCCCACTTTACACGCACACACACTAACCATTATATACATATATTGTAAGTGTTTGTTTTCTTTTAATTAAGACTGCCTGGATTAGCATTTTCTTTACTCCCTATATTCATTGTTTAAGTTCCATATTAAGGACTGTTATAGACAAAGAACTACAGCAAGCCCTTGGCTACCCTACTACACACACAAACCTAGATCTGACACTAGATATGAACAAAAGTCCTGTCTACCCTGCCCATTTTATCTACATAAAAAAAGCTTGACTTAATTAAACATCAGGATGGCCTTGTGCTTAGGCCAGGCATGCTTACATTCCTTAGTTGTGTTTGATCAGTTTAAGCATGTCTGTGGGAAGTCATAAGGCTATTCTGAGTTTTAGTGAAGCAAAGGTAGATAGAATGGGCAGATTGTGACTAAGTCAGTAACTTGTCGCACAGACAGTGGTCATCACCTTGATGCTACAAGGGCCGCCAACAGTCCAGGATTTCAGAATCTCTGCTAGAGCACAAGTGGATGATTCAAAATGAATTCAACTGAGTAACTCAAATAGACTCCATCCGAGATATCTTGAATATGCAAGTGGAGAGAAACTGAAATCCTGGACTGTTGGCGGCCCTTCCAGCATCTGAACAAGTCATTGGTTAATACCCACCCTGGGCTTGCGACCTCAAGCAGCTCTGAGTAAATCCGCTAAACTTCATTAGGCTGAGCGCCAGGAGCAAAGTGCTCAGTATTACTGAAGAAATACACAGCAGGCATTTGCACCCAGGCCACGTGCCTTAAACAGTAAACAAAGCGAGCAAGAACCACAGGAACCAGTGCAGGGGCAGGCGGGGGCTTATCAATAATGACTGTGAAACATCAGGAAATGACAGGCTCACTGAAGTGTCCTATTTATAGTATGCTTTATTTAAAAAAACTTGATTTTATATTATGCAAAATGTTTCATAACGCCACTCCTGGTGCTCCTGTTAGTTTACTTGAATCCAGTTGATACACAGTCAGCTAAATAGACGATTTTCTCTAAAAACAAAATGTATGCTCCAGTCTCTAATAGCTTTTAATGTTACATTTTTACCAAACTACAGTGGTCTTTTAAGAGAATATGAATAAAGTGATAGTTACAATTCTTAATTACAGACTGCATAATAGACAATGATAATATTACATTTATATAGTACATACATTTCTGAAGAAAATGCTTTCCTTTTTTGTTCCCCCCCTCCCCTGTTTTGGTTGCATTTTTGTATGAACATACCAAGGGAAGGGTCTTTTATGAACAGACATATTTGTTGAACCAATGGATAAGTAGGCCTGGGGATGGGAGGGGTTTTTCCTTCCCTTATTGTGCATCCTCACGGTCAAACCTGACATAGCACATGAAGTGAGAAGCCCCCCAGCATGCTGCATGAGGGGCAGGATACGGAGGGGCTGTATGAGTAGGAGAGGGGGTGGGTCAGCGCTGGCCGTGTGTGTATGAATGAATATCTGACAGACCAGGCAGGCTGCTCCAGTGCAGTATGAGGCCTTTAAGACCCTTGCATGGCTATAAATGGGGGCTGCACAGACCCTGGAGAGGGGAGACTGCAGTAAATGCTGGAGCCATTTTAGTTCATTGAGGAGGGGATTCCTTTCAGCTATTATGGTAAGACATTTGTCATGTTTGTGCATATAAGCCGTGGGTCTGTATACACAGGTTGTTGCAGTAATGCCAATATTAATCTTCCTTTTTTTTTTCTTTTTTCTTTTTTTTTTTGTTGCTCTGTTGAGGCTCAGGCTGGATGTCATCATTTATCTGTCCCTCTGGTGCATCCCAGCACGGAGCCTGGGCTTTAACCCTTTCTCTGTCTGTAGCATCGAGCTGTACACACTGTTGTTTTTTTTTTAATTTTTTTATGTGTTTTGTAAAATACAGATTGGTTATTGTGTGATGGAGACAAGTACAGAGGTTTATGGATGGATTTTAAAATGTGCCATGCGTGCTGAATATATGAATGGCTCTGTATCTTCTTACATGTTGCTGGATTGATACACTGATTACAAATGATATATATATATATATATATATATATATATATATATATATAAATACATTTATTTACATACATACATACCCAAACAGACTGGGTGGACAAAAATAGCATTTTATGAGCCTGGAAAAAAGCCCTTGGAGATGAATTATACTTTTAGGAGCCATCAATATACATTTTTGGAGCCCTAGCTCACGGAATTCCAACACCTGCAGAAAAAAAAAAAAAGTAGGTAATATTTGTACTATATAAAGGTTTTACAATCGTATAACAAGTACAGCTTCGTCTGGGCTTCCAAAATGTCAGAATCTAACTCTCTGTACGCCTTTGCTTTGGCCACTGTATTTTTTCTCAAATGAAAGTTTGATATATGTGATAATCTAGTAAAGACTACTAAGGTTCCATTTTTCTAAAGAGCTGGGAAACATTTCTTGTAAAATAAAATGCCATTTAAAGTAATTATCCATCCTATGCAGTGCTGGGTAGTTTCATTGCTGCCTGGAAGCCCATCTTTGTGTCTTCAATTGAAGCTAAAATCAATTAAAGGCATATCTAAGTTTCCAGGATTATGAATGCATTTGATAGAGGAGAATCCATAGTGAAATGCAAACAATTTTTTTGCATGAAAAAAATACCAAAAAAACATTATCAAACTCGCCCTGATGTTTGTTAAATGTCTTGTGTTTGCAAACGGCAGCGTTTTGTGAGTTAACACTCCTGAAAATCCCCTGCTAAAATGAGCATAAAATTAATAATCTGTTTTGGCCAATCGGAGGCAGCTAATATATATTAATACAATGTAACAATAAGTGATGGCAGTTTGTGCAGGAAGGAATTATGGGATGTGTAGTTCCCCTTGGAGAAGGAAACAGGAAGAGTCCAACACTGATCTGTAAATCTCTGCATTGAGCTGCTGCTGGCTTAAAGGGTTAAAATCCATATCCAAATGCAGTGTTTCTGTTGGTAGGTATCAGGTGCCTATGTAAGCAGCTCTGGGGTTTGAAAAGCCGGTTTTATTTTTTAAATAAAATAAAATGTGTATAGAATTACTTAATGTAATGTGTGTTTCTGTTATAAGCAGCATGTGTTAGATTAGAAAATTATTAAGGATAATAATGAACATTTAAAAAGTTTTTATATATATATATATATATATATATATATATATAATATAATTGAAAGACAGATAAACAGTAACCCATGGGGGTATTTAAAAGCAGCATTTTACAAGGACATTTTGTTTTATTTTGTTTTATTATTTCAATGGCTCTTTTAAATTAAAAATATAATAAGTTCACTGTTGGATGTTATATGTAATAACTTTCTGTGAACAACCAGCATATATATAAGCTGCTACGATTGTACATTCCTCAAGTCAGTGAAATGTAAAACTATCAACATGTGGGACTTTTATTAGTAACCAGTAAGTAAAGGAGCAAATAGAAAGTTGTGGAATTTGGTTTGTTTGAAAGCAACAAAATCAAACCACAGTCTGTCAGTGAGTTAGAGGTCATATATATTATTATCCTTTATTTGTAATGTGCCAACATATTCTGTAGCGCTTTGCGATGGTTAAGTACAAGGCAAAAACAAATGTTAACATGTTGCAAAAGCATGGAGGGCCCTGTCTTTGAGCTTAAACTCAAACATACATAGTGCTTACCATAAAGCACCTTGGAGATTGAAAACTCATAAACTTGCAATCTAAGATGAACTCCCTAAGGCACAGTGAGCAAGTAGTCCACGTCTGGAGCACCCAGCACTCTTTTTGGGAGACTAAGCCCCATTGGTGCCTCAGGGAGGTCGATTACACCTCACTGACAATGTCTGGGGTTTACTGTTTCTCTTGTTCAGGGTAGAATTGCCTGGTATTTCGGGGCTGGGTCACTCTTCTGAGTGGGACCAGACTGATATATACAGGATATTTCTCCCTGTGAAGGGCACAAGTGAACTAAAGGAGGCTGCTCTCAGAGTAGACCTGGACCCTGCAGGTATTTGTAATACTTTGGCTGCATGTTTGAGAGGGGCATTTACATTTCTGCAGGGCTTCCAGTTAATCTGACCACCTTCAGAACAATTATTCATCAAACCGCTCTCTTCATGTCTCTTCTTCCCCACCCCTTCATTTGCTGTTCAGTTGATAAGTACATGCCCTTAGGCTTCATGCTGTGAGGAAATTCTGAAGTCGGACAAGATGGAAGTTTCTTTACACAAACCGAATCTGCTAAAGTTAAAGAATGGTTTTATATTCACAGCTGATAATCTTTTAGATTGTTACATACTTAGCTAAGTATACCTTTTTTCCCTGAACTACATTGTTGCTTTAAAATCACAGATCCTGATGCTGGTTGTGTGTGTGTGTGTGTATGTGAAGGTCATTTTTTATCACTTTTTTTTTTTAATGTGGAACTGATGAAAGAAAATTACTGTTTTAAACAATGCAACGTTTTTGTTTTTTTTTCAAGAGAAAATGTCTCTGGTTTGTGTTGAAACTCTAGTATATTAACTCTGACTGTTCTTCATTTTTTTCATATACAGCATTAAGAAGCTGAAAGAAACTCTCTTAGTCATCCAGCAACTGGATAAAAATATGAGCAACTTGCGGACCTGGCTGGCAAGGATTGAGTCAGAACTGTCCAAACCAGTGATTTACAGCATATGTGATGACCAAGAAATACAAAGAAAGCTGGCGGAGCAACAGGTCAGAGAGCTTTACAATATATATATATATAAAATTAGTCATCATCCAATTGTTGCATATACATACATACATACATACATACAGTGCCCTGCAAAAGTATAATTTACAGAACATGCCCACAACTTTGAATATTTTATTTATTTCTTTTTTGTGAAGCAAACAACAAATAGGACAAAATAACATAAAAAGTCAATGTGCATAACTATTCACCCCCCTAAAGTCAATACTTTGTAGAGGCACCTTTTTCAGCAACCACAGCTCCAAGTCGCTTTGGATAAGTCTCTATGAGCTTGCCACATCTTACCACTGGGGTTTTTGCCCATTCCTCCTTGCAAAACTGCTCCAGCTCCTTCAAGTTGGATGGTTTGCGCTTATGAGCAGCAATCTTTAAGCCTGACCACAGATTTTCTATTGGATTGAGGTCTGGGCTTTGACTAGGCCATTCCAACACATTTACATGTTACCCCTTAAACCACTCAAGTGTTGCTTGGGGTCATTGTCCTGCTGGAAGGTGAACCTCCGTCCTTGCCTCAAATCACGCACAGAGTAGTACAGGTTTTGCTCAAGAATATCCCTTTATTTAGCGCCAACCATCTTTCCCTCAACTCTGACCAGTTTCCCAGTGTTCCAGCCAGTGTCCCGGCTGCTGATGGTGTTCTTTGGGTGATGTGATGTGTTGGGTTTGTGCCAGACATAGCGTATTCTTTGATGGCTGAAAAGTTAAATTTTAGTCTCATCAGACCAGAGCACCTTCCTCCATACATTTTACGTGTCTCACACATGCCTTTTCGCAAACTCAAAACGTGCCATTTTGTTTTATGCTGAAAGTAATGGCTTTCTTCAGACCACTCTGCCATAAAGCCCAACTCTATGGAGCGTACGGCTTATTGTTGTCCTATGTACAGATACTCCAGACTCTGCTGTGGGACTCTGCAGCTCCTCCAGGGTTACCTTAGGTCTCTGTGCTGCCTCTCTGATTAATGCCCTCCATGCCCGGTCCGTGAGTTTTGTTGGTGGGCGGCCGTCTCTTGGCAGGTTTGCTGTTGTGCCATGTTCTTTCCATTTGGTTATGATAGATTTGATGGTGCTCCTGGGGATCATCAGATATTTGGATATTTTTTTTATAACCTAACCCTGACTTGTACTTCTCAACAACACTGCCCCTTGCTTGTTTGGAGAGTTCCTTAGTCTTCATGGCAGTGTTTGGTTAGTGGTGCCTGTTGCTTAGGTGTTGCAGCCTCTGGGGCCTTTCAAAAAAGGTGTGTATATGTAGTGACAGATCATGTGACACTTAGATTGCACACAGGTGGACATCATTTCACTAATTATGTGACTTCTGAAGGTAATTGGTTGCACCAGAGCTTTTTATGAGCTTCATAACAAAGGGGGTAAATACATACGCACATGCCAATTTTCTATTTCTAAAAATTCGTTTTATGTATATATTTTTCTCATTTCACTTCAACAACTTAGACTATTGTGTTCTGATCCATCACAAAAATTCAGATTAACAAAACATTAAACTTAAGGCTGTAATGTAACAAAATAGGTAAAAAGTCAAGGGAGGTGAATACTTTTGAAAGGCATTGTACATACGGCTGTTCCAAAATGCAAGTGTTGGATGTACTGACCCTCTGATGGTGTGAGGAATGAGCAATGTTGTCAACATGAGCTCTGCATGGCAGTTTTCTTCTTGCTTTTTACAGTTTATACTTGTTCTCTGTTCTCAATGACCTTCAAAATGCCAGTATTTAAGACTTTCCCTTCCTGTACTCGCGGCTCAAAAAAATTACTGAGCTAGTCACTAAGCTGTCCACTTAGTAAGAAACTGTCTTAATCTGGCCTGTTTGTGGCTCTCGGAGACTTAGTGCCAGAGCAAATGTCTCTATTATTGCAGAAATGAAAAGAAATATAAATAAAAACATGATTACCATAAAAAAAAAAGAAAAAAAAAAAAGAGTGGAATTGATCATTTAGTGTCAGCTTGGATATTTTATGCATACATTCCATGACAACAATATTTTATCCTCCTACTGACATTATCTTCTTTGATTAATTATCACTCCCAGTTTGGGGAGGTGGGGATAAACCTCAAGTGCATGCTCAGCTGTTAGATCTATACAGGTAGATCAGAATAATATCACTATGTATAGATCTACTATATGAGCATGCTTTGTGACTTACTATAACCCCTCCAATTGTGAGAAATAGTCACGTAAAATAAAGTTATTAGGCAAGTGGGAGGAATTTTCATGTAATATATGGTTAAAATGTCCAACGTGCAAGCTCAATTATCGAACGCATATATGGAATTCTTTTAAAAACTACCAACTCTAATAATATTTATGTATATGTGTACTTTACATTTCTGCAATTAATGGGTAATTTGCTGTGTTGCCGTCCTGCTCAACAAGAAAAATCCACCCAAGATAGCTTCATTCAGACATTACTTTTACAGTTGAAAAATTCAATAAATTTGTAGTATCCTTTTCTTATTTGGGGTAATTGTTTGACTCTTGTAGGACCTCCAGAAGGATATAGAGCTGCACAGCGCTGGGGTGGCGTCCGTATTAAGTATCTGTGAAAGGCTTCTGCATGACACCGATGCATGCGCTAACGAGACGGAGTGTGACTCCATACAGCAGACCACCAGGAGTCTGGATAAACGGTGGAGAAACATATGCAGCATGTCCATGGAACGGCGCCTGAGGTGAGTGTGGAAGAACACACCAAGTCAAGTGACGTAATTGGCGAGGAATTGTCTAGAAATTCAGAATAGTTAAAGTCAACTTCAAAATATTTTTTTTTATTTTTAAAAGTCAGAATACAACGATGCTGTAATTCTAAAATAGCAGTAGTATGCTACTCTATATATCAGTGACAAAGGGAAACTGAAGCTGTAAAGTAAAGGTAGAATAGATAAAACTGTCTCTTCATTGTCTTCTTTTCAAAATTCATGTGTAATATATGCCCACCCTATATTAAATGATTGTTGTGGTGAACTACCTATTCATAAGGTCCACAAAAGAAGCTGAGATGTTGCTCCACACTGATGATAACAGCTGTACGTGGATAGGATTCCCAGCTTGTGTATAATCCAACCTTGGCTTTGCATAAAAGCTGTGTAATACAGCAGGCATAAGCTTAAAGGAAGCCATGTTTAAAATGGCCTTGCATGTCCCTGTTCAGCTTCCCAGAATGCATTGTAATAACTGTTTTTCTCAGAATTCTGAGCTAGAAACAGGTTTATTATTAATATAAATATATCAACATGTTATTGTTTTGGTGCATGGTCTAAAACACTAAACCTTAAAGGAAACCGCTCCAGATAATTAAAGGAAATACTCCATGGCCTTAATATGTATGACTCAGAGGACAGAACATAAAGAGACCCCTTGATAGAAACATTCAGATATAAGAAAGAATTTTGCTAGAATTGCGATTTCCACATTCTACTTTTTTTTTTTTTTTTATGTTTTATGTTTGCTTTTTATTTGCTGCTTTTTATATACTGTCACGATCTGAGATTTATCCCAAAACTGCGACACTTTCTGTCTGATAGGCATCTTATCACTTTAAGCAAGTTCACCCATTGCATCACTTGAATTTCCAATTTTCCAATAGATCGAAACTATTTAATGTGTCCTGAGCATCCATTTCTTCTTATTGTACCATTCATTTTGTAGAATTGAAGAAACATGGCGACTGTGGCAGAAGTTCCTGGAGGACTATTCCCGGTTTGAAGAGTGGCTCCAATCTGCAGAACAGACAGCTGCGTTCCCAAACTCCTCAGAGGTGTTTTATACGTGCGCCAAAGAAGAACAAAAGAAATTTGAGGTTTGTGCTTATCTGGTGATGTTTCCATTTACACCAATCCCTGGCTCCTTTTTTATTCATTATTAGCAATTATCTAGTGCTTTAGTGGCATTACTAAAAAATATTACCTCCTATAGGGAACCGAAAAAAAACACTTATTTCTATAGACTTGCTTATAATTTGGGTGCACAAACACTACACTTTTTGTTTTCAAAAGTGGCCTCTGTATTGGAATTAAAACAATATTGCTCATTCATGAGATAGGGTTGAGAAATATCAGCAATCTTATAAACCTGCTTTATTAAATGCATGTTGTTGGTATGTTATGTTACACAATACTTGGTGTAACCTCCAGGGACCAAATCTTGGAACATTTAATGGCTCATCTCATAATGCTGTCAGTGCTCTAATACCAGTAATGGCTCACTTATCTGCAAGTGAAGAAAGTTCTATCTTCGTATTTTATCTGTGAATTGAGTAATTGAAGCCTTCAAACGATCTTATATCAAATGATCCGACCATCTGATCTCTATTAGACTGTACATGTTTCTGTATTTTAACATGGATTTGCAATGTGACATTAAACAAGCTTATTTTCCATGACATGCAGGCTTTCCAGAGACAGATTCATGAGCGTCTCACTCAGTTAGAGTTGATCAATAAGCAGTACAGGAGGCTTGCCCGTGAAAATCGTACTGATGCTGCCAGCAAACTCAAGCAAATGGTCCATGAGGGAAACCAGCGCTGGGACCAGCTCCAAAGGAGAGTGTCCGCCATTCTCAGAAGACTTAAAGTAAGTTTTTCAATATTGAGTGTCCAAGGGGTGGAGATATGTTTATGAATGTCATGGTGTTGTCATCAGGGTTGGATTGAACTCCATTCACACAACTATTTCAAAGGGCTCTTGTTTGTTTGTTTGTTTATTTATTTAAAAGTAGTGTGTTTAGGATAGAAGAGAAGAGTGGTTTATTAGATAACTGAATGTCAATGAATTTGACACCAATCCTCCTTGCAACTTGCATCAATAAATGCAAACCCTGCTCTCCAGGTGGGTGCCTCCAGGGACCAGCAGAATCATCAACGTATATATACCCCCTCACATTTTTGGAAATATTTTATTATATCTTTTCATGTGACAACACTGAAGAAATGACACTGCTACAATGTAAAGTAGTAAGTGTACAGCCTGTATAACAGTGTAAATTTGCTGTCCGGTCAAAATAACCCAACACACAGCCATTAATGTCTAAACCGTTGGCAACAAAAGTGAGTACACCCCTAAGTGGAAATGTCCAAATTGGGCCCAAAGTGTCAATATTTTGAGTGGCCACCATTATTTTCCAGCACTTCCTTAACCCTCATGGGCATGGAGTTCACCAGAGCTTCACAGGTTGCCACTGGATTCCTCTTCCACCCCTCCATGATGACATCAAGGATGTTAGAAAACTTGCACTCCCCCACCTTTTATTTGAGGATGCCCCACAGATGCACAATAGGGTTTAGGTCTGGTGACATGCTTGGCCAGTACATCACCTTTACCTTCAGCTTCTTTAGCAAGGCAGTGGTAGTCTTGGAGGTGTGTTTGGGGTCATTATCATGCCTTGCGGTTCAGTCTTTGACGGGAGGGGATCATGCTCGGCTTCAGTATGTCACAGTTGTCTTTGGGAAATAGACGTATAAGTGCTGCCAGCATTGCTGCAGAGGATTGAGCGGTGGGGGGTCAGCCTGTCAGTGCTCAGACCATAAGCCACACACTGCATCAAATTGGTCTGCATGGCTGTCGTGCCAAAAGGAAGCCTCTTCTAAAGATGATGCACAAGAAAGCCTGCAAACAGTTTGTTCAAGTCAAGCAGACTAAGGACATGGATTACTGGAACCATGTCCTGTGGTCCGATGAGACCAAAATAAACCTATTCGGTTCAGATGGTGTCAAGCGTGTGTGGTGGCAACCAAATGAGGAGTACAAAGACAAGTGTGTCTTGCCTACAGTCAAGCATGGTGGTGGGAGTGTCATGGTCTGCATGAGTGCTTCCGGCACTGGGGAGCTACAGTTCATTGAGGGAACCATGAATGCCATCATGTACATACACATAATGTAGCAGAGCATGATCCCCTCCCTTCAGAGACTGGGCCGCAGGGCAATATTCCAACCTAACGACCTCCAAACACACTTCCAAGATGACCACTGCCGTGCCAAAGCTGTAAGGAAAGATGATGGACTGGCCGAGCATTTCTCCAGACCTAAACCCTATTGAGCATCTGTGGGGCATTCCCAAACGGAAGGTGGGGAGTGCAAGGTCTCTAACATCCACCAGCTCTGTGATGTCATCATGGAGAAGTGAAAGAGGACTCCAGTGGCAACCTGGGAAGCTCTGGTGAACTCCATGCCCATGAGGGTTAAGGCAGTGCTGGAAAATAATGGTGGCCACACAAAATATTGACACTTTGGGCCCAATTTGGACATTTCCATTTAGGGTTGTACTCACTTTTGTTGCCAACAGTTTAGACATTAATCGCTGTGTGTTGAGTTATTTTGACAGGACAGCAAATTTACACTGCTACAATGTAAAGTAGTAAGTGTACAGCCTGTATAACAGAGTGTCATTTCTTCAGTGTTGTCACATAAAAAGATATAATAAAATATTTCCAAAAATGTGAGGCGTGTACTCGCTTTTGTGAGATACTGTATATATAATTAGGTTGTATGACCCAATGTTATTATTATTATTATTCCCTTAGTGGATAACACTAATATTTGTATCATGTAAGGGTATAGATTTTAATAAGGGAATTAGATTTATAGAAAATATCAAAAAACGCTGTAATGTGTGATCATGAAATAATAAGTCAAAAAATCATCCCAATCTCTAAACAAATGACATGAGAGGATGAAGAAATCATTGATTTCTGATGTATGCATAAATATGGACAATAAGTAATAGGAGATATAATAGAAGATGTAATCTTCTATTGATGTTTACTTATAATCCTCATATGGCAGTAAAACTGTTAATCACTGGATTATTGGATTACTCCAAAATTTCTTATAGAGTAATACAGGGATGTAAAGACTTAAAACATGACAAATCACACAGAATAATTTAAAAACAAAAAATAAGAAAAAGAAAGGAGAGGGATGATGTGCAGAGATACAATATACTGAATACTAAGATTCACAATAAATGATGCGAGCAGGGAGCTGATATTTGGCAAGAATTGATTACTGAAAAGTAATGATCATATATAGTGTATTGCCCATAAACTTTCCATCATTAAACCTGTGGTAATGGTTTTACTGGATGGAAAAATACACAGATATGTATATATAAACAGACCGTAAACGACCAGTTGCTCAATAGTTGCTGTTTTTTTGCTATCACAGCGCCTGACACATCATGTCCACCATTGGGTAATCTCTGCACATCTCTCTCTCCATGTCCCGACGGTGCTGTTTCGCTCTTAAACAGAGCTTCCTCATGATACTGTGTGTGTATATATATATATATATATATATATATATATATATATATATATATATATATATATATATTTATTTATTTATTTATTTATTTATTTATTTATTTTATTTATTTATTTTTTTCCGAAAATAAGATTTTCTAATTTTCCTTCCTCTGGATCAATTAACATTTCATAAAATAGAAGGATCAGACAAAAAAGGTTGAACTTGAGTCTTTTTTTCAACCTCAATTACTTTTACTAAAATTAGCTTAAATAATTGTTCCTATTTAATTATGCTCTTCGTCGGATTCAAAGTTTTCAAAAATATGTTTTTTCATTGTACAGTGTTCCTCTAAATATAAACACGTTATATATCTTTTTTCATTTTATGTATCTGATGATTGGTGAGATCTAAACTGTTTATCGAAAATGCCTTGGAAATGTATTTATAGTGTCCAGGATTTATTACAGGAGATCCCTGTCTTCTATAATTACAATGAAAGAATAACCTGTAATCTGTGTTTTTAGCATTTTACCAGCCAAAGAGAAGAATTTGAGGGAACAAGAGACAGTATCATAGTATGGCTAACCGAGATGGACCTCCAGCTCACGAATGTTGAACACTTTTCAGAGAGCGATATAGATGATAAGATGAGGCAGTTAATTGTAAGTATTAATAATATTTAGTAATGTTTAAACAAAATGTTAAATGCATTTATTTTCCTTTCTATATGGCCACCATGACCTAGGTTGCCAAAACAATTGCTTTTGACTTTATTACTAAATCTTGCTCTATATTAATCAAGTTAGAGGTTATTCACTCAACTTGACATTGAGTTAGTAAGAAAGCTCCATAGAATACAATACATATTGGAAAGATCATATTTTGCATTAAACTGACACCGCAGATATTCCAAATGTGTCATATTTAAAAAAATACTATTGATTATTAATTCAATTATATTTAAATTAATTTCCCATTATAAATTTGCATTGAAGTTTGTATATGCCAGTCATTTTTCTGATCCACCAGCTAAGCCAGTGTTGTTTTGCTAATGAGATCATGGCTAAATATACTTTATCAGTTCCATGAAACTATACAGTAAAATTCCTACCTGCTCCTTCCAACTGTCCAATAGTAATTGGGCCTCACTAGCATAAAGTATTCCATTGAGATTAAGCATTAAATCTTCTCCATGTTTGTAGGGTTTCCAGCAGGAGATTACTCTGAACACCAACAAGATTGACCAGCTGATAGTGTTTGGAGAGCAACTGATACAGAAGAGTGTACCTATGGATGCCGTGATCATAGAGGATGAACTGGAAGAGCTGCATCGATACTGCCAAGAGGTCTTTGGCCGTGTGTCTAGATTCCACCAAAGATTGATTTCTAAAGATCTGGTAAATACTTATTAAATTTGCAATGGCTCTCCATTTGTGTGTATCAATACAGAGAAATATGCATAAGCCTATCCTGAGGATAAAGAAATTGGTAGGAGTACTTCATGACTATGAGAAGAACTATATATTTTTGAAGGCTAATATATAACTTTTATACATATATTTTAACTTTTACAAGCTCACGCTTTCTTAAGAGGTCAATATAGGTTTACGTTTAATTTCCTGTTTAAGTAACCAGCCTCACTTTGCAGCATTTTGAAGATGAACGAGAAACTTCTGAAAATGACACTGATGCAGAAGATTCGAGAGAGATGCAGAATACTTCATGGCACAGCACAGGGCACGAGGGAACAACGTCCCACCCATCCCTATGTCATCTGATGCCCCCGACTCTTGCTCATGAGAGATCTGGCCGTGAGACTCCAGTAAGCGTTGACTCCATCCCTCTTGAGTGGGACCATACCGTTGATGTTGGCGGCTCTTCATCACATGAGGATGAAGAGGAAGGAACGTATTACAGTGCTTTGTCAGGTAAAACTATGCAATTAAACAGTGGTTACCAACATCTAATAATTAATTTGTTGAGTGTATGGATTATATTCACATTTAAATTGATTTATTAAGTGGCACAAGTTCTCAGTTATTGCCAAAATGTAAAGTACACATAAAAATAAATATAACTGGACTAGTGGTTGTTAAAAATTCAGCGTTGGAAGAGTTGAGAGAATGTGAGCTTGAAAGTTAGATATTTTAAGCATAAATTAGATGGAAAGTCTTCATAGTCTCCTAATTTCTGATGAGATTAGTTGTCTCTCACAGTGGGAGTGATAAACATTAACCCAGTACAGATCAGAATAATGATTGGACTTTAATACATATTTGTCTATGATTATTAATAATAATATTATTATTATCATCTACCTAGTTGGGTCAGCTCTTCTGATTTGGCACCCCCCACTGTAGGATATAGAATGGGAGGACGTTCGCCGCTTTCAAACTCCATTACCTAACGATTCGATTCAAAATATATAAATAACAACAAAATGTAATTCTAATTCATTCTGTGTGTACGTTGAACTTCTGATTGTTGAATATATATATATATATATATATATATATATATATATATATATATAATGTGTGTGTGTGTGTGTGTGTATATATATATATATATATATATATATATATATATATATATATATATATATATATATATATATATATATGTATGTATATTCTCTGTCTTTTGCACTTTTTTAAATAATTTTATTAATGTATTATTGATATATTCATTTTATTGTTCTTAATTGAAGGCTAGCATTTCAAAACCTCCTTGGCTCCATTTTAAAGTTGAGGTGATATGGTACATAATCACACTTCTAAGGAGCTCCAGTTTGTGCAGAAAGGGAACAAAAAAACTCTCTCAAACTGCAGTTAGTCAAAAGATGCATAACTTTATAGATTCGTAAAATTAGAAAAATTAGACTTGTTTCCAAATGTTTTCTAACTGTATCTGGTGATTTATGTCTGTGAATTATATTAGTTAATCACTTGGAAAGGGTAAATCTCAGTCTTCTGGTGATCAAAATTACACAGTAGAGCTTCCAAATGTTGTACTTTATACATAGATTATGTAAATATGTACTATATATATATATATATATATATATATATATATATATATATATATATATATTATTATAATTTTTTTTTTTTTTTTTCAAATCTAGCTACTGAAAACACTCTGTTCCCAATTTCAGCTCATTGGCCAATAATTGCAGATAACCACCTCTTTTCTTCATGTGCAATGCTCATAATTTAGGTAATCCGCATAGTCACTCCCTGGGATCTGACATGCTCAGTCTTTTTTGTTTTGCACATGACTTGCACTAACGACAGTAGATTCAGAGGCCCAGTGGTAATCTGCAATTATTAGCAATGATCTGCCCCTCTGTGTCAAGGTGTTATGTGTTCAGAAGCTTTCAGTTCTCTCCTGAAATATGTGTGTGTCGTGTGAGAAAAATTACATTATTGTCTTTCAGATGTAGAGATTCCAGAAAATCCTGAAGCTTATGTCATTATGACCACAAAAAGTGTCCAAGCGTCTTCTGGTAGGCACCTGCACATGCATGTGTCTCCACCTGGCACCAATGATGTGTTGCACGCTACCCCTTCATGCCCTGCCATCTTATCTATTGCTTTGTCTGACCACTCATAGTCAATCCATGAGCCATAGTACCTGTTATGGTGCCTCCCAAACATCCCTGTCACAATGGCATCCGATATGCATCAACCGTGAAGCCTATTTGATAAGTGGCATGTTTGGTTATATGCTTGGGATATATGGAGTTACTATTTCCTGCTAGAGATTCCCAAGTTCTTGTGGAAACCAATGAATATACACAAAGGATGATATTTGTGTATTCGTTCTTGTTGATTCAACCTTCCTGCATTTCTCACCCACCATACTCCACAAATACTGGCTTTGAATATGATCTGTTAACAAATTGCATGGATATTTAAAAAACTGCTTACCTCCAAGCCAAGCGCACAATTCAGACATATCATCTAAAGTCCTTTCACCTATGCTAAAGATGCACTGATAGTAATATTATATTGTTTTATTTAAAAAAAATATATATATATATATATATACTTACATAGTATGTGTTCTTAAATAACTGGTTACTGTAGTAACTAATCGGCAATAGATTCAGTAAGTGAAGTAAATACATTCAATGCAGCTTTTTTTTTTTTTTGAACATACCATTGTATCTTCCAGCAGTTGTGCTTCTCTCAGTACAGTCCCCCTGGGTTGATCATTCCCCACACCATGGACATTGGATAAGGGGTGGAGAGAAGCTGAGCTGCTGGAGTCCAGAACACTAAATATCACATTTTGTTTTCTAAATTTACATTGAATTTATTTTTAGAAATATAAATGTTGTGCTAACCACTTATTAAATAACCTAAACTAAATTAAACTGTATTCTATGAGCACTACAGGGGTTCTTTACCTGCAACCTATAAATACTTAGTATTAAACTATGTGGCTCTATTTTTAAGCAGTATCTTTATGAAAATGTAGTTTAAAATGTGTAAGATATAGGTAGGAGTGCATTGTACTCCACCCATGTTACTTCGCACATGCAAAATCTGCATTGGCAGGTCCAATTGCTGCCAATTAATCTGAGTACTCTGAACACTTATTCAAAGGACAATGTTCTGTCAAGTGGATTTTTCTGCTCCTGCACAAACTGCTTGGCTTGTTGTCAAGAGGAGTGTTCTAATGTGTGTTGTGTCTAGAACTAAGAGGCCATTAGCCACATTGGTTCATTTAGTGACTTCAGTCGACTTGGACCCAGCCCATGGACCCTATGCAGGCATAAAGTAGAATGGGTGGTCCCTTGCTTTCTACACTTTTTAAGGCAGTTTGCTTTTAATATATGTCTAAGCATTGTACCTTCTAGAACTGCTTTTTAAGTTACAGAAAATACTTTCAGTGCCCTTCTAATATTGTCATTTTAAAAAATACATAATACTTTTTCACTATAACATAAAGTAGCATCATTCTTTTCCTCCATGCTATGGCTGGTGATCGTGAGATGCATGTAATGCCTGGAAGAGGCAGGGTCGCTTCACCATGCACCCCTGGTAATTCTGAAACATATTTATTTTAATAATGAATTGTTTTATACAGGTAAATCTGAGGTTGGCTCCTGGCATTCCCCTGACAAGCAAATAAACCGAAAACATCAAATTAAACCAGATGAAATTATAAAGAGTCTTCTCTCTGCCACCAAAGGAACAGACACTACATACGATCGCTCCTCTGTAAGTTGAAACTAATTTCAGGGATTTTTTGATGAGTTAAAATTTCGATAGCAAGCTGTTAAATTCCATAAGAATGTGTTTTTAGTGAGTTTTTCTGATTTAAGTGCATGTATAAGAAACCCTTGTGAGATCACACCTAGCATACTGCTGAAGACCGTATCTCCAAAAGGATAGCTTTTCCTGTTTTGATTCTTCTCCCTCCTATTGTTTTACTTGAAGAAGCTGGCAGCAGTGCTTTGAGCTAAAACTTTACTCATCCCAAAAGCTCCTTCTCTATTATTTACAGTTATCCACAATCTGTTTACTATGTAGACAGTGTAGCAGATTATGGCACAATAGAATAGAGGAGAATCTAACAAGCAGATACACTGAAATGGATTACCCTAGACGTGCAGCTGAACAATTAAAGTTAGGTTAAACATATTTAAGATGTTTAGGGGCAAATATTGCTTTAATTATCATCTAATTTACATTCAGATTGAAATACACTTTTATGACAGTATCTGACAAAGTACAGAAACATGTTACAAGGGATTACAAGTGGAGTTGTGCTTTATTCAGTTTTACACGGTAATGCTTTGGTAAACCTATAATACCTTCACAATATGGTTCTTCAGCATTTTAGGTAGTTAGATTTTACAGCTTGAACAACTGTTAACAATTTTTAAATTTATTTTGTAGCCTGTACCAGTCTCCAGTGCTGGGGACCAGGAACCTAATATATCAGACAAGCAAATGGAGGACCAGGGTCTTCTCGGCATCACCAGTCCTGAAACATCAACAGGTACATTCCATGACCGACCTTATAAACTACCGACCTAAAAATCATCTGCAAATATATGTTTATTGAGAACTTTTAGCAAAAGTTATTAGTTTTATGAAAACTGAAAAAGTTTTTTTGTGTCTGAGCAGGAGTGATCGAGAGATGGGAGATTCTTCAGGCACAGAGCTTAAGCAACGAGTTGAGAGCGAAGCAAAATCTGCAGCAATGGCAGCAGCTAAACTCCGATCTAAATAATATCACTTCATGGTTGGAGAAAACCGAATCTGAACTAGAGAGCGCCCAGAAGCTGAAGCCTGCATGCACCATCCAGGAGCTGGAACACAAAGTGAAGAGCCTCAAGGTGAGGACCTACAGACTTACCATAAGCTGGGATAAGTAGACCAAGCAAATACATCAATTAAAGGCATGTGGAAGGTTTCTGGATTTCACTATAATATATTTATGTACCGATTTTACATTTTATTAACTTTTATTTTAATAAGAAGTGCATATAATCTTTATTTTTACTGCCTAAAATCATACAAATGAATTCAGACTATGAAGTGCAGTGTTTTAAATTAGCCAGTCGGTGACCATCTCAGGGTCATTGATTGGCCATTGTGAGACACTCTGTAGAACTGGTAGTGCAGTATGTGTCTTCATGAGCTTCAGATGACAGCCCCGAGCAGTATAAGCCGAGGCACCTATTTTACCACAAAATACTGGGAAAACTTAGTGACTCGAATATAAGCTGAGGGTGGGAAATGTGCTGCCCCCTGTTTCCCTCTTGTTCCCTCTGTGTCACCCTCTTGTGTGCCCTCTGTGCCCCTTTCTTGTGTGTCCCCCTCTCTCTCACCTGTGTCTCTTCCCCCCCCTCTCCCTTTCCTGTGTCTCTGTTCCCCTCTCTCCCTTCCCTGTGTCTCATTCCCTCACCCTCCTCAACCCCCCTCCTCTCCCTTTCCCCTCACTTACCTTCCATCAGCAGCTGCTGCTCCGCGCTCCATCCGACTGCGTCGGCTGGAAGGAGCATGGAGGAGAGGAGGAGCAGCTGCTAATGGAAGGTGGGAGAGGGGGAGGTAATTGGAGGGTAAAGTGAGGAACGGGGGGTTTAAGGATGAGGAACGGGGGGTTTAAGGATGAGGAACGGGGGGTTTAAGGATGAGGAACGGGGGGTTTAAGGATGAGGAACGGGGGGTTTAAGGATGAGGAACGGGGGGTTTAAGGATGAGGAACGGGGGGTTTAAGGATGAGGAACGGGGGTTGAGGATGAGGAGAGGGAGGGAAAGAGCCACGAGGGGGGAAAGAGAGACACGGGGGTGGTGACTCGAGTATAAGCCGAGGGGGCCCTTTTCAGCTTTAGAAAAAGGACTGAAAAACTCAGCTTATACTCTAGTATATACAGTAGTATGATTCTAGGCAGAAAACCCTTTCGGGATCACTTTTGTTGTAGTGAAGGGGCTTGTGTACATCAATGAAGTTATGAGCTAAACCGTGTAGGGTTACCCCCCAACATGGGCAGGTTAAGGCAGAGAGGTCAGACAAATTGTGGTCTTTTGGAGAAGGAACTGGCAACCCATTTCAGTATCTTTGCCAAGAAAACCTTATGGATAAGTACAACCAGCTACATGGTATACCACGCGTGCTGCAGTCCATATGGTCAGAGAGAGTCGGACACGACTGATAGACTAAATAACAACAGGCAGAAAAAAAAGAGCTTTTAAGCACTACTTAACAAAACAATGTACATAAAAGTAAACAGATACTTTGGTATTTTATAATCCTACTGAAATCCAGAATTACTCCATATATCTTTTTAATAGGACAAATTACCAAGCTTATTCATTGCACTGTATTAATGAGAGAGAAGATTTATATATTAAACAGTTTTCTGTTTAGTGAACATGTTTCTCCTGCTAAGAGCTACAGTTCTTTTTCGTGCAGTATAACTGCTCCATTCTGATACAATTAGGTTATGCTGTATCTGTGCATGTGATGCAGCTTCTGTGCCCAGGCTACAGAAACTGTCAGTACTTTGTAACTGATATGTGAAGCAGAAGACAATAAGGTTTTCTTAGTAAACCATCCCATACTTCCACGAGATGTCACCAAAATTAATTATCAGTAGTCTGACCAAGGATTTTATTTACTAATAACTTGCCAACCGTTCATTCTGCTGTAAGGAAATTGAGCCTGCGCTGCTGGGAAGGGTGGTATATACTACTGGAACCAACCCCACAGCTCCCAAAGGGCAAATTAAAATATTTGAATGCAACCTTAGTTGACACATGCACAGTGCATGAATATTTTTGATGATAATGTCATTACCTTCCAGCAAATATTTTTTGGCTTCTTAAAGGGATACAGCAAAGGTCCCAGTAATAATAGAAATAAAAACTCTACTTATAATCAAGAAGATTTTCAATTTGCTATTAAAATAGTGTGAAGTAGTGTTGGTTAATTGGCCTTGAATTTTGCTTTATTTAAGCAAAATTACCTGCTCATGATACTCCCATCTGACTTTCTGTTTGTTTTATTTAGTAGCAATTTTTAGAGCATTAGCAAGACAAGCATTATTAAAATCTAGGAACACTCCATGTCCCTTGTAACAGAAATACCATGGCCAGTTGTATATTATTTTACTAGATATAACTTGCAGATATATATATAACTTACTTTTATGTATTTGATTTGCAAGCTGGATATGCACTGTAGTGTCCTAGCCTATCGGGCCACATCTCCGCAGCATATTGCTGAGAGATGGTCACTGATTGGTTAATATGAGATACTGCAAAGCAAGTACAGCAGAGTCTGTGTCTTTGTGAGCTGCAGATCCAAGCAGGTAATATTTATTTGATTTTAGACTGTAAAAACAGAGCTTATAAGCACTTAAAAGTAAACTGATACACAGTTGTATTATATGGCAAGTAAAATCCAGAAACCTTCCCTGTCCCCTCCTAACTATGAAAATGAATGACACTAGGTAGTTAAGTATGCTGATCTGGAGTTTTCATTAACGCCTTTTAATAACATTCAAAGTAATTTTATCTAAAGCAAATTTAAAAAAAATATTTTTAATTATTATTATAAACAAATGAAAATTTTCCTTATTTCAATGTAAAGTTTTCATTTGTACTATAATTAAAATATCTGCTATGCCTCTTTAAAACTTTTTTATATGACCAGTGCCCATTTATTTTATACACCAATAGAGGTAACCCCCCCCCCCCCCCTAGTAAGGTGCAAGCAGTGGTCAGTTTGTCTTGTTACCAATAACCAATGGGGACCACATGTCCATTTCTTACAGGATACTTTAAAAGCTTTTGATCACTTCAAATCTCTTGTAATCTCGGCCAATCTGAGCAGTAAAGAGTTCCAGCAAGGAGATGATGCCGAATCTAGAGAGGCCCTAAATAGACTGCAGGAAGTGAATGCACGCTGGGATAAAGCATGCCGTGAACGGGACAAGTGGAGAGAGACTTTACAGAGGGATCTAATGCAGAACCAAGTAAGATCCACAGCACCTGGGAAATAAATCCTATCAAAGTGAAGGTGGCATGGCTTAAATTAATTTCATGCTTCCTATACATTTTACCCATTATAAAGCAACAGAGTTCTCTGCAGTCCTATATAACACAGTGACACGACTTCTGGGCACACAAGACGTGCGCACCGCCATGTGTGCGCCCAGAATGCCTGACAATTGCGTGCACCAACACCAGCGTGCCCGGATGAAACGGCAGTTGTCTTCTCTATCTTCTCCCCGCTTCTTCCTTTTCTCCATTTCCTTCACCACTCATCTCTCTCTCCCCATTATTCACTCTCTCCTCCTCCTCTTCCTATCTCTATTTTCCTTACCATCTCTCTCTATCCCCAGTCTCCCCATTCCACTCTCTCTCATATTACACAGACATGACAAAATTACACATACTGACACTAAAGGAAAAGTATGGAACAAGTATGTAATAATCACTGTGCCAGTAACAAATATGGCTATATATAAGTGTATGGTTGATGCATCTAAGTCATCCATAAAGCTCTCTGCCTCTCTTGTCCTTTTAAGATGTCAGGACTGTGGAGGTGGAAACAACCCTACATAGGCCCCTATTAAATTGTAGTTACTGTAGCCCGCATAAGTTACTGCTATTAAATTGGCCTCTTTAAGCTACCCGCAATCGATCTATGGTTTACAGGCTGAAAATCCATACGGTTGTCAAAATCGTAACTCCGACCCAGCTAAGCCTTCAATCTGTCAAGTTCGCAATCGCTAAATTCGCAAGTCACTATTAAATTACTACAATTCCACAAGCCTGCAAATGTTTACCCGTAACTTGCAAATGTAGCCAAAAATCCTACAAGTACTAGAGAGGACTCAAAAGGGGGTTAAACACCTGTCTGCAGCACTCTAAAGTAAATCAAAAATCAATACTGCACTTTAAAATACGGGGAAAACGATGTAAGACATTAGAATTAATTGCACAACAGTCTCAAGCTTGCAAATCTGCAATCAAGAAATATATTTTTTTTATGTGTAATTTCAGTGTTATATCGATCCTGGCAATCAATGGGTTAATACATATCAGGCCACCCACATGGACTAGAATAGTACATTTTATTGGTAGTTAGGGGCTTGCTTAATTTATCACGCCCTGAAATGCTACTTACAGTTACATGGTTTACGGTTTTGGCTTTCGGCCATGTAGTTGCGGGCTTGTTCAATTTAATCGCTCTGTAACTGTTACAACAGTTACAGAGCGATTAAATTGAACAAGCCCACATTTAATGGAATTTAATAGGGGCCATTGTCTTAGTTTAATGCATTTTCTACACTATGCACAACTCCTTTTCATACAAACACATTTGTATATTGAAAGTGACAGACTTTAGTGGTGCTTCGAGGGTCTCAGTAGTAAAAATATTTCTGTTATTTATTTAAAAGCGCATGTTTTTATACATAATAATTATTTTTTTGGGCATGTGGGAAAACAAATAATTTTATTCAATTAACACTAAAACAGATGAGAAGGCAAAAACAATGTTTGATCCACCTTTTTATCTTACCAGTTAGTTAGATAAACAACAGTTAGCAGGGTCTCCATATGTCCTTGTTATACTTCCTACTAGCTTACTTTAAAATCAATTGGAACAAAAGCACAATATTTTGCAGACATTCATAAGACTCACTGCACTTATTCCCTGTAACATACAACAGAAGAAAACTATTCCACACTGTATAAATTTAATATGTTTTATACATTATTGATAAATTACTCTTTTTAAGATCAGTTAATGCTTAAAATCTGAGCAATTATCTTTTTGCACTACAGTGTTTTTTATAACTGAAATAAAATGATATAGTAGCCCATTATACCTCAGGCTGGGTTGGTTGTGTTGGTTATCTAGAGTATGTTCGCAGTATGTTGTACATTTCAACCATAGAACAGCTAGAAACCATCATCACCCAAATGCAGTGTGTAGCCAGATAATTATACTGTGATTTTTGGTTTTCAGGAGTTCCACGAGACGATCCATCAGTTATTATTATGGTTAACACAAGCTGAAAACAGGAGACTGAGAGCTCAAGTCCGAGAACACCGTGCCGATCCACAAGTACTGCTGGACAGTCAAAAGCAACTAATGGTAAGTCGGACAGCAGATGATGTGTAGTATTATTCAGGAGGACCATACCTAGAAGACCTAACATAAGTCCTACAGAATAATCCTGCTTTTTGCAGCCTTCCCATTATTTGCAGATATCCCCAGCTGGGAAAGTTGCTTAGATGTGAAGGCATTGCAGAGTTAAAAAATAATCTGATGGTTAATCCCAATTAAAAAGTTTAAGGCATATGGAAGGTTTCTGGATTTTACTATGTAAGCAATATCCATGTGTATCTGTTTATTTACTTTCATGTACTTTTATTATGAAGTGCTTATAATCTACATTTCTACTGTATAAAATCAAACAAATAGTCCCTGTATGAGTCTACCCTCAGCAGTGTCTCATACTAACCAATCAGTGCCATTTCTCAGCAGCATTCTGTTCATGTTGCTGAGACGTGGTATGTTATAGGATAGAACACTACACTGCTCATCCAGCTCTACAGATTGTGTGCCTGCATATGCTGCAGTAAAAACAGCTTAACAAAATAATGTACCTAAAAGTAAATAGATTCACAGGTATATTAAGTATTTAGTAAAATCCTGAAATCTCTTATGTCCCTTTTTAATATAACTATGATAAGGTTCTTCGCTCAAAATGCAATGTGTTGTATGTGTGACTCACAATGATCATGGATGTGAACATAGCTGCTTTCCTGACTACCGGCTCAACTAATATACATTGCCTGGGGTGTGAGTAGCATGTGGTGAATTGGGGCTTTTACAAAGAAGGTGAAGAGCTGAAGGCAAGTCAGACATGTTTAGGACTTCTTGAGGAGTCTATCAAACATTGATCTGATGTGTAAGTGTGAAATTTCCTTTAAATAATAATTATTAGAAATCTTAATTATACAATTAGTTTATATTTGTAAGTGTAAATAATTGTAAATGGGATGTCCTATCTGTAAAATTAATCCGTTTATTTTTAATTGGGGGAAAATTGTCAGAGTTTAAAAAGAATGTGACTTGTACTTTTAATACACTGTGTACATTTATATATATTTTTTCTTATCTATCACTGTTCTTTTCTATTTAGCAACTGGAAGAAGAGCTGCTTGAAAAACAAATTCAAGTAGACTCCCTGCAGGATCTCTCCAGCCACTTGCTGATTAAAACTTCGGGTGACGAGTACATAGAGTCTGAAGAGAAGGTTCATGTGACTGGAAACAAACTGAGACAGCTCCTGAAAGATGTGTCTCAAGATTTAACCACTGTACAGCACGCTCTAGTAAGTAACTGGTGCAGAAAATAATCCCAAATTAATCCCTCCTCCACCACACCAACACAAAAAGTATGTCCATGACTTGTTTACAACTTGTTTACAACTTGTAATGTAATTTATAAACAAGGTACAGTGGTCCTTAAAATGATTTTAGTTCTTTAATTACTGTAAATGTAGAGTGAAGTACTGTGGTTGCAATGAGGCCAGGTCTCTGTCAAAGATAAGAAAATAAGAGATTCACAGACTTCTTAATAGAATGAGGCCCCAGGTCTTTATAATCGGCCGCGGCCGCAAGGACCGGCCGCAAGCTTTCCGGCTATTCTATTCCCCTCCGGCCGGGGACTCCGGCAGGCTTGCAGCCGGCGCCTTGCTATCTCTTGCGGCCGCTCGCGCCGGAGGAAATCCTTTGATCTAAAACGGCCGCAAGGAAATCGGCCGTGAGAAAATCCTATTTGCAATTCAATTGCTCCGGGAACCCTCTCTGCAAGGCTAAAAGCGAGCCGCAGCTTACTTGCAGGAAAGAGGTCCCGCTAGCACCAATTAAGCACGAAATATAGCCCAAATAAAGCCATCCTGCACTTTGAGAAGACTATAAAGTGATTTTCGGTGTTAGCAAAAATAGCACATAATTACCCTATACTCAAATCCGTAAAATATATATTTTTTAATATACATAAAATATAAATGTAAAAAGTCCAGAGTGCTTGGAGCACCTCAGACACGCCCACGCCGCAGCCGGAAAATAAACCGTTAATTTGAACTCTGGTTTGGGCTGATGTGCAAGCTTGAGAGGGGGTTACTTTTAATCCTCATGTCCCCCAATATGATCCCTAGCATTTACAGAGCTGTACAGTGCAGGCTTGAATTTATTTTTGAGTTTTTAGATTTCAGAGCTTACGGACGGTTTCAAGATATGCGGCCGGCCGTAAGGGGAGATCCTTGCGGGGCCGTATAATTGAATTGTGAGTTAACAGAACCCCCGCAAGGAATCGCAGCCTTAAGGCCGATTTACGGCCGATAATAGAATGAGGCCCCTAGATAGTGACCAAACTATGTTGGTAAATCGTGAATACACAATTACTGCCCTTTAATCTTGATGGTTTTAATTGACTAATTGCAAACTTAACTTTTTAGGACAACTCCACATCTGATGAAGTTGATTCCCTGGGTGCACTGCAGTCTGATAACAAGGTAACATATTTATCAAATGTATTTTATTCTCTCCCTATCAAATAATATCAGATCATTTTTATTTCCAAAAACACAATAATGTTCTGCGATCTACAAGATATATTTCCATAACAATAAAAGTAAAAATATGTCGTGTTCTTACCCCACAGGGTGATATTCCCACAGTGTCACAAGAAGCCAGCAGGTATGATACATTTCTTATATGTAAACTGTGTTTTTTGTAATATTTTCTGGCTAAAGATTTGATTTGCAGCTGTTTGCATGTGCATTTTTAATGTTAATTAATGATGAACTATAAAACAGGCTTAACATGAAAATCTTACACTACCCGATAAAGCCTAGTGTGTCAAAACATAGTAATTACATTTTACTCCCTAAATTCAGTGAAGCCACAATAAAAAAAAACTATATATATATATATATATATATATATATATATATATATATATATATTACATTTTAAATATTTTACTGCTTGATATGTATATAACCTATATGGAATTTTTAGCTATCGGTGCTCAGGTACAAATTAAGAGGTTTTTTTTTACCCCAATATAATTTGCTACGTTGAACTTGAGTATAGTGTGAATAAATGTATTAATATAATATTTATTTTCCCAGATCGACAGGCCAAGCTCAGCCAGTCCAAGAAGTTTCCAGGCGTCGTTCTTTCTTCTATCGGGTGTTACGGGCGGCGCTGCCACTGCAACTATTACTACTTCTACTGTTACTCCTCGCCTGCATGATCCCCTTCTCAGAGGAAGATTACAGCTGTACACAAGCAAATAACTTTGCCAGGTCTTTTTACCCAATGTTGAGATATACCAATGGACCCCCACCCACATAGCGCAATACCTGCATATTTACACCAGCAACAAAACATTCCACTACCGTGTCTAAATATCCAACGATACACCATGCAGATAATCCCTGACCTGCTTCAGGGTCTGACCCTGGGTGCAGAATTATATTTTGCATGCACATAGTAACTTTATATCTAATCGGTGACGGCCATGTGTTAAATAATTAGTAACAGCAATAACGTGTTGGTGTTTTTTTAAATCCTTCCCTTGTTTTATGTGATTTTTCTCTAGAGATTATTTTAATGTGTGAAGCTGGCACCAACGTGTTATATTTATGTGAAATTTTAAATATGTTAATTACTATGTAAATTAGCACATCTTTCACTAAATACGGACATATCTATATTCCTATAATTAGAAATTGTACAGTATATGGTTTTTTATCAAATAATTCAGGGTTTGTCTTCAGTGTTGTACAGTCTGACTTTTTTTTTCTATTAGAAATTACCTTTGTAAACCATTTTGATGAATTCAGACATTGAAAATTATTGTTTGGAGGTCACACGTTTCAAACTGTGTCCACAGATAAAGTAACTCTGTAAAGTACTGTGTTGTAGACATTGGTCATGCATAAGATATCCTGCAGGATATTGAACCTGTTTCAATAAACCTATTCTATGCTTTGTAATTACGGATTCCCTTTTTTTTTGTTGTGCCACAGACTGAGATGTTCAGAGAGTACTTTGTGATTCTGCTTTGAGATATCTGTGTGTGATGAGACCCCATTGCCTTGAATGGAAAGGAGATAAAGTGTTTACTAAGCCCTGTAAAATACTTTCTAGTATGGCTTAAAGGGACATGGAAGGTTCCCTGTTTTTTAATATTATAATAAACTACCGAAGTGCTGGTTTTCATAGCTAAACATAATTTTATTAGCAAGTGTTCTGTTTTTTACTCACGGAAACCTTCCAAACAGTCCCTGCAAAGGACTGCGTCCATAGCTTAAGTATACATTGTATCTAAAGTACTAGATGTACTAGCCAATGGAAGACTTTCAGTAGCATTTTAGTAATATGCTCCTGGAGTGCTTGCAGTGAGACAAATCCTTAACCACTTAGAGAGCTAAAAAATGTCACAGTAGAAGAAAATAAAATAGCCTGAAGATGCATTTTTCAGGATACTAATAACATAAAATGGAAGCCTACACATACCAAAGTACAAAACCCAGCCCTATACAACAATACTAAGGAATAACCCACTAAATCACATCAATTATACATACCTGCTCACACTATTAAACATTGCCATTCTACTAAAGTGAAGCGACACCTGACTAATGCAGAGTCCCAGGGGTTAACATGGACCCACCTGCCCTACAAATACAAATAACATTCAATGTGTATCCTAACATATAATACCATGTAATCCGTGTGAAATGATTATATAATGTGATGTGTGCAAACTGCAATGTTAATGTGACATAATGGGAACCCTCAATATGTTATTAATATGTGAGTGGGAAACACGCAGCTATGTTACAAAGTTTACAGATGTAAGGAACCTTGCCAGTTTGGTTAGCCATTTCCTTACATGACAACCCCCCCTTGCTAAGTATCAGTAAGGTCCTATCTGAAATAGCCTGCAGGAACCATTTAATATATATGTACATTCTCTCTACATTGCGGGAGATCCTACGGGAGCCATTTAACTGAGTTCCAACCCTTTGCTTTTATCTCTGTTATATACAAAGAAAATGTAGGTGATCAGAAGACTGTAAGATTTCAATTGTATTTTCAAATGATACCATATGGGAACCTCTACTGTGTCCCTTTTAGTGGACTACAATTTGTGTGTACAGTAGGGTTTAACTGGTAAAATTAAAAGCAATATTTCAAGAAAATAATGTAAAACTTACATTTGAACATTAGTACTTAAGCAGAACAGATTATCTTTACTCCCTATAAGAGGTCCAGGGGGTGGGAGGGGAACTGCCCAGAACGCTGTCCTGATAGGAATAGTTATCTGCCTCCTTCTCTGGAGTGACCACTGCAGGCAAATCTAGTCCTCCTGGGCAGGTCCTCTCCAATTCCTGGATGCCTGAATAGGGGTGGAGAGAAGCCAGCCACTCTGTGTTCACCTGTATGGTTTCAAAGTTTTTTTAAAACCCTACTATATGACGAATACAGTGATCCTCATAATAGGGTACAGTTATTTCTGATGCCTTTATTACTCTGCTATTCAGGTACACAGACAATTAAATATATTCTTAATTTTGTAGAGCACAAATAAATGAAAGATCATTGTGCCTGATGTAAACCGGATATGGGGCACATGTTGTTCTTGTACTGGATTAACATGAAGCTGCAGATGGCATATCCAGTCTTTTGCATATTTGTATATGATTAGGTTGGCAATTTTATTTTTTCATATTGATGAACCACCACCAGAATCATGTCATCTGAGGGTTAGATAGATGGTGGTTCAGTTCCTAATTACTCATTATGACAGTGGTGTGTTCTTAATGTGTCCTACATGGAAAGTATATAATGATTATATTCCACAAATGAGTGTGATTCAAGTGTGAAATTATTATTTTTCTCTAGAATTATTAGAATTTGTATTCACCATTGTGTAAAAAAACAGCGTGAGTGCTGTAAAAGCTAACACTGCAGCATTTTAAACCAATTCTAAAACGTGGAAACTAGGTTTAAATAAAAAAGTTCCCTTTGACACTGAGAGCCTCAAATCACTATGAAAAACAGTAATCCATAACCTGCATATGTTGCATCCAAAATAAATATCAAATGTTCTCATAAACTGTTTTTTAAACAACACGGTTATAAGGTAAGAAAATACAGTCTGCTCTGTTGTTTTTGATCTAGCCATTTCTATTAAAATATAAGAAAGCAAAACTAGTTTTTTAATAAAATCTCCTCTATAGCTAATCCGGGAGAGAGATACATACAAATTAACAAGGACATTCTGTTCAAAATTTTCATGACGCAGATGTTGTATATTAATGAAGTTTAATGTGCAACAATGAAATGTTCTCATGTTAAAGATCTGATACAAAATAACATCTTTAAAAAAAAGCAAATGATATATTATGGGGCTGATTTCTTTTTAAAGAGTTATTATTTGCTATGCATTTTAGTTTTAAATAGGAGATGCAACTGACAGACTAAAAAACGGGAGCTATTCAGTGTCTTGGATATCTCTAATTCATGGAGTGGCAAATGCTTCTGTTATATGGACAGTGCTATCCCAAAATCAATACAGGAGGTCCCAGTCTTACAAATGACCCATACTTAAGAAAGGACATCCAAGGTTGTTTGTATGAGTTTGTTTTTATGTTCTCTTTGTTTGCATTAAAAGAGTTTCTGTAACATATTAGTACAGGGATTTTATTATACACTTTATTGTTATTACCAAATTAGCCATACAGTGTTGTTGTTGTTGATACTATTACTCATCAGTGAGCCAAGTTGCATACAAATCCGAAGTAAAGATATTCTCAGGGATGTATCTCATCCGTAACCCAGTTTTTTTTCTTTCTTTAAGGTTCTTCTTAAAACACCATTGTGATTCCCTAGAGGTGCTACTGGCTATTTTAATTATGAAAACACCATTTATACATTTCCTATTTAATCATTTATTATAGTAATATTCTGTTAGATTAGAGTATCACATTAGGTTGAGCGTTTCTTTCCACGCTGATAAGGTCATTATAGGGGTGGGAATTAGCGGACAAGTCTAAAGGGTTTTAAGAACAATTAGATTTGATACGAGAATAAACAATCATTTATATCCTGCACCAACAGCAAATATTTGTTGCCAAGGAAACCTTGACACAAGAAGTCTTGTGAAGTACGACATTTCAGCATTGTCTTCTCTACAAGAAATAAAGCACTTAATCCATTTGACCTTCTAGTGGGGTGATACCAGTCTGAACTTTGAAAATGAATGTGGATTGTTGCTTTTTCATTTATTAAATTTTGTTATTTGAATTTTAATAATGATCAGTGCATAATTAAAACATCTAGCTCATATGAGGACACTACAGTGGCCCATTGTTTCTAGGTTATAATGAAAAACGTGTAGCTGTAGTGTGCTTATAAGTGACATACAGTCTTGCAAACACAAACAACCATAAATGTCAAAGTGTAGCCTGGGAGTTGTGGGATGGTCCCTCTCCAACCTTTCATAAGCTCTTCAGGCCCACCTCTTCCTCGCACACCTCAGTTCGCTTTTGAGTCTGTGCTTAAAGGGTGCTCCTCAGTGATTCCTTGTCTTTTGGTCTTTCACCAAGCCCTACATTTGCAGCTTTTTGGCCCCTATGTACCAAGCAGTGTCCTTGCCCATGTCCAAGGTAAGGTCCTTTTCATTACCATGTGACTTTCAATAAGCCCCACAGTGCAGATTCTGGCCCACATTTAATGTCAGTATGGGCATTCATATTGCTGGAGAGCCATGGTTTCACTCCTTGCTGCAAGGAATCTACACCAAGGTACCATTTTTTGGCTTACAACAAGCTCTACATTTACAGCTTTCTGGCCCCTGTGTACCAAGGAGCGTCCTTGCTCTTGTTTGCGCATGGATTTCAAAAAGCCCTCTGTAGCAGATTTTGGCCCATACCTACTAAACAGCGTCCTCGTCCATATCCCAGGACACACCTTTTTCACCACCATGTGGCTTTCAACAAGCCCCCATGCAGCTTCCTTGCCCATGTTTAAGGACACACCTTTAAGCCCTCCATTGCAGATTTTAGCCCATATATACTAAGCCGAGACATTCTCTCAGTCTCCCTAGCCCTAAGCTAGAAATTGGTCAAGTAGTACTCTCCAACCGACCGCTACTGATTCACAGAAAGACCCGACCAAACCAACAAGCCCTCCATTTAGATCTTGGCCCATAGGCACTAAGCATCATCTTTGCCCATGTACATATATCTACGCAGCAGATACTTATCATAGAGGTGAGTTAAATTGGTTTACCTTGGCAAGGTCACAAGGTTGTGACTGACCATTTAAGACTGCTTCCCCATCAAAGTTGCTGCCACACACTGATGACCTCATACAAGCAGCTAAGCTGGAGGTTTATAAATTGATGTTTGAATGTAAGTTTAATAATTTAATTTGTATTTTCTAAATAATTCAATAGGAATCGTGTTAAACATCAGTGCATAATTAAAACACTTAGTTTATGTTGTCTGGACATTACAAGGACCTCAGAAAATAGAGAAAGACTTATCCAAGACTTGTATTCTTGGACACTGAATATATAAAAGCCAACAAAATATATCACAGAAGTGAGAGGTAACTAAACAGTATTATTGGGGAAGCATAATATTATTCTCAAAATCAGTATATCAGCTGCAAAAAGGCACATATTTTGTAGTGTTTTCTTCCCACTGAAAAAATAGGTAATAGTCCTGTTGGCAAAATTGTAAGGCATTCATCTAAGAACATCAGTGGTCCACCAAGAAAGTCATCATTATTGAAGTGGTTCACCCAGGCTCTCAGTGATATTCAAGTGGTCCACCAAGACACTAACAGCCTTATTAAATTGTGATTCTGCAAATTTAAAAGGGCTCTATTTAAGCACAGAGCATATTTGTTTACAGAAGTTTTTAGTTAGTGAACTTCCATCCAAAAGCAAGGTCTTCAGTAACTAAAAACTTCTGTAAATAAAATATGCTGTGTGCTTAAATAGAGCCCTTTTAAATTTGCTGAATCCCAATTTAATAAGGCTGTAAGTCATGGGCTTAGGAGCCCAGAAAATATTGGTGGGGTTTAAAGAAAAGTTAAAGTTAAAACAAGTGTAGTCCTGGGTGGTGCAATTCAACTCTTCCCTTAGAGGCTGCCTGTCCTGGGTGTAGAGAGGGCAGGACAACCAACAAATATAAACAAAAACATACACTAGTGGTGCTCTACATAGTATAAACAAAATGTTTTGGAATATCAAAGAAATGTACTTATAGACCACCAATGGAAGCAGTGATATGAGGCAATACAGATTCTCCCTCAATTCTAATAGTATCAGTCCAAGTATGGATGAATGATGAGCTGCTATCCTGAAGAGACCTCCCTGCAGAGTAAATCAGCTTGAAGAAAAATTATTTGGAAGAAAGGGCAAAAAAGAAAAAACAAACAGAAAAAATATATGGTGACGTAAGTTTGGATTATTTAAATACATAAATACAATATTGTACTTACAAAAAACATAAAACTCATTATCTACTTTATTCTAAAAAATGTGATTATTTGGCATAGAACATATGTAGAACATCTTTGTAATTAATGTATGTATTATGGCAGTTATTTACACTTTTTTGAGCTTTCGTTTAACAGGTTCTACATATGAAAATATCCCAAACTTACGTCACCATTCATTTTTGTTGTTTTTCACCTTTTTTGTGCTCTTCTCCAAAATCTTTTTTTAACAAACTGGAATAACAGAAAGGTCAAGAAAATATCCTGATAATCTGCAGAGAGCCTGTTGCCTCTCTGTAAGCTCAATTTGGAGAACTGGAGAGGAGAATTGCAATACTTACTGATATTCCACCGGAAAGGGAGTTGGTGCTCACTGAGCACAGTTTAGATAGGTCTAGCATGGAGGGTGGAGATGGGGCTAGTGAGAATGTCCATGGAGGTAGCTGTGTTACAGTTACAAGGGGGAGCAGGAGGATCAGGAGGAGGAGGCAGGCCAGTTATGAGTTGGCAAACACCAACAGATTTGCCAGATTGAGTGAAACTGTTGCCAGATGGAGCTGTTCCCTCTAATAGCCGGGAGAACAGTTCTACTCGAGGAGTGGGAGGGCAGCATAGGCAGAGCAACAGGTTTTGATGGTAGGAACTCTATTATTAGGAAGGTAGACAGGGTGATTTGTAACCCAGATGCCAGCAAAGTTTGTGGTCTCCCGGGTGCTCGGGTTCGGCATGCTGTGGATCGGGTAGATGAATTATTGGGAGGGGCTGGAAATTAACCAGCGGTCTTGGTACATATTGGTACCAATGACAAAGTTAGTGGAAGATGGGGAGTCCTAAATAATGCTTTTAGAGAACCAGGTAATAAGCTTAAAGCAAGGACCTCCAATGTAGTATTTTTTGAAATACTACCTGTGCCACGTGCTAGCCCAGGGAGACTGAAGGAGCTTAGGGAGGTTAATGCGTGGCTAAAAATGTGGTGCACTAAGGAAGGGTTTGGGTTTTTAGAGCACTGGGCTGACTTCCCACTTGGGTAGCAGGGATTTATTGCACCTTAATGATGGGGAGCTTTTGTGCTGGGGGTAGGGTGGTAGAATGGCTGGAGGAGTTTTTAAACTAGTAGGTTGGGGGGGGGGACTTGGTGAATGTAACTGGGTACAAAGTGTTGAAGGTGTAAGAAATGAATTAACTACTCATGGGGAAGGACAACAAAAACTCTTAGTTTTAAAAGGGCAGATTTTCACGGTTTAAGGACAGCAATACAAAGTAGAGAGTGGAAGAGAGAACTGGCAGGTACAAAAACTGAACATAAATGGACAACATTTAAATCCTTACCATGTGGAAATAAAAGTAAAAGGAGTAAATTACATCCAACGTGGCTTAACAATGATTTAAAAATCAAGATAGAGTAAAAATCAGGCATTTAAATTATACAAACAAGAGGGGACAGAGACTGGTTTACAGGATGTAGCGGAACCCATCACTGTTTTACCCTGTTTTATGATTATTATGGTTAAAATATGATCCTACTATATGTATGTTGGTTGATGCTCTGCAGAATATTGTCCCAGACATTTACAGCTACTTGGCATGGGAGATAATCTTGTTACAGCGACTCTGCATAAGATAAAGGAAGTCTATTGTATACAGTGTTTTCATTCTCAGATAAGAACAAAGAAGTGTAATTGAATCAATGTCTGATTGTATCAAAGTTGCCAGGGAGGTGTGACCCCCCTATTGTTCTCTTTATGTGTATTGTGTGTGGCCAAATATGGGCATGTGTATTGCCTGTGGCCAAAGAGATGTATATATATTTCTGTAAAGGTAAATAAAGTCAGTAGTCATTTGACTCCCAAATTGTGTGTCGTCCAATATGGGAGGTTGGGAATGGTGAAACTGTAGTGCCTCTTGGGTATTTTACCGTATACCAGCAGGGATATTGGATACGTGTTCCAATTCCGTTACATTTGTTGGCAAGTGGCGGGATTGTTCCCACGGTCAGAAGGACAGCTACAGGAGACACCATTCCGTGGAGTACAAATTGAGGGCAACGCTAGTATCCGTACAGCGCCCCTGGCTACAGCAGGATGGAACCGGCTAGTTTTCAGACATCATGAGGAGGAGGAGGCGGCCGCGGACTACAGGGATGCAGACAGAAAGGAACTCATGGTTACAGTACCTCGTATTACCCCACAGAATGAGTTTGGAAGAGAACTCCAAAGCAGACTGGCCTTTTTCCCAGGTACGCTTCCCATGAAAACCTTGGAATGGTTAATGACAGATGTCCACAAATTCATAATGGAAAAGCAGCGGGCACGGGAGAGGTCCATCTTGGGAGCTGCTAACCCACCTCCCACCATTAACCCCCCCCCAGCACTGCGTCCGGGTGGTGGGAACTACCAAACCCCTGCACGGTACATCAGGTGCCACATGTGTAACCAGCAGGGCCACATACAGAGAGACTGTCCCAGAAACAGAAACCGCTCCACGTGGAATACTCCAACTAATTCCACCTCCCAGCAGCAGTGTGTACCCCAGGGAGCAGAAGGTGCCGTCCTTTCTCCCCAGTGGCAGTGTGAACCCCAGGGGGCAGAAGGTGTCGTCCTTCCCCCCCAGCGGCAGTGTGTACCCCAGGGAGCTGAAGGTGTCGTCCTTCCTCCCCAGCGACAGTGTGTACCCCAGGGAGCTGAAGGTGTCGTCCTTCCTCCCCAGCAGCAGTGTGTACCCCAGGGGGCCGAAGGTGTCGTTCTTCCCCCCCAGCGGCAGTGTGTACCCCAGGGAGCCGAAGGTGTCGTCCTTCCTCCCCAGCGGCAGTGTGTTCCCCAGGGAGCCGAAGGTGTCGTCCTTCCTCCCCAGCGGCAGTGTGTACCCCAGGGAGCTGAAGGTGTCGTCCTTCCTCCCCAGTGGCAGTGTGTACCCCAGGGAGCTTAAGGTGTCGTCCTTCCTCCCCAGCAGCAGTGTGTACCCCAGGGGGCCGAAGGTGTCGTCCTTCCTCCCCAGCGGCAGTGTGTACCCCAGGGAGCAGAAGGGGCCGTCCTTCCTTCCCAGCGGCAGTGTGAACCCCAGGGGGCAGAAGGTGTCGTCCTTTCCCCCCAGCGGCAGTGTGAACCCCAGGGGGCAGAAGGTGTCGTCCTTCCCCCTCAGCGGCAGTGTGAACCCCAGGGGGCAGAAGGTGTCGTCCTTCCCCCCAAGCGGCAGTGTGTACCCCAGGGAGCAGAAGGTGTCGACCTTCCTCCACAGCGGCAGTGGGTACCCCAGGGGGCCAAAGGTGTCGTCCTTCCCCCCCAGCGGCAGTGTGAAACACAGGGGGCAGAAGGTGTCGTCCTTCCCCCCCAGCGACAGTTTACCCTGACAAGGGGAGACACCAATCTCCCAGATGGCGCAGATGGGACCGTGGTCTCTGTGCCCACAGCCTGTCCAGATCCCCAACTACCCTCACTGGGACAACCGGAGGAGGGGGTAAGTACAAATTCCCTTCCCCAGCTAACTTCTAATGTGGCCCCAGGGTTAACAGAGGAAATGTTAACCCCCACTGACCCCCACCTTTCCCTGGCTCCTGAGCCGGAATACGTCCCAAGTGCCCCAGCAGAAGAGCTGACAGCGGGGCAGAGTGCAGTTGGCCTCTGCACTCCCTTTGTCCCTTGTACAGAGCAGGATGTCCTGCAGGTTATACCAGCAGAAGAGCTGGCATCAGGGCAGAGTGCCGCTGGCCTCTGCCCCTCAAGTCCCCTCAGCGTGTTGCCCCATCACCACAGCAAAATATCCAGGTACCTGGTTAGACTTCCCCCCAAAGGAGAGATGTGTGACGAAGTGCCCTTCGCCACTTTGGCTTGGAGAGGACTGTTTGCCAGCCTCCTGCCCTGCGACTATGGCCCTGGGACATATTGCCCTTTAAACACAGTATTCGGCCATACCAGAGTGTATGTCACTCATTCTGGCCCTTTACATACAGGGGTGTCATTCTGTACTTGCCCTGTGTGAACCATGATACCCCAGATAACTGCCATGAAGCCCATTCATATAATGAAAGACTATGGGAAAGACTTTAGCTACATGGCAATTGAACTGTGTGAAGAGGATCTGAGCGCTATTCGGTGGTTTTGTGCGCTCAGATCCCAGCTATCTGGGGATATGGGAAATGTGAGTAAATGTGAATTGCAGTAATGCTGATGGGTTGTCAAACTAGAGAATTGACCAACAAATACTTTTGTCCGGACATCCCCAGGCCGATCCGTTGGGATCAGACCGTGTATGCCGGCTTATGGTCACGGGGGAGGTGTGTAGCGGAACCCATCACTGTTTTACCCTGTTTTATGATTATTATGGTTAAAATATGATCCTACTATATGTATGTTGGTTGATGCTCTGCAGAATATTGTCCCAGACATTTACAGCTACTTGGCATGGGAGATAATCTTGTTACAGCGACTCTGCATAAGATAAAGGAAGTCTATTGTATACAGTGTTTTCATTCTCAGATAAGAACAAAGAAGTGTAATTGAATCAATGTCTGATTGTATCAAAGTTGCCAGGGAGGTGTGACACCCCTATTGTTCTCTTTATGTGTATTGTGTGTGGCCAAATATGGGCATGTGTATTGCCTGTGGCCAAAGAGATGTATATATATTTCTGTAAAGGTAAATAAAGTCAGTATTCATTTGACTCCCAAATTGTGTGTCGTCCAATATGGGAGGTCGGGAATGGTGAAACTGTAGTGCCTCTTGGGTATTTTATCGTATACCAGCGGAGATTTTGGACTGCGTTTTCCTGCTCCGTTACACAGGAGTACAAGAAAATCAACAAGGCTATTAGACTGGCTAAAATAGAAAATGAAAAAATTGTTGCAAAAGAAAGTAAGACTAACCCTAAAATATTTTTTAAATATATTAATGGGAAAAAGGCCAGGAAGGAAGCTATAGGAACATTACAATGTGACACATGAAAAGGCAGATGAGCTAAATAGGTTATTTTCTTCTGTATATACAAAAGAGGTGGTAGTGGTTAGGACACTGCAACACAAGGGGCTACAGTACCTTCACCAAATAATTGGTTAACGCAGGAAGAAATCCAAAAGAGGTTGGAAAAAATAAATATTAATAAAGCCCCGGGTCCTGATGGAATACATCCAAGGGTACTGAGGGAACTGGGTTCTGTAATAGCCAAACCATTATGTTTATTTTTTCAAGATTCACTCAGCACTGGGTTACTACTAGATGACTGGTGAAAAGCAGAGGTGATACCTATAATTAAGAAGGGAGCAAGAGCAAATCTGGGGAATTATAGACCAGTGAGCCTCACTTCTATAGTGGGGAAGCTTTTAGATAGTTTAATAAGGGATAATATGCAAGCATATGTCTATTTGAACAGGATTATAGGAGCCAACACAGATTTATGAGGGATAGGTCATGTCAAACACATCTAATTAGTTTCTATGAGGAGGTTAGTAGGAACTTGGATCAAGGCAACTCAGTGAATGTAGTATTTTTGGATTTTGCAAATGCTTTTAATACAGTGCCACATGGAAGACTATTGTGCAAACTAAGGGATACAAGTTCAGTGTTTTGTTCATCTGAATATTATGTGATAGATCAGAACACAATAGTCCAAGTTGGTGAAGTGAAATGAGAAAAATATATACATATATACATATATTTTTAGAAATAGAAAACAGAATATTGGCATGTGTGTATGTATTCACCTCCTTTGTTATGATGCCCATAAAAAGCTCTGGTACAACCAATTACCTTCAAAAGTCACATAACTAGTGAAATGATGTTCACCTGTGTGCAATCTATGTGCCACATGATCTGTCATTACATATACACACATTTTTTGAAAGGCCCCAGAAGCTGCAACAACTAAGCAAGAGGCACCACTAACCAAACACTGCTATGAAGACCAAGAAACTCTCCAAACAAGTAAGGGACAATGTCAGGGTTGGGTTATAAAAAAAGTATCCAAATCTTTGATGATCTCCAGGAGCACCATCAAATCTATCATAACCAAATGGAAAGAACATGGCACAACAGCAAACCTGCCAAAAGACGGACGCCCACCAAAACTCACGGACCTGGCAAGGAGGGCATTAATCAGAGAGGCAGCACAGAGACCTAAAGTAACCCTGGAGGAGCTGCAGAGTTCCACTGAAGAGACTGGAGAATCTGTACATAGGACGACAATAAGCTGTACGCTCCATAGAGTTGGGCTTTATGGCAGAGTGGCCAGAAGAATGCCATTACTTTCAGCAAAAAACAAAATGGCACATTTTGAGATTGTGAAAAGGCATGTGAGAGACTCCCAAAATGTATGGAGGAAGGTGCTCTGGTCTGATGAGACTAAAATGTAACTTCTCGGCCATCAAAGAAAACGCTATGTCTGGTGCAAACCCAACACATCACATCACCAAAAGAACACCATCCCTACAGTGAAACCTGGTGGTGGCAGCATCATGCTGTGGGGATGTTTTTCAGCAGCCTGGACTGGGAAACTAGTCAGAGATGAGGGAAAGATGGATGGTGCTAAATAGAGGGATATTCTCGAGCAAAACCTGTACCACTCTGTGAGTGATTTGAGGCTAGGACAGCAGGACGATGACCCCAAACACACTGCTAAAGCAACACTTGAGTGGTTTAAGCAGAAACATGTAAATGTGTTGGAATGGCCTAGTCAAAGCCCAGGCCTCAATCCAATAGAAAATCTGTGGTCAGACGTAAAGATTGCTGTTCACAAGAGCAAACCATCCAACTTGAAGTAGCTGGAGCAGTTTTGCAAGGAGGAATGGGCAAATATCCCAGTGGTAAGATGTAGCAAGCTCATAGAGACTTATCCAAAGCGACTTGGAGCTGTGATTGCCGCAAGCGGTGGCACAACAAAGTATTGACTTTAGGGGGGTGAATAGTTATGCACATTGACTGTTTCTGTTATTTTGTCCTGTTTGTTGTTTGCTTCACAATAATAAAAAAAAACATCTTCAAAGTTGTGGGCATGTTTTGTAAATGAAATTAATCAAACAATCCATGTTAATTCCAGGTTGTGAGGCAACTAAACACGAAAAATGTCAAGCGGGGTGAATACTTTTGCAAGGAACTGTAATTGGACTAATGTGGTAAGTGGGATTCCTCAGTGTTCAGTATTAGGTCCTCTCCTTTTTAACAAATGTATTAATGATTTAGAGGTGAGACTGGAAAGTAGTGTCTCCAATTTTGCTGAGGTAATTAAATCAGATAATGATGTACTTTCCCTCCAAAGGGATTTACATAAATTAGAGGAATTGTCATCTAAATGACAGATGAGATTTAATACAAATAAATGTAAAGTTATGCATCTATGAAACAAAAATAGCCATGCAATTTATAATCTTAGTGGAGCAAATATAGAGGTATCAGATATTGAAAGGGATTTGGGAGTACTTGTGGACAACCACCTAGGTAACAGTGCTCAATGCCAAGCAGCAGCTGCAAAGGCAAGTCAAATATTAGCATGTATTAAGAAGGGTGTAGAATCAAGGAAAGCCAATATAATTCTGCCACTATACAAATCCCTAGGATGCGAATGTGGTAAGCAGAAAGAAAATGTGAGAGAGCAATAGAAAATAAAAAAGGATGACGGTAGGGAGGGGAGGCAGAGGTAGAGAACATAAGGGAGAAGAGGGAAAAGAGACAAGAACGGAGGGAGTGAGGGGAAGGGAAAAAAAAAGAAGGTAGAAATGTCTAGAGAGCAGGAGAAAGTGAGTGGGAGAGAGCATTGGAGATACTAGAGGGAGGGAGACAGAAGATATATATAAGGAAACAAAATATAAATACATAACGGTTTATGCTGCTAAATGTCACATCATGGATGGGTTGGAATCTACTGTCATGTTTTGCTACCCCTCACTATTATATCACTGCATCATTCAGGAGTCTTCCCTTCTAACATATCAATGCATAACACAGGTTTCCTCCCACTTCAATATCATAGCACTGCATAACTCAAGTTTCCTCCTACCTCAATATCATATCACTGCATAATACAGACTTCTCTCCTCACTATCATACCACTGTATACCACAGGCATCTTCCCTCCTCACTATCATATCACTGTATAACACAGGCTTCCTCCCACCTCACTATCTTATTACTGCATGACACACTCTTTCTCCCACTTCACTATCATATCACTGCATGAAACAGACTTCCTCCCTCCTTGCTTCCCTTCAATTTTAATCAGTCAATGATACTTTCCAAGGGGATAGTGAGTGTGATGTTTGGTGGGATAAGGGTCATAAGGGGGAAGTGGCAGGAAGTAGAGCGTTGAGAGGGGAGGTGGAAAGTGAGAAAGGGGAAAGTAGAGACTAAAAAAAAAAAAAAAGTTGGAAAGATACAACTGAATATATTGCAAGAGTAAAAAACATATACCTGATAAAGTACACTAGCAATTTGCAATTGTAATGCTGTGTGTATCTTTGTGCAAAGGCTGCTCATTATACCCTCCCAGAGTTGTTAAAAAGAGGGGGAGTCGAAAGCTTTCCTGGGTCAAAGCTTTCTTGGAAGAGATATACTGCTCCATAGTGGCTCACTCCTGTAATGCATGATTAAGTTTAATTTTGCTATTTTGTGTGTCTCCTGTGCATATAATCTGGTGGGAAAATGGATCCCCCTCCCCCCTCCAGTTTCTACACCCTTGTACTAAGTTATTATATTCAAGTGGTCCACCAAGACCTTTATCAAAGTTTATGTGCTCCTTTGGAAAACATGTTTATGAACTACTGGTTTAAATTCATGATACCAGTTTAACATAAGCCAATTCGAGCACAGACTCCACTGTGCTCCCAGAATGCAAAGCTATTAACCTTCCCTATACACTCTACTGGCAGTATATAAATTACTCATATTAAAGTCTTATTCTTTGTCTGATGGATTGCAATAACTTGGCTTCAGCCAGTGCCATCATGGTGATATATATTCAGTAGCTGGAAGCAGTGACCAGATTCCAGATAAATGTGTAGTGCCAAAATTCCTGCTAACCGCCAGGACATGTTGCAAAGTTTCTCTTTTGATTTAGGGATACAGACAGTAGAAAGAATTCAGACAAAAAAACTTTTAATGCACATTTACACTCTAATTTCGCTTTTCATCTGTTAAATAAAGTCAGCATGAAACATTTTTTTGTGCTAAAAAGGCATCCTTCGATGCGCGTTTCAGTCTAAATAAAATGTCAGGAGAATATCATTCAATTTTTACGAAAATTTACAGAAACAAATACCACACAAATCATAAATGCTTAAGTAGACTTATTCTCTAAAAACATGCAGTGAGCCATATAAAAGGTAGGTTTTATCCCAGCAGTGTATATGATGGTCCACTGAACAATCAACAATTTTCTGTAAGGTTTGTAAATGTCACGGTCAGTAGGATGGATCCGCAGTTATTTTTTCAGCTGAGAAAAAAAATAAATCTCTTCTTCAATCTAAACTTTAACTGTCTGCTATAAACATGGTTGGATTTAGATCTGATGACCCCTATGCAAATATTCGTAATTATCAATTTATTTAGAAATTAGTGAGAGAATAAATTACCAAGGAGCTAAATGAGAAAGAATCTTCCTTAACAGTAACCGCTCTTGTATGAAATAGAAACGTGTTTTTGTTGTGAGATATCAACTAGTTATCATCACAGGTAACCTTGGTACTTATTTAGTAGAATATTCCCTCAGTGAGTTTTACACTTAATAACCATAATAGACGATGTAGTTCATTTAATAACAAGTTTTTGTGAAAATTGTCATTGATATGAAGTTTGTTAACAAAACCAGTGTACAACTTACAGCAATTTTGTTCAGAAAAGAAGAAAGGTTTTAACAGCCAATTGTGATCCCCTCTCCCCCAGCATTCAGAGCCGCCATGCAAGCAGCAGAAGCTTTTATTAGTGTTTAATCACAGTGTTCAGTGCTGGCAAAATGTGCCTCATAGTGGAAGGCATCCGATTATTCTAAATAATAGAATTGATACCAGATAAGAACCAAAAAGCCCATCTGTTTTGCCAATTCTATCTGCCTAGAGGTTTGGTTTAATTAAAGGTATATCTAAGTTTTCCTGTTCTTACCTCTCTCTAACCTAACACCTGTTGCTTATACCAGACACACACATCACATTGAGTCATTCTATACACATATTGATTTTTTTTTTCACATACCAGTAATGCTTACATAGGCACAGTGTACCTACCAATGGAAACACTGCATTTGGGTACAGATTTTAACCATTTGCTAACCTTCAAGCCAACAGCAGCACAATGCAAAGATGTGCACAGCAGTTTCTGGCTCCTCTTGTTTCCTTCTGCAAGGGACTCCATTTCCCATGATTCCTTGCTACAAAAACTGCCATCCTAGATGGATACAATGTATTAGCTGAATGTGATTGGCCAAAACAAATAATGAATGTTATGCTAATTTTAGCAGGGATTTACAGGGGTGTTAGTTCTGAAAATCAACAGCTTGCAAACTCAAGAGATATAGTAACTTAAATAAGCCTTTAGGCATAATGCTTATCCCAGACATACATAAACTAACTGATCTTTTACTCTTTCTGTAAAGTAGTATATTCTCCCATTACTCCTAAATCTTTCACCTACCAATTTTTTAAGTCATGACTTCTTGCTCTTGTGTTGCTCTTTTTCTTGAAGATACTTCCCTCTTGAACTTTATTTAATCATTTGATATATTTCAGTGTTTATCATATCCCCTCCTCCTGTCTGTCCTTTAAGTTATCCATATTCAGGACAAAATGTTTTTCCTTATGACTCTTGCCTTTTCACATTTTAGCTAATGGAATGTCCCTCCTTGTATTATAATATATTATAGCCACTAGTTGGCCCTCTCTTAAGGCAGACTTCTTTCCCACCAGCCCAGAATATTGACTGACCAGGAGCCTCATTCAATTGCAAGGCAATTATACTGGCCATATGTCTGCAGGCTTGCTTACGGGCCGAAAGCCGAAAGCGTAAACTATGCAATTGTATGTAGCATTTCAGGGCGTGATCAATTAAGCAAGGCCTTAACTACTCATTTAGAAACAGCCAATAGAAAATGAGACCGTCATCATTACGGCAGTATAACATGGAGGTTACATGTCAATCAATTAGCAAAATACAAAATAATAAAAATGAATGCCAATACTGTTCTAGTCCATGTGGGTGGTTTGATATGTATTAACTCATTGATTCCCGAGACTGATATAACCCCGAAATTAAACCTAATCAATCAACCTAATAATCATTTTTTTATTGTCAATTTGCGAGCTTCAGACTGTTGTGCAATTAATTCTAATGTCTATCATCGCTTTCCCCGTCATTTACAGTGCAGTATTGATTTTTTTATTTGCATTTACAGTGCAGCGGATATGTTGTTAACCCCTTTGTGGGTCCCCATTTACGGTTGTGAAAACATTTGAGGGCTTGTGGAATTGTAGCAATTGAATAGCGATTTGCGATTTTAGTGATCATAAGTCTTGCGTACGTGAAATATCAAAGGCTTAGATGGGTTGTAAGTTACGGTTGTAACAACCGCAGGGATTTCACCCTGTAACCCATAGATTGTTTCCGGCTCGCTAAAAGATGCCAATTGAATAGCAAATTAGTTTAGGGGCTCCAGTAACTTACATTTCCTAAGAGTGCAGGAAAAGAGAGTGCCCATGAACGTGTGTGTCCTGAAGTACATGTATGTATACAGAAAAGAGTGTTTACTGTGACAGGCCGTGGGTGCATCTGTTCTATAATATGTGCATAGAGAGGAAGGCCTAGGAGTGAGTCTGTTTTATACTATGTGCATATATAGATAGGCCAGGACTATCACATATAATAGTTGTGAGCATGCGGGTTGTTGCTAATGCTGCGGGCTCGCGTAGCGAGCCTGCGGCCCTCGCAAAGCAACTGCGGACCTCGCAACATTTACGGACTTACGACAAACAAATACGAGACACTACGACCTCGCAAAGATACGACTTAAAGGGCCAACCCGCGCGAACCTGAAAACATTAGAAACACAATAAATACACACAACAAACACATAAAAAGCTTACCCACAGCAAGGGGGGCTCTCAGGACCTCTGCAAGTGAACTTACACCTCCATTTAAGGCCAAATTACAGAGTTTAGACACTCGAAAATCCCCTAAGCGAGAGAAAAAATGGGCGCAGAACAAAACGAAAACCAGGCTACAGCACTCTAAACACGCAAAACACCACAAGAAACACGCAAAACACCACAAAAGACCTACCGATATTCCACTACAGACGCATACCACACATTACCCGCCATTTTAGAACAATGCGGAAGTACACAACTACGCTAACGGTTTGGTCTCGCGCATGCACACTATTACACTGCACACATTCATCACGCTTACACAGCAGCTCCACACCACTAATGCTGCAGCAACATCAAAACAGATTGCCAGCTCTTCAACACAATGCTTTCTGCATATATTACAAATAGGTAAAGTATATTAATTTATTAATGTATTATTTATTTGATTACCATACACCAAACAGCATTAGCTCACTTACAATTTCATTGCCGTCATTTTTTGACAAGCAATATTCTAGTGTATATAGCAAGGTCAGTCTGTTCTTTCACTTATGCTTTTATGGAACCACAAGGATTGTGTCTATTCTGTGATATGTGTGAGTATAGAGAGCAGGAATGCGTCTGTTCTGCAGTATATTTCTGTATTATTAAGAACCATAAAAAGCTACTACTATAAATAATGTGAAACAATTTAATTTTGGGGTGTTTTCTTTTGAAGAAGCTATTCTCCACCCCCTGTTCTCTCAATCATCCATCATACCATGGCTAAGCCATTTTCAACGCTAATCTGAAAGGGACATATGATTTAATAATATTTATTGGCGTTATTCTGAAGCAGGTCTGGCTTGGATTGAACCTGCATTTCCCATCTCATGAGAAGCAAATTTCCCCATGAACTAAACCAGTATTTTTCCACTCTACACAAAAAGAGTTCATCTGGAGTGAGGAGGTGATGGTTCATGTCAAATAGGGGGGACACCAAGAAATTCTGAGGTGTCACATAGTAACAAGAGACCTGTAAACGTTTCATTACTCTAACACTTCCCAGTTAGGTGAATGGAATTTGAAAATAGCTAGAAATGGGAAAAAACGTTCAAAATCAAATATTTAAAATTAAGAATATTTAAGCAGCACTAAAAGCTACTCTATCACATATTATAATTGTCAAACTGCGATTCGTCGTCATGTTTGCAAGCCTCGTATAGCGAGGCTAGCCGTTAAAGCACAGAAGTCTTCCGAGCTCGGAGCACTTAGCCGATGAGCGCCAGAGGCCTTGAAACACGCAGAACAGGCAGAAATGAGCGCCAAAAGCGCTCCTGCGAGCCTCGCGAAACAAGGCGAGCCGTTGAGGCATTGAAAAACACGGGACTTAGCCTCCAAGTAAATGAAACGCGGGATTGCCTTAGGCTGCAAGCTGTTGAGGAACTTAGAAAAAAAAAATTACGAGGTCAGAAAAATACGAGGTTAACGGCCGAACTGCGCAAATCGAAAAACACCGGGAAAGAACCCACGCTAAATAGCATATTTTACACTGCCGTTACTTTATGAATACATTAATGCTTCACACTTCCTAATACATTTATTCATTCCTAATTAATTATTAACATACATTAATTTAATAAGTATTAATATACTTTCCACTGCACTAAAAAAAGTTTACATTTTACACTGCACTTATATATCTGGATTACTGCTCATTGGCTGCCAGCGATAGCACTCTCAAAGCAGTTAAATATTTAAATCACTTTATTGTGTTCTGAGACCTGAAAACATTTTCTAATTTACACTGCACTAAAAAAATTATATATTTATCACTGTGATTATATATCTGTCTTTGCGATGAGCGCTGAAGATGATCGTTGCAAAGCACAAAACTTGAAGGACACGAGGGGAGAGGCTCGCAATGAGCGCAGAAGGTGCACAGAGGAGCAAAAGTACACAAGAGGAGAGGCTCGCAATGAGCACCAAATGTCCTCAAAGGAGCAAAAGCTATACATTGTGTGGCAAACAGCATTGCCATGGCTTAAAATGTTATTGTCCTGTCATTTTTGACAGGCAAGTCGCTAGTCAATAATAATAATAATAATATTGTCACTGGACAATGTCACTGGAACACAGTGTTCTAGATTGTGCAGCCACTGCTCCAATAATCACATATATAGTTGCGAGCGTACGGGCCGTTGCTCACGCTTGCGGGCCCGCAAGCGTGAGCAACGGCCCGTATGCTCACAAAGCAACTGAGGCCCTCGCGAAGCGAGGGCCTCAGTTGCTGGCATGGAGCCGCGGCCCTCGCGTCTCCTGTAGGACACTGCTGTGGTGGGACTACGCGTGAAGAGGAGGCTGTGCCAGTGAGCTTGTGTGGATGCTGTGCCCCGGGGGGTGTTAGGACACTGATCCTGCAGCATGCAGCAGCCACACTGCACGGAGATTCCAGGGGCAGACTCTACTGGTGAGTGTGCCCAGCAATGCATGGGCAATGGCACTGAGAGGGTTAACCCCTGCACTGCTATGTGGGCCTGTTCTGGGCCTGCAGGGGTTAATGCTCTACATGCTGAGGGTCAGGTAGTAGTAGATGGGGTCTCCTATAGGCGTCTGGGGTGATATATATGGAGATATAGAGGTCTGCACATATTGCATGTGAAATAACCTATTAATATTAGAATGTTATCATATAGGTTGGAATGGATCTTACTATATGATTGTATCAACTGTATAACATGGAAATACCTGCACCCATAGGATTCAGTTATATACTCTGCCTCTGATCATTCTATGTATCTGAACTTACCATATGTTCTGCATATGATCTTTTTAAAAGTATTTTATATAACATAAATAGTGACCTCCATATCATGCTGCTATATGCCCCATAGATGTGTTTACCATATGTGCTGTCTGGCATTGTACTATATACACAAAAAAAAAAAACACAATAAATACACACAGCACATACATAAAAAGCTTACCGACAGCAAGAGGGAGCATCCAGGACCTCAGAAAAACCACTTACACCTTCACTTAACTAAAAATAAAAGAGTTTACACACTACAAAATTCTCTAAGCGACAGAAAAAATCGTCCGCAACTCGCGAACATCACAAAATGTAAAACACAATAAATACACACAGCACATACATAAAAAGCTTATCTACAGCAAGAGGAAGCATCCAGCACCTCAAAAAAGCAACTTACACCTTCATTTACCTCAAAATAAAAGAGTTTAGACACTAAAAATTTCTCTAAGCGACAGAAAAAATGGCGGCGAACAAAACGAAAACGAGGCTACAGCGCTCTAACCACGGAAAACACCACAAGAAACTCGCAAAACACCACGAAAGACCTACGGATAATCCGCTAAGACGCATACCACACATTACCCGCCATTTTACTCCAATGTGGACGTACACAACTACGTTAATGGTTACGGCTCGCGAACGCACAGTATTAGACTGCACACGTTCATCACGCTTACACAGCAGCTCCACACCACTAATGCTGCAGCAACATCAAAACACATTGCCAGCTCTTCAACACAATGCTTCAAAATAGGTAAAGTATATTCATTTATTATTTTAAATTACATATTTCAGTAGGACACACAAAACACCATTTGCTACCTTACAATTCCATTGCCGTAATTTTTTGACGGGCAATTCGCTAGTACAATATAACAGTAGATAAAGGTTGTTTGGACCATTATAGCACAGGGAATCCCAAACGGTAGTTTGATAGATGACCTTGGCGTGACACCCTATATACATCTGTTCAGTCTGAATGAAGACTGATGCACATTCCTTTGTTCTTGAATTGAGTAGCCATGCAGAAGCTATTTTAGTTTAAAATACTATGCACAAGTAATATAAAAAAAAAAACAGAGAAAACTTGTATCTGTCCCCTCTTTATTGTATAATTAAAATTCCTTTTTACTCCGTATCTTTATCTTTAAATAATTGTTAAGCCACATGGGATGTGATTCACTCCTTTTACTTTTATTTCCACGTGGTATATGGTAATAAGTATGTACATTTTGTAAGGATTTAAATTATGTCCATTTATGTTAAGTATTTTTACCTGTCAGTTCTTTGTCCCAGTCTATACGTTGTATTGCTGCCTCATTAAAATATCCCTTTTTAAAATGAAGAGGTTTTTTTTTGTCAGTTACAGTTTAGTTTTTTTAAATTCAATCTGAAATGAGACTGTTTCCCAAAGGTTGCCCTATTTCAATATTCTATACTGTATCAATAGTATGCTGGATAACTAAATCCAAGATAGCTTCATTTCTAGTAGGCTCTTGTATAACCTGGGCCAGATAATGATCCCTGAGTGTACTCAAGAACCTACTCCCCTTTGTTGAACTGCTGGTCTCATTTATCCAGTTTATTTCAGGGTAGTTAGAATCTCCCATTATTAGAACTTGTAACAACCATTGCAGTTCCTCACTTTAAATTATATTTGGGGGTTTATAGCATATTCATACCAATATTATTTTAGAATTTGCTCTTCCGCTATTTAACTCTACCCTCAAACATTCAACGTTATTGCTTGTTCCAGCATACATTTCTTCTCTGACTATAGGCTTAAATTAATACAGACAAATCCCTCCTCCTCTTTTACCATTGCCTAAATCTTTCCTAAATGGGTTATAACCATCTAGATTAACAGTCCAGTCATGAGAGTCATCCCACCATGTTTCAGTAATGCTGATTAAATCCAATTTCTCGTTAACTGCTTATAATTCTAACTCTCCCATTTTTCCTGCCAAGCTTCTGGCATTAGCAAGCATACACCTTGTGTTGCTATGAAGTTCTTGCCACTATATCTGAGTTACTCAGCAATACCTCTCTATTCACTATACTAACCTTTCCCCTTTTCCTGTCCAATGAGCAATTAAATAATTGTTTATCTCCTCCACACATTTTACCTGGCAAGCTCCTGGCATTAGCAAGCATATACTTTATGTTATGAGTCCATATCTATGAAGTGCCAGCCACTGTACTTGAGTTACTTAGGAATACCTCCCTATTGACTATACTAACCCGCGGCAAAGCCGCTCATTGCAGAGCTCGGGATGAGCACCAAAGGTGCTCATCGCAAGCCCCGTAAAGTAGACGGAGGGAAAACTTTGCATTCTGTGGCAAACAGCATTGCCAGCCTTCAAATTTTATTGCGTCATTTTTGATGGGCAAATCGCTAGTAATAATAATAATAGTCATAATAGCATTAGATATTATATAATAATATATTATAAAAAAAACAAAATAAAGGGTTAATACACATGCAAATGTCTCCTCCCCCTTGGCTAGTTAATGGTTCCTTACCCCCTCTACACTTTCTACCCCATTATTTCTATCTAATCCCTCCCCACCTTTTAGTTTAAAAACCACCCCAGCTCTATCATTCTCTCCCCTATCACAAAAGCTCCCTCATCATTAAGGTGCAATCCATCCCTGCTATAGAGATTATACTCAAGTGAGAAGTCAGCCCAGTGCTCTAAAAACCCAAACCCCTTCTTAGTGCACCACTTTTAGCCACACATTAACCTCCCTAAGCTCCTTCTGGCTCCCTGGGCTAGCACGTGACACTGGTAGTATCACAGAAATTACTACCTTGGAGGTCCTTGCCTTAAAGGTATATATAAGTTCCCTGTGTTTCAAATGTTTGGTAAGGAACAGGCAGTTAATATCAGAAAAATATTTGTTATATAGAAAAGTTAGGGGTACTTACGGAGTTATAAGCACAGAAGCAAATTCCAGCTTTGCGCACCTACAGGACAGTTACATAACCCAAGTACTCTCAGGAAATACAGCCAGGTACAGAATTTGACCTTCCTGGTAGAGAGCACAGGAAGTAACTGCTGCAGATTGAATCCCATGATAGGGCGGGGTTTGAGCTCACAGTGAATCAGAGCGCAAGGAGAGGGGGCGGGTGAGTGTATGAGGAGTGAGTGTGGGTGGAGCGGGTGTAGGTAGAGTGAGTGAGTATGGGTGGAGTGAGTAAGTGTGGAGTTAGTGAGTGTGGGTAGAGTGAGTGAGGGTGGATAGAGTGAGTGAGCATGGGTGGAGTGAGTGTGAGTGGAGTGAGTGGAATAAGTGAGTGGAGAGGTAAGAGGTGAGTGAGCAAAGACTATTGTATTCTTTGCAGTCTTTAGTAATAAGCACAGTTACATCCCAAGTGAGACCGTTTGCACAGTGTCTCTGAAACAGCAGGGAGATGAAGCAGAGGAAGTGCTGGCAGAGATCTGCCCCTACAGCCTCAGTTCTTGTACTGAGCACATGCCAGAAGCTAACGAGGTGAAGAATGATACAATGTTAGTCTTAAGACGTAGTCTTAGTCATAAGAAGTGTTGCTAACTTCAAGGTAAGCTAATTAATGTGTATTTTAGGATATTTTCATGCAAAAAAATGTTTTCATACACTAGTAATTATCCTCTATCAGGAGGATTCATAATCCAGCAAACTTAGATATGCCCTTAAGCTTATTTCCTAGTTCTACAAAATAATTTTTTCGGACACTCCATCTTCCACTTACTTTGTCATTGGTAAGAAATACATACCAAGACCATTGGTTCATTACCAATCCCTCTCAATAATTTATCAGATAGCTCTTTTAATACTGATGATACTGAAAGATTAATAGAAACCATGGAAGTCCAGGTATAAGCTTTTGACATGCCTGCTTCCTCTATGTCTGTCACTATTTATTGATATTGTTTTTAATACATGTATCATAACGGTATCACGCTATCAGTGCTCTTTTTTTTCCCTTTTGCCCCATGGGAACACACAGACAGATAACAACTGAGACACCAGACAAGGTTAGCCTTTATCACTGCATCTATTACTTGGCAATTCCATATAATACAGTAGCAGTTCTTTGTATAAATGTTACAATCAAAATATTTACCAAAGTGCATGCAAACAGCGAAAACTCACCTGAGATCCATAGAAAATCATTTCTTGTCTGTGTAAACATATAAAGTACAGTCCTGTTGATATTAAGAATCCAGATCTCCATTAAAAATAATATAGTACATTTCTGTTCAACACCTGTAGTGCAGTGTTACCAGGCATGTTCAGGTTTGTACCAGTCATAAAAGATTAGTGTCTCTGTGTATGGGAATCACGTGGCCGCCTGCCCCGTGCCTCTCCCCTCGCTCTGAGCTTTTGAGCTGTATCCTGTCGTGGAGATGGCAGATTTTCGCTGGTCGCGCAGAGTGTGTGCGTTTAACATCTCAAGCAGCAAATCATAAACTGGCACCACATTTTTACATTTCATGCTCAGTAGATGCTCCATACCTTTATTGCTGTAATCAAGAAACAACACAATGTGGGGTAAATAAACTACAATTATTTAGTTTACCAAAAAATTAATAAAAGCAGTTATTAATACCATTATCTATTTTGGCTTTATTCAGTGACAACTTTAGCGAGCAATACAGGATTTTTTTCATAGGGTTTTCCAAACTTCGAAAATTCAACTTTTAATGAGGTTATATATACTTTTAAATGATCACTGTAGTTTTATATATACTGTAGTTTTATATATATATATATATATATATATATATATATATATATAGATATATATATATACATATACATATAAATATATATATATGTATATATATATATATATATATATATATATATATATATATATATATATAAATATATATATATATATATATATATATATATATATATATAAATATATGTATATATACAGTGGAAATAAAAAGTCTACACACCCCTGTTAAAATATCAGGTTTCTGTGCTGTTAAAAAATGAGACAAAGATAAATAATTTCATAACTTTTTCCACCTTTAATGTGACCTATAAACTGTACAACTCAATTGAAAAACAAACTGAAATCTTTTAGGTAGAGGGAAGAAAAAATATAAAAATAAAATAATATGGTTGCATAAGTATGCACACCCTTAAACTAATACTTTGTTGAAGCACCTTTTGATTTTATTTCAGCACTCAGTCTTTTTGGGTATGACTCTATCAGCATGGCACATTTTGACTTGGCAAGATTTGCCCACTCTGCTTTGCAAAAACACTCCAAATCTCCAAATCTCGGATTCAGGTCTGGGCTCTGGTTGGGCCATTCCAAAACTTTAATCTTCTTCTGGTGAAGCCATTCCTTTGTTGATTTGGATGTATGCTTTGGGTCGTTGTCATGCTGAAAGATGTTCAGCTTTCTAGCAGAAGCCTGAAGGTTTTGTGCCAATATTGACTGGTATTTGGAAATGTTCATAATTCCCTCTATCTTAACTAAGGCCCCAGTTCCAGCTGAAGAAAAACAGCACCAAAGCATGCTGCTGCCACCACCATGCTTCACTGTGGGTATGGTGTTCTTTTGGTGATGTGCAGTGTTCTTTTTGCACCAAACATATCTTTTGGAAAAATAAAAAATAAATCTTACCATCAACTTTACTCATCTTTCACCAGTCATCCTAGCCAGTATATATATATGAACCATGTGTATCAATATAGGAATGTTAAACAATCAGAAAATTGTTGTCATTTTAATATAAAGCCTTAGCAGCCTTAAACTATCCACTTTTAAAACTTTTTTATTGGTTATTTAGACAAAACGTTCAACCTTGGTTCCATCAGACCATAACACATTTTCCCACATGCTTTTGGGAGACTTCAGATGTGTTTTTGCAAAATGTAGCCTGGCTTGGATGTTTTTCTTCGTAAGAAAAGGCTTTTGTCTTGCCACTCTACCCCATAGCCCAGACATATGAAGAATACAGGAGATTGTTGTCACATGTACCACACAGCCAGTACTTGCCAGATATTCCTGCAGCTCCTTTAATGTTGCTGTAGGCCTCTTGGTAGCCTTCCAGACCAGTTTTCTTCTTGTCTTTTTATCAATTTTGGAGGTAGCTCCAGTTCTTGGTAAAGTCACTGTTGTGCCATATTTTCTCCACTTGATGATGACTGTCTTCACTGTGTTCTATGGTATATCTAATGCCTTGGAAATTCTTTTGTACCCTTCTCCTGACTGATACCTTTTAACAATGAGATCCCTATGATGCTTTGGAAGCTCTCTGTGGACCATGGCTTTTGCTGAAAATTTCAGGAAAGACCAACTAGAGCAGCTGAACTTTATTTGGGGTTAATCAGAGGCACTTTAAATGATGGCAAGTGTATGCTGACTTCTATTTAACACGATTTGGAATGTGATTGCCTAATTCTGAACACAGCTACATCCCCAGTTATAAGAGGGTGTGCAGACTTATGCAACCACATTATTTTTTTTTTCTTCCCTCCACCTAAACGATTTCAGTTTGTTTTTCAATTGAGTTGTACAGTTTGTAGGTCACATTAAAGGCGAAAAAACTTCTGAAATGATTTATCTTTGTCTAATTTTTTACAGCAAGAAACCTGACATTTTAACAGGGGTGTGTAGACTTTTTATATCCACTGTATATATATTTAGTGACTGAAATGCAGTATAAAAAAACTACACATAAAAGTTAAATATTTTTAGGTTGCTTTTGTTAGGGTTTTTTTGTTTAAAAAAAAAAAAAGATTTGTTCATTGTCAAAGTTTAGTCACTCAAAAGATCAATTTGAAAGTACCAAAGTAATGTTTCAGCACTTGACAGTATGCTCCAAGCTACAGTAAGAGAAACAACTTTGCAATATACTTTGTATTTAGAAAAGCACAACTTTCACTCACAGTCAAGGTTTAGGAGGAATGGGTGTTTTGATAATAATTTAGCATTTTTTTCTGCCTCTTCTAAAATTCCTTATCAGAATGATATCACTAGGGCTAAGTGATAAGGGCCAACTTGAATTATCCAATAGCAAATTAATCGCACATGATTTCCTATGTAAGTTTTCTCACTACAAAAGTTTTTTTTATTTTTATTACAATGAATTTAAATGGTAATATCCCTGAGATTCTCACATTTTTGGGCAGAGGCCATTTACACAGCATTAAAACTACAATTATATTGAAAGCCAATGCAAGTTCTTCATTTTCAGTGACCCCATCACTCAACTCACAGGACCTCAGTGACCTACTTCTCATACCTGGCGTGTCGGACATGAGACAAAAGCATCAGTAGATTAGCCAGGCGTGCCGACTGCTGTCGGAAAGGGATCCCACTCTTGGCAATAACCCAAACCAGAGCATCAGTCGCTGTGTTTAACAAATTATGGAGCTTCCGACTGCTCTCAGATTCCTCCTCCGAGCTGGAGAATGGGAACATATCTGTGGACAGAAACATAAAAATGTGGATTTTGCAAGCAGATAACAGCAAGCTGGCCCATTCTATTACCCTTAACAGATAAATGAACCAATATTTTTTTTACTTAGTGTGTGGGAGGTGTGTCCAGCAGAGGCATCACATTGTGTAGTTTTCTAATTAAAATTTGCTCTCAGATTTTCAAACATACTATATAATAATACATAATTAGCTCACTAATACAGCCAATACTCACTAGAGTTGAGGAGGATCATAACTTTTAGGCAGAGGTACTCCTTGTGCTGCAACTTTAACTCTCGCAGTCTTGATGTGGTGGTGAGGAGCATGTCAAATATTTCCAAAATCCCTTCCACGACCCTCCCTTCATCCCTGCAAAGAGACAGTGCAAACACTTCATGTTACACAGACATTAATATATACAGAAAACTTAAAATCACAATGTAGGAACATAAGTGCATAAGTACAACATTATCATTGAACTTGGGATACTACTAAATTGTAAGAGTATATATACAGTGCCTTGCAAAAGTATTTACCCCCTTGACTTATTACTTTTTTTGTTACATTACAGTGTTTTGTTAATCTGAATTTTATGTGATGGATCAGAACACAATAGCCTAAGTTGGTGAAGTGAAATGAGAAAAATATATACAGAAAACTATTTTTTAGAAATAGAAAACAGAAAATTGTCATGTGCCTATGTATTCACCCCCTTTGTTATGAAGCCCATAAAAAGCTCTGGTACAACCACTTATCTTCAGAAGTCACATAATTAGTGAAAAGATGGCCACCTGTGTGCAATCTAAGTGTCACATGATCTGTCATTACACATACACACCTTTTTTGAAAGGCACCAGAGGCTGCAACACCTAAGCAAGAGGAACCACTAACCAAACACTGCCATGAAGACCAAGAAACTCTCCAAACAAGTAAGGGACAATGTTGTTGAGAAGTACAAGTCAGGGTTAGGTTATAAAAATATATCCACATTTTTGATGATCCCCAGGAGCACCATCAAATCTATCATAACCAAATGCAAAGAACATGGAACAACAGCAAACCTGCCAAGAGACGGCCGCCCACCAAAACTCACGGATCGGGCAAGGGGGGCATTAATCAGAGAGGCAGCACAGAGACCTAAGGTAACCCAGGAGGAGCTGCAGAGTTCCACAGCAGAGTCTGGAGTATCTGTACATAGGACGACAATAAGCCGTACGCTCCATAGAGTTGGGCTTTATGGCTGAGTGGCCAGAAGAAAGCCATTACTTTCAGCAAAAAACAAAATGGCACATTTTGAGTTTGCAGAAAGGCATGAGGGAGACTCCCAAAATGTATGGAGGAAGGTGCTCTGGTCTGATGAGACTAAAACTGAACTTTTCAGCCATCAAAGAAAATGCTATGTCTGGCACAAACCCAAAGAACACCATCCCCACAGTAAAACATGGTGGTGGCAGCATCATTCTGTGGGATGTTTTTCAGCAGACTAGGAAACTGGTCAGAGTTGAGGGAAAGATGGATGGTGCTAAATACATGGATATTCTTGAGCAAAACCTGTATGTGCGTGATTTGAGGCTAGGATGGAGGTTCACCTTCCAGCAGGACAATGACCCCAAACACACTGCTAAAGCAACACTTGAGTGGTTTAGGAGGAAATATGTAAATGTGTTGGAATGGCCTAGTCAAAGCCCAGACAAAACCCAGACCTCAATCCAATAGAAAATCTGTGGTCAAACTTAAAGATTGCTGTTCACAAGAGCAAACCATCCAACTTGAAGTAGCGGGAGCAGTTTTGCAAGGAGGAATGGGCAAAAATCCAAGTGGTAAGATGTGGCAAGCTCATAGAGACTTATCCAAAGTGACTTGGAGCTGTGATTGCCGCAAAAGGTGGCTCTACAAAGTATTGACTTTAGGGGGGGTGAATAGTTATGCACATTGACTTTTTCTGTTATTTTGTCCTATTTGTTGTTTGCTTCACAATAGAAAAAAACATCTTCAAAGTTGTGGGCATGTTCTGTAAATTAAATGATGCAAATCCTCAAATAATCCATGTTAATTCCAGGTTGTGAGGCAACAAAGCATGAAAAATGCCAAGAGGTGTGAATACTTTTGCAAGGCATATATACAGGCGGTCTTTGGGTTAAGGGCAAGATACATCCTTAAATAATAATAATAATAATAATAATAATAACAATACTATAATGACTCATATATAGTAATAATAATAATAATACCCCTGTACTGTAATAATAATAAGTAAAATAAACTATTATGCTCCCTATTTGAATTCAAGCAGAACATAAAAAAATCATATAATCCCTAAGGACATTATCTTGAGGTTTCTTAGACAACAAGCCCCAGATTTAGTATTGGCGGACACCAGGAAATCACAAGAAATCAAAGGCCATGAAGATGCATTATTCCTCATATTTGCAGATCTCTTCCCGATTACTCTGGCCAGATGTAGGGAGACGAAGCCTGCCCTGGGGGTCTTAATAAAACCCAAGATACCGTACCGGTGGGCCTTTCCATTTGTTATTACATTCCAGCATAGAGGCAAATCATATTTGGCCAAACTCACTGGAGGACTGCTGGTCCACCCTCAAGCTACTCAACTTGACTCCTGATGAAGAAGAGGATAGCATAAACGAATGGAAGGACTTACCTAATCCATCCAGACAATGGACAGAAGTAGCCCTTACTACTCAAAATAAATTACTATCCATCTCTAAAGATAGCCACTCTTCATCGACTAAGTCAAGACTTTCCCAACTACAGAGCTTAGAGACTCAAGCTCAACAGGAATCAGTGCTGATTGGAAACATCCTACCTGATCCTTCCGCACCATTACTGTAAGATGGCCTTTGACCAAGGGACTCAGGACAGGAACTTTAAATTTCTATTTTTTATAATATTGAAACTGATTGACAAGTACTTGTTAAATTGTTGTTGCTATTTTTGATGTTGAAAAGTAAAAATTTGATAGATCTAGGGATGTTAACCCTTACATGCTATGTACCTCCCCCCCAAAAATTTCTATTAATTCCTCCTAATAGGGGACCTAAGAATGAATGGCTTATCCATTCTTTCCCCCCAAGGGTGGCAGAATAGACGACTGGCGTAGGAGATCTTTTTTACTAGAAATTATTTTGTTTGCTGAATGTTACAGTTAAATTAATTTGTGTTTTCCCTCCCCCTATCCCTTCCTCTGGCGCACTCTTTCTGCTAAAACTCCTACTAAGATCCTGATAGATCTGTGGAAATGGCTCCGGCATCCCCTCGGCCTCCTAGTACCACCTAGCTCTCAAGAGAATACGGTAAGATGGCATGATACTGTAAGCAGAACTAGACACCACCACCATGCCTGACACAGAATTGACGTTTATAACAGATAATGTTAAGGGCTTTAATTCCCAATTCAAAAGAAGGAAAGCCTTTTTATATTACAAAGACTTTAAGCCCTCTATATTGTTTTTACAAGAAACACACTTTGCCCGCAATCATATCCCAATATACTTGAGCAAAGATTATCATACTTTTTACTCGTCCACCCAACTCACCAAAAAGGCAAGCACCTCCATTCTTATACACCATAACTTTCCATTTCAACTAGAATCTAAAATAACAAGGAAGGCCACTATGTTATTCTGCATGGTGTTCTAGAATCTAAAATTACCCTTGTCTCCATTTATGCGCCTACCACTTCTCCTCATAAAACTTTACTGAAAATGTTAAAGCTATTAGAACGATGTCCAGGTGGCTCTATAATAACAGGAGGGGACTTTAATTTGACACTTGACTCACGACTAGATCGCTCTAGTACCTTAACCACTGATCGTTACTCAAATAAATTGAGACAAATTAGGAAGGTGCTAAATAGTCTTGGGTTGATTGATGCATGGAGATGACACTACCCTAACAGAAAAGAGTACAAATTGCAGGGATTAGAACACCAGAATCAAGTTAGCCCCACCCCCAGCACACGTCAATGAATTGATAAATGTAGAAGTGAACTAGATAATATGTTATCTAACAAAACTGAGAAGCCACTGAAATGCACAAACCATTTGTTTTACACAAAGGCCAATAAGCCCGATTCCTTTCTGGCCAGAAGGCTTAATTCTAAAAATCTAGAATATTGAAAAAAAAGACACCATAAGGAGTAGTTACAGTGAGCCAGAATGAGATTAAATGGACTTTTGCTGACTATTATTACACTATATACTCAGCCACAACCCAATCGAACGCAGGCCTTATTAAGTCCTATTTAGATGCCTGTGATCCCCCTAAAGCTACTGACCAAAATGTGACAATGTTAAATTCAAACGTAACAATTGAGGAGATACACAAAGCTATTAAGAGTCTAAAGTCTGGTAAGGCCCCAGGGACAGATTGTTTCACCAACTCCTATTATAGGACGTTTGCAAATCTCCTAGCGCCTCATTTATGTAAACCTTTTAATTCTATTCTAAATGGAGACAAAATGCCCCCAGAATTAAATAGAGCGGATCTAATAGTTTTCCATAAGAAAGGAAGAGACCCCCTGGAAGCCAAAAATTATTGGCCAATCTCCCTTATGAACGGAGATATCAAATTAATGGCCAAAATCATGGCGGACAGAATCTCTGCTTTTTTACCGGATTTAATACACAAAGATCAAACCGACTTTGTCCCTCATAGGCAAACGAGGGACAGCATAAGAAGGACTTTAAATGTCATACATCTAGCACGTAGAGGTAAAGTTCCGCTATGTGTCTTGGCGTTGGATATGGAGAAGGCGTTCAATACCCTCAAATGGCCTTATCTATATGCAACGTTGGCGAAATTTGTTTTTACGGGGCTGTTCATCAATTTAATCAGATCTTATTATCACTTACTGCAGGACAATCTTAATCTCCCCGGGCTGAATAATGTAAATAATAATATACAAAGAGGAACCCGACAGGGATGCCCCTTGTCCACTCTGTTGTTTGCGCTTGCCATTGAATCCTTAGCCCAGGCTATTAGATTCATTACCAGACTCTTGGGTCTTAAGGTGGGCCTACATCATCTCAAATGCTCATTATTTGCAGATGACCTTCTCTGCATATTAAGATGGAGGCACTAGGAGTTGGTATACCGCAAGCAGACTTAGAGGCCTTAAAAAACTCATATAAATGTATCTGGCCTAAACATTTCATCATATATTTAGGAGTTAAAATCACCGGGAAGCTGTCAGACTTTTATTTGGACAATTGTCCCCCCTTATTCAAAAAGATAGCCGATGATATTAAGTGGCCAAAGCTACAGAAATGGTCAAAGCTACATATCTCCTGGACTGGACGCATAAACACGGTGAAGATGAATATTTAAAAAAAAATATTATATCTACTTAGAACTCTCCCCATCCCAATATATATGAAGAAATTAGAAAAATTGCAAAACAACATTTTCAAATTTATTTGGCGATAGACCTCCTAGGATAGAGAAAAAGATAATATACTGACACAGAACCCAGGGAGGGCTCTTAAGCCCAAATTTGCGATTATATTAAGAGCAGCTCAGCTAGCGTTTATTTCCATTGCCCAGTCAGGCAAAAATCAACCTCTCTGGATTTTTGTTGAAAATTGGCAATTGAAGCCACATACTTGGGATACTCTGATAAGGGATCCAAACTCTCCATGCATCAAACAACATCACCCCAATCCTATGATAGGCTCCACTCTGGCAATTTGGGCCTGGGCCAAAAATATAAAACACTTAGAGCCCCGCCACTCTCGCCATTAACATCCTTAACATCCTTTCCCTAGTTTTGAGACTGACTTGAGTTCTGATTCTAAACAATGGTGGCTTTCTGGCATGTTGGGTAGAGTAGGTAGCTGGTTTTCCAACAACAAACTGTCTTCACATGAGCAACTTATAACCCAATATCAAATACCAGATAACGAAATTTGGAACTATAGAAAATTTAAACATTGGCTCCTGACCCTAACCCAAACTACTGGACCGCCAAAACAGACCTGGCTAACGACTGTATGTAAGAATCTACTCTCTATGAAGGGATTCCTAGGTTCCCTATATTCCTTTTTTAATGATTCACAACATAGTCAGAAACCTAGTTTTATGCTAAAATGGGAGCGGGACCTAGGTAGGGAGCTGGATGCTGATATGTGGAAGGAGGTGTGCTCTAACTTATCGAGAGGATCCTTTACATATAGCCTATAAGAGTTATCAATGAAGGATTTGCACAGAATCTATTATACACAATCTCTAATAAACAAGATAAACCTAAACCTGAGTGAGAATTGCTTTAGAGGATGCCACTCTAGGGGGGATTTCCATCATATTTGGTGGACATGCCCCCTGGTACAAGGTCTATGGGGGAAACTGACAAGATTGTTTTCACATATACTTAATATTTCATTACAGCCCACAATTGAGACATGCCTCTTGGGCATTCATGTAAACACCCTGTCTGTATATCAAAACAAATTTTGGCAATACTTTGCCCTAGCAGTGAAACTAAACTTAGCGAAAAATTGGAAGACTTATTATCAAAATTAACTATATATTGGTTAATGAAAAATGAACGCATATTTTACAAAACACCCCTTTATTCCTTAAAATTTGGACCCCATGGCTTGCTTCTGCTAATAGCATCTTGCTATAATTATTTGAAGCTGTCACCGAACGGGGGGACCCAGAGTGCCATCAATACGCTATCTATTACATTCAAAATACTTTAGAGGGTGAGTGTGCCAGAAGATTTCCCCTCTCCCTTTTTCTTTCCCTTCCCCAGTTAATTTTTTACTCTGATTTAATCAGCTTTAATTTACTAGGCTGACATTATAAAAAAAGAAAAAGAAAAGAGAAGACAAGAGATGCTTGATAGTGTTACAGACCCTTATATATGTGCAGTTTAGCACTGCTTTACTGTTTATTTGTATGTGCAGAGAACAAACAATCATTATAAGGCAAAGGTGATGTTATTACATACTGTATGCATATTCAATGATCTGTTACCCAACATTGTATTGCTTCAATTTTGTCTTCAATAAAAAGATTGAATAAAAAAAAAAAAAAAAACTCATATAAAAAGACCTAGGAGCCCATTCTTAAGTAGGGGTTATATATATAAATCTTTGCACACAATGACACAAATACACACAGAGCACACTATGTACATGCAGTAATTACATTCTGTACATAACAGCAGTATGTAGATACAATTATACATATATACCAGGTTATTAAGTGTAGTATTTACAATGGATCAATGTAAATACATTCATACATACAAGTACAAAATGGTACTATGTAAATACAGTTAATACATTCAGTACACGTGAACCTTATGTAAATAAAGTTGTACATATATACAGTTATGCTGTGACATTTGTAGATATACATTTTGTGTACACCCTACACACCTTGTTATTTGTTTGTTCTTTTATTTACCACTGTAGATATTATATACATATTATTTTCCTATTTCTCTATACAAATTGATAATCGTTTTGTATTATACAAATATATTTTTGGTTTATTCCAAATTTTTAACAATTACTCAACGATGATCTCATGGCAATTATGTTCATGCAGATGTTTCACCTTAAACACATGAGACACAAGCAGTATGATATCTATACCCGGGGTCCTCCCTTACCCATTCAATATTGTTCAAGTTATGTACTAATAAAACAGCTGCAAACAATAAATTATTGGATAATTGACTTGCACTGGGATAGTGTCTGATACTGAAATAATTGGCCCAGATTTATAGCCATAAAGGTCAAACAATTACTTAGCACATTATTTTATTTTGTTTATAGTTGAACCAAGGAGTAAGTATGCACTCTAGTGGTTATTTGTGATTATATATATATATATATATATATATATATATATATATATATATATTTATTTTTTCATAATGCACGAGTAATAAGTATGACATAATCATGTCACCATTGGTTAAAATAACCCATATGATTAAAATAAGGGAGTGTAGAAAAGATAAGAAATGATATATCTACGTGGAAAAAGGAGGAGAGGGGATACGGGGAGCACTCTTTAAAACTTTCTCTTTTCTTTGGCTATTCCTGATATATATATATATATATATATATATATATATATTTTTTTTTTTTTTTTTAACCATTTCCTAAAAAGAAGACTAAAATAACTGACTTTTCACATAACAATAGGGAATTCTATTTCAAAGGGGGTCTGTTTTCTAACTTCATAATCGGTAAAGTATAGTTGATTTTTTTCTATTTTGTGATAGAGTTGGAGTAGTATAATATACAATCCCTCTGTTATATTTTATAGAATGGACACAAAGTTAAAAGGTTATTGACAATCATAAATCTGGATATGGTTGCCATAATATTACTTCTTGCGCCCATTTTATCCTAAACCAGATTGATTGCTTTGATAAATCAAGTCATTCAACTCTGTTACAAAATCCATTATTATTATTATCTAATACCTATATACCAAATTATTTAGTATTTCACATTATATACCATTTTCTTTTAACACTATAACCTAATGTTGTTTTATATTACTTATTTATATTTTATATTCTGATTGCTATGTGGACTTTTCTACCTGATTTTGCAATTTGTTATTTTATTGGAGTACATAGATTGTTCATAAGATAGTTGAAGTTATCAAAGTTTGATAAGATTTTATATGTTTCTCACAGATTTTATATTGTAGTCTATTTGAATATGAATTGTTTTTACTAGTTCTTATATATAGTTGTTTATTTTGTTTTGATATTGTCAATAAATGATGTTTTGCAATATTGAACCCAACAAAATGTATCACTCTACACATTTATATCTTCTGTCATATTCAAATTCCATGACAATTATAAATATTAAACACTATCAGCCACATTAAATTTGAAGCTCGTATGTGCAATGTGAGACCCGCAACGGCTGCGAGCTCGAAGAGTTGCAGATTTATGGTTCTATTAAATTAGAACAGGCTGAGAACTACAGGCTTGAGAGGCATACCCGTAAACCATTTTTCGCTTGTCAGATGTGCAGCCCTGAACGTGATCAATTAGTCTAACCAGTTGGGATGGACTAATAGCAACAGTGATCGTCAGAATTATGTCACTGAGAAATGGAGGTGGTGTTTACAAAGTCTTAGGGGGTTCAATTACGAGTTTCGATCGGACCCACATTCCAGATGTAATGCATTATTGATAAAGCAGTAAATATGATATTCCATTACATGTGAGTTCCATTATATGTATTAACTCATTGATTGCCGGGATCGATATAACACAGAAATTAAACATGAAATAAAGTATATTTTGGGACCGATTTGCGATCTTCAGAATGTTGTGCTGTTAATTCTAAGACCTAACATCACTTTTCCTTTTAATAAAATTACAGTAGTGTGTTGATATTTGCATTTAAACTGCTACAGATTGGACTTTACCCCACCTCTCTAGTACTCGTTAGCTTCTTGGCTCCATTTGTTACGAGTTACGAGTTTGAACGCCAGTGATCTTGATGCAATTTAATAGCTAAACTGGAAATGTAGCGGTTAAGGACTTGAGAGAACAAAGGATTTGCAGCCGCGAAGTTCCACGTTCCACGTCCCGTAGCCTTTTTTCGGCCTTGCTGCGTCTTAACCCGCAAGTCATCTGCGGATAGCACTAAGAGACCAATTTAATAGTTCAAAGTCTTGCGAGCTACGTTAAGAGTTACGATTTACCACATAGCCCGAATTTAATAGGGCTGTATGTTGCTATATAAACATGGCCCAATTTCTCATCAGGCCAACTAGGCAGCTGCCGAGGGGTGCTTCCCTCTGAAGAATGCCTTATTTAACACTTCAAAAAGTTCCTTGGCAAAAAACAAGGAAATACTGCCGTTCACAGACTCGCCACTTGGGCGTGAACACCTGGAACTAGAGAGATACAAGAGTAAGGAAGCTGCGAGTTGATTGTTTCACCATGTTTCTGTCTGTCATGTTTCTGTCTGTCAGAGGGCTGACTCAACCCAGCACATTTACCAGCTGACTGACCAGGCATTTATCCTCATTATCTATGAAGCTGCTTTTGGGAGAACATCAGTTACTATACAAGCAATAGCTAAAATGCCTTTAACTCAGCCAATTCTTAGCCAGTGTGAAAAAAAAAAAAAAAAAAAAAAAAAAAAAAAAGCTTTCTCACACCATTATCAAGAGCTGAGTCCCGTGGTTTATCAATATAAGATCTATAAGACAGCCATGTGAAGAAAATATCCCACACCCCACCATCTCCCAGTCTTCAAGACTAAAAAATATAATATCTACCAAGATCTGACATTTAGATTTAATACCTGCAACAAAGCCACTCGAAAAGCATTAACATCTTCTAAATAAAGGACTTAGTGGAGGAGCCAGCAAAAAATCCCACCTTTGCTAATAACTTTTAGGTGAGAAAACATCCATGAATAGATTTAGTTTACATCAAGATGGATCTAAAAGTTTTTCAAGCAAAAGTTTCACATTTACAAGGGCTGCATACAAAAAGGTACTAGTGAAAAAATTTGAGATTTAAAGTGATGAAGAATTGAAAAGTATATATATATATATATATATATATATATATATATATATATATATATATATATATATAAATAATGACAGTATTATCCAGTGACTATATTCGAGGCACAGACTCTGCAGAGCTCTCTTCCCCAGTAGGACTGCAGGGGTTAACTTTCCTGCTCAGTTAAATGTATATGGAAGTTTCCCTGTTTTTAACTGTTTCTAATCTAACACATACTGCTTATATCAGAAACACACATTAAATTGTTTCATTCTATACACAAACAGATTTAGAGCCTCATTCAATTCGGGACTAGCAATTCGATCGCAGACAGCCAAATGTCTCCGATTGAGTTGCGTGCTCCCGTTGCTCTACTTTTGCAATGCTATTCATTTGGCAGGGCACACAGGATAGGCACCAGTCGCGAAAATCGGAAACCATGCTATCGACAGTAGCATTTGCCGGCTTGAACATGATTGTGGACGCAAGGCTGTAATTCATGGTTCAAGCCCGAAATCCAACCTCTATATTTCATTGAAGTCCTACGGGCTTGAACCACGAGTTACGGCCATGCTCAAGCCCGTAGGACTACAATGAAAACTGGAGGTTGGATTTCAAAGTCCTACGGGCTTGGAGGTTGAAGCCTGTAGGACTTCACATTGATTGCCGTGAACGATATATCGTTGAACATGAAATAAAGTATTGGAGAATGTTGTGCTATTAATTCTAAGACCTTACATCACTTTACCTCTTAATAAAAGTACAGTATTGCAACCTCCACTTGCGAGCCCGGATCTCTAGATCAGAGCAATTGAATGAGGCTCTTAGTGCAGACAGAGGTGCTTACACAGGCACCTTGTACTAACCAATAGAAATATTGCAACCAAGAACAGTTTTTTATCCCCATACTAACCTTCTAGCCAATAACAGCACAGTGTAGAGATCCAGAGTAGCACTGCTCCACCAGCAGATTAGCTGCTACTTTCTAGGGGTTGAGAGGAGCCTGAGCTGCTTGGTTACAGGCAGGAGAGAGAGGTGTGTTGTGGGGACAAAAGACTACAAATCCTATTATGCTTTGTTGCAGAGCCTGAATCCCCATACACTGTTACATTGTTGTAGCTGCCTCTGAATACTTAGATGAAAAGTGAAGATTTTTTTTTAACTTTAGGTTAAGTTTATTACAATTTATTTGGGGACTTTATAATGCAAACATGTTTTTATACACTACTGATTCTACTCATGGATCAGATGCATCCATGATCCATGAAACTTCCATATACCTTTAATCAGCTGCGCCTGGGCAGCCCTGGTTTAAGACTGCTCCTGAAGCATTGGAGAGCTGCTTTTGGACTAATTGTTTGAAGTGTGTCTGACCTGGAGAAAGACACACACACAGTGAGACAGCAGCCTTCAGCTGTACAGGCCAATCATTTTTAACAAACTTGTGGACTGTTCGCTTTATCTCATACAGGTTTATCTGGATGAGAGCTGGTTAGTGAGTAAACTATATATTAAAGTAGTGTTTCAGTTAACGCTAGGCCTATTATTTACTTTAATCAGTTTTGGTTTGTTATTTTTGTATCACTGCCTAAATTCCGTAAAAGTACATACAGCCTTTTGTATAGTGTTTCTTCATCAAAGTGCCGGTAAAACCGACACAAACCCAGAGGAGACTGGTAACTTGTCACAATATATATAATGGCATTTAGTTGTATTTAACTTTTTTTAATTAAAATTGAGCTTGAAAGTTGGGTATTTAAAAATCATTTTCCCGTTAATATGAAACAAAACAGCATTGTTTAAACACATCATGCCTTATCTTGCATCTTCCTTATACATCCTATGCCGATCCTTATTATTCAGTGTCATATATTTGTGTTGTAATAAATTACATTTACCTGTCAAGTGCAAGATCTGGGGCAAATATAAGCTTTCCAGGATGGTCTATCGATCTCCACATTAATCCGACCATCAGGACTTCCAGCCAACAACTTTCCAGCAGCCGCACTTGGTCAAACAGACTGAGCTCCACAAAACCTGTGGGGAAATATCTCTTATTTTTAAGTTTACACTGTTTTTATTAAAATATATATTTTCTGTAATGTAAAATAATATATTTTCTTTAATGCATCTATAATAGCACAGTAACATAAAAAGGACACAGAATTCACCATATGGAAAAGTGTTAGTAAATTAACTTATGAGTTGGTGGTTTTATGCTGGTTTAAGCCTGCCCCTGCATCAGCAGAATATTTAATAACCAGTAGCACTAATTAGAATTAGTTATGTAGGTTGAAGAAGGAAATGTTACATTTCCAATATAAGCTCTATATTAGATGTATTGTTCTTTTTCACATTGCAAATCACAGAGAGACATAGCAATGAGACTATGAAATGGTGGGTTTATATCCTCTTATTGCATTTTTTGTTTTGTTGTTTTAAATACTCTTATCAGTATTAAACATTTTATGGCAGTCCATATGTTATGTCAATCTATTAAAAGTGAAAATAACTAATTATATTCTATTATATTAAACAAATTAATTCATCTTGGCTCATTCAATTCTAAGTTTTCCAAAATAACTGAATGATAAATGAAAAAAAAATGCAACATTTCAATTAATTAATTAATAACTGGCGATGAATAAATTAAATAACTAAATGCAATTTACCTTTTAAAACTTGCATTTGATATTTAGTGTTGTAGGGACTAGCAGAGCTGCCTCACTACACCCCTCACTACAGCCCAGGAGGAGGCTATCGTTATTGATTTTCTGATTAGGTTTGCCTGCCTTGGCCAGTGTACGGAAGGAGGCAGGGAGACTCCTATCGGGACAGATCTATTTTTGCCATATGGCTGCCTGATAGTGGGTGGAGAGAAGCAACTCTGCTGAAGTCTGAAACACTATAGTCAAAATGTAAAATGTTATAGTTACATTGATTTTTTTTGCTTCCGTTTATTGTTGTTTGATTGTTATTCAGTTATTAAATAAGGAAATTAAATCCTATTGTATGAGCCCTGCATGGTCCTTTAAAGGAAACCAAGTCAAGGGCAAAAATAACTTTGTTTAGAGAAAAATAGCTTGTACAACAGATAGTAACTTACTGTATATAAAAGAGTTTTTGGGTGAGGCTAACCCTACAAGAGTTACAATAAGGAAGCCTTACCTGGGATTTTCTTGGCCCATCCAATCATATGCACCAACTCTTTGTCCGCAAGCTTAGTCAGTGACATCATCATGGAGGCCTCCGTGAAGGGCTTGGTGGGACAGTTCATCAACAAAACATTCGGAGGTTCAGCTTCTACCAATGTCAGAACAAACTGCTCAGGTCCCATCGAGCTGGGCAGTGTTTCTTTTACTCGTGATATGTTTTCAAGGACCTTCTTGCTTTTTCCAACACATTGCACCTGATCTCCTGAGTGTCGCCGGTGTCGTATGATGCGATATCCACATCGCTCACGCCTTGTTCCTGAGATAAAAATCTTAATTCAGGTTATTCTTTTAGAAGAGAAAAAATTAACCACCAAAATTAGTGAGAAAGGCAATGGAGACAGACAAAGGGTTCACATATTCAGTTTATGTTAGAACCTTTGTTTTAAAATTAGCATCACATGTAACAAATTTAACAAATTCAACAAAAGTTTTACATCATACAAGTATTATGCATTTCCAACAATACACTCACTTTATATATGTATTAAAGTTATACAATTAATTAATTATTTTCATAATATTTTATTGAGGCTATAGACATTGATACACTGGTATAATCAGATTAAAGGCATATGGATTTATACATTTCTGCAATCCTTAGGCAAAAAGCAGCTCATGAGCCTGATTCAGTTGAACAATTGTAAGTTACTGGAGCCCGTAATGGAGGTTGTAAGTTATTTTGCTATCCAATTGGTGTCTTTTTGCGGGCTACAAACAGGTTACGGCCTTGAAATGCCTGTGGTTGTTAAAACCGAAACTTACAGCCCATCGAAGCCTTTGATCTTTCCCGTCCCAGCTCCCAGTGCTAACATCGCAAATCGCTAATCAATTGCTACAGGTCCTCAAGCCCGCAAATATTTGCACACCGGTAAACGGCAAATGTAGGAGAAAATCCTACAAGTACCAGATAGGACTGGTATGGGGTTTTAACCCTTGTCCTTAGCACTGTAAATGCAAATATAAAATAAATACTGCAGTGTAAATGACAGGGAAAGTGATGAAAGACATTAGAATTAATTGTACAACAGTCTCAAGCTCGCAAATCAGCAATACGTTTTTTTTTATGTTTAATTTCGGGGTTATATTGATCTTGGGTATCAATGAGTTAATACATATCAGGCCACCCACATGGACTAGAACAGTATTGGCATTCATTTTTATTATTTTGTATTTTGCAGTTTTGCAAGTCTGATCTCATATTGCCCCCCCAAACGCTAATTAATTGACATGTAACCTCCATGTTTTACTGAACTAATGATGACGGTCTCATTTTCTATTGGCTGTTTCTAAATGGGTAGTTACGGCCTTGCTTAATTGATCATGTTCCCGTCCTTAAATGCTACATACGAGTGCATGGTTTACTTTTTTGGCTTTTGGGCTTTGCGGGCTTGTTCGATAGAATAGCACCGGAATTATTGCAAATTTCAAGTCTGCAGCAAGCCCGCAGACGTATTATACGGCTGTATACAGCGAGTTGCAGGTTTCTAATTGAATCGGGCTCCATGTGTATACAGCACATCTCATAAAACATTTTATTTTTATTAATATCTAAAAATCCCTCTAATGATAATGTTGACACCTCCAGGGGGTGTCTACACAAGCATCTGACCCTCCACCCAATCAGCATGTAGCATTAGGGGAGCAATATTAACCCACGGTAGCACGACTTTCAGGCGCACGCCAAATGCGCTCCGAAGCATGTGTGCCGAAAATACAAAAGCACGCCCGAAAATAGCGCTCCCGACATCTGCGTGCACTCTACTTTTCCAGTCACTCTCGTCACCCAGTCACTTTCCTTTTGCAGTCACTCTCCTCACCGCCTATACTCTGTGGTCAGCCCTCTACCCTGCACCTCAGGTTTTTGCCCTATCCTATTTCTCCTGTCCTTTGGCACTGTACCCCAGCCTCCTGCCTTCTCCTCTGTACCCCATGCCCTCTCTAGACCCTTAGCTGTTCCTGCTACACAGCTGGCTGCACCTGGAACATTGATTAGATACTTACCTTGTGGCTCCTGTCAGTTAGTCATCTCTCACCATCTAGCACTCTCTAAACAGCTCAGGGTCTGGGGCACAAAACTGAGGTGCAGGGTAGAGGGCTAACCGCAGGGTATAGGCGGTGAGGAAAGTGACTGCAAAACGAGAGTGCGCGCCGATGTCAGGAGCATTATTTTCGGCCACTCTTTTGCATGCATGCGTCGACGCTTGCGTTAGCTTGCATTTTGCGTGCGCCTGTAAGACGGGGTGCCTTAACCCACTATTTACCTGCTGTTGCTTGCTCAGCCAATCTCCTTGCAGTTTGCTGTCTGTATGTCCGCAGCAATAGCATATATCAGTGATACACTACATGTCCCAGGCTGCTTTACAGAACAAACAGGGACCCCGGAGTGGCCAAAACAACTCATTTTAAATTTGATGCTAATTTAGCCTGTGTTTGGACTATGTTAACCCTACTTTGCAACTGTCGGAAATTACAAGAGATTTTGCTGAAGTGTTTAAATGTTTATTTGCGGATTTTCATGCAATTTTTTTGCATACACTACTAATCTTCCTCTATCAGATGCTCACTTGGATAGGCCTTTAAAGCAAGACAGTCGTACAGGATGAATTACATGGGTCACATAAACGCACAATGTATCAAGGTGTAATGGTTTGACAATTTTTTTTCTTTTTTTTGTAAAGTGTGGAAGTGAAGGAATGGAATGGGGGTAGGTAGAATAGAATTGGACGGGAGTATATAGAAGTGATTGGGATGGGGGTAAGTAGAAGGGAATGAGATGAGGGGAGGTAGAAGAGAATAAAATAAGGGTAGTTTGAAAGGAATGTAATGGGGTGGATAAAACTAAATGCATTGAGGTTGATAGAAAAGAATGGTGTGGGGAGTAAGTAGAAGGGGATGAGATGGGGGTCGGTAGAAGGGAATGGGGTCGGGTGGGTAAAAGGCAATGCAATTGGGAGTAGGTAGAAGGGAATTCAATAGGGAGTAAGTAGAAGGGAATGTGATTGGGAGTAGATCAAAGTTTATTAGATGGGTTAGATAGAAGTGAACGGGACAATCAAGGTGAGGGTGGAGCGGGCAGGGGATGTACAGAAGAAGACTATCAGGTGATAATATGAAACACGGGTTAAAGTTCCCACATATACAATGTTTTAACAAGTATAACAGAATAATAAAACTAGTAAGATTACAATATGTGCAAGTTTTATCAAGTGCTTATTAGCTCTAGCCTAGTCAATGATAACACTTAGATTGATAGCACAAAAGATGATGACACACTAGGTTTTATTTTAATGTGAAGATAACTCAAAACCTGCAAGAAAACTAAGTAAATGTCTTATGGACAATATTGCCTAAAAGGTCCCAATAAATAAATAGTACAACTGTCATACATGAAAGATCTGGTAGAAGCCAAGTTTTTACACAAATGATAAAGTGACTGGTGTTACTCGGGTGCCAGATCTTTGGAGAGGTTTTCACTGAAGGTAAGTACAATCAAACCTTATTAAAATAACATCAACTTTGAAAGGGAGCAGAGCTAATATATGCTTAGCTGGGTCTTATCCCGAAGGCAGGACTGGGAGTTATAATTCACAGTTTTCAATCAATTCCTTCCTTGATTATGGTGTCAGAAGTGACTGTAAAAACTAAGAGAGCATCTGTTAGTTCTGTGGTTGTGAAATACTTGTCCTCCTTATGGCCCGAAGGACAGGACAAAACAATGGAGGATGTGCTGGTATGATATCAAGGCATATCCTACCACAAACTGCCAATCCCTCTAATGGAATACCCAGACCTCTGAGGTAAGTCTGTCCCACGTTAATCCATGAAGAGTGGAAGTCAGATCAGGAGCGTTAAAAGGCGGAGTGTGTGAAGTCCATCCTGGCATGTTGCGTGGGAGTTAAGGCATTGTTGTCCTGGAAAATAAAGGGAGGTGGGTCTTTGCCAAAAAGGTAGCACTTGCTAATTTTGGTCCGACTTCTCTTTAAATAATTATGCATACAATAATTCAGGGTCTGATGTAGGGTCTTGTGACCACTACTTTCTATAGTTGGGGAAGATTTTCTTGATGTGAATGAGTTCTGGAATTTTGCACAGGAAGAATGTCTTTTTGGTCCATTCTAATAATCACAGTGTTTGAAATAATCATGTTGGCCATCATGCGGTCAATGGTATCCATAAGTTGAGACTGCAAAAAGTTCTCTTTAGTTCTTTTGACAAGAAATGCAGTCAGAAGCTTGTTAAACAGGGGCAATTTATCAGTGCACAGAGATGTTTTGACTGTAAATGTTTACTAGGTTGCAGGCTTCAAGTTGGCTCATTAACGTTATGGGCTTGTAGGGGGGTGCTTCATTTATCCCTGCAAGTCCTTGCCGATGATGGATGCCAATTAAAAGAGTGGATATTTAATGAATTATGTCTCTGAACCCTGGAGCTCACTCAAGCACAGTCATGCAGAATGGCAGCCAACTGTAAGTCCCCCAATAAACAATTTCAATATTTTCGGGTGGACCACCACTTGCTCCCTTTTTGCTCCCATGCAAGCTGTCATCTTTCAATACGTGTCCTGGCAGTGCCACATGCTTGTCGCTAAGGCTAAAGTAATATTACAAGTGCAGGGATTTTCACTCTCAGTGTCTCACACTGTAAATAAAGCTTATACTGACAGTTTTTCCTCAAACTGAAGAAAATGAGCTGTGAGGAGAGAATATAGAAATATGTAAATGTTTTTTTTTATTCTACCTTTTTTTTTAAGTGTGGAAGTGAGGGAATGTTATGGGTTGGATAGAATGGACTGGGATGTGGAGTAAGTAGAAGGGGAATGGGATGGGGGCTGGTATGATTACACCAAAAATAAGGACCTATTGACAATATTATCATCTGTGGGCATAACACATTTTTTTGTGGAAAATCTGAATATTTAAAAACTCTGCTTAAGAGTACAGGAATTTGCTCCTCTGCTATTTAACTCTACCCACAAGCATTCAACATTACCGCTAGTTCCAGCATAAATATCTTCTCTAACTATAGGCTTAAATTCAGGCTTAGCATACAGACAAATCCCTCCTCTGCTTTATACAATTTCCCCTGTCTTTCCTAAACAGGTTATAACCATCCAGATTAACAGTCCAGTCATGAGATTTACCCCACCATGTTTCAGTAATGTCTATTAAATCCCATTTCTCATTAACTAAGAGATTGTACCCAAGTGAGAAGTCAGCCCAGTGCTCTAAAAACCCCAACCCCTCCTTAATGCACCACTTTTTTACCCACACATTAACCTCCCTAAGCTCCTTCTGTCTCCCTGGGCTAGCACTTGGCACTGTTAGTATTTCGGAAAATACTACCTTGGAGGCCCTTGCCTTAAGCTTATTGCCTAGTTCTATAATATCATTCTTTAGGACTCTCCATCTTCCACTAACCTTGTCATTGGTACCAATATGTACCAAGACCTCCGGTTAATTTCCAGCTCTACCCAATCATTTATCTACCTGATCCACAACATGCCGAACCCGAGCACCCAGGAGACAGCAAACTGTTCTATTGCTGGGATCTCAGTGACAAATCGTCCTTTCTACTTTCCTAATAATAGAGGCCAGGAAAGAAGATATAGGAACATTACAATGTGAAGCAGCCCGTCTGACAATTAGATGAGCTAAATAAGTTATTTTCTTTGGTATATACAAGGGAGGTACCAGTGGTTTGGACACTGCAACATAATAAGGTTACACTATATTTGCCAAATAATTAATTAATGCTAGAAGAAATCTAAAAGAGGTTGGAAAAAATAAATGTTAATAAAGCACCAGGGGTACTGAGGGAACTGGGTTCTGTAATAGCCAAACCATTATATCTAATTTTTCAAGATTCACTCAACAAGTTGCTACCAAATGACTGGAGAAAAGGAAATGTGATACCTATATTTAAGAAGGGAGTAAGAGCAAATCCAGGGAATTATAGATCTGTAAGCAACACTTCTGTGGTGGGAAAGCTTTTAGAAGGGTTAATAAGGGATAATATACAATAATATGTATATTGAAACAAGATTATAAGTAGGAATCAACACAGATTTATGAGGGATAGGTAATGTCAAACAAATCTAATTAGGTTCTATGAGGAGTTTACTAGGAACTTGGATCAGGGCAACTAAATAAATGCAATCTTTGTGGATTTTGCAAAGGCTTTTGACACAGTGCCACATGGAAGACTATTGTACAAATGAAGGAATACAGGAAATGGAGTAAATATCTACTCATGGATTGAGAGCTGGCTAAAAGACAGGAAGCAAACGGTTGTTGTAAATGGAACATACTCCGATTGGACTAATGTGGTGAGTTGGGTTCCTCAATGTTGACTTAGAAGTAGAACTGGAAAGTATTGTCTCCATTTTTGCTGATGACACGAAGTTGGGCAAGGTAATTAAATCAGAAAATTATGTACTTTTTCTCCAAAGTTATTTGCATAAATTAGAGGAATGGGCTAAATTGTAGATGAGATTTAATGTGAATAAATTTAACGTTATGTATCTGGAAATGAAAAGTAGACAAGCAATTTATAATCTTAATGGAACAAATCTAGGGATATCAGATATTGAAAGGGATTCGGGAATACTTGTGAACAACCACCTAGGTAACAGTGCTCAATGCCAAGCAGCATCTGCAAAGGCAAATAAAATATGTATTAAGAAGGCCCTTGCCTTACAGAGAGGGTTCCCGTAGCAATTGAATAGCAACCGGGGCTTTCTTGCGGCCGAAACAAGCAAGGGAAGTAAATATAATTCTGCCACTATACAAATCCCTATTACGCCCTCATTTGGAATATGGAGTACAATTTGGGCACCACTTCATAAAAATGACATTTTAGAGCTGGGAAAAGTGCAGAGAAGGGCAATGGAGGGGCTAAATTATGAAGAAAGACTAACCGAATTAAACTTATTTTCTCTAGAAAAACACATCTAAGAGGGAATACGATTACATTATATAAATACATCCAGGGTATAGGGCTTTGTCAAGTGAACTTTTTGTACCAAGAGTTCTCAGCTGACAAGAGGACATCCTTAGAGGTTAGAAGTAAAAAGATTCCACCGTAAGGAAAGAAAAGGGTTCTTTTATTAATTTATGAAATTATCTACCAAAGGAGGTGGTAACAAAAGGGATTGGATATATTTTTTTAATAAAAAGAGCATTTAGGGTTATTCTGGATAAATAGAGAGGGAGTATTGATCCAGGGAGGAATGCAATTGTCAGTATCTGTATATTTTTTTCCCTTTTTGAGAAATGTTTCAATGGTTTTTTTTTTCTGTTCAATTAACAACTAATCCACAATTAACAACTAATCCGCATATTGAGGAGGAGATCAGAAGAGATCTAAAAAGGTTGAACTCGATGGACTAAAATTGTTTTTTCAACCTTAATTACTATGGGCCTCATTCTATTATCGGCCGTAAATCGGCCGCAAAGCTGCGATTCCTTGCGGGGCTCCCGTTACCTTGCAATTCAATTATACGGCGCCGCAAGGCTATCCCCTTACGGCCGGCCGTATATCTTGCAATCGGCCGTAATATCAGAAATCTTTAAATCCAAAAATACATTCAAGACGGCACTGTAAAGCTCTGTAAATGCTAGGGATCATTATGGGGGACATGAGAATTAATAGCAACCCCCTCTCAAGCTTGCACATCAGCCCAAATCTGAGATTACATTAACTGTTTATTTTCCGGCCGTAGCGTGGGCGGGTCTGAGGTGCTCCAAGCCCTCTGGACTTTTTACATGGATATGTGACATAAATAAAAAAAATATATATTTACGGATTTGAGTGTAGGGGAATGTTGTGCTATGAATGCTAACACCTACAATCACTTTATAGTCTTATAAGAGTGCAGGATGGCTTTATTTCGGCTTTATAATGTGCTTAATTGTGTGCCTGCGGGACCTTTTTTCTGCAAGTAAACTGCGGGTCGGTTTTAGCCTTGCAGAGAGGGTTCCCGTAGCAATTGAATAGCAACTGGGGCTTTCTTGCGGCCGAAACTTTTAAGATCAAAGGCTTTCCTCCGGCGCGTGCGGCGCAAGGGATAGCAAGGCGCCGGCCGCAAGCCTGCCGGAATCCCTGGCCGGAAGGGAATAGAATAGCCGAATAGCTTGCGGCCGGTCCCTGCGGCCCCGCATCTCCTACGGCCGTTAATAGAATGAGGCCCTATGTAACTATGTAACTATATAAAATGTAATACTTGTATTGTGCAAAAATTGTACCATATTTTACATTAGTCTTGTCGATCATCCTGGTACCCCTCCTTATCCTTTTTCCGCCTTTTTATTTTTGTTCCTTCCCCTTAACCCTCCCTTTTTCATATATTATTTTGTTTTGTTAAATATTTGTTAATTACTTATTTATAAATTACTGTTAAAAATTATGAAAATAAAAATAAAAAGTAAAAAAAAAGAAAATCCTACCTAGCTATGTTAATCACCCCCCCAGTAAGAATTGCTTTGACTGACAATTTACTGCACTCTATTCCATTGATTTTTAGCCTGATAATAAATTACAAGACTTTCCCCCCAAAACCATATGTTAATACAAATTTATGGATTGCTCACAAATTAGGGCAGTCCCCTAACTGGGGGAAGAAAATTTTACGTGTACCATAGACCACTCTCAAGTGGGTTTAAAACCTTTGACACTTAACAGTCTGATATCAGCATAGGTGTAATAAAAAAATATGATATCTTATTATTATGCAAGTTTTATTCTACAACATCCAGGGTAACACACAACCCAGTACTCAGGTGGTTAATACATGTCACGAAACAATGTTTTCTAGGAACAAATGCTCTAATGCATTGTATATAAATATATAAATATTTAAACCCCAAATAAGCAAATATTTATCTATTGAAGCCATAAATACTATTGTCGCATCTTTTTAATATCACAATATATTATTAAATAAATAAAAATACACATCTATATATATATATATATATATACATATACATTTTATAAATACAAAAATTTATAATATTTACATATATATATATGTAAATATTTTTAAGTTTGTATTTATAAAATGTATATATATATATATATATATATATATATATATATATATATATATATATATATATCCCGTATATACTCGAGTATAAGCCGACCCGAGTATAAGCAGAGGCATCTATTTTACCACAAAATACTGGGAAAAATGAGTGACTCGAGTATAAGCGGAGGGTGGGAAATGTGCTGCCCCCTGTGTCCCTCTTGTGCCTTCTGTGTACCCCTCTTGTGTGCCATTTTCTTGTGTCCCCCCTCTCTCTCCCCTGTGTCTCTTCTCCCCTCTCCCTCCCCTGTGTCTCTTTACCCCTCTCCATCCCTTATCACCCTCCTCAACCCACCTCCTCATTCTCAACCTCCCTCCTCAACCCCCTCCTCAACCCCCCCTCCTCATCCTCCCACCTCATCCTCAACCTCCCTCCTCATCCTCAACCTCCATCCTCAACCCCCTCCTTATCCTCAACCCCCCTCCTCATCCTTAACCCCCTCCTCAACCTCAACCCCCCTCCTCATCCTCAACCCCCTCCTCAACCTCAACCCCCCTCCTCAACCTCAACCCCCCTCCTCATCCTCAACCTCCCTCCTCATCCTCAACATCCCTCCTCAACCCCCCATCCTCATCCTCAACCCCCCATCCTCAATGCCCTACTCAACCCACTCCTCAACCTCAACCCCCCTCCTCATCCTCAACCTCCCTCCTCATCCTCATCCTCCCTCCTCAACCCACCCATCCTCATCCTCAACCCCCCATCCTCATCCTCAACCCCCATCCTCAACACCCTACTCAACCCACTCCTCAACCTCAACCCCCCTCCTCATCCTCAACCTCCCTCCTCATCCTCCCTCCTCAACCCCCCCATCCTCATCCCCCATCCTCAACCCCCATCCTCCACCCCCCTCCTCAACCCCCCCTCAACCTCCCTCCTCAACCTCCCTCCTCAACCCCCCTATCCTCAACCCCCCATCCTCAACCTCCCTCCTCAACCTCCCTCCTCAACCTCAACCCCCATCCTCAACCACCTCCTCATCCTCAACCCCCCTCCTCATCCTCAACCCCCTCCTCATCCTCAACCCCCTCCTCAACCTCAACCCCCTCCTCAACCTCAACCCCCTCCTCATCCTCAACCCCCACCTCAACCTCAACCCCCTCCTCAACCTCAACCCCCCTCCTCATCCTCATATATATATATTTAAATATTTTTAATTTTTGTATTTATAAAATGTATATGTATATATATATATATACAGTCAGGTCCATAAATATTGGGACATCGACACAATTATAATCTTTTTGGCTCTAAACACCACCACAATGGATTTGCAATTAAACAAACAAGATGTGCTTTAACTGCACACTTTCAGCTTTAATTTGAGGGTATTTACATCCAAATCAGGTGAACGGTGTAGGAATTACAATAGTTTGTATATGTGCCTCCAACTTTTTAAGGGACCAAAAGTAATGGGACAGATTTACAGTCATAAATCAAACTTTCACTTTTTAATACTTGGTTGCAAATCCTTTGCAGTCAATTACAGCCTGTAGTCTGAAACGCATAGACATCACCAGATACTAGGTTTCATCCCTGGTGATGCTCTGCCAGACCTCTATTGCAACTGTCTTCAGTCCCTGCTTGTTCTTGGGGCATTTTCCCTTCAGTTTTGTCTTCAGCAAGTGAAATGCATGCTCAATCGGATTCAGATCAGGTGATTGACTTGGCCATTGCATAACATTCCACTTCTTTCCCTTAAAAATCTCTTTGGTTGTTTTTGCAGTATGCTTCGGGTCATTGTCCATCTGCACTGTGAAGCGCCGTCCGATGAGTTCTGAAGCATTTGGCTGAATATGAGCAGATAATATTGCCTGAAACACTTCAGAATTCATCCTGCTGCTTTTGCCAGCAGTCACATCATTAATAAATACAAGAGAACCAGTTCCATTGGCAGCCATACATGCCCAAGCCATGACACTACCACCACCATGCTTCACTGACGAGGTGGTATGCTTTGGATCATGAGCAGTTCTTTTCCTTCTCCATACTCTTCTCTTCCCATCACTCTGGTACAAGTTGATCTTTGTCTCATCTGTCCATAGGATGTTGTTACAGAACTATGAAGGCTCTTTTAGGTGTTGTTTGGCAAACTCTAATCTGGCCTTCCTGTTTTTGAGGCTCACCAATGGTTTACATCTTGTGGTGAACCCTCTGTATTCACTCTGGTGAAGTCTTCTCTTGATTGTTGACTTTGACACACATACACCTACCTCCTGGAGAGTGTTCTTGATCTAGCCAACTGTTGTGAAGGGTGTTTTCTTCACCAGGGAAAGAATTCTTCGGTCATCCACCACAGTTGTTTTCAGTTGTCTTCCGGGTCTTTTGGTGTTGCTGAGCTCACTGGTGCGTTCTTTCTTTTTAAGGATGTTCCAAACAGTGGATTTGGCCACACCTAATGTTTTTGCTATCTCTCTGATGGGTTTGTTTTGTTTTTTCAGCCTAATGATGGCTTGCTTCACTGATAGTGACAGCTCTTTGGATCTCATATTGAGAGTTATCAGCAACAAATGCAAATAGCACACTTGAAATGAACTCTGGACCTTTTATCTGCTCTTTGTAAATGGGATAATGAGGGAATAACACACACCTGGCCATGAAACAGCTGAGCAGCCAATTGTCCCATTACTTTTGGTCCCTTAAAAAGTGGGAGGCACATATACAAACTGCTGTTATTCCTACACCATTCACCTGATTTGGATGTAAATACCCTCAAATTACAGCTGAAAGTCTGCAGGTAAAGCACATCTTGTTAGTTTTATTTCAAATCCATTGTGGTGGTGTATAGAGCCAAAAAGATTAGAATTGTGTCGATGTCCCAATATTTATGGACCTGACAGTATATATATATATATATATATATATATATATATATATATATATATACCGTATATACTCGAGTATAAGCCGACCCGAGTATAAGCCGAGGCACCTATTTTACCACAAAATACTGGGAAAAATGAGTGACTCAAGTATAAGCGGAGGGTGGGAAATGTGCTACCCCCTGTGTCCCTCTTGGGCCCTCTGTGTCCCCCCACTTGTGTGCCATTTTCTTGTGTCCCCCCTCTCTCTCCCCTGTGTCTCTTCTCCCCTCTCCCTCCCCTGTGTCTCTTCACCCCTCTCCCTCCCTTATCACCCTCCTCAACCCACCTCCTCATTCTCAACTTCCCTCCTCAACCCCCTCCTCAACCTCAACCCCCTCCTCATCCTCAACCCCCTCCTCAACCTCAACCCCCTCCTCATCCTCAACCCCCTCCTCATCCTCAACCCCCTCCTCATCCTCAACCCCCTCCTCATCCTCAACCCCCTCCTCAACCTCAACCCCCCTCCTCATCCTCAACCTCCCTCCTCATCCTCAACATCCCTCCTCAACCCCCTATCCTCATCCTCAACCCCACATCCTAAACGCCCTACTCAACCGACTCCTCAACCCCCCTCCTCATCCTCAACCTCCCTCCTCATCCTCAACCTCCCTCCTCAACCCTCCATCCTCATCCTCAACCCCCCATCCTCAACGCCCTACTCAACCCACTCCTCAACCTCAACCCCCCTCCTCATCCTCAACCCCCTCCTCAACTTCCCTCCTCATCCTCAACCTCTCTCCTCATCCTCCCTCCTCAACCCCCCATCCTCAACCCCCATCCTCAACCCCCCTCCTCAACCCCCCCATCCTCAACCCCCCCATCCTCAACCTCCCTCCTCAACGCCCCCATCCTCAACCCCCCCATCCTCAACCTCCCTCCTCAACCTCAACCCCCCTCCTCAACCTCAACCCCCCTCCTCAATCCCCCTCCTCATCCTCCACCCCCCTCCTCATCCTCAATCCCCCTCCTCATCCTCAACCCCCCTCCTCATTTTAAACCCCCCTCCTCACTTTACCCCTCTAAATACCTCCCCCTCTCCCTTTCCCCTCACTTAACACCATCTTCAGCTTCTGCTCCGGCTTTCGCTCCTTCCGGCGTCTTGACCCGGCCAATGCTAATGACGTGGCGCTCATGTGACGTCACGTCATTAGCATATACCGGGAGACGACGCCTGGAGGTAAGTGAGGGGAAAGGGAGAGGGGGAGGTATTTAGAGGGGTAAAGTGAGGAGGGGGTGATTTAGAATGAGGAGGGGGTAGAATGAGGAGGGGGGTTGAGGATGAGGAGGGGGGAGGGAAAGAGACACGGGGGTTAGAGAGACACGGGGGGGTAAAGAGACCCGGGGGATAGAGAGACGGGGGGGGGGGGGGTCATCCTTATCATACACTCACCCCTGCACCAACCCTTATCGACATTTATTGAAAATCAGGCCATGCATCCGTATTCGTGGGAGACTCTCGTTTGGCTAAACAGTGCCCCGGAGGAGATCAGTTGATTAAAACACCCAGTGATTCTGCATACAATTCACTGCTGGAAGTAAGCCATGAAACACTCCACCTTATTCTCCAATCCGTCACATTTGACATCAATAATCTCCCATCTGCGTGCCCCTAAAGACCTAAGTAGGGAATCCATAGTTTGGTGCAAGTCGGAGAGGCTAGATAGACTGGGTGCCTGGATAGAAGAGGGACGATCTATCACTTTTGATATAATTAAGGATAAACACAACCTCCCACTAAGCGAAAGACTACAACTTCTGTAAATTCAGATACTTTGTGAACTCTTTAATACAGCTCCAGGGCCCTCCTAAGAAAAATTTAGAAACTTCCTCTTTCTAAAGGAATAATAGGGGGTATATACAACCTCTACAACTCTCCTCTCAGCAACACCAAAGACAACTATGTTAGTGAATGGGAGAAGGATTTGAATCAAATCTGGGATATGGAGAAATGAGAAACTGCCTGGAAAGGCATTTATAGAGGATCCCTTAATCAAAATCTACTGGAAACTGCAGTAAAGGTACTGCACTGAACATATATACCACCAGAAAAGCTTTCCAAGTGGAAAACGACAGAAAGCCCATACTGCTTTACGGGCTGCAATGTTACGGGGTCCTTTATCCATATCTGGTGGCTTTGTCCAGTTATAGAGAGCTGTTTCACAACTAGCCACAGAGTTTCTTTGCACCCCAGTATGGGGGGAATTAGAGGTATGTCTACTAGGGATTCTGATGAAAACCCTTACGCCCCCTCAAAACAAGATCCTACAGTTCTTCTATTTAGCTACCAAGAGCCATATAGCAAAGAATTGGAAGTCTGATAAACTTGATCTGTCAACAGTTAAAAACTAAATTAACTATATAGCAATAAACAAAAAAATGACTCACACACTGGAAGACTCTATTCCTCAGTATATGGAGGTTTGGAGCCCGTGGCTGGAGAGTAGAGAGGGACAACTCTTGCATTCACACAATTAACATATCTTGGTGTGGAGGGGGACAGGGCTCAGCGGTCATGATGGGGGCCTGGAACATGGAAAGGAGACCCTCTATTTCTAGAGGAGAAACTGCTCTGACAAGGTTGTAAATGTCATTACTATTTTGAATGATATGTATATATATGTGAACAAAATTGTTAATATTTGTTTTGTTTGAAGATGTTTAGTTTAATTTAGGCAAACCAAACAGGTTATGCAAGCAATACGAACAAGATAACATAGTCATACAAATTCAAATTCTGTTTACTTTAATGGAAATTTAACAAATAAGAAAAAGACAGTAAAATATACTTAGATAATGTCAATATTACAAATAATCACTGTTTAACCCTCAGATAGAAAAAGGAAAAGATGGAGAGGAAGACAGATTACTATAAATGCTAGATCATAAGATATCACACTGTGTATTGTATCTTTATTCATTTGTTGCCTTAAATATCTGTGATGTTTATATACCTGACTATCTGTCTAATAAAAAAATAATTGAACAAATACACATGTTGCTGAATCCCATTGGCTAGAGTTCAATTTATATTTAATTAAGCAAGATAAAAAATATTATGAATCAACTGATACAATACTATAAGAGTTTGGGGTATAATTTAATTTAAAGGAAACTATTCAGCGTAATATGCACAAGATTTTATAGTGGGTCGCTGCCACAAAACAAGTCCAGAATAATTTACACAGCATTTTTCACCAGCAACATTCATTGGATACAGCTTCAAGTCACACTTCATATTGCAGAAACCAAACAGCTGCCTCTGATTGGATGATAGAGTTCACAATGCATTTAAAAATGTCCAAGTGGGGTTTTCAGATTGACTGAATTGCACAAAATGTTATATAAATTATTTTGAACTTATTTTGTATCAATAACCCACAAATGGTTTACAGAACTCCTTTGAATTGTTAGAGTTTACTTTTTTAGAGCTCTGTGTTTTTGAGTTTTCCTTTAATATTTATTTTTAGATGAAGCTTATTCTTTAATATTTCATACAGCCATAAAATGTTTGTGTTACAATACTCATTTAACTTTGCACTGTTTTGCAAAATAAGGTTCATATTACTTTTAAAAGTACAAATAAATTATAGTTTAACTCAAAATACCACCTTACACAGAGCTTGTAGAGTGGTGAACTGTTAATTATTTATGAACATTATATTAGCTACTGCTGTGTCTGTAAAACTTCACAACATACTTGGAATTCCGTGTGAAATGTATCAATAAATCCTAACATCTCACTGCTCTGAACTTATGAAACTTTAACCATCTGTGTCTGAATCCTGTTGACCTCTTTCCACTTTACATGTTTGTTTAGCCTAATATTCTTGGTAAGCAGCAATACACATTTGGTATTGTGGGTAATGCAGTCTTCTGTTAATGTAATGCAGCAAAACAAAACTGTCAATGTTGATTAAGTCTATTAGGTCATCAGGTATATAAGTATAAAGAAGCAACTAAACATGCTTAAAAAATATTTTTTGAATGACATCTTTCCATTTAAATTTATTTAAAGGGACAGTATAATCCCGTGTTTCTGTACACAATTTTCAAGAACCCCAAAACACAATTTTTAATGTATTAATAGTTATATGCAGTTATTTAGTTCTGGCTATATCTATTATTGCTTTTAAGACCTCAATCTGTTATGTTTCAGTTTTAAAGAGAAGATTACTTAAGGGCAATCACAAGTCTTCTGTATGATCTGAGTCTGACTAAAAGCATAAAATATGTAATATCTGTAACTTGGTGAAGATTCCATATGTGAGAGGTAGTTGTCACATACGGTTCACATTGAAACTCAGCCTCTGTAAAAGCGAGAAGTCGCGAAACGCATGCGCCAGGCTCTAGGCATTGTCCTTTGATGACATCAGGAGCTGCCATGCTGGGAACTCGGGGAGCACATAGGACATTAAAATAGTGTAGTCAGTTGATATTTTTGATAAATTGAGCTAGAGGCTAAATAGTGGGTCCTCCAAGTGTAATCTTGCTACCACTTACAGGAATTTACCGCTATATAGGAGTAGGGTCTGTTTACCATACCTGTGCTCATTTCCATCTATATAATACGAGATTGGTTGGAAAGACTATATCCCTATAATATACTTAGTTAGAGAGTAAATAGGGGGTTCTCCGGGGGGAGCTTTGCGAATATTACAGGGAATTACTGCTATATAGTGGTAGGGACTGTTCAGCATCCTTATGCTTAATCACCATATTTAGAATAAAGAGAATTGTTGATAAAACAGGAATGATACAATTTTAATTAGCTCATATCAGCATTTGATGCAATGAAGCATGGCGAGATCACCTGTATATAAATTGTTACAGTGGCATGATTCAGATATGCTTTTCCATAGGTTGGACTGGCTCCATGATACAAAGCGTCTAACTCACTGTTTCAGTTTTACATGATAATAACAGTGACACTATTACCATTAAGTAATCCTGTCCTTTCCTGTTTAAATGTATTTATCTTAAGAGTTCCAGACATCAGCTCCAGATATCAGTGTAAACATATTTTTTAATCATCGATTTTTATACTATATGTGTGTTAATGTTACATAAAGATCTTATTAGTAATACAATAAAAGTTAAGTTTTAAAGAAAACTCATCCTCATCCACTTTTCTGCCATGGGTCACTAACTATATGTTGACCGGGGAATATAAATATACCAGTACTTTAGGTAACCGTGTCCCTCGCATGTGAGGACTCTTTATTTGCATATTCTGCAGATATTAAAACACTTTTACTGTATCTTGGATTATTACTAACTAGTCTTAAAAGGTGTATTTTTTCATATACTATATTTTAGTGTACATGTATGGCACAGTTAGTTTGGTGGCTTAGTGTTGGGTTTGGGAGAAAACATATCCTCTGGAATTCTTGTGAGGTACCCAGAACTCTTGACATTGGAACTGTCTATGCCCCCTCCAGAACCGTATGTAATCTCTGCTCAATCATTTTCACATAGAACTGGACACATATAATGTGTTCCTCCCTAGAACAGTCTCATTCACAGGTCATCACTCTTAAAGAAATAATACAAAGGAGAGGTTATAGTTACAAGCTGATTAAGAATCCCTATCAAAGAACCAGAAATACACCAAGAAAATATATACGAAAATGTGACATCATGAATAAAAAAACAGGGTAGTTTTGGATTATTCAACATAGACTAATCAAGTGACAGAAATTGTAAACAAAGTGTCAGGGCTGTCTGGGTGAAACCCTTCAGGGGCAAAGTACCAGAGGATGGCATGTCTGAAGTAACAAGTCCAAGGGTCACAGGAACCTACACTGAGGGGGGGCAGAAAAGAAATAAATAGCCCTAGATGAGATATGACTGGCTGGTAGAAAAACAGACTGCTTAACAACAACCAATCAGGAGAAATAGCATAAAATGCTAGTAGAGATACTTTTGATAGATCTACTTCTAGATCACATAGCTGTAGCTATTGTGGCACGAGAGTGCATGTCATACTTATAAGCCATGAGATCAAACCTGGATGTGGACCCTCAAACAAACATTAACATTTTAAATTACCCTCTTTTGGCTAAGGAATTGGATGACTGGGAGCCTCATTCAATTAGAAGCCCGCATCTCACGGTACATAGCCCGTATGTCTGCAGGCTTGCTGCAGGCTTGCTGTCTGCTACAATTACGGTGCTATACAATTGAACAAGCCTTCAAGTTACGTGCCGAAAGCCGAAACCGTAAACCATGCAATTGTATGTAGCATTTCAGAGTGTGAACAGGATAAATCACTACGGCAGTATAAGATGGAGTTTATATGTCAATCAATTAGCGTTTGGGGGTCCAATATGCGATCAGACTTGCAAAACCGCAAAATACTAAATAATACAAATGAAAGCCAATACTTTTCTAGTCCATGTGGGTGGCCTGGTATGTATTAACTCATTGATTCCCAAGATCGATATAACCCCGAAATGACACATATATAAATGATTTTTGATTGCCGATTTGCGAGCTTGATTGATTCTAATGTCTGTCATTGCTTTCCCATCATTAACAGTGCAGTATTGATTTTATATTTGCTTTTACAGTGCTACGGACATGTCTTTAACCCCTTTGCGAGTCCTCTCTAGTACTCGTAGGATTTTCTTCTTCATTTGCGGGCTTGCAGAATTGTAGCAATTGAATAGGAATTTACAATTGCAGCGATTGTAACTCTTGCGGAAGTGAAACATCAAAGGCTAAACCTAAGTTACAGTTGTAACAACTGCAGGGATTTTCAGCCCTTAACACGTAGCACGTTTTTTGCGCTTGCAAAAAAATGCCAATTGAATAGCAACATAGCTTACGGCCTCAATTACAGCGTACTGTAACTTAGATTTGCTCAATTGAATGAGGCTCTAAGTGTCCATTTGTTATCAGAAAAGATAAATTGCCCAGAAGTCACTTTATTCAATTCCCCAAAAATATTCCCTTGGTTGTTCTTTCCTTTGTGGATCTTGTAAGTTGTGTTCCTTTATGATTAAAAAGACAATAATTGAGAACTCATTTTGGCATGTATATACATATAGACCTTGTATAAATTTCAAAACAACTGGTGTAATCTACTGTATCTCATGTGAATTTAATCTTTTTTATGTTGGTATGTATCTTGGTTTATGTTCTGTAGTTTAGAATGCCAGGGTACCTATGCTACTTGATGTCATGCCAGAGTCTAGAGTTTGCTAGAATAATGTGCCTAGGCCTAGGATGACCAGTTCCTGCCCTGTGCAATCCAGTGGGACTTATATAGTTTATATTGTTTATGATTGGGTGCAAATTATGTTTCATGTTATAAGGATTGTTGTAAGTAACATATTAGATATTCTGCAGGCTATTGCATCGGCCAACGCCCAAGACCGTAGTCTCATAGATAATCCTTAAACAAACACAGGGGTTTTGGGCAAATAAGCAGATGGTCTGCGTGTTTACAGCTAATTTTTCATAGGAATCTCACATATATGGGTTTAGTTTCATTTGTAGAAATTCTGACATAAATAATTAGTTCAAAGCAATTTCATGTATACGGGTTTACAGTTTCATCTGTAGTAGTTTTCACAGTAATATTTAATTGGAAGGAATCTCACATATTTAGATTTTCACTTGTAGGAATGTTTATATTAATATTTTATTAGTAGGCATCTCACGTATATGGATTGATAGTCTGACTAACAAAAATGTCATATAAATATTTAATTGAATGACATTTTACGTATACAGGCTTACATGTTCACTTGTAGTAGTTTTCACATTAATACTTCATGGGTAGGCATTTCACGTATACAAGCTTACTCTGAAATTTTCACAAATATTTAATTGTAAGGAATATTGTGTATAGTGCCTTACAGGTTCTGCAGCGGTAGAATGGGGATTTTATATTATTTGGGGCATTTAATCTCTCCGTACATTCCGATTTTTCTTTACTTGCTAGCTTTATCGTCATATGGCTCGTTTTCCATATAGGCTCCATCCCATCTGTAATGGTTCCGCGTTAGACGTTCACCTCACTAGATTTATTATATCTAGTTAAGGAAGTTCGTTTCCATGATTGGTGCATCACCTTCAATGCGGCGATGTAGTTAATTAGTTCATGGACTAAGAGTGTTTTACAGTTTAATCCTTTTTATTCTCAATTTTAATTTTAAGGAACTAGTTATGAGGTCAGTTTAGAAGTGGTCAGCTAGTATTTTGTAATATGACCTGCTTTTACCCTGGCAAGGATTAGCTATGTTATCAAACAATAGTGACAATTTATCATTTAAGTGCAATATATGTATATTAATTATTGTTATTGGGCTTTGCTATAATTGTTTGCTGGTAAGTGAATATAAGCATATGCCTTAACTGATACATATTACATGATAAAGCATACAAAGAAAGATGTAGATCTATCTTAGATGAAGTCACTGCTTGGGCACTTTTTCACTGTTTAATGTGCACTGAGGACCACCAATTAGTTACACTGACACATTTACTGATACTATCTTTAATATAGGACTGGACTGGGCATATGTGACTATAAGAACCTGATCTATTACAGTAGTCACCAGTCTAATTTATGGTACATATTTGGGTTAAGGTGACATTAGGACCTACATATGTCAATAAGTCCCATTATAATTTTATTTTTGGACATTACTGACAGTTGTGACAACTTATACTTACTATCTTCATACTTTGAAACTGGGCATTATACCCTCTCAGTGATACAGATTCCATACAATGTTTTAAGGTATTTCTACCATTATTTATTTTGTACTTAACATTATAATTAGTTATTACTAGTTTTATTGATTGACATGTACTGCTCATGGGTATTTATCTTTGTATTTACTTTGAATTAATTATTTTAAGTGGTATATAATAAAAGTTAAGTCTTATTCCTTGAATAATACTTTTCACTATTCCATTTATCCCAGAGTGCATTACCTAAAATTATATTTCTTTGTATGTTTTGTTATCTATACTCAACAAGTTTATGATCCTATTGCACCGGTATTCACTGATATACAGTGGATCATAAGGATTTATGTTCAACTAACTAGCCCTTATGTAAAATACACTATTCCTTCCATGTGAATAGGTTAATGTTACAATGTTAGATACCAAAATGATTAAGACAGACTAATTTTGTTGATATACATTAGTACCCTCCATGACACATGGGCCCTCATTCAATTGCAATTTGGCCAATTGAATAGGGGTCTAAAGAAGTTTTTAGTTAGTAAACATCTATCCAAAAGCAAGTTTTTCACTAACTAAAAACTTTAAAAAAAATGCTATGTGCTTATATAGAGCCCTATTCAATTGGACAAATCGCAATTGAATGAGGACCATGGAATATACACACACGGAATAAAACCTAGACAATGTTTGCATATTAGCTGCTCGTGACGTTAATTGTGATATAGAGAGGTAAGTACCGTATTTATCGGCGTATAACACACACTTTTTCTCCCTGAAAATCGGGGGCAAATGATAGGTGCGTGCTATACGCCGATATTCCCTCCCCCCCTCCTCATCCTCAACCTCCCTCCTCATTCTAAACCCCCCTCCGCATTCTAACCCCTCCCTCATCATTCTAACCGCCCCCTCATCAACCTAAACCCCCCTCCTCAACCTTGAGGATGGGGGGGGGGTTGAGGACGGGGTTTGAGGAGGGAGGTTGAGGAGGGGGTTGAGGATAGGGGGGTTGAGGAGGGAGTATGAGGAAGGAGGTTGAGGAGGGGGTTGAGGATGAGGAGGGAGGTTGAGGATTTTGCTTCAAAGTTCTTTATTTGAAAAAAAAAAAAATCCCTGAAATTTCCTTCTTAAAATGAGGTGCGTGTTATACGCCGATAAATACGGTAATTGTGTTTCATATTATTCAGGAGATTTTATAATGGTATATTTTAACAATTCTGAATTACATTTTTATTTAATGGTGTATTTGCATTTTCATAAATTGGTTTGAATATACTTGCAAGCTTCCTGTTTCTGAGCATGTGCAGAGGAAAGGGATGGGTGTCAAATAAGAAAAGCACAAATGAGATAACAAATCTCCCTCACCTTCTCCCTCAACCCATTCTCCACTTGTACATAAAATAAGTTTCAAATTAGTGCTACAGTCAGACAAGATGTAAGATATTCTCTAAGAAGGATTAATGCGAACGTCTTCTTACATGGCTGCTGATGTTGTTAATCTGATAAACTTTTTACAAATGTAAAGTTTTAGTTACTGTGTTGCCATAAATTGAACTCATTGTTCAAGGTTCCCACCTACTTGCTAAGATCGATAAGTTCACAGGTATTGGGGACCTCAAAACAAATATTTGAAGTCTAAGAAGTCTGGTTCTTTACAATAGTGAAAAATTTAAAGTACAGAGACTTGTCACGACTGTATTAGATCTGGTTCCTATAGTCATATATGGGCATAATCTTCCCATTTACCTACCCCAATTCACTTAATAACAGTTAATGGCCATAGGCAAAGACAGAGAGGGAGTCCTTAATAGATCATTGTATGCTTTACAGTACATACTTTTCCTTTCAACAATAATTAGGAACTTTGCTGTGTTGCTTTAAAAGTAAACTTGTTCCAGATAACATTTGATGATATTTAGATATAAAATTATAATTAAACTCTTACCACATTTCATCATTCCAACTTCAAAGCACTTCCTGAGCCGGCACGCTTGACAGCTCTTGCGCCTATTCTTGTCTATTGTGCACTGATTGGTGGCGGGACATATATAGTCGTTGTGTCCTGCAATATAACAGAAATGAGGGGTTAACATGAACCAGTCTTTCATCTTTTATTTAAAGTTAATATACACACAGGGTAATAAACTTAATTTTGAAGTTAAAGTCATTTTAAACACAAAGTATCATGTCATATGAAACTGAAAAGCATGACCCTAGGGTGTAATTACAGATAGTTATCCTCTATGGTATGAATATGTTCAAATTTTTAAGTTTCATTTGGTCTTACACTGAAAACAATATAGCAAGAGCCCCTGTGGTAAATAGTATACAGCAAGAGCCCCTGCGGTAAATAGCATACAACAAGAGCCCCTGTGGTAAATAGCATACAGCAAGAGCCCCTGTGGTAAATAGCATACAGCAAGAGCCCCTGTGGTAAATAGTATACAGCAAGAGCCCCTGCGGTAAATAGCATACAACAAGAGCCCCTGCGGTAAACAGCATACAGCAAGAGCCCCTGCGGTAAATAGCATACAGCAAGAGCCCCTGTGGTAAATAGTATACAGCAAGAGCCCCTGCAGTAAATAGCATACAGCAAGAGCCCCTGCGGTAAATAGCATACAGCAAGAGCCCCTGCGGTAAATAGCATACAGCAAGAGCCCCTGTGGTAAATAGTATACAGCAAGAGCCTCTGTGGTAAATAGTATACAGCAAGAGCCACTGTAGTAAATAGCATACAACAAGAGCCCCGCGGTAAATAGCATACAGCAAGAGCCCCTGCGGTAAATAGCATACAGCAAGAGCCCCTGTGGTAAATAGTATACAGCAAGAGCCCCTGTGGTAAATAGTATACAGCAAGAGCCCCTGTGATACATAGCATACAGCAAGAGCCACTGTGGTAAATAGTATACAGCAAGAGCCCCTGTGATACATAGCATACAGCAAGAGCCAATGTGGTAAATAGTATACAGCAAGAGCCACTGTGGTAAATAGTATACAGCAAGAGCCACTGTGGTAAATAGTATACAGCAAGAGCCCCTGTGATACATAGCATACAGCAAGAGCCACTGTGGTAAATAGTATACAGCAAGAGCCCCTGTGGTAAATAGCATACAGCAAGAGCCCCTGTGGTAAATAGCATACAGCAAGAGCCACTGTGGTAAATAGTATACAGCAAGAGCCCCTGTGGTAAATAGTATACAGCAAGAGCCCCTGTGATACATAGCATACAGCAAGAGCCCCTGTGGTAAATAGCATACAGCAAGAGCCACTGTGGTAAATAGTATACAGCAAGAGCCCCTGTGGTAAATAGTATACAGCAAGAGCCCCTGTGATACATAGCATACAGCAAGAGTCCCTGTGGTAAATAGTATACAGCAAGAGCCACTGTGGTAAATAGTATACAACAAGAGCCCCTGTGATACATAGCATACAGCAAGAGCCACTGTGGTAAATAGCATACAGCAAGAGCCACAGTGGTAAATAGCATACAGCAAGAGCCCCTGTGGTAAATAGTATACAGCAAGAGCCCCTGTGGTAACTAGCATACAGCAAGAGCCCCTGTGGTAAATAGTATACAGCAAGAGCCCCTGTGGTAAATAGTATACAACAAGAGCCCCTGTGATACATAGCATACAGCAAGAGCCACTGTGGTAAATAGTATACAGCAAGAGCCCCTGTGGTAAATAGCATACAGCAAGAGCCCCTGTGGTAAATAGCATACAGCAAGAGCCACTGTGGTAAATAGTATACAGCAAGAGCCACTGTGGTAAATAGTATACAGCAAGAGCCCCTGTGGTAACTAGCATACAGCAAGAGCCCCTGTGGTAAATAGTATACAGCAAGAGCCCCTGTGGTAAATAGTATACAGCAAGAGCCACTGTGGTAAATAGTATACAGCAAGAGCCCCTGTGGTAAATAGTATACAGCAAGAGCCCCTGTGATACATAGCATACAGCAAGAGCCACTGTGGTAAATAGTATACAGCAAGAGCCCCTGTGGTAAATAGCATACAGCAAGAGCCCCTGTGGTAAATAGTATACAGCAAGAGTCCCTGTGGTAAATAGTATACAACAAGAGCCCCTGTGGTAAATAGTATACAGCAAGAGCCCCTGTGGTAAATAGCATACAGCAAGAGCCCCTGTGGTAAATAGCATACAGCAAGAGCCCCTGTGGTAAATAGTATACAGCAAGAGCCCCTGTGGTAAATAGCATACAGCAAGAGCCACTGTGGTAAATAGTATACAGCAAGAGCCCCTGTGGTAAATAGTATACAGCAAGAGCCCCTGTGGTAAATAGCATACAGCAAGAGCCACTGTGGTAAATAGTATACAGCAAGAGCCCCTGTGGTAAATAGTATACAGCAAGAGCCCCTGTGGTAAATAGCATACCGCAAGAGCCACTATGGTAAATAGTATACAGCAAGAGCCCCTGTGGTAAATAGTATACAGCAAGAGCCACTGTGGTAAATAGCATACAGCAAGAGTCCCTGTGGTAAACAGCATACAGCAAGAGCCACTGTGGTAAATAGCATACAGCAAGAGCCCCTGTGGTAAATAGTATACAGCAAGAGCCCCTGTGGTAAATAGCATACAGCAAGAGCCCCTGTGGTAAATAGCATACAGCAAGAGCCACTGTGGTAAATAGCATACAGCAAGAGCCCCTGTGGTAAATAGTATACAGCAAGAGCCCCTGTGGTAAATAGTATACAGCAAGAGCCACTGTGGTAAATAGGATACAGCAAGAGCCCCTGTGGTAAATAGCATACAGCAAGAGCCCCTGTGGTAAATAGTATACAGCAAGAGCCCCTGTGGTAAATAGCATACAGCAAGAGCCCCTGTGGTAAATAGTATACAGCAAGAGCCCCTGTGGTAAATAGCATACAGCAAGAGCCCATGTGGTAACTAGCATACAGCAAGAGCCCCTGTGGTAAATAGCATACAGCAAGAGCCCCTGTGGTAAATAGTATACAGCAAGAGCCCCTGTGGTAAATAGCATACAGCAAGAGCCACTGTGGTAAATAGTATACAGCAAGAGACACTGTGGTAAATAGCATACAGCAAGAGCCCCTGTGGTAAATAGCATACAGCAAGAGCCCCTCTGGTAAACAGTATACAGCAAGAGCCCCTGTGGTAAATAGCATACAGCAAGAGCCCCTCTGGTAAACAGTATACAGCAAGAGCCCCTGTGGTAAATAGCATACAGCAAGAGCCCCTCTGGTAAACAGTATACAGCAAGAGCCCCTGTGGTAAATAGTATACAGCAAGAGCCCCTGTGGTAAATAGCATACAGCAAGAGCCCCTGTGGTAAATAGCATACAGCAAGAGCCCATGTGGTAAATAGTATACAGCAAGAGCCCCTGTGGTAAATAGCATACAGCAAGAGCCCCTGTGGTAAATAGCATACAGCAAGAGCCCCTGTGGTAAATAGTATACAGCAAGAGCCCCTGTGGTAAATAGCATACAGCAAGAGCTACTGTGGTAAATAGTATACAGCAAGAGCCCCTGTGGTAAATAGTATACAGCAAGAGCCCCTGTGGTAAATAGTATACAGCAAGAGCTACTGTGGTAAATAGTATACAGCAAGAGCCCCTGTGGTAAATAGTATACAGCAAGAGCCCCTGTGGTAAATAGTATACAGCAAGAGCCCCTGTGGTAAATAGCATACAGCAAGAGCCCCTGTGATACATAGCATACAGCAAGAGCCCCTGTGGTAAATAGTATACAGCAAGAGCCCCTGTGGTAAATAGCATACAGCAAGAGCCCCTGTGGTAAATAGCATACAGCAAGAGCCCCTGTGGTAAATAGCATACAGCAAGAGCCACTGTGGTAAATAGCATACAGCAAGAGCCCCTGTGGTAAATAGCATACAGCAAGAGCCACTGTGGTAAATAGCATACAGCAAGAGCCCCTGTGGTAAATAGCATACAGCAAGAGCCCCTGTGATACATAGCATACAGCAAGAGCCCCTGTGGTAAATAGCATACAGCAAGAGCCCCTGTGATACATAGCATACAGCAAGAGCCCCTGTGGTAAATAGTATACAGCAAGAGCCCCTGTGGTAAATAGCATACAGCAAGAGCCCCTGTGGTAAATAGTATACAGCAAGAGCCCCTGTGGTAAATAGCATACAGCAAGAGCCCCTGTGGTAAATAGCATACAGCAAGAGCCCATGTGGTAAATAGTATACAGCAAGAGCCCCTGTGGTAAATAGCATACAGCAAGAGCCCCTGTGGTAAATAGCATACAGCAAGAGCCCCTGTGGTAAATAGTATACAGCAAGAGCCCCTGTGGTAAATAGCATACAGCAAGAGCCACTGTGGTAAATAGTATACAGCAAGAGCCCCTGTGGTAAATAGTATACAGCAAGAGCCCCTGTGGTAAATAGTATACAGCAAGAGCCCCTGTGGTAAATAGTATACAGCAAGAGCCCCTGTGGTAAATAGTATACAGCAAGAGCCCCTGTGGTAAATAGCATACAGCAAGAGCCCCTGTGGTAAATAGCATACAGCAAGAGCCCCTGTGGTAAATAGCATACAGCAAGAGCCCCTGTGGTAAATAGCATACAGCAAGAGCCCCTGTGGTAAATAGCATACAGCAAGAGCCCATGTGGTAAATAGTATACAGCAAGAGCCCCTGTGGTAAATAGCATACAGCAAGAGCCCCTGTGGTAAATAGCATACAGCAAGAGCCCCTGTGGTAAATAGTATACAGCAAGAGCCCCTGTGGTAAATAGCATACAGCAAGAGCTACTGTGGTAAATAGTATACAGCAAGAGCCCCTGTGGTAAATAGTATACAGCAAGAGCCCCTGTGGTAAATAGTATACAGCAAGAGCCCCTGTGGTAAATAGTATACAGCAAGAGCCCCTGTGGTAAATAGTATACAGCAAGAGCCCCTGTGGTAAATAGCATACAGCAAGAGCCCCTGTGGTAAATAGCATACAGCAAGAGCCCCTGTGGTAAATAGCATACAGCAAGAGCCCCTGTGGTAAATAGCATACAGCAAGAGCCCCTGTGGTAAATAGCATACAGCAAGAGCCCCTGTGGTAAATAGCATACAGCAAGAGCCCCTGTGGTAAATAGTATACAGCAAGAGCCCCTGTGATACATAGCATACAGCAAGAGCCAATGTGGTAAATAGCATACAGCAAGAGCCCCTGTGGAAACTAGCATACAGCAAGAGCCCCTGTGGTAAATAGCAATTATTGGCAATAATCAGGCCTATGCTTGGTGGGTGGACCAGAAAGTGTGATTAAAAGGGGACAGGTTACTTGTTTGTTCCCTGCATTTAATAATTAAATATCCAAAACATTAGGCCAATAATACTTATAGACCTACTCTATGTTGCTATGGAGATGACTCTTGTCAAATGTTTTACTCTTGACCCTTGACTTCTGCATAATAGGATAATGCTAGATAATGCTAGTGGTTAATTTAAATAAAAATGCAATGTATCACTGCATGATAGGGTAATACCAGAAAGGGAATAAAGGAAGTTATTTTTTGTGTTGCAATTTAAAAATGTTATTTATAAGATAGAGAAGATATTAAGGCCTCCATTCAATTGCAACCCAGCAGTTGCCTTCATACAGGTTGTAAGTCTGCAGGCTTGAAAATTGCAGCAGTTACAGAGCAATTTAGTTGAACGAGCGTGCAGCTACATGGCCGAAAGCCTAAAACATAAACCATGCACCCGTTAGTAGCATTTCAGAGCATGATCATGATCAATTAAGCAAGGCCGTAAACTGCCGATTTAGAAACATCCAATAGTAGATGAGACTGTCATCATGACGTTAGTAAAACATGGAGGTTAAACCTCAATCATTTACCTTTTCGAAGTCCGATATGCGATCGGACTCAAAATTCGGCAATGTACTAAATAATAAAAATTAATGACAATACTGTTCTAGTCCATGTGGGTGGCCTGGTATGTATTAACTCCTTGATTACCGAGATTGATATAACACAGAAATAAAACGTAAAATAATTAATTTTTTTATTGCAGATTTGTTAGCTTGATACTGTTGTGCAATTAATTCTAATGTCTTTCATTGCTTTTCCCATCTTTTAAAGTGCAGTATTGATTTGTATTTGCTTTTACAGTGCTATGGATAGGTGTTTAAACCCCTTGCGAATCCTATGTTGTAGCAATTGAATATCGATTTGCGATTGTAACATTTATGGGCTTATGGGCTTGAAAGATCAAAGGCTTAAATGAGTTGGATTTACGATTTTGACAACCACAGGGATTTTGAGCTTCTAACCCGCAAAATGATTGCGGGAAGCTAAAAGATGCCTGCAGAATAGCAAATTATTTTACGGCTACATTACAGGGTCTTGTAAATACAATTTGCTCAATTAAACGGAGGCCTAAGTTTTTACATATATCACTTATAGATAAGCACTGAAAGAATAGCCATTATCAAACTATGAGGTGCTTGACCATGTAGACACTAACTCCATCTACATTCTTTTTTAAGGAAGATTATCTTGCCAAGTTCTACTTTACTTGGGCCTAAAGTTGTCCCATCTATTGAACAAAAGTTGAGATGTTTTGTGTCTTTTATGTGATAAAAATGATATCTGGTTACTTGGGTGCCATATTATTTCTTTATGGAAAAAAAAAATTCCCATATCCTTTTTCTGAATTGTCTAATTCTTTTACCTAAGCATATTTTATTTCAAATACAAGTAATTACATAAATGACTCTTACTATACTACAATTGAAAATATAGTTGTGCTATACTACAGTTGATTATAAATCTCTCTCCAGTAATAGTATTACCAAATGTTTTTTGGGGGTGACACTGGTACATACTTATCAATGACCACACTAAAAATCCATTGATAGGGGTAAACCAGGTAGTTTGTGACAATAACTATGAATCAAAGAATGCCTTAGATTCTTCCCTTGACGATAAGTGATGAAAACATTAGCTGTGAGAATATCTTTAATATCTTCATCAGATCTTGATAGGTCACATTGTTCCAAAAGTAAAGATTGTATTACTTTCCACTTGTCAACAAAAGTCAGATGCAGCGAATATTTGTATTATTTTAAACTTTTTGTTTTTTTAGAGTATTCATTAACACGATTACTTATGTTGTTGCTTTGATTCTAAACTCTTCTTTTAGGTTTCTGAATGTTGACTTTCCCAAAGCAACCGCATGTCTGTACCTGTAGTTTTTCAATATGTAGCTTTGCTAAAATCTCCTTCATTATTTTTCTTTATAGTCAGATATAGAAATACTATTTGAGAACTATAAATCACAATGGTCAATTTCAAGCCAATAGTACTGTATTTGTATTTAAAATGCCTACAAAATTACCAACATCTTCTTCTCAGAATGTGGTTGGTGAAGTCAAAGATTGGCTCATCAAAAACATGGGTGGCCTCCCAACAACCTAAAAAGTTTGCATAGGTGGGGGTACAAGGTGTACTTTGCAAACTTTCCAAAGGTCCAAATATTTTGCAGTGTAAATGCCTGATGTATGTGGTATACTGCTTTATACCATTTTCACATCAAGTTCTTGTTTTTACAGTGCATTGGTGAGCAGAGGGTTAATATTTTTTAGCTACACATAGCAGCGCTGCTTTTTAACCTTGCTATATTTTATTGTTGCTTTTAGATAAGGAAAATGATTTACAGTATATCATTCTGACCTTTTAATGACATTTTAAAGGCATTATATCCTTCTCGTCTTAATAGTTATATTCCCGTCTTTACCCTATGGTATAATATTTTATGTACAGTGCCTTGCAAAAGTATTCACCCCCCTTGACGTTTTACCTATTTTGTTACATTACAGCCTTAAGTTCAATATTTTGTAAATCTATATTTTATGTGATGGATCAGAACACAATAGTCTAAGTTGGTGAAGTAAAATTAGAAAAATATATACATAAAACTATTTTTTAGAAATAGAAAACAGAAAATTGGCATGTGCATATGTATTCATCCGCTTTGTTATGAAACCCATAAAAAAGCTCTGGTGCAACCAATTACCTTCAGAAGTCACATAATTAGTGAAATGATGTCCACCTGTGTGCAATCTAAGTGTCACATGATCTGTCATTACATCTACACACCTTTTTTGAAAGGCCCCAGAGGCTGCAACACCTAAGTAAGAGGCACCACTAACCAAACACTGCCATGAAGACCAAGGAACTCTCCAAACAAGTAAGGGACAATGTTGTTGAGAAGTACAAGTCAGGGTTAGGTTATAAAAAAAATATCCAAATCTTTGATGATCCCCTGGAGCACCAGCAAATCTATCATAACCAAATGGAAAGAACATGGCACAACAGCAAACCTGCCAAGAGATGGTCGCCCACCAAAACTCACGGACCGGGCAAGGAGGGCATTAATCAGAGAGGCAGCACAGAGACCTAAAGTAACCCTGGAGGACCTGCAGAGTTCCACAGCATAGACTGGAGTATCTGTACATAGGACAACAATAAGCCGTACGCTCCATAGAGTTGGGCTTTATGGCAGAGTGGCCAGAAGAAAGCCATTACTTTCAGCAAAAAACATAATGGCACGTTTTGAGTTTGCGAAAAGGCACGTGGGAGACTCCCAAAATGTATGGAGGAAGATGCTCTGGTCTGATGAGACTAAAATTGAACTTTTTTCGGCCATCAAAGAAAACGCAATGTCTGGCGCAAATGCAACACCATCCCCACAGTGAAACATGGTGGTGGCAGCATCATGCTGTGGGGATGTTTTTCAGCAGCCGGGACTGGGAAACTGGTCAGAGTTGAGGGAAAGATGGATGGTGCTAAATACAGGGATATTCTTGAGCAAAACTTGTACCACTCTGTGTGTGATTTGAGGCCAGGACGGAGGTTCGCCTTCCAGCAGGACAATGACCCCAAACACACTGCTAAAGCAACACTTGAGTGGTTTAAGGGGAAACATGTAAATGTGTTGGAATGGCCTAGTCAAAGCCCAGACCTCAATCCAATAGAAAATCTGTGGTCAGACTTAAAGATTGCTGTTCACAAGCGCAAACCTTCCAACTTGAAGGAGCTTTAGCAGTTTTGCAAGGAGGAATGGGCAAAAGTCCCAGTGGTAAGATGTGGCAAGCTCATAGAGACTTATCCAAAGCGATTTGAAGCTGTGATTGCCGCAAAGGTGGCTCTACAAAGTATTGACTTTAGGGGGGTGAATAGTTATGCACATTGACTTTTTCTGTTATTTTATCCTATTTGTTGTCTGCTTCACAATAAAAAAATATCTAAATGTCTTAAATAGTCCGTAGTCATTGTTTAGATACACTGGTAATGTGGTAATGTATATACTAGATATCTGCGATAATCTATAAATAAGCTATCATTTTGTGTCAGGTTTTAATTTCCTGACATGACTGGTCAGCCTGGTATGGGGTAAACATTTTTATGTATTTTCATTAGGGCATAAAAGATTGCTATAGTCAGATTCTTGGGTAGTATTAAGTCATATTCATGCCTATCAATGACTTTTTCTGTCTTAAGTTCTTTTTTTATATTCTGTGGTGTGATCTGTTTTTAAGTTCTCAGAGTGTGCTTTGTCGTATCATCTGCTTATCTGAACATCTTTAAATAATCTGAATTTTCAAATCCCCCCCTTATCTGCAGGTTTTATGGCTTCATACAATGTTAATTCAGCCATTCTCAGAATAAAATTGGTTTGTTGTTTTTCCTCGTATATTGTTTCTAAGTCATGATTGTACAACTATAAAGATGTTTTGCGTAATCATTAATTTGTGGAGTGAACGCACTATGAGCCTGATTTAATTGAGCTTTCGCATGTTACTGTAGCCCGTAAGTGAGGTTGCAAGTTAATTTGCTATTCAATTGGTGTCTTTTTGCGGGTTCCAAATGGGTTACGAGTTACAGCCTAGAAAAAATTGCGATGATTAAGCCTGTAAATTACAGTCTCCCGAAGACTTTAATAATTCACTTTCGCAAGATTTACGATGGCTAAAATTGCAAATTGCTATTCAATTGCTGAATTTCCCCAAGCCTGCCAATGTTTTCACACCCGTAAATGTCAAAAGAAAGAGAAAATCCTACGATGTACTAGAGAGCACCCGCAAGGGTGTTAAACACCTATTCGTATCACTGTAAATGCTAATAACAATTCAATACTACACTGTAAATAATGGGGAAAGCGATGATAGACATTAGAATTAATTTCACAACAGTCTCCAGCCAGCAAATCAGCAGTATATAAGATTTATTTTGGGGTTTCATTTTAGGGTTAAATCGATCTCGGGTATCAATGAGTTAATACATATCAGGCCACCCACATGGACTAAAACAGTATTGGCATTCATTTTCACAATTCTTTATTTTGCAGGTTTGCGACTCTGATCGCATATTGGACCCCCGAACCTAATTGATTGACATGTAACCTCCATGATTTACTACGGTAATAATGACGGTCTCATTTTCTATTGGCTGATTCGAAATGGGAGGACACGGTCTTGCTTAATTGACCATGTTCCCGCCCTGAACTGCTACGAACCATTGCAGGGTTTACTGTTTTGGCTTTGGGCCAGTAACTTGCGGGCTTGAGCAATTGAATAGCATCACAATCATAGACGAACGTGAGTCGGCAACACACCCGCAGACATACAGCCTACAGCGATGGAGTTGCGGGCTGCAGTTGAATGTGGCTCTATATTTTTACAAAGTTTGTTTTCAGATTATTTTTCCCCATTCTCCTCTAACAGTAAATTAACTCCAGAAAAGATTTTATATCTTCTATTCCTTCCCTATAGTTTGCAAATTTATTCTCTCTCTTAATTTTGTAAAATGTATGCAGTGTTAATTTTCTAGCAATTAAATTGAGATCTTTGATATTGGTAAAAAGATCAGACTTTGTGAGAAAACTGGAAGTTAGCTATTTTTCTAAGTTTTTCATCACTACATTTTTTAAACTTCTTATCAGGGGAATTGAGTTCTTGTGGTTCTAAATTTGTTGATATTTGTTTTTCATTTTCTGCCTTTCTAAAAAAATCATCAACTGTTGCATTCAGATGACTTGATCTTGTTGATGAGCCTAGTTGTTCGGTTCTTAAAATGAACTTATTGGCATTTGATGAATTAAACTAAGTGTCTTTTAACTGTTCATCTATGTCTCATACTCTGATGAACTAATGTCTTTTGTGATCTGAGTTGTGGTTGTCATGGTCTGTAATATCAAGAGCTGCTTTTATACCCGTACAAACGGTATGTAATCCCAGCCAGTCAGGACTTTAAGTGATGTGGATTGCTCTATCTTTATTTGAGTGCAAGCCGAGAATTTATTTTATTTTTAGCTTGTTAAAGAAAATGAATGGTTTAAAAATTGTAATGATACAAATGATATATATATATATATATATATATATATATATATATTTAGATATATATATTAGATATTATATATATATATATATATATATGTACATAAATCTTTATATATATATTTATATATATATATATATATATATATTGATCGTAACATTTGCATATAAATAAATATATTTACAACTTGTTTATTAAAATGTCTCATTGAAAGTGGTATCTAAATGATGAAATGTAGGTGTTTGCAGCATAAATCATGTGAAAATTCCCTCTCTCTCTCTGTGAATTCCTTTATTTAAGACCAATAATCATCTTCCACACTGTATGATGATCAGGAAGAAATGTACAGCATGTTAGTATAAAACAAGAATAATGATAACAGTAACACTTAAAAGTCTTTGTGACCAATTTAATTTAACTAGTTGGACATACTCTTCTTCCGTATCACCTATCACTGTCAGAGTTGATCTGTTTAGGTGGCATATGCTAAAAAATACCTAACTTTCAAGCTAACCTCTACTCAATATTTCTGATAACAACTAATTGCAATTATATTTATTTATATGTGTACTATTCATTTCTGCAAGAACTGTGACCTTTGCCATGTCCCATTAAGACTAAGCAGGTTTTCATGTAAAATTTTAAATATAAAATGTAAAATGTAAAGTGACAATTTTCATGAAAACCATTACAGAAGGGTGCGGTATATATAGTCAAGCACATTAATAAAAACATAATCACACTAGTTTATTGTATTTGATTGAAATAAACAAAAAAAAAAGCACCCAGTTTATTCTTTTGCTCCGTTGGCATTAATAAATAATGTTAATAAAAAATTATTATTATCTAATATTTATAAGTGAGCTAAAAGAGGCTGCTCGCTGAGTAGGTAACCAGACCTATAGAGCATAAGGTATTGCTCGTTCTCAGATGAGCACCTCTACTCTTTTTGTTTAAATATTTATAACAGGCCAACATGTTACACAGTGCTATACAGTATATATTTGTGATTTCTCCTGAACAGTATATGTGTTGTTTACTTGTGAATTGATTAGTGGCAGCTGAGAGGGGGGTGGTTTGCATGTGTAAAGCTATAACAGTGTGTGGCTTTTTGTGGTCTGTTTGCCTCTGTTCTGTGATTTCTCCAGAGCAGTAAGTGTGATTGTGTACTTGTGTATTGAGTAGTGGGCAGGTGAGTATTAAGAACCAGATCTATCCGTTGTAAATTCGCCAGCACTGACAGCTGCAGTGCCAGCAAGTAGCCGCTAGATGGCGCTGTGCGGTTTCAGGGAAGGTCCTAATTATAACCTAATTATATCGACAGCGAGGCCATGGCTATATTTGTCACGAACACTCAACCCTCGAGGGCCTCGGGCACGCCTTTCATAGCTCAAGGCCTCTCCTGTCGGCGCACCTTATATGCAATGTGCAGCACTTGAGGGAAAAGAGGCAGCGCCATCTAGCGGTTGGTGGGCGGCAATGCTGCTGCCACTGCTGGTGAATCTTTGGCGAATGTAAAGAGGGAAAGGACCTAATAGAAACAGGGGAAGGAGTAAACTTGTGAGCTTGCGAATACTTCTAGTATACGTACAGTTCTAGTATAAGTATAGGAGTTTAAATAAAAGGAGGGAGTTCAAAAAAAGGGTAGCACATTGTAGTGTTTAATACAATTTTCCTCCCCTACTGCAATTAGTAATTATGAGTCAGTCCAGTGGCAACCTCATTTAGTGCGCATCCTGTCATTTCTATGCACTACTGGAACAGCTGATCCAGGGTCCATACTTCTGTGAGAGGTGTGAGCATGTTGCCTCTCTTGAAGCACAAATTGGAGAACTGGAGAGGGGAATTGCAGCACTTTGTGATATTGCTCTACTGGAAAGGGAGTTGGTGCTCACTGAGCACAGTTTAGATGGGCCTAGCATGGAGGGTGGAGCTGGTGCTAGTGAGAATGTCCAGGGAGGTTGCTGGGTTACAGTTACAAGTGGAAGCAGGGGGATCAGGAGGAGGAAGGCCGGTACTGAGTTGGCACACACCAACAGATTTACCAGATTGAGTGAAACTGTTGGAGATGTCTATTCTGGAATGGCAATGCCAGATAGAGCTGTACCCTCTAACAGCCGGGAGAACAGTTCTACTGGTGGAGTGGGGGGGGGGGGGGGCAGAATAGGCAGAGCAACAGACAGGTTGTGGTGGTAGGGGACTCTATTATTAGGAAGGTAGACAAAGTAATTTGTCACTGAGGTCCCAGCAATCAGACAGCTTGCTGTCTCACGGGTGCTCGGGTTCGGCATGTTGTGGATCGGTATATAAATTATTTGGAGGGGCTGCAAATGAGCAGGTGGTCTTGGTACATATTGGTACCAATGACAAAGTTAGTGGAAGATGGAGAGTCCTAAATAATGATTTTATAGAACTAGGTAAAAAGCTGAAGGCAAGGACCTCCAAGGTAGGATTTTCGGAGATACTTCCAGTGCAACGTGCTAGCCCAGGGAGACAGATGGAGCTTTGGGAGGTTAATGTGTGGCTAAAAAAGTGATGCATTAAGGATGGGTTTGGGTTTTTAGAGCACTGGGCTGACTTCTCACTTGAGTACAATCTCTATAGCAGGGATGGACTGCAACTTAGTGGAGAGGGAGCTGGTGTGCTAGGGGATAGGATGGTAGAATGGCTGGGGGAGTTTTTAAACTAGTAGGTGGGGGAGGGACTAGATAAAAGTAATGCTAATGCCAGAAACTTGCCAGGAAAAATGGGAGAGTTAGAATGATTAGCAGTTAATGAGAAATGTGATTTAATAGGCATTACTGAAACATGGTGGGTTGAATCTCATGACTGGACTGTTAATCTGGAGGGTTATAACCTATTTAGGAAATATAGAGGAAATGGTAAAAGAGGAGGAGGGATTTGTCTGTATGTTAAGCCTGAATTTAAGCCTATAATCAGAGAAGATATTTATGGTGGAACTAGCGGTAATGTTGAATGTTTGTGGGTAGAGTTAAATAGCGGATCAGCAAATTCTAAAAGAGTATTAGTAGGAGTATGCTATAAACCCCCAAATATAATTGAAAGTGAGGAAACGCAATTATTGTTACACATTGAAAATACAGCTAAGCATGGGCAAGTTCTAATAATGGGAGATTGTAATTACCCTGAAATAAACTGGATGAACGATACAAACAATTCAGCTAAGGGAAGCAGGTTCTTGAGTACACTCAGGGATCATTATCTGGCCCAGGCTATACAAGAACCTACTAGAAATTAGGCTATCTTGGATGTAGTCATCACAAATAATAATGATATAATATCAACAGTTCAAATAGGGAAACAGTGATCACAACACAGTCCCATTTGAAATAGAATTAAAAAAACAAAACTGTAAGGAGCCAACAAGAACTCTTAATTTTAGATTTTAACATTCTAAGGGCAGAAATACAAAGTATAGACTGGGACAGAGAACTGACGGGTAAAAATACTGAACATGGACAACGTTCAAATCCTTACTAAATATTCATACACATCGGCATATAGCATGTGGAAATAAAATTAGGAGCAACTCACAACCCATGTGTCTTAACAATGACTTAAAGATGAAGATGAGGAGTAAAAAACAGGCATTTAAATTAAACAAACAAGAGGGAACAGAGACTGCTTTACATCAGTACAAGGAAGTTAACAAGGCTTGCAAAAGGGCTATTAGACTGGCTAAAATCGAAAATGAAAAGTTAGTTGCAAAGGAAAGTAAGACTAACCCTAAATTATTTTTTTAATATATTAATGGGAAAAAGCGAGGAAGGAAGCTATAGGAACATTGCAATGTGAAGCTGGCTGTCTGACAATTAGTGACCAGGAAAAGGCAGATGAGCTAAATAGGTTATTTTCTTTGGTATACACAAGAGAGGTACCAGTGGTTAACGCAGCAAGAAATCCAAAAGAGGTTGGAAAAAGTAAATGTTAATAAAGCCACAGGTCCTGATGGAATACAAGGGTACTGAGGGAACTTGGTTCTGTAATAGCCAAACCATTATATCTTTTTTTTTCAAGATTCACTCAACACAGGGTTTCTACTAGATGACTGGAGAAAAGCAGATGTGATACCTATATTTAAGAATGGAGCAAGAACAAATCCAGGACATTATAGACATGTAAGTCTCACTTCTGTAGTGGGAAAGCTTTTAGAAGAGTTAATAAGGGATAATATACAAGCATATGTCGATTTAAACAAGATTTTAAGTAGGAATCAACACAGATTTTTGAGGGATAGGTCATATCAAATAAACCTAATTCATTTCTATGAAGAAGTTAATAGGATCAAGGCAACTAAGTGGATGTAGTCTTTTTGGATGTTGCAAAGGCTTTTGATACAGTGCCACATGGAAGACTATTGGATAAACTAAGGGATACAGGAATTGCAGTACATATCTGCTCATGGATTGAGAGCTGGCTAAAAGACAGGAAGCAAACGGTTGTTGTAAATGGGACATATTCAGATTGGACTAATGTGGTAAGTGGGGTTCCTCAGGGTTCAGTATAAGGTCCTCTCCTTTTTAACATATTTATTAATGACTTAGAAGGTAGGATTATAAAGTAGTGTCTCTATTTTTGCTGATGACACAAAGTTGTGCAAGGTAATTAAATCAGATAATGACGTACTTTCCCTCCAAAGGGATTTGCATAAATTAGAGAAATGGGTGACTAAATGGCAGATGAGATTTAATACGAATAAATGTAAAGTTATGCATCTGGGAAGGAAAAATAGCCATGCAATTTATATTCTTAATGTAGAAAATCTAGGGATATCAGATATTGAAAGGGATTTGGGAGTGCTTGTGGACAACCACCTAGGTAACAGTGCTCAAAATATAAAATATTAGCATGTATTAGGAAGGGTATAGAAGCAAGGGAAGCAAATATATGACCCACAATTACTTCACCTTCAATGAACAGGTTTACCTGCAAATAATGGGGACCGCAATGGGGACTAAAATGGCACCACAATATGCCAATTTATTTATGGCTGACCTTGAACAGAGATTCCTGTCCACATATATCCACAAACCTTACAGATACTACCGTTATATAGATGACCTGTTCATCATATGGACAGAGGGAGAAAAAAAGCTGAGAGACTTCCACACTGCCTTAATACCTTCCACCCATCTATTAAATTTAAAGGTTGAGGAGGGGGTTTAGGATGGGGAGGTTGAGGAGGGGGTTGAGGAGGGGGTTTGAGGAGGGAGGTTGAGGATGAGGAGGGAGGATGAGGAGGGAGGTTGAGGATGAGGAGGAGGGGTTGAGGAGGGGGGATGAGGATGGGGGTTGAGGAGAGAGGATGAGGATGGGGGGTTGAGGAGGGAGGTTGAGGAGGGGGCTTGAGGTTGAGGAGGGTTGAGATTGAGGAGGGTTGAGGTTGAGGAGGGGGTTGAGGATGAGGATGGGTGGGTTGAGGAGGGAGGATGAGGATGGGGGCTTGAGGAGGAAGTTGAGGATGGGGGGGTTGAGGAGGGAGGTTGAGGAAGGGGTTGAGGATGGGGGGTTGAGGAGGGAGGTTGAGGATGAGGAGGGAGGTTGAGGATGAGGAGGGAGGTTGAGGATGAGGAGGAGGGGTTGAGGAGGGGGATTGAGGATGGGGGGTTGAGGAGAGAGGATGAGGATGGGGGGTTGAGGGGAGGGGTGGGGTTGAGGGGGGTTGAGGTTGAGGAGGGTATAGGTTGAGGAGGGTTAAGATTGAGGAGGGTTGAGGTTGAGGAGGGGGTTGAGGATGAGGATGGGGGGTTGAGGAGGGAGGATGAGGATGGGGGCTTGAGGAGGGGGTTGAGGATGAGGTTGGGGGGTTGAGGAGGGAGGATGAGGATGGGGGGCTTGAGGAGGGGGGTTGAGGAAGGGGTTGAGGATGGGGGGTTGAGGAGGGAGGTTGAGGATGAGGAGGGAGGTTGAGGATGAGGGGTTGAGGAGGGGGGTTGAGGTTGAGGAGGGGGGTTGAGGATGGGGGGTTGAGGATGGGGGGTTGAGGAGAGAGGATGAGGATGGGGGGGTTGATGATGGGGGGTTGAGGAGGGAGGATGAGGAGGGAGGTTGAGGAGAGGGTTGAGGATGAGGAGGGAGGTTGAAGATGAGTAGGGAGGTTGAGGATGAGGAGGGAGGTTGAGGATGAGGAGGGAGGTTGAGGAGGAAGTTTGAGAATGAGGAGGGAGGTTGAGGATGAGAAGGGAGGTTGAGGATGAGGAGGGAGGTTGAGGATGAGGAGGGAGGTTGAGGATGAGGAGGAAGGTTGAGGATGAGGAGGGAGGTTAAGGATGAGGAGGGAGGTTGAGGAGTGTGATAAGGGAGGGGGAAGAGACACAGGGAAGGGAGAGGGGAGAAGAGACACAGAGAGAGAGGGGGACACAGAGGGCACAAGAGGGACACAGGGGGCAGCACATTTCCCACCCTCGGCTTATACTCAAGTCACTCATTTTACCCAGTATGTTGTGGTAAAATGGGTGTCTCGGCTTATACTCGGGTCGGCTTATACTCGAATATATACGGTACTCTGCAGAACAAGTGAACTTTCTGGACACCACCATATCCATCACCAATGGTAAACTTAATTTATCGGTATACAGGAAACCTACAGACAGATGCAGTTATCTCCACATCTATAGCTTTTATCCCTCACATACAAAAAAAACGATATCTATAGTCAAGCCATCCGATACCACCACATATGTTCTAACAATGAGGACCGTGATAAACATTTAAAAACCCTGTCTGACTCCTTCAGGAGAAAGGGCTCCAAACCTAATGTCATAACACAGAAAGTAACCTCTGCCATTAAAACACCCCGGGAACACCTGCTGCAATACAAAACTAAAGAAATAACCTCACGTACACCTCTGGTAACCACATACCATCCGGATCTAGAAGGAATCAGCAGTTGTTGTAGATCCTTAAATATTTTGCGAACAGAGGACACAGAATTAAAACATATATTCCCCAAACCCCCCATTCTTGCATTTAGGCAGCCACCAAATCTGAGACAAACATTGGTGAATAGTAGATTGGCCAATGAAGAGCTTAAAATAGAAAATGGCACAAAACCTTGCAATAAAAAACGGTGTAAATTGTGTCAAACACATCTGCAAAGAGGACACAGCCACGCACAACAAGAAGACCTATAACATCAGAGGATCATATTCTTGTACGTCATCCAATGTAGTCTACATGATACAATGTACTGTATGCGAGAGAGGCTGCTACATTGGAGAAACCAGCCAGAAATTACATATGAGGATGAATCTACACAGACATTCCATCAATAAGCACAATGAGGAGACTTACTGTACTCCAGTTAGACACCATTTGACCCAGACTAACCACTCCATGAAAAATCTCAAAATCAAAATACTCAAAGGTTTTTTTAAAAACACTAAGGAAAGAAAGACATTTGAAATTGAAATGATTATGTTCTTTAACAGTAATAAGTCAGGACTTAATGTCGACATTGAATTCTTATCTCATTATCAAAATGTCTTATAACCTCCAACATTCATGCTTGTAAATATATATGTGTGTTTATTGATTTTTTTTATTTTTTGTTCTCTGCCTTCATCCTGAGTTTGGTTACAGCCCTATGGTTCCTTAGATGTAAAACTATTTACAACCCCAATTTACTTACTCTGGTCTGCACCCCCACACACTTGCACGGCTGGCTGATCAGAACATTATTTGTTAATCCTGGAATTTTTTGCTGTATTTGTGAATCTATAATCAGTATTGACTCTGACTCGACAAAGAGAGGAACGCTCTCAAAAGCTCGTCATGAAACCTATGAATATGTTTGTCCAATAAAAAAGGTATCACTACATACTGCAATACTCTGATTATTCATGTGGATTACTGGACATTCACGGCTACCTCACTCTTCATATGTATATATATATATATATATATATATATATATGTTACATTTTACTTGCAATAAAGTGTTCAACTTGCTACCAATGCAGCGTTATTGTCTGTACACCTTGTAGAAGAGCTAGACATTGCCTAAGAGTAAGTGCCCAATTTGCAGTTTTGTCTGCAAATATAAGTGCAGATTATTATATCAGATTTACGAATTGCGTTGTTATTGCAACAGTGTCCACAGCAACCAAACCAGACAGTCCGGCTATATCTAAAAGCAAAGGTGACCTTTTACTGTGAGTTTTAAAAATTGATGACATTTAAAGACACGCTGTATGTGTGAAACCAGACAAGGACTAGGGGAGGGATTAATTTCTACATAATAAAAGGGCCACTGTAGTTCAAAACTTCCTTTCATGCATTCAAGACAGCATGTTTTATACATTAAGAAAGATTTTTTTGCATTGGAAAATAAATTATATTAATTGCAGAAAATTAACAGTAATATAACAGACAGGCAGATAAAAAAAAATAATGTGCTTAATCCGCTTTTATTTTACAAGTGGGATTTTAGTAACCAATGGGAACAAAAGCACAGTATGTTGCATTTCAGACATCCATAAAGCTCGCTGCCCTGCTGTTTCCTGTAACGTATAGAGATATTGGAGGAGAACCCAATCCCATACTGTCTATATACAAAAACAATTGCTAAGTTTAAAATGTGATCTAAGCCAACTAGTCCCAGCTACTCTGTCCTGCCCTAAACTGCCTCCTTCTAGGCCACGCTCCCCCCCGCTACCTCCTCCTACCCTACACTGCCCCAATCTAAGCCCCGCTACCGCCTCCTACCCTACACTGCCCCCATCTAGACCCTGATGCCCCCTCAATCAGGAGGGGTAGCGGGTCTAGATGGGGCAGTGTAGGGCAGGAGGGGCATTGGGGCCTAGATGGGGGCAGTGTAGGGCAGGAGGGGGTAGCGGGGCCTAGATTGGGGCAATGTAGGGCATCATAGGGCATGCCTATCTCTCTTTCTCTTCCCATATCTCTCTCTTCTCCGCTCTCTGTCTCTCTTTCCTGTATCAGGGTCGCGCTATTGGCTGTGTGCCCTTTAAGTCCAGGGCGCATTTGTTGTGTGCGCATATGTCGGTGCTCTAACGTTGTGGGCCATTTATCGCTCGCACGAAAGACGGGATGTTGTTGTGTATACATTAGACTGTGCAATATGGAGTTTCACAGTTTCTTCAAGTCCCATCTCCCTCATTCAATGATACTCTCTGAGAGATGGGAGGAGGCAGACAATCAAAAGGAAATTCCAAGATATTACTGCATTTTCATTATGCAGCACGCAGCATATAATTTTATGGGGCCCCCAACTACACCTAAGTGTACCTTTAATATATTTTTAACTAATAATGCTTGAATAAGAAGATCTTTTTAAAAAGTTGATTAAGAAATTAGCATATTAGCAGCCTTTAAAATAACTTTAATAAGAATAATTGAATGGATTTAGAATTAAATCTCTCCATTAACATTATCTTGAAAAAATTTACAAATCTATAAATGTTAGTGCAAAGTTTAGATAAAACATAGCCAACTGAGAAATTACATGGTTACCATTGGTATATATGTATCAAATGTTTTTACAACTATTGCTGGTCCATTAACCTATGCACTGCTCTCTCGATGTACTGGTGACCTCTGCCAGGGAAAGGGTTAATATATTAATGCATCTAAAACATGTGCTTTGGGGCCAAGTTAACTATTGGCCATTTTTTGATTTTGTTAAGATACATCTAAGTTAATAAATATCTGTCTGAGACCTTAGTATAGAAAAGTGTGTTGTACAATAATAATGTGAATAAGGTAGTTTTTGTTAAACAATCAGTTACAATAATTGTGCAGCCGCAAACTGATTAGACAGTCGGCAAATGCAATGTACAAACCTTGAATGCTTCTCTTAAAGAAAGCCTTGCAGCCTTCACAAGACCAGACTCCATAATGATATCCTGAAGCATAGTCACTGCAAACCGCACAGAAGTGAGTGTCCCTCTTGGATCCAGAGTTGGTAGCCACATGGCTTGCACACTCACTAGCCAAGGATTTCCTTTTCAAGGGCTCTCTGCCAAAACAAATAAATAAGGTAATAAACATAAATCAAACAATACCCATAGCATTATCTTAAAGTGTGCTCAGAGTTAGTGCTACAGGAGTATATATGAATAGCAAATGGTTAGGGATGTGCACTGCGTGGTGCACCCAACGTCCCTCCAAAACAACTGGTAAAACAAGCATAATGGATTCTTGTTGAATTTTAAGGCAGCCCTATGTTTATCTCAGCCTCTTTGATTGTAGTATGTGATGTCATTTAAAAAACAAATGTTGAGTGGCATTTTTACATTCGGAGTGACAGGATGTGTTAGTTTTACCTTTGGAGTGACAGGATGTGTTACTTTTACCTTTGGAGTGGCAGGATGTGTTTTACCTTTGGAGTGGCAGGATGTGTTATTTTTACCTTTGGAGTGGCAGGATGTGTTACTTTTACCTGTGGAGTGGCAGGATGTGTTACTTTTACCTGTTGATTGGCAGGATGTGTTACTTTTACCTGTGGAGTGGCAGGATGTGTTCGTTTTACCTTTGGAGAGGCAGGATGTGTTACTTTTACCTTTGGAGTGGCAGGATGTGTTACTTTTACCTTAGGAGTGGCAGGATGTGTTTGTTTTACCTGTGGAGCTGCAGGATGTGTTAGTTTTACCTGAGGAGCGGCAGGATGTGTTACTTTTACCTGTGGAGTGGCAGGATGTGCTACTTTTACCTGTGGAGCGGCAGGATGTGTTATTTTTACCTTTGGAGTGGCAGGATGTGTTACTTTTACCTGAGGAGTGGCAGAATGTGTTACATTTACCTTAGGAGTGGCAGGATGTGTTTGTTTTACCTGTGGAGCTGCAGGATGTGTTAGTTTTACCTGAGGAGCGGCAGGATGTGTTAGTTTTACCTGAGGAGTGGCAGGATGTGTTAGTTTTACCTTAGGAGTGGCAGGATGTGTTCGTTTTACCTTAGGAGTGGCAGGATGTGTTCGTTTTACCTTTGGCGTGGCAGGATGTGTTAGTTTTACCTTAGGAGTGGCAGGATGTGTTCGTTTTACCTTTGGCGTGGCAGGATGTGTTAGTTTTAGCTGAGGAGTGGCAGGATGTGTTACTTTTACCTGTGGAGTGGCAGGATGTGTTCGTTTTACCTTTGGAGTGGCAGGATGTGTTAGTTTTACCTGAGGAGCGGCAGGATGTGTTACTTTTACCTGTGGAGTGGCAGGATGTATTCGTTTTACCTGTGGAGTGGCAGGATGTGTGTGTTTTACCTTTGGAGTGACAGTATGTGTTAGTTTTACCTGAGGAGTGGCAGGATGTGTTACTTTTACCTGTGGAGTGGCAGGATGTGTTAGTTTTACCTGTGGAGTGGCAGGATGTGTTAGTTTTACCTGTGGAGTGGCAGGATGTGTTAGTTTTACCTGTGGAGTGGCAGGATGTGTTCGTTTTACCTTTGGAGTGGCATGATGTGTTAGTTTTACCTGTGGAGTGGCAGGATGTGTTAGTTTTACCTGAGGAGCGGCAGGATGTGTTAGTTTTACCTTAGGAGTGGCAGGATGTGTTAGTTTTACCTGAGGAGCGGCAGGATGTGTTAGTTTTACCTTAGGAGTGGCAGGATGTGTTTTACCTTTGGAGTGGCAGGATGTGTTATTTTTACCTTTGGAGTGGCAGGATGTGTTACTTTTACCTGTGGAGTGGCAGGATGTGTTACTTTTACCTGTTGATTGGCAGGATGTGTTACTTTTACCTGTGGAGTGGCAGGATGTGTTCGTTTTACCTTTGGAGAGGCAGGATGTGTTACTTTTACCTTTGGAGTGGCAGGATGTGTTACTTTTACCTTAGGAGTGGCAGGATGTGTTTGTTTTACCTGTGGAGCTGCAGGATGTGTTAGTTTTACCTGAGGAGCGGCAGGATGTGTTACTTTTACCTTTGTAGTGGCAGGATGTGTTATTTTTACCTTTGGAGTGACAGGAGGTGTTACTTTTACCTGTGGAGTGGCAGGATGTGTTACTTTTACCTGTGGAGTGGCAGGATGTGTTACTTTTACCTGTGGAGCGGCAGGATGTGTTATTTTTACCTTTGGAGTGGCAGGATGTGTTACTTTTACCTGAGGAGTGGCAGAATGTGTTACATTTACCTTAGGAGTGGCAGGATGTGTTCGTTTTACCTGTGGAGCTGCAGGATGTGTTAGTTTTACCTGAGGAGCGGCAGGATGTGTTAGTTTTACCTGAGGAGTGGCAGGATGTGTTAGTTTTACCTTAGGAGTGGCAGGATGTGTTCGTTTTACCTTTGGCGCGGCAGGATGTGTTAGTTTTAGCTGAGGAGTGGCAGGATGTGTTACTTTTACCTGTGGAGTGGCAGGATGTGTTCGTTTTACCTTTGGAGTGGCAGGATGTGTTAGTTTTACCTGAGGAGCAACAGGATGTGTTACTTTTACCTGTGGAGTGGCAGGATGTATTCGTTTTACCTGTGGAGTGGCAGGATGTGTTTGTTTTACCTGTGGAGTGGCAGGATGTGTTACTTTTACCTGTGGAGTGGCAGTATGTGTTAGTTTTACCTGAGGAGTGGCAGGATGTGTTACTTTTACCTGTGGAGTGGCAGGATGTGTTAGTTTTACCTGTGGAGTGGCAGGATGTGTTAGTTTTACCTGTGGAGTGGCAGGATGTGTTCGTTTTACCTTTGGAGTGGCATGATGTGTTAGTTTTACCTGTGGAGTGGCAGGATGTGTTAGTTTTACCTGAGGAGCGGCAGGATGTGTTCGTTTTAGGTGATGAGCGGCAGGATGTGTTAGTTTTACCTTAGGAGTGGCAGGATGTGTTAGTTTTACCTGAGGAGCGGCAGGATGTGTTAGTTTTAGCTGAGGAGTGGCCGGATGTGTTACTTTTACCTGTGGAGTGTCAGGATGTGTTCTTTTTACCTTTGGAGTGGCAGGATGTGTTAGTTTTACCTGAGGAGTGGCAGGATGTGTTACTTTTACCTGTGAAGTGGCAGGATGTGTTCGTTTTACCTTTGGAGAAGTAGGATGTGTTAGTTGTACCTGTGGAGCGGCCGGATGGGTTAGTTTTACCTGTGGAGCGGCCGGATGGGTTAGTTTTACCTGTGGAGTGGCAGGATGTGTTCGTTTTACCTGTGGAGTGGCATGATGTGTTAGTTTTACCTGTGGAGTGGCAGGATGTGTTAGTTTTACCTGAGGAGCGGCAGGATGTGTTAGTTTTACCTGAGGAGTGGCAGGATGTTTTATTTTTACCTGAGGAGTGGTAGGATGTATTTTTTTTACCTGAGGAGTGGCAGGATGTGTTACTTTTACCTGATGAGTGGCAGGATGCGTAACTTTTACCTGTGGAGCGGCAGGATGTGTTCGGTTTACCTTTGGAGTGGCAGGATGTGTTATTTTTACCTGAGTAATGGCAGGATGTGTTATTTTTAGCTTTGGAGCGGTAGGATGTGTTACTTTTACCTGTGGAGCGGTAGGATGTGTTACTTTACCTGTGGAGCGGTAGGATGTGTTTGTTTTACCTTTGGAGTGGCGGAATGTGGTATTTTTACCTGTGGAGCGGCAGTATGTGTTCATTTTATCCGTGGAGCGGTGTGATGTGTCATTTCAACATGTGGTGAGGCAGGGTGTGTTATTTTTACCTGTGGAGTGACAGGATGTGTTATTTTACACTGTGGAACGTCAGGGTGTGTTATTTTACCTATGAAGTAGCTGGATGTCTTATTTTAACCATTTTGTGTTATGTTTACCTGTGGATCAGCAGTTTGTGTTATTTTCCCCTGTGGAGTGGCAGGGTGCGTTACTTTTACCTGCGGAGCAGCAGGATGTGTTACTTTTACCCTGCGGATCAGCAGGATGTGTTATTTTTATCTGTGGAGCAGCAGAATATGTTATTTTACCTACGAAGTAGTAGGATGTGTTATTTTAAACTATGGAGCAGCAGGGTGTGTTATTTTTACCTGCAGAGCAGGAGCATAAGTTATTTTTACACGTGGAGTGATGTGATGTGTCATTTCAACTTGTGGAGCAGCAGGATTTGTTATTTGTACCTGCCGAGTGGAAGGGTGTGTTATTTTACCAACATAGTAGCAGGATGTGTTAGTTTTACCTGTGGAGTGGCAGGGTGTGTTATTTTCCCTTGTGGAGTGGCAGGGTGTGTTATTTTTACCTGTGGAGTGGTAGGATGTGCTCCTCAGTCTTTGGCTCAAACCATGGACTTCTTGGTGGCTCAGCATATAAAAGAGAAGATTGACAATGCAATGTCACTGGAGACATGTGGTCCGGGGATGCCCACAACACACCAGGACTCATCGTCTGTCTCATGACTGTAGTTTCTAAGTCACTCGAATTCCCAGGAATATTATAATTTATTACAGAGGGGCTACAAAAAGCTAGTGAGGAGTACTCATGCCTGGTGTCCACATAAGAGGGTATGTACACTGGACTGTGATCCACTGGGTCAGCCACCTGGTTGCCACTGTAGGGAGCAGAGGACATTATGGCGGGCGGAGAATTCTTGACTTCTGTTTTTCCATTACAGACATGTTGGATTGGCTGCAACTGGGAAAACTCCTTGTGCAAGTATGTAGACATTATAAATATAGCTGAAGGTTGGTTTCTCAAAAAGTGTACAGTGTCCCATTCACTAGAAGAGGGAAAAGACAATCAATACAATGCAGAACAAATGATAATTTATAACTAATATATTTTATAGTCAGAATCAAGTGGAGAAACTGAAAAAATGTTTTCAGTTTGTTTTTACATGCAGCAATGTGTAGTCTAATATTGGCAGAAACTCTCTATATAATAATTTGTTGATGTGGTAAATGTCAATGCATGTACTTCAGAAGATGCAGATGATTTTGTGGTACACAAATGTAAATTGAGAAAATAATTAAACCTCTCAAACAAAAATGACATTTCTATAAAAAAAAAAAGCTCAGCATTAACGCTATATGGAAGGTCCTATGCTATATAATAATAAAATAAACTACCTACATTTTTGGGATAAGGAAATTTCATAAAGGAAAACACTTTTTGACCATGTTTGTCCACTATCTGATGGTGCAGAGCACATTTGGTAACTTCAATGTCCTCAGCATAACCCCATGCATACCCAGAAATGCTTGAACTATTTCTATATATTTACTTATATTTTAGTTTTTTTAATCAATACACAAGCCAACATAATAAATACCCACATTGAACAATCCGTGATGCCTTTTCCATATAATACCTGCATACCCTCATAAGAGGCCGGTACAATAAAATGCTTTCAATATCTACATATTTTTCAAGAAAACAGAGTGAATTGCATCTGAATAAATAGGAGAAAATGTTGTGTTTATTGGAATATTAATTAATTCTTTCCATCCTCCCTCCGACAATAGTGTCTAAATAAATACAATATAAAAATATCATAAAATAAATATCAAGTATTTTAATTTCTACATATTTATTCGGTATACATAGCATTTAGTGTTTTTCAATCTTTATTTTATTAACATGCCATCTTCTCTATTTCTGGTTATAATACTATTGTGTCCTATTATTTAGGATATGCTAGTAATTTATTATTTATTTTATTTTACCACTCTTTTTCTGTGGTTATTAATTTTCAAAGTGAACATATTTTCATCAATAGAACAGATTCAAGATAGTAATTCCAAGTTTGCCGTTAGATTTGTAAGCACCAAAATATGGACAGGGCTTCTAGTGGGTAAACTGTTGGTATTATAAACAAAAATGGTGCACTTTATCTGACAATAATTAATACTTTCTGTGTAATTGCTGTGAACTTGCATTTTTTTGCTGACCCATTAACTAAAATTGAATATTTAAGTTGAAAAGAGAAAAAAAATATATTCTGAAAAAATGATATTGCTCAAACTTGGCCCTCTCACAAAAAATAAAATAATTATTTTATTTAAAAGGATCATGTCACCCAAAATCAAGTTTTTTAGGTTATTTTTAAAGAGTTTATAAAACTGGCTATATATTGTATTGTCCTTTTTTCCTAAAGTGAATTAGTCCTGGGAAATTACATGCTGTTTTCTGTATGTATATGCAAATGAACAGCTCATGCATATTAATTAGCTGCGTTGTTGTACTAATTAGGATTACCGTCTGTTTATCTTATCTGGCAGTTGGACCAACCCTTATCGAGCACTCTGAGACACACATTAGCATACAAGAGTGACAAAATCAATTTTAAATATTTCAGAAATTATTTACCGAAGAGAAAAGCTGCTAATACAATGTATAGCCAGTTTATAATAAACTTCCTGTTCAGGTGAGTCCTTTTAAGTAAGTACTTATTAATTTAGAAAATTTTAGCATTACAAAATGTATTTTTTTTTTTGTGTGTGTGTGCAAACCTAGAAATATGAAATTACAAAGGAAATATGGTTGACATTTAACTCACTTTTGAGACATGGAACAGAAATAACTCTTTTGTGTTTCAGTAAAACCTTCTAGCTTGAGTCACCACCTGAATTTTAACTATATTTTTCTGTATATCTTCCAGCTATTCAACGCCTTGCAAAATTAGGTCCTCTTACCCCTCACCCATATAGACTCCCAAATCAAAATTTCTTATTACTGTTAAAAACAAACTTCAGCGCCAAATCATTCCACTCTGACCCGAACAACTCAACAACCTTATATCTCCTCAAACAAATCTGGGGGGAATAATTCAACTCTACTCCCAGGACAGGAAGCAGGGGTGGATCTACCCCCAGTGCACTCGGTGCAATGCACTCGGTGCTTGCTCTGGAAGGGCCCTATTGTTGCAGTGCGAAGCGAGGGTCTCAGTTGCTGGCATGGAGTGCCGAAGGCGCTCCTTGCCAGCAACTGTGACCTTCACAAACTTTACGTCGTAACGCAAACAACATACGAGACACGTTAACACTCATTACGACCTCGCAAAAATCGTCCGCAACCCGTGGACAGGAAAAAATGAAAAACACAATAAATACACACAACACATACATAAAAAGCTTACATACAGCAAGAGGGAGCATCCAGGACCTCAAAAAATGAAGTTACACCTTAATTTAACTCAAAATAAAAGAGTTTAAACACTCAAAAATTCTCGAAGCGAGAGAAAAAATGGGTGCCGAACAAAACGAAAACGAGGCTACAGCACTCTAAACACGCAAAACACCACAAGAAACACGCAAAACACCTACCGATATTCCACTACAGACGCATACCACACAATACCCGCCATTTTAGAACAATGCGGAAGTACACAACTACACTAACGGTTTGGTCTCGCGCACGCACACTATTACACTGCACACATTCATCACGCTTACACAGCAGCTCCACAGCACTGATGCTGCAGCAACATCAAAACAGATTGCAGCTCTTCAACAGAATGCTTCCTGCATATATTACTACAAAACAGGTAAAGTATATTACTTTATTAATCTATTAGTTATTTTAATATTATACACCAAATAGCATTAGCTCACTTACAATTTCATTGCCGTCATTTTTTGACGGGCAATTCGCTAGTAAAAAAATAATCCTTGCAGAGGATTATTGCGGCACCTAATCAATAAACCCATAACATGGGGAGGTCTATCTAGACTCCATGGTATACTAATTAACCCCTAAGATATCTAGACAGACCCCTATGGTTAACTAATTGAGCTCCTATCTATATAGGGGTCTATATAGACCCCCATGGTCAACTAAATTAACACATGAAGTGACCCCCATGAAACTCTAAGTGAAACACTACACTATTCTTTTAAAATCACTTAAAAACTGAGCCTTGTAATCTACGGCAAGGCTTGGGTTTAGGAGCTTTGGCTATGCTCAGTAAGATTACTGGTGGGGGGCTTTAAATAGGTATGTAGGGTACAGGAAAAGAGCTCCTGCAGCAGATTTTATGGAACAAAGCTAATTGGGTTGCTCCAAAAGAATAGGCCTCTAAATTGGGAAACGTTTGAATCTATTACCAAATATTTGTCATAATAAGACACTAGAAATAATTGAGAAATAGTAAAAACAAATGTCCTAGTGAGAACTCACTAGGTTGCATTAATACACCATATTACAAGATTACTTATGTGTCATATGTATAGTGTGCTCTTTTGAAGAATGTGACTTGATAAAGTACATAATGTTTTACACAGTTTAAAATAATCAATTGTAGCTTTTAATTATTCACTGTTGTATCCAATTTTACTTTAAATGATGAGAGACATTTTTTCTTTGTTCTTAAAAAGATCGGAAGCTTGTGAGGAGCAGTAGATTCAGATAAGACCAATATCCATTTCTATTGAAAAACTAATGTTGTAAATTGTAAATAGAAGAGTAAGCCCTGGTAGATAACCCAGCCACTCAGGCTAAAGACAAACTCCAAGATGGAAAGCCCCATGACACAAGTAAAGTAAGCCAAAAGTAGCTAATTTTAAAGGGCCACCACACAATAAAATATTTATATATATGTTTTTAAAAAGAGCAAAAAAATCATAAAGCTACATTGTAAGAAATGTATTAGAAATAAAATTCTGATGCTTCTGTTCGACCTTGGAGGTATCCATGTTATTTTAGTAGAAAAGTGTTTGAGAGGGGTGTATGAGGAAGTGCTTGCATTTCCTGATGCAAGCAGCCTGATTCAGGTGAATAAGGGGAAAGGGATGTGTTGTTAGTTTTAGTCAAATCAAATTATCTAACAATGTCTACTGACCTCCCACCTCTCCCTCTACTGATAGATAAAAAACACACCCTCATGTTCCAGCTCTCAGCATGTAATATAAACACAAAATAGATTCCTTTACTCATAAATAGTGTCTTCAAAAATTATTAGTCTTGTCATGTCCAGGGCCTGACTGGACTGTTTTACACTATGGCCTGGGCCTGACTGGCCAGAGTTACCCTGTTTTATTATTATGGTTATGTATTTCTTAGTGCTTAGGGTTAAAATATAATACATAAACCAACATACATACAGTATAACAGTGTAATCATGTTTCATGTTATAAGAATTATTGTCAACACAAAAAGAAAGGTGGCTCAGGTTTAGACAAGTCATATGAACTATTAGGGTGCCACTAGGGATCAAAGAGACAATAATCAACAAAAGGGACCCCTATTACTGTGCAGACCTATTTTTTATCTAATCTCAGAAAGAGTAAAAATTAAAACTTATCTTTTAATATATTTGTTTAAAAATATTAAAATTATCAGAAGCAGGATATCAAATTCATTGATCGCATGGGTATAATCAATCCGGAATCTTTATAAAGTGCTAGTGCTTAAACTATTGGATAATATAGGAGGTATAATCACCACTATAAGTGTATCTATTAAAGTGCTTAAATAAAAGTGCTTGTGCTTAAAATACTTAATTATGGCATTAGAACCTATTACTAGTTGATTCTAATACAGTGAAATGTGATTTGGTTATACCCATGTCATCAATGAATTTGATATCCTGCCTCTGATAATTTTAATATTTTTAAACAAATATATTAAAAGCTAAGTTTTAATTTTTACTCTGTCTGAGATTAGATTAAAAATAGGTGTGCACAGTAATAGGGGTCCCTTTTGCTGATTATAGTAATTATTTAAATAAACATATTAGCTAGTCTACAGGCTATTGCACAAGTCTACTACGTTACAATATTGGTTTCTGGTGATAACTCACTCCGCCCACCTAAATATAATCAACAGGATGAGATTAAAGATCTGATCTCATCAGAGGTACAGGGTTTTCCTAGTAGGCAGGGGGCAGCCTATTATTTGGGGATGGGCATACTGATTGGCCAGCCTGTGTGCCAGAAAATTGTATAAAATGTGCCAATTATTAAAGGTATGTCAGTGGTATCTGTACTTACATAAACACGGTGTAAGTGTCATTCTGTGCGGTAATCCTAATTCTAAGGAATGATATATGCTTTCTGATATCCTGGTCTGTGTAAGCCATCTCCTGGGCGAGGTTCCTGTGTAGGGTCCATCTTCAGCTATCAGATGTGTGCAAGAATGGCAGAATTCTGCTGGATATGTTTGAACTAGGTTCTTACCAAGTCGAATTGAAGTAGCAGATTGTGACAAGTCTCTAAAATTATTTTATGACCATGGCTTACACAACTTATTTATGTTAGTTTACTTTACAAACAAGTTCCTTTTTTCTTGAAATACAGTGTTCCTTTTAAACGGCAAGGACTGGTAATTGTACTAATTATTATCACTGATAATAAATATATTATAGATGGACAGAGTTTCTCTTAGCTAATCCATTATAAGTTTGTTACCTATACATATATCAGTCCTCAGCATCAACACTGACCTGTAGTATACTCTTTTATAATCTATTAGAGGAACCAAAGTGGATATTAGTTGTCTCACTTCTTTATTCATACTTGATTTTAGTCAGAAATGATCATTAACATTTACAGTGTGAGTATTCACCAAGTATTCACCAAGTATTCACCAAGTACCCTTAAAGAGCCACTGTAATGCCCAGCACTATACACTATGATGTAGTCTAGATCAGTGGGTTTCAACAGCCGGCCCCTGCAACCTTATCTGGTGGTCCTTAGTTTAACCAGGGCCAGATTTATACCAGAGGCGCCCTTATGCATGTGCCCTCTCATGTGCCCCTCAATACTGCAATATTACAGTTCATGGTAAAGTGTAACAGCAAAGGTTCTAAATAAGGTATAATTTAAAATGATAGATAACTAGTAACTTACTCGTCAACAATAACGGGAATACAATTGTAAGGCTGGCAATAGTTTTGATCCTCTGAGCACCTTCGGCTCTCATCGCAAGCTCCTCCCCCCCCCCCCCATGTACTTCAACTTTTCCTTTGGTGCTCATTGCAATGCTCTCCCGCTCATTCCGTGGCTCTCAATAAGGCTTTCCTCTTGCCTACTGCCTAGGGTTCGTTAACCTGCAAGTTTAGTGCTTGTGAATGCCATGTGTCTATTTCCACCATCTCCCCCCTGTCCCTTCCCTGTGTCTTTCTCCTCTGTGTGCTGAATGTTTGCGTGACGCGCAGTGACTGCCGTTGGTTTTATTTTCAAAGTCCAGCGTGCCTGGCGTTGTTTGTGTGTGTTAGTGTGTTCGGTGTGGTGTAGTTTCTAAGCCCGTGCCTGGCACTGTTCGTTAAGTGTTACAGTCTTCTGCGTCGTGTATTTTGTAAGTTCTGCGAGCCTAGAGTTGCTGAGCTTCGTTTTCATGCTGTTTCAAAAATTTGAAGTTTTTCGTTTGCCATTTTTTTCTCTCGCTTAGACGATTTTTGAGTGACGAAAAAAGCCAAATATGGGTCTCACTCCCAAACTTTGCGACGCTCGTAGATGCGTGCCCGGCTCGCTCATTGCAGCCTAAATCGTGCGTGTGTGAACAACTAGGGCTCACTTCGTGAGGCTTGCAGTCGCCGGCTAGCCTCGCTTCACAAGGGACGCATAAGCGTGACCAAGATCACAAACGCTGACAACTATTTTAGTGATAGCAAGTACTTTATCAATCGAATGTTATTTAAAAAAAAATAATACATTTGTCTACAGTTAACTAACATTGAGGAGTGCAATGTTGTTCCCTGAGGCATTATGTTCATTGTTTTATATGCAGTTTCCTGGATCTAAGTATAGTCTTTTATCTATGATATCAACTGTACAGATGACAATTGAGAAATTAACTAGTTAGAATTAAATATATGTCAACACATAAAACAGAAGCTTGTCAGCAGAAGATTGGCCAATGAACAACTAAACAGAAAAAAAGGGAACTAAACCTTTTAACCAAAGTGCCACACATAACAAGACCTATAACAACAAAGGATCGTATACATGTACATCCTCCAATGTGGTTTATATATAATACAATGTACTTTATGTGAAACAGACTGTTACCTTGGGGAAACCAGCCAAAAACTACACTTAAGGATGAATTTACACAGACATTCAATAAGAAAGCACTACAAGGAAAAATTATTGTACCCCCGTTGGACACAATTTTAACCTGAATGATCACTCCATCCAAAATGTAAAAATCAAAATACTCAGAATTTTTTTTTTTAAACATCCAGGAGAAAAAAGCATTTGAAATAAAATGATTACATTCTTCAACACTAAAAATGCAGGACTTAATATGGACTTCTGTTTTCTAACACATTATTACAATTTCTTGTGATTTTTTTTTCTTATTTTACAATAACAGGCTGGCACTCCTAGTGAGATGTTTGTCCATCAGGAAGGATATCACTGTGGACTACGGTACTCTGTTTTGTTCATGTATATATAGGTGTATATATGTATATTGTATGTGTATAAATGTTTCCTATACTATGAGCCGTATTAAATTTGGCGATTTTCAGTTCCCGTAGCCCATATAGGAGCCTGCAATAGATATGGCTATTAAATTGGCCTCTTTTAGCTACCCGCAAATGATCTGCGGGTTACAGGCAGAAATACCATACGGGCGGTCAAAATCTGAACTACCTTCCAGCTAAGCCTTTAATCTGTCAAGTCCGTAAATGTTACTATCACAAATCACTATTAAATTACAACAGTTCCCCAAAGACGCACTGGCATTCAAGCCTGTAAACGGCAAATGGAGCCAAAAGTTCTATGGGTCCTAGAGAGGACCCCCAAAGGGGTTAAACCCCTGTCTGTAGCACTGTAAAAGCAAAAAAAAGCACAATACTGTATTTAAAATTAAAGGGAAATTGATGTAAGGTATTAATATTAATAGCACAATATTCTCAAGCCTGCATATCAGCAAAAAACATAATTTATTTTATGTTTAATTTCAGGTTTATATCGAACCCAGCAATCAATGTGTAGAACTCGCATGGACTAGAATATCATATTTATTGATTATTTCATACTAGCGACTTGCTCCTTTGGCGCTCAACACAGGCCTTGCAATGAGCGCCAAAGGCCTCCCCCCCCCTCTACCTCTCCCACCCTCTACTTGATGGGAGGTGCTCATTGCAAGTCTCTCCCCCTGTCTACTTCCTCCATTGTGTCTCATTTCCCCCCTCCTCTCACTCCCTTGTGTCTCCTTTCCCCCCTCCTCCCCCTCCATTGTGTCTCCTTTCCCCCCTGTGTTTTTACCCCCTCTCCACCCCGTGTCTCTTTCCCCCCTCTCCCACCCCTGTGTCTCTTTCCCTTACCCCTGTGTATCTCCCGCCTCTCCCTCCCCTGTGTCTCTTTCCCCCTCCCCTGTGTCTCTTTCCTTCCTGTGTCACTTTCCCCCTCCTGTCCTCCCTGTGTCTCTTGCCCCTTCCCTCATGTCTCTCCCCGATCTTCCTCCCCTGTGTCTGTTCCCCCCTCTCCTGTGTCTCTGTTCCCTTTCCATCTCCTGTGTCTCTTTCCTCTCCCCTGTCTCTTCCCCTTCCACTGTGTCCCTCTCCCTCCCCTGTGTCTCTTTCCCCTTCCCATGTGTATCTACCCTCCCCCTCCCTTGTGTCTCTTTCCCCCTCCCCTGTGTCTCTTCCCCCCCCTCTCCCTCCCATACAACTCTTTCCACCGCCCCTGTGTCTCTTTCCCCCTCCCCTGTGTCTATTCCCCCCCCCCCTCTCCTCTCTGTCTCTTTCCACCATGCCCCCTGTGTCTCTCCCCCCCCCTTGTGTCTCTTCCCCCTCCTCTCCCATGTATCTCTTTTCCCCTCCCCTGTGTCTTTTCCCCCTCCCCTGTCTCTCTTTTCCCCCTCCCCCTCCCCTGTGTCTCTTCTCCCCCTCCCTCCCATGCGTCTTTTTCCCCCTCCCCTGTGTCTCTTTCCCTTCAATCCCTCCTCTGTGTCTCTTCCCCCCAACCCTGTGTCTCTTTCCACCCAGCCCCACCTGTTTCTCTTACTCCCCTCGTGTCTCTTCCCCCCTCCTCTCCCTCACATGTGTCTCTTTCCCCTTCCCATGTGTATCTCCCCCCTCTCCTTACCATATGTCTTTTTCCCCCTCCCCTGTCTCTCTTTCCCCCTCCCCTGTGTCTATCCCCCCTCCCTCCTCTGTGTCTCTTCCCCCTCCCCTGTGTCTCTTGCAAACCTGCCCCGCCTGTGTCTCTTTCCCCCTCTTGTGTCTCATCCCCCCTCCTCTTCCTCCGCTGTATCTGTCCTCCCCTGTGTCTCTTTCCCCGTGTCTCTTCCTGCTTCTCCCTCCCAATCTCTCTTTCCCCCCTCTCCCTCCTCTGTGTCTCTTCCCCCTCCCCTGTGTCTCTTTACACCCAGCCCCCCTGTTTTTCTTATCCCCTTGTGTCTCTTCCCCCCTCCTCTTCCTCCGCTGTATCTGTCCCCCCTGTGTCTCTTTCCCCCTCCCCTGTGTCCCTTTTCCCCCTGTGTCTCTTCCCCTCTCTCCCTCCCATGCGTCTCTATCCCCCTCCCCATGTCTCTTTCCCCTCCCCTGTGTCTGTTTTCCCTTCTCCCTCCCCTGTGTATTTTCCCCCTCCCCTGTGTCTCTTTCCACCCTGCCCCCCCTGTGTCTCTTCCCCCCCTCGTGTCTCTTCCCCCTCCTCTCCCTCCCTTCCCTGTGTCTCTTCCCCTCCTCTCACTCCCCTGTGTCATATCCCCCTTCTCTCACTCCCCTGTGTCTCTCCCCCCCCCCACCGACTCAATGTGCTTGTGCGGTTGACGCCACGCAATGTGCATGCGCATGTGCGTGGGTGTGTGATCGATTGTAGTTGTCAAACTGCGATTTGCTGCAAGCTTGACGACAAATCGCAGTTTGACAACTATTATATGTGATTGCATTATTTCTGAAATGTGGGCCGGATTGCAAGTCATACTTTAAATCCGTAAGTGATTGAAATCAAACTTCCATTATTTTAGTGACGTAATGATGACGATCGCTTTTACCATTGGCTCCATCTAAACAACGCCATAAAGCCCAACTCTATGGAGCGTACGGCTTATTGTCATCCTATGTACAGACACCCACGGGTTTGACTAATTGATCATGTTCACGGCCGCAAAGGGAATGTGCAGAAATATGGTTTACGGATTTGGATGTCAGCCACATATGTTGCGGGCTTGTCTAATTTAATCGCCCTGTAACTCCGCCAAATTTCAAGCCCTATGTTGTGTTGATTCCCCCTATATGTATATACCTAATGAAGTCAGATGCTGTCTCCATTCTCTCTACATCTAATGTGTTTAAATTCAAATGGAGATTTCTATCTTATGTCAGTATTGCTTCAGAGTTGGTAAAGGGAGGTCAAACCTCTCGAAAGTTTGTCGATATAAATAAGATGTTCGCATTCGGCGCTCATCGCAAGCCCCGCAATGAGCGCTCATTGCAGGCGTCGTCCAGCCCGTCACTTTCATGCCTCACGCTGAGCGCCTTTGGTGCTAATTGCAAGCTTCTCTCCACTCTCTAATCCTTGTGTCTGTTTCCCCCTCTCTCCCTCCTGCTGTCTCTTTGCCCCCTGTCCCTGTCCTTTGTTTTTTTCCCCCAGATTCCCCCCCTTGTGTCTCTTTGCACCCTCTCTCCCTCCCCTGTGTCTTTCTCCTCCCTCTCCCTCTTCAAGTCCTGCGTGCCTCGCAATGAGCGCCAATCATGCCTTTTTCAAAGTCTTGTGGGCCTCGCGATGAGCGTCGAAGGCCTATGGCCTTCGGCGCTCAATGTGTGCCTGGCGATGTGCCAGCCTTTTTCAGACACTTGCGGCCTCATGATGAGCGCCCCCACGATGAGTGGCATGCGCAAGCCCGGAACTTTTTACAAAGCTAAAATGTTATGTTCTGGTAATCAGAATTTGAACCACAGTATAAATAACACAGACATGAAACAAGAATTAACCTTATAATGTAACTATTCGTGTACAATAAATTTTACTAACTTTAACAAACATGACATAAAAGTATGAAAAGGGACAGTGATAAACCATTATACTGTAAATATATATATATATATAGTAAATAAAAAGTACATCTGTGTTGACATTTGAAAGTCTAAAACAAGTTAAAAAACCTGCTTCCAGCTCAGAGTTCCGAGAAAATCAGTTATTACACTGTATTCTGGGGAGCTGAGCAGGGACATGCAAATATGCCCACAAGTGCCTCGCTCTTCAATCCTAGCCATTATCAAACATGGCTTCCTTTAAGCTTATGCATGCTGTATTATACAGCTTTAATGCAAAGCCAAGGTTGGATTAAACTCAAGCTGAGTATCCTATCCATGTACAGCTGTTTCAGGCTTACTGGCTATCATCAGCATGGAGCGGGATCTCAGCTTATGTTGTGGATCTTATGAGTAGGTAGTTCACCACAACAATCATTTCTAATATGGTGGGCAAAAGAGCGATAGAAGCCCTCCACCGTACAGTAAATAAAAAGTACATCTGTGTTCTAAAGTAAGTTAAAAAGTAAGTTAAAAAACCTGCTTCCAGCTCAGAGTTCCGAGAAAAATAGTGATTACACTGCATTTTTTTACAGTGCCTTGCAAAAGTATTCACCCCCTTGACGTTTTACCTATTTTGTTACATTACAGCCTTAAGTTCAATGTTTTGTTAATCTGTATTTTATGTGATGGCTCAGAACCCAATAGTCTAAGTTGGTGAAGTGAAATGAGAAAAATACACACATAAAACTACCGTATTTATCGGCGTATAACAGGCACCGGCGTATAACACGAACCTCATTTTAAGAAGGAAATTTCAGGGGGGAAAAAATAAATTTCAAATAAAGAACTTTGAAGCAAAATCCTCAACCTCCCTCCTCATCCTCCCTCCTCAACCCCCCATCCTCAACCCCCTCCTCAAACGCCCTCCTCCACCCCACTCCTCAACCTCCCTCCTCATCCTCCTTCCTCCACCCCCCTATCCTCAACCCCCTCCTCAACCCCCCTCCTCAACCTCAACCCCCCTCCTCAACCTCCCTCCTCATCCTCAACCCCCCTCCTCATCCTCAACCCCCCTCCTCATCGGCACCTGGTATATGCTAATGACGTGGCGCGCCGGGTCAAGGAGCAGAGCGGAGGCCGGAGCAGAAGCAGGTAAGTGAGGGGGAGGTATTTAGGGTGGTTTAGGTTGAGGAGGGGGGTTTAGGTTGAGGAGGGGGGGTTTAGAATGAGGAGGGGGGTTAGAATGCGGAGGGGGGTTTAGAATGAGGAGGGGGGTTGAGGATGAGGAGGGGGAAGGGAATATCGACGTATAACACACACATCATTTGCCCCCTATTTTCAGGGAGAAAAAGTGTGTGTTATACGCCAATAAATACGGTAATTTTTAGAAATAGAAAACAGAAAATTGGCATGTGCGTATGTATTCACCCCCTTTGTTATGAAGCCCATAAAAAGCTCTGGTGCGACCAATTACCCTCAGAAGTCACATAATTAGTGAAATGATGTCCACCTGTGTGCAATCTAAGTGTCACATGATCTGTCATTACATATACACACCTTTTTTGAAAGGCCCCAGAGGCTTCAACACTTAAGCAAGAGGCACCACAAACCAAGCACTGCCATGAAGACCAAGGAACTCTCTTTTTTCTTTTCTACAATCATACCGAAGGTTCCATAATTTAATTAATACAATGTAATGAAGGAGCATACTTTACAATGATTTTACCATCAGTCTGTACTGATCCCATCAAATCTATCGTAACCAAATGGAAAGAACATGGCACAACAGCCAACCTGACAAGAGACGGCCGCCCACCAAAACTCACGGACCGACTAAGGAGGGCATTAATTAGAGAGGAAGCACAGAGACCTAAGGTAACCCTGGAGGAGCTGCAGAGTTCCACAGCAGAGACTGGAGTATCTACATAGGACGGCAATAAGCCATAGGCTTTATAGAGTTGGGCTTTATGGCAGAGTGGCCAGAAGAAAGCCATTACTTTCAGCAAAAAACAAAATGGCACGTTTTGAGTTTGCGAAAAGGCATGTGGGAGACTCCCAAAATGTATGGAGGAAAGTGCTCTGGTCTGATGAGATTAAATTGAACTTTTCGGCTATCAATGAAAATGATATGTCTGGCAAAAACCCAACACATCACATTACCCAAAGAACACCATCCGCACAGTGAAACATGGTGGTGGTAGCATCATGCTGTGGGGATGTTTTTCAGCAGCCAGGACTGGGAACCTAGTCAGAGTTGAGGAAAAGATGGATGGTGCTAAATACAGGGATATTCTTGAGCAAAACCTGTACCACTCTGTGCATGATTTGAGGCTAGGACGGAGGTTCACCTTGCAGCAGGACAATGACCCCAAACACACTGCTAAAGCAAAACTTGAGAGGTTTAAGGGGAAACATGTAAATGTGTTGAAATGGCCTAGTCAAAGCCCAGACCTCAATCCAATAGAAAATCTGTGATCAGACTTAAAGATTGCTGTTCACAAGCGCAAACCATCCAACTTGAAGGAGCTGGAGCAGTTTTGCAAGGGGGATTGGGCACAAATCCCAGTGGAAGATGTGGCAAGCTCATAGAGACTTATCCAAAGCGACTTGGAGCTGTGATTGCCGCAAAAGGTGGCTCTACAAAGTATTGACTTTAGGGGGGTGAATAGTTATGCACATTCACTTTTTCTGTTATTTTGTCCTATTTGTTGTCTGCTTCACAATAAAAAAAAACATCTTCAAAGTTGTGGGCATGTTCTGTAAATTAAATGATGCAAATCCTCAAATAAGTTAATTCCAGGTTGTGAGGCAACAAAACACGAAAAATGCCAAGGGTGTTAATACTTTTCCAAGGCACTGTTTATATTAGAATATTTCACAATTTATTGTCAGCTTTTCAATAACTACTCTGTGTCTTCTTCTGGCAGAGATAAGGTAATGGGGCAATAAATGTTTTGGGTCCTATCCTTTTATAGTCAGTCGCTTTTCTGCAGAGGGCTGCCGAGGCACGCGGCGCTCTAGCACGATCTAGGCTTTATTTCCGGGTACTGCAAGCAAAAACAATATTCCCCCTCCGATGTGGCTCATAAGGCGCGCCGACAGAAGAGGCCTTGAGGTATGAGAGCATACTGATGGCCTCACTGTCAATTCAGCGCCGTGAAGTTGCGCCACGTCGAAGGGGAGATTAGTTGTTCCATAACAGGATAGGTCCATGTTTTGTAATTTACCTACCAGGTGTCACTGTGCTCTCCTGCAAACTCCCCGGAACTCTGTGCTGAGAGACATGCAGGGAGAATAGTGGAGGTGGTTGTTGTTTTGTGTGTAGTTGAGACTACACCTCCCAGCATACTTTGAGAGTAAGTGTCCTTACAAGCAGTACAAATCAGCCAATCGGGGAGTAGCTTTATTATTCCCACCTCTAAGGTGTAGCACTTTATGAGCTGTGTGTAAACCACAATGTCTATTTTAATACCATTTCTAAGTGCAAAATTGTTGCGCTCTCTGCCCATTCACTTGCCTACTCTTCTTTTTGATAAATCTGGGCTTAAGTCTAACATTTCATACAAATCCTCACCATTAGTCACATCTACCAAAAGAGGTGGTGACAGCAGATTCGAAAGATAACTTTAAAAAGGAATTGGATATATTTTTAAATAAAAGGGGCATTAAGGGCTATCCTGGATAAATAGAGAGGGAGTATTGATCCAGGGATAAATCCAATCGCCAGTATCTGGGGTCAGGAAGGAATTTTATATTTTTTTACCCGTTGAGACAATTGGCAAAGTTTCTCTGTTTATTATTTTTGCCTTCCTCTGGATCAATTAACAATAAATCTGTGTATTGCAGATCAGAGGAGATCTAAAAAGGTTCAACTAAAGTATTTTTTCAACCTAAATTACTACTGTGTAACTACTGTGTAACTATAGACAGATTATGGAGGATCTTATTAACAGTTAAACTGAATTACATTTAAATCAGGGCAAATCTAGATGAAAATTCTGTAAATCAGATGAAACAATTATATACAGTGGAACTTCTACATTCATCAGCCACTATATTTGTGGAATGTAATCATTTTTAGGCAAAATGCTCTTATATTAGTCACAAAACATTATCAGCCTTATTAAATTGCGATTCAGCAAATTTAAAAGGGCTCTATTTAAGCACACAGCATATTTTATTTACAGAAGTTTTTAGTTAGTGAAGACCTAGCTTTTGGATAGAAGTTCACTAACTAAAATCTTTTGTAAAAAAATATGCTTTGTGCTTAAATAGAGCCCTTTTAAATTTGCAGAATCACAATTTAATCAGGCTGTATGTTTCCCAAACTATAGGCCTCATTCAAATGCGATTTGGTCAATTGAATAGGGCTCTAAATAAGCACGCAGCATATTTATTTACAGAAGATTTTAGTTCAGTGAAGACCTTGGTTTTGGATAGAAGCCCATTAACTAAAAACTTCTGTAAAAAAAAATTGCTATGTGTTTATATAGAGCCCTATTCATTTGGCCAAATAACATTTGAATGTGAATGTAAGTCAGGTGCTCTAGGCACTGGCGTAAATCGGCTGCAGGAGCTTTTTCTCCCCAAGTTCTACACTAATGTAAATCATTCACTCCCCCAGATTACAGCACCCAGTGCACAGCTGTAAATCCTGCCTTAGATGCAGCAGATATCTGTGAGGGGAGCAGCCAAAACAAACTTTACGGATGAGACGGCTCTAGGAGCCAATAGGAAATGGGAATGTCATAGATCCTATAATGAGTGGGAAGTTCAGTAACAACTGCCCATAAATGACTAAAGCAAGGGAATAGAAATATATATAAAGTAATTGTTTTTATTTATTAATATATGTTGATATTAAAAAGATGTGACAATTTTATTTATAGCGTCAATAATTAAATATGTCTTTATTTTGTGTTAAAATATGATCTATTTATAGACAATGCATTAGAGCATTTGTTCCTAGGCAACGTGGTTTTACTAACCCCATGAGTACTGGGTTGTGTTACCCTGGATTTTGTATCATAAAATGGGCTTAATACTAATATATTAGATTTTTTTATTACATATATGTTGATATCAGATTGTTAAGTGCCAAATAATGTTGAAATGTCCTCATTTTGTAGTGTTTTTTGTGCTATACTGTCATTTTAAATGCTTCTGGGGGACTCTGCAAGGGTTTGAAAACTACTTGAGAGTAGTCCTTGGTACCCATAAATCTTTCTTCTGCTTTTTGCAGTTACGAAGTGGCCTGATTTGTGAGTGATTCAGAAAATCTTATTAGCATAGGGTTTGGTTGTCAAAGTGTAATGAGTAACTTGTAATTTATTGTCAGTGCAAAAATCAATGGAGATTTTTGTCTTGCTTTTCTGCTTTGTCGTGAAGTTCACTCTTAGTAGAGACCTGTAGCAGTTCTCTCACAATGTTTTAGGGATGGGATTTTTAGCATAGCTAGGTAGAATTATTTGTGCCACTGTGGCACCCCTAATTGAGTTTGCAGAGCTTTACATAGGGCCCTATCTCAGTCCTTTAAAGGCAATTTCACAACATTTTATAAAATATTCAGCTTTTTGATTCTAATGATAATTAACACAATCAAGACCAATTTAACCCCCAAATGTTTCACTACTCATACTCTGAATCTGTCATATTTTGCCATCAACATTTTAGATCCCTTGAGATGCCTGCAAACTGCTCAGTTGATAAATGAAGCTAAAATACACTTTTGTAACAATATATATATATATATATATATATATTTATCACATATTATAATTGTCCAACTGCGAGTTGTCGTTACGCTGTTTGCGTGGTCCGTACGACTTAGCGATGATCGTCACAGCGAGGCAAGCCGTTAAACCCGGAGCACTTAGGCAATGAGCGCCAAAGGCACTCATTGCCGACGAGGCGAGCCGTTAAACTCGAGCGCGATGAGCCTTAAAGCCGTTAGACCCGGAGCACCCGTTAAACCCGGAGCACTTTTAGTAGGACAAAATACGAGACAAAAAAAATACGAGACGCGGGGAAAAAATAACTACACCTAAAAAAATTACAGAAACATCACAGACAGCATGGGGCAACAGCCAGGACGTCTGTGAGTGAGGTGGAACGCGAATTAAACACGATTTAGACGATTTTCGCAAATCGAAAATCGCCTAAGTGAGAGAAAAAATGGCAGCCAAAAAAAAAAAGAAAACGGGGCTACAAAAAGCCGTACGAGGTACAAGAGGTACACTCTTACCAAGGACGCTACATCATCCACAGCCGCGTACCACACACATTCACCGCCATTTTACAACACTAACATACACAATGCGGAAGTACACAGCTACCCTAACGGCTTCCCCTCGCGCACGCAGCCTATTTACACTACACACTGCACACATCAAAACAGAGTGTCAGCTCTTCAACACAATGCTTCCTGCATATAGTACTTCAAAATAGGTAAAGTATATTCATTTATTAAATTCTTATTATTTAATTAGCATACAAAAAAAAATATACACAAAAAAAAATACACTCTCACAATAAACACAAAAGTCATTCAACGCGTCACTCACAACGAGCGCCAAAGCTGCTCATAGCACACAAAGCCTTGCAATAAGCGCAAAAAGCAGATCACCGCCGACCAAACAATAACAGCAAAAGCGCCTATCAGAAAAAAAAAATACAACAACCAACTGCCTCGGCACTCATTGCGAGCCATGCTATGAGCGCCGAAGGCACTCAGCTCGAGGCTCGCGCCGAAGGATCTCGGACCACCACCAAAATTAATGTCTGGACCAAACACCATTACCTGCCTTACAATTTTATTGCCGTCATTTTTGACGGGCAAGTCGCTAGTATATATATATATATATATATATATATATATATATATATATATATAAATGTATTTTTTATTTTTATTAAAAGTTTGTTACATACTAAAATGTAAAACCACATACACAAAATTCCTCTTTTCATAATCTTAAACATCATTTAAAAAAGCATTTCTCAAACTACACAAACATACCTCAGACACATCCGGTTTAATGAACTAATCCTTAGGGGATATAAGGATTCTAAACCTGGAAGCGAGGAGAGGGATACATCAGAATTTTCTTTACTGCAATCTATTTTGTAGCTTCCCAGATTACCCATTTGCATTTATCATTCAATGCCAATCCGGTAATCGAAAAGTGTCTCTGTCTCTCCAGTTCCCGACAGCGCTCCATATTTATACAAGAATACAAGAACCAATTCTCATCTTATCTGAGAATCGCATGTTAACAAGTTTCAGCCAATCACAAGGGATCATAGAAAAAAAATATCCTGGCATATAACCTGCGGGAGAAATGGGAATCTTACTGCACACTGGGGAAACTGGGCAAAACTATATCTTTGGATACATTTGCACATAAAACCCATTTTTAAAAAACAGAGCTGCCAGTTGGACACCAATGTAATTACATGATTCAAATGCAAAAAATCTAAATACTTCCAGGAAACTTCAAGACCAAACAAAAAGGGGAAAAAATGTGAGATTAATGTAATTATCCAGTTTCACTCCAAATACACAGAACTAGATGTTTTTATTTTCTTTCACTTTTAAAGGGTGAATTCCACTCGTAGCTAAGTTTCTTTTAAAACAAAATGCACTAACAGAAGATCAACCAGGTAATGTAAAAGTAATGAAACTTGCCTAGTTTGCTACTTACCCCTCTCTGTTTGTGAAGAGCAGACGCGGCCATTTTAAGTTTAATTTCCCTCGCTGACACTTAGTATGAAGAGTCAATCCAAGAGCCAGTTCAAGGGTAAAACTGTATATATACATATATAAACTGTATATATATGTAAATATATATATTTACTTACATATATATATATATGTTGTTGTTATGTTGTTCAGTCGTGTCGACTCTCTGTGACCCTATGGACCACCAGGCACAATTGTTATGTCTCTGGTCATGCTTATCCGTAAGATTTTTTTGGTAAAGAAACTGGAGTGGGTTGCCAGTTACTTCTCTAGTGTACCACAATTTGTCTGACTTATCTGATATGACCTGTCCAACTTGGGTGACCATACATGGTACAGCTCACAGCTTCATTGAGGTACACAAGCCCCTTATCCACAACAAGGTAATGATCCAGAAGGGTATACAGATACATATATTATATATGTAATATAAAAATACATTATAAGAAGACACATGGAGACTATGCATATAACATTTTGGGTACCGAATCTGTAAATCACCTCTGAAGAACCATTCAAGACAAGCTTGGTTCATGAATTTTGGCAAAAGAAAACAAAATCTAAAAGTTTTGCTTGAGTTACACAATTCAGTGCACCATTAACTTTCCCCACATTTGTCTAGACATACCTCTCCCTCTATAATACCTAACTGCACTCAGAGGGCTGTACTTACTAAGCTTTCAAACTGAGATGAGAACTTTGAAATGTCATGTTATACGGTATAAAAAATGTTTCAAGCTTTGAAAAGTTGTTCCATGCAGAGGCATTGCATCAGGCTCACTCCCCTACTGATACAGCTCACACCTTAGTAGATGCAGCCCAGAGAAGGTCACCTAAGACTCCTCACTGTTTATTCTCTACAAATGTATGTTTTTGCCGCTGGTCTTTGCTGGTTACATCTGAATATGGATGTTCCATGTAATGAATAATATTTTGTTTATTAACAGCAAGTCTGCAGCCTGGAGAAAAACTGCTCTGACGTCAGAAAACAAATGAAAATGTCCTTAACCACTAAATGTTTATGAGGACGAGACAGCGGCTTATAATGTAGAGACGATACAGTCACATCTAAAAGGGGTATGGAAGGTTTCAGGATGTTACTAGGTATATAATATACCTATGTATACATTTACTTTTATGTACTTTATTTATTAAAACGGGCTTAAGTGCTAAAATTTTACAAATCGTTCCTAACTGGTTTATCTCCGCTGCAGCTCACGAAGACAGTGTTCTTCTAAGTACTGGGTGTGCAGTGTCTCATGGTAACCAACCGGTAGCAACATGCTTCTTGAGAAGGGTTACTGCAAGGCTAATTTAAAACACTGCACTTTACAGTCTGTGTATTCATGAGCTGCAGACAGACCAAAGCAGGTGCAAATTGGTTGTATTTAAGCAGACAAAACCAAGCTTTTTATCACTTCTTTATAAAATAAAGTACATAAAAGTAAATAGATATACAGATACAGGGCTGGATTAACCATTAAGCAAAATAGGCACATGCTTAGGGTGTCAAGGAAAGAGGGCACCACAGAAATTTCCCATTGCTGGATTTACCAAGGACTATATTGTCCAAAATTACAAATGGTGCAGCTGAACCAGGTTCCAAAAAAAGGGGCTGCCAAAACAAATGAAAAAATGACATATATATATACAGTAATAAATATTATAATACAATAGTAATAATAGAGGTTAATGTAATTCATTGTAATGGATTATTATTGTTTATACTGTTGTGTGTGTGTGTTCAGTCCTTCACTTGTGTCCGACTCTCTGTGACCATATGGATGCAGCACTCCAGGCACATTTGTTTCTGGTTGTGGTATCCATATGGTTTTATTTGTAAAGATACTCAAGTAGGTTGCCAGTTCCTTCTCCAGTGGACCGTGATTTGTCTGACCTCTCTTCTTTTACCTGCCCATCTTGGGTGACCCTACATGGTATAGCTCACAGTTTCACTGAGGTACACAAGCTCCTTCACCCTGACAAGGTAGCGATCCAGAAGAGGTTTAAGTGCTTAGGGCCTATAAAAGTGTTAGTCCGACCCTGTGTAGATATATTATCAGATACCTTCCATGTCCCTTTAATATGTGCCCTGTCTATAGAAAATCCCATTAACACATTGTCAGGATAGACTTATGAATCTCTCAGGGATATTTCATTTTGTTGCTGTATTTGGCCCACATTTGCTGGGCCTCTATTCCTTGTATCCACCATTATAACTGTCCTAATATAAGGGCCACTTATTGAGTAAGAATACACTGTTAGGTTGTGCTCCCACCATTCTGTACAATGTGTAAAGTAAGGTGTAGAGATAATCAGCCTTATTATATTGTGATTCGGCAGATTTAAAAGGGCTCTATTTAAGCACACAGCATATTTTATTACAGAAGTTTTTAGTTAGTGAACTTCTATCCAAAAGCAAGGACTTCACTAACAAAAACTTCTGTAAATAAAATATGCTATGTGCTTAAATAGAGCCGTTTTAAATTTACCGAATCACAATTTAATAAGGCTGAATATGTGCAAAATGCTATATATATATATATATATATATATATATATATATGTGTGTGTGTGTGTGTGTGTGACAGGCAGAAAAAAAACAAGAAAACCAGAGAAAGTGGAACTTGGTTTTGACCTTAAATATGGTACTTTCCTTCACAAAGAGGGTCCGCCAGGGAGATATGTATATTTACTGCTACTAACAATTAATCCAGAGAAATGTAAAAAACTGAACTTGATGGGCTAAAAGTCTTTTTTAACCTCAATTTACCTTTAAATCTTTATTCCTCCAGCTGCCCCCCGACTTGCTCCTCTTTTTCTGGAAGATTTCCCTTCTTGATATTATTTAATCCTTTGATATATTTGCAAGTTTTAACAGTGACTTATATATATATATATATATATATATATATATATATAGTAGATTCAAATACTATGTTTAAATGGAGCCCC